>CAUOFW020001258.1:273623-877423 GCA_963454935.2 Ilex paraguariensis
AATAACAAGCCTCCCCCCCCCTACCCCCACCCCACCCAAAAAAACAAAGCCCACAATACACACACTCCTAACAAAACTAGAACACACATTCCTTTGGCAGCGTTCTAATATGTATAAGGTTGCGGGTTTAGACCTTTTCGTCACCCTTCTCTGTAATAGTTCTAAACAAAAGAAAAAAAAAAAAACCTCGACTCGAGCTCTTCGTGATAGTTTAGTAGGCAAGCAAGCAAGTAGTGATGATGCACAAAATGTGTTTATGTATCACATGTCAAATATTAAATGTAATAATAAAGAAGGAGAGACAAAAACACAATTTAAGTGGTTCGGTTAAGATGACTTATTCTATTATGAAGGGCAACGGTGGCTTGAGTGTTTTATTGTTCGAGTAAAGAATACTCAGATGTGAGTGATGTGAGAGATACTCCTTTTGTGTAGGTGGAACTTACAATTTATAGACGTCTCCTAACAGATTAATACGTCATCTTTGTAATAGGCAAGGTAGTTCGGTGGAGGTAGCGACATTCTCATAACCGGCGAGGCAGTTCCATAGAAGTGGAGTCATGCACCCAATGATTGCGTTTCACAGAGATCTCTTCGTGTGATAGTTGTAAGCTGAGTCTCTCAAGATGGTGAGGCTAATCCTTGATCCTCTAGTGAGCTTAGCTTGTATATTTGAGTTAGGTCTGATCTACATTTATGAACTGAGCCTTTGTGGCAATGATCTTTTCACGAATTGTTCTCATTAGAGCATGCCGACATGTTAGGCACATATCATTTTACTCGGTTTATGCAATTATCAACTCTACGAAACCATCCCAATTCTAATGCAACTTATCCTTTTCAACCTGACGTAACCAATATGTTATGTCACCACTCAACTATAGTATATTGACTTTACTTAGTTTGTGTCTTAATTGATATAGCTATTGAAATATGCACCCTTTAAGCTCATGAACCTCATGTTAGTCTCTTCTGTGTTTCTGAACATTAGTCTGCACAAGACTTGTTCACATCTTGAGTGACATTTGATGTAAACCTAATCCATTTAGATTGAGGCCAAGTTCAATGTCATTATCTCAATGATAATACCCATGTGGGGAAAGATGGAGGACAAAGAATGTGACAANAGATTGAGGCCAAGTTCAATGTCATTATCTCAATGATAATACCCATGTGGGAAAGATGGAGGACAAAGAATGTGACAACTTAGATCGAATCTAAGCTTATCAAAAGATCAGATTTAAATCTGATTCTCATTCAAATCTACAATCAAATAATTGAACATGATTGATATTTCTGAACCAAAACCCAAATTTGAATTCATTATATCCTACTTCATGAAATCAGATTTGAATATAGCATTATTCGATCAAATTGTGAATCGATCTAACCCGAGTTATATACTTTGAAATTGAATTGAAATTCAAATGTAATTAGGCCTCTTAAACTAGCCCACATACGAGAAGAAGATGTACACGATAGCGCTGACTGTGAAAGATTGAAGGCTTTATATGCTCGGGAAGGACACTTTATGAATAGGCCATTATGATCAACAAGCCCTTTTGGTATCTACAAATCCAATCCAAACTTTAGGAGGCGCGTCATATGATTGAGTTTCAATTCCTATGACGGTTCGAGTTGGTAAATTCAGCTCTAATTCAGTTAATTGGATCAGATCTAATTTTCGATTCTTATCAATTTCATCTAGATTTTCAAAATAAAATCCTTCAAAAATCTAATCCCAATCTGATATGTGGACAGGGGTAGCCTAATAAAATGAGTTGTCTGTGACATGCTAGTAGATCGGGAGCAAAAAAGGGTGCTATAGTTGGTGGTCGGGTGCTCTCACTTTCTACTGGGAACTTTTTGTTATGCCATTAATGAAGGAAGCTGTAGTATAGTGACTAATACTTGTTCGGTTTAGATGGTATGTGCTACTCTTTGCTTTATTGACAGTTTTGCAAACTTGTTGTCAACATAGGTGTTAATATTCGACATGATACGAATCGAATTTGACAAAATTAGTTGGTTGTTAACACTTCTTATGAGCATGTTTAGTGGAACATGTATACTCTGACACGACATGAATACNGAAAGATGGAGGACAAAGAATGTGACAACTTAGATCGAATCTAAGCTTATCAAAAGATCAGATTTAAATCTGATTCTCATTCAAATCTACAATCAAATAATTGAACATGATTGATATTTCTGAACCAAAACCCAAATTTGAATTCATTATATCCTACTTCATGAAATCAGATTTGAATATAGCATTATTCGATCAAATTGTGAATCGATCTAACCCGAGTTATATACTTTGAAATTGAATTGAAATTCAAATGTAATTAGGCCTCTTAAACTAGCCCACATACGAGAAGAAGATGTACACGATAGCGCTGACTGTGAAAGATTGAAGGCTTTATATGCTCGGGAAGGACACTTTATGAATAGGCCATTATGATCAACAAGCCCTTTTGGTATCTACAAATCCAATCCAAACTTTAGGAGGCGCGTCATATGATTGAGTTTCAATTCCTATGACGGTTCGAGTTGGTAAATTCAGCTCTAATTCAGTTAATTGGATTAGATCTAATTTTCGATTCTTATCAATTTCATCTAGATTTTCAAAATAAAATCCTTCAAAAATCTAATCCCAATCTGATATGTGGACAGGGGTAGCCTAATAAAATGAGTTGTCTGTGACATGCTAGTAGATCGGGAGCAAAAAAGGGTGCTATAGTTGGTGGTCGGGTGCTCTCACTTTCTACTGGGAACTTTTTGTTATGCCATTAATGAAGGAAGCTGTAGTATAGTGACTAATACTTGTTCGGTTTAGATGGTATGTGCTACTCTTTGCTGTATTGACAGTTTTGCAAACTTGTTGTCAACATAGGTGTTAATATTCGACATGATACGAATCGAATTTGACAAAATTAGTTGGTTGTTAACACTTCTTATGAGCATGTTTAGTGGAACATGTATACTCTGACACGACATGAATACCTCCAACACTACCCAATTGCCACCTTTATTGACAATGTATCAAAACTTGAACTTACTCCTACGTATAGTTGTCTGTTTTTAATGACACTTTTTTCTTTGGTCACTCTCTAAGTTGGTTTCGGGATGGTGGGAGAAAATGTAATAGCTNATCCTACTTCATGAAATCAGATTTGAATATAGCATTATTCGATCAAATTGTGAATCGATCTAACCCGAGTTATATACTTTGAAATTGAATTGAAATTCAAATGTAATTAGGCCTCTTAAACTAGCCCACATACGAGAAGAAGATGTACACGATAGCGCTGACTGTGAAAGATTGAAGGCTTTATATGCTCGGGAAGGACACTTTATGAATAGGCCATTATGATCAACAAGCCCTTTTGGTATCTACAAATCCAATCCAAACTTTAGGAGGCGCGTCATATGATTGAGTTTCAATTCCTATGACGGTTCGAGTTGGTAAATTCAGCTCTAATTCAGTTATTTGGATTAGATCTAATTTTCGATTCTTATCAATTTCATCTAGATTTTCAAAATAAAATCCTTCAAAAATCTAATCCCAATCTGATATGTGGACAGGGGTAGCCTAATAAAATGAGTTGTCTGTGACATGCTAGTAGATCGGGAGCAAAAAAGGGTGCTATAGTTGGTGGTCGGGTGCTCTCACTTTCTACTGGGAACTTTTTGTTATGCCATTAATGAAGGAAGCTGTAGTATAGTGACTAATACTTGTTCGGTTTAGATGGTATGTGCTACTCTTTGCTGTATTGACAGTTTTGCAAACTTGTTGTCAACATAGGTGTTAATATTCGACATGATACGAATCGAATTTGACAAAATTAGTTGGTTGTTAACACTTCTTATGAGCATGTTTAGTGGAACATGTATACTCTGACACGACATGAATACCTCCAACACTACCCAATTGCCACCTTTATTGACAATGTATCAAAACTTGAACTTACTCCTACGTATAGTTGTCTGTTTTTAATGACACTTTTTTCTTTGGTCACTCTCTAAGTTGGTTTCGGGATGGTGGGAGAAAATGTAATAGCTTTATAAATAGGCTAACAAACACTCATTATTGTTTGTTTTGCTAATGATTTAATTTTGTGCAATTCATTTCCATGGTTGTTATGGTGTTCACAATCGATTGTTGTAACATTTTGAATTTCAAGACAAAAAAGAGTAACTTACATCTTGACCCTCCGGATGTCAGCTATGTCCCTATCTCACATTTCCCTTTCAATTATCACATTTCACATATTACACATCCAACTATGGTTGTTGATTTCAATTTGTCCCAATTGTAAATATTGAGAACATGTATGTACATACCACATGTTTAGACAACTTTCGTTGAAAATATGAAGTTAGTTTGGTTTCGATACAATGTACAACAAGTAGCTACAAAGGGCATTGTGAGAAACTCTATAGTTGAGGTGACAATGTGATCNTTTCACATATTACACATCCAACTATGGTTGTTGATTTCAATTTGTCCCAATTGTAAATATTGAGAACATGTATGTACGTACCACATGTTTAGACAATTTTTGTTGAAAATATGAAGTTAGTTTGGTTTCGATACAATGCACAACAAGTAGCTACGAAGGGCATTGTGAGAAACTCTATAGTTGAGGTGACAATGTGACCAAGCCCGTAGTTGAATTGGTCAATGTTTTATTTTTCCATAAAAGGTCGCATTTTCATTAAATGCAATTCAAGATTCGGTTGAGGTACAACTATCAGAACCTCATTATAGCACAATGAATTAAGTATTCACAAGCGCAAATCGATTTCTCTGTAAATATTTCATGCCACGAAATTGTGAAATTGTGTGATGCTTCCCTAGGTTAGCTTTCTTTTATGCTTTGAAAATGTTGGTGATACCTAAAGTAATGTCTGAAAACAGGAAGTTTGAAAATTTTTGAACATGAATATCTTAGTCCCTAGCTCTTTTTACCCCCATTGCATATGAAATATGTGCCTTGAAAGGATGGGCCAATCCATAAGGTGTGTTGAGTTAGGGCTGCTGGTGGATTATTTCTTGTCTAGTGAAAGAAAGGATTGTGTTGGATTGGGTTGAAATATTGGACCACCCTTGTGTCTTTTGTTTGTATATGCACAGGTTTATTGAGAGCTTATAATTTTTAGGACGATCCTTTAATACAAAGCGACATTATCACATCTCGGTATGAGTTTAGCCTTAATGAATTCAAATCAATAACTGATTGATTGGATAGACTCACTTAATAAATAATTCGACATAAACTCATCATCTATGCATGATTATAAATAAGTAGGGTGTTAGTTGAATTTCAACACGACAGAAAATAGGCGGAGCATGAGCTATTGTCAGTCCAAGGTATACTTAGAAAATCGTTACATGTCGATGCTTCTGACTTTTTCAATAGTGTGACAAATACAAATATAGTATACCACAGATGCAAACTAATATTCTCACATGATTAATACTATATACATAGCATGACATGTTAATTTATATTACTGTCAAATTGCTGAAAATTGTTTCACCTCCTTCTATAATTCATTGAACATTTGTTTTCCACTTTTCTTGAACTAGTACAGTCAATTTGTGTTTGACGGGGGGGAATAAACGGTGTATTTAAGGATAATATCAGATAAAATGAAAAAAAAACAAGTGCAGGATAAATTGAATTGAACGACAATCGAGTATAATCAATCTAAAAGCCAAAATTCTAGCCCAAGGTTTTGTAGGTTTTTTCATGCAGCAAAGCAGTTGTTTTGTAACATTGTGAACCACTTCCATCCTAATGCCTGGGATAAATTATGTACCAATGCTTTTGAATATGCAAGTATTTGCATTTGTATATATTATATAAGCATGAATTATTCGTTGTTATAGAATCGCGTTTTTTTAAAATGATATCACATTATTTTTCCAAAGTGGGTTTCTGCATGCTACCTATGTTAGTCAAGTTGCAGCAAGTGAAGAGCTTCAAAATATAATGGGGAATAATGTAAAATGGTATGTAATCAACTGATTTTTAATTTTAATTTTCCATTTTTACGGATCAATCTATCCATGAAGAATGCAAATCCGCGAATTAGATTATGTGTAGACATGTTGAGATTATAAATCTATCCCAATCAGGTGATGATCAATGATAATGCCAAAACTTTTCTAAACGCGGATACGCGTAATCTTTCTATATTGCAAAAACATCTCATTTAAGAGGAAAGAAAATCTGAGTTGCTAGATTACATCTTGCACATCTTTGTATATACCTTTCCACCAACTTTTAAGTTCAATTTCAAAGTAAAGATGAGAAAAAAACATCTAGAATATCTAGCTGTTAGCGCGGATATCTCGGTACCAGCTATTCTCTTCACCTTTCTAATGGAATGCTTTCTTAAAGGTGTGTGTAGAGATTACCATTGATCTTCAATTCATTGCTTATTTAAACATGAGTGTGGAGGCTGCAGACATTGCCACTGAGAAATTCCTTTCTTCATTTAGCCCATTTTTCGAGTTATTATTGTTAGTAAGCGTTCAAGAGGTGCATAGAGGTACTCTACTAATACTATTCTAATTTTGGTTCTGTTTCTGTTTCTATGAATTTAATTTTCTTTGTTACTGAACAAGGCCCTCGAATTATCCTCCAAGTTGATGCAAATGTAGAAAAAAAAATCATTTTTCATCAGTAAAATGCCAAAAAATAGTTCATTTTGTGCTTTCCACATAAGTTTTAACTCACACTAACAGTTATTATGCACACAGAAAATAGTTGCTTGGAGAGATGTTTTTCGGAATGGGTGCCTCTAGTTCGAAGAGCAAGAAAAACACCGCGGGCAACAAGAAAAATTTGACTTCAGGAAACAAACTCTCTGTGCTTATCGTAGACGATGATCCTATAATTCAAAAAATCCACAAGGCTCTTCTGAACAAGTTTGGACTAGAAACCCATGTAGTGGAAAATGGTAAAGAAGCTGTTGATTTATGTCGTTCTGGAGCATGTTTCGATCTAATCCTCATGGACATGGAAATGCCAATCATGGATGGACCAAAGGTTAGCTTTTCTAATTAACTTGCATGCTAATTTTCTACAGTAAAAAAGTAAAATTACACATACAAATGTTTCAAAAATAGACTTAACTAATGCATATCTACCTCTATATAGAAAATAGTTGACTACTGATAGTTGATGTTTGAAAATTGATGAAATGAAATTACTCTTTCATTCCATCTTCACCTCAAACTCACATAAATTTCAAGCAAAACGCTTTCCAAAATATCAGAAAATTTTCGTGCCCCAAAAGTTCATTTTTCTTGCTTTATATTTCATTGTGTAGTAATTATGCAATGTAAAAGCTAGTTTTTGAATTTAAGGGTTGACATGAATCTAATTGAAAATTTAATGTTTTCTATGTAAACAATCATTTACAAGCATCTTCTTAGTAAATTGTTAAATAGCCAAATAGGATCTTTTGTTCATTTACATATAACTATCTACAATGGATAGTATATTTAATACATGCATGCAATAAAATATGTAATCACAAGGTAGGAGAGGATTTGGCACAAGGGTAAGGATCGTAACGACTAGAACATTTTTGAGGTTCAAGTCACATAAACATTTTTCCCTTCAATGAGTTCTATCTTCATATTTTAAGTTTATATGAAACACCGAATGTTTATAATTCTGTGAATCATTAAGCAGATATTCAACTTCACAAAGTTTTATTCCTGAGCATCTCGACTAGCCAAATGTTTACAATCCTATAAAATTTGTTCATACTGCCAACTTCATCAAGAAATTACAACTGCAATGCAATGCCTTCATCTATACATACTATCCTATACAATTGCATGTACATATATCACAAAATATCACAAATAATTGACATATGATTGTTAAGCAGGCAACACGAGAGCTTCGCGCCATGGAAGTTAACAGTATGATTGTTGGAGTGACTTCTCGTGGTCTCGACTCGGAGAAGCAAGCATTCATGGCAGCAGGGCTTGATGATTGCCATGAGAAGCCACTCACTGCAGATGCAGTAACCTCACTCGTTCAAGAGCTGGTCAAGAACCAGTAGACTCAGTCAAGAAATATTCAAGATGGACAATAAAATAGCTTTAAGCTATACTTTTTATTACTTGTTGTTGGCAATAATTTGTTTATTTGTTTATTTCTTTTGGTAAAGGTGGTCAATAAGCATTTTCGTGAGTATAGTATTGATATGGCTGATAATAATACATCTTATTCATTTTGTTACTTGTTCTTTTGAATGATCAAGCTCTATTTTTCATTTTTTATTTTTGAACATAAAAAAGAGGAGAGACTATTAGTAGGTAATAATCACCCTAAACATGACCACGAGAATCTCCCCCATACAGGCCCTACGCCTAGGCCACAAAGGTGGTTGCCTAGGACCCCTAATTTTAATTGCACGGAAAGTCTTAAAGTAAAGAGTTTGTCTCATTTTAGTTCTAAATATTTTAATTGCATTATTTTAGTCTCTGAAATATTGACTATGTTTTTATGTGGTCCCATAAACA
Organism: Ilex paraguariensis; assembly: GCA_963454935.2. Classification (NCBI taxonomy): domain Eukaryota; kingdom Viridiplantae; phylum Streptophyta; class Magnoliopsida; order Aquifoliales; family Aquifoliaceae; genus Ilex; species Ilex paraguariensis. Next base: position 282,181 of record CAUOFW020001258.1, read on the forward strand.
GATAACATCCAAATAGCTAACGGTTTTTTGTCATAAACTTATCGCGTGATATTTAAATATAGGCAACAAATAATTTGAGCAGCTCTTGATTAAAATTTGGGTAGTTCTTGACCAAAACTATGTAATATGGATAGCTCTTGATTAAAATTTGGATAACTCATAATCAAAACTATATAATTTGGGTAGCTCTTTGATAAAAATTTGATAAATAGTTATCCAAAACATTTATTTATCCATATTTAGGTATTACAGAAAAGTTTATAATCAAAAAACGTTAACAATTTGGATGTTATTTGATTGAGGAGCCACATCAGATAAGACAAATTTCATATTTTAGGGACTTTCGATGAAATTAACCCTAATTTATAACTTGCATGTGGGTGTATTTAGATTAGTTATTATGATTGATCGAACTGAATGACCTTATTCATTCTATATCCATCCAACTAAAGAAAAAAGACAAATTTAAAATTTGTCTCTTCATCCCTTGTTTGGTTCATGTATTGAAAGTAGTAGGTCCAAACTTATCTCATACAGCACCTTGTTTGGATGGGATATGGGATAAATTATAGGTCTAGAGGTTATCTTTGCACCATTTTTCTAATGTGAATTTGTGTAACTTTTGTGAGGAAAACATCCAAAAGTTTCATAAGAATTCTCGTAGATGTAAAAAAATTTGTTGAGTAATTAAAATCAATTTTCATTTGAGTTCAATCTCTATTCCCACCCCATAAATCTTTATTTTCACCCCTATTTAATTTCTCATTATCAAACTACTAAGTTCACCCCTTCTATACTCACCACATGCTACATACACCCCGTTTAATAAGTAAACTCACCTTATATTTTGTCATAATTAGGGTTTCATTCTCTATTTCATCTAATACACTCACAAAAATATTTTTTTAATATGAATTTTTTCAATGAAATACATGTTAGTATTACTTTTCAATTTAATTATATATTTGATTTTCTATTTGTTGTATGATTTTTTATTATTTTCGGTATATTTTGATATCTCTGTCAAATTTAATAATTTTTATTTAAAATGTATATGTGGGCATATATATGTATACTTTTCAAATTATTTGTTGTTTTTTTTCTAATCTTGTTTAAGTTTTGCATGTTTCTTATTTTTTTTCTTTTTTGATTTTGTATTTGTGCTTGATATTTTTTTTTCTTGTCCAGTTTTGCATCTTGTGGTTTCGTGTTTTGTAGTTTTACTTATTCCTTTAATTTTTACTTGTTTTTTTTATTCCTTCTTTTTTCCGTTTGCTTCTTTCTTTCTTTCTTTCTTTCTTTTTCTTATTTCATTCTTTTCTTTTTAAAAGGGGTGTAAGTAATATAGAATTGATAGAGAAAGGATAAACTTAATAGTTTAATATTGAGAAATTAAATAGGGTGGGAATGGAGATTTCAGGGTGGGAATAACTCCACCTTTTTAAGTTTTAGCAAGAATTTATATTTTATACACGACAGTCAAATTCAGTTCAATTTGAGTCTTAATCATAATGACGTCAAACCGAGAATTGAATTTAAGATCGACTCAATTAACACTTCTATCTTAAACCTACAAACTAATTCTTACCTATTTTCGTTTACTGTGATGTCATAACTTCTTCTTTTCTAATTTAGTTATTCTTTATTATTTTTACAATTAATTGCACTTTGACTTCAACTTGAATACTCGTAAAATTTAAGCAAAATTAAGTTTAAATAAAAATATATACTTATACTCGACAATTAAATTCAACTAAATTCGAATACTAATCATAATCACTTCAAATCAATAATCAAGTAAAATAAAATTTAGAAGAGGAATTTCGATCGTTTGATCAATAATCTGAAAACAATCTGAGTTATGAAAAATTCAAGACAAGTAATGATAGCCCTTTAGTATATAGATATATCACATTATATATATATTATTCACCTATTATATCATTCGAATATTATAGTATTTTTATTTCAATACAAAATATGACATATATTATAGTCATTCAACTCATTTTGACACAAAAAATATTTATTTAAGGTTCATTTGATTATTTAAAATTTTTAAAAATAATCTTTAATTAGAATCATAATTAATGACCTAATTAATATCTAGTATGAGATAAAGAGATAGAGAGTTATAAGAGATATAGGAGCCTTAAAATTGTAGAATGAATGGAAGTTTTACTCAAAAAATTGGGCGAGATAGGACTTTTCGTATTTAGATCGTCGGATCAATATTTCTTCAAGCGATCTGAGCTACGAAAAGCTAAAAATAAAAAAATCTAGCTACTTTATTATATAGATATTATGTATACATTAATTTTATATATAAATACAACGATAAAACATGTGTATACTTTTTTTTAAAAAAAATTAAATAAAAATTTTTAAAATAAGAAATAAAAAATATATTTTTTTCCATTTTATCAAGCACAAAAAAAATTAATTATTATTTTTTCATCTACCCTACCAAACACAAATGAGATAAAATGTATCATGCTTACTTTCTTTTCTGAAAGGATTGAAAGTATATATTTCTCTTTCCATATCTTTTACTTATCATTCTTCCTACCAAACGGAACATTAATTCAAATACAACCAAGCACGTTCCACTTTCCACAACACGTAGCCTGAACCGTCATTCTATTCAACATGACTTGGTACAACATTGGCCTGGCTATGGACAACCCCATGGGTGTGTTTGGCAAGTTTGTAGGAGATAGGATTGGTTTGGTTTTTTAATCCAAACCAATTCAATGAAAACCCAAGTCCGGGGGACATAGACAGGATACTAATCAAGTTGTGTAATTCAATCTTTCCTTTGGGAAGTACTTTTGTATATTATGGAGCCCACGGATAAACCATTATTTTTTGTGTAAATTCTCTTATCTTTTATATTAAATTACAATTTTACCCTTCACTCCTATCAAATCCAAAGTCATTGTTGGGTGAGCCAATATTATTTATTTTGTCCACCTTTAAACTTCACTCCAATTTTCATGTATGTTACCAAAGTGTACAAACCGAAAATAATTTAGTTTTAATGTTTGCAATACCAAATAAATTTGGTCTAATTAATTTGCTCATAAAATTGTCCCACATTGTTATAAAAATGAAAAAAGATAAAAAAAATAATTGATATACACGAATCGATAAAACACCTAAACATATTTCATTACCACACGTAGTCTTATACAAAAGATGAAGCAAAAGAAAGGCAGCGTACTACGTAATTACACGTATTCGATATGTTTATATTCTTTGTTGCCTTCAAGTATACATACAAAACGAAGGCAACACAAGGAGGTACAAAGTATCAAGCTACATGCACACACTCTAATGTGTGTTGCATACAAAAAAATGGGTAAACATACTTACCCAGCTGCTACATGCACATATACATTATAATACATACGAATATTATAAGTTACTATTACAACAGACAACCTGACCGATTGCACCCAACATTTAATCATCGATCACTATGATATCACCGTCAAAGTGAGAGTTCATTGACGGTGAACTCCCAACACTGTCACTAGGAGGGTGACTTGAGCTTACTTCATCTTTTTTAAATATAATACCGAAATATTCAAAATTCGGGCATGGTTGAAGACAATGTTGCGAAGCAAAATTATCCTCCTACAATTAGTAATATGAAAGTATGTGTTAATGGCTGGAAAAAAAAATATATATATATATAAATATATATATGAAACATCTTTTCATAATTGACAATAATGTAAAGAAAATTCTAAGAATGAAGTAACTTACCTCCAAATACTCAACAGGTCATCTTTTTAGCCCTATTACGAACGACTTCTTCAAAGGGTCCCAGGTAAAATTGTCAGAATCAATCATTGTCGTAATAGTGAAGAATTGTTTTTCCTAGTAGAAAATGATGCGAATAAGTTCTGTAAACGACAATGTAAACCCTTTACAATGTCATTTAACGACGCACAATAAATCATCCATCATATCATGCGTGTAACGGCCCACAGGAAATGAATTCTAATAATGTGTCGATAATGATGACGTCTGTTTCATCCTCTGAAATCTTTGGGATCTTCATTGTCAACTACAACATATAATTTACATATTAATTTGGGTTCAACCGTACATAAGATAAGCCTAATAGTCGACAGTAAATGAATCAAATGCATACATTGTATACTCATTCACAGTTACATATATTTAACAGTTAACCGTATGGACAAAATCAACTTATTACTACGCAAATATAGTTGATCAAAATGCATAAGATACTAAGGTTTACATAGAACATGTACACAAGTCATTACATATTGTCTAACCATTAAAAAAATATGTTTGTTGTTATGGTATCCATTTAAACAAACCACGATAACCCATTAGAGAGTACACAATATGGGTCAACACGATACCCACAATAAGCATGACTACACTTATCATGCACCAAATTAGATCACGGGTGTATGCATTTGTTCCAACTGCACAAACATGTGCTTTATCATTGTTCACAACACCATCGTCAACGACATTGTCCATAGGTCTAAGGGGATTAAAAGTCATCGCATTGGATACATCAACTTCATGCCTTGCATTGTGCAATGCCAATGTTATTTCTGCTTCAGCATACGAATCATAAGATTTGTATAATGCCCCTGGATACCTGTTCACCTGTGCATGACATTCCACCCATAACTCGTAAATATCAACCTGTCGTCCAACAAATACTATATACCAACGTTGCTTCCTATTCATATCTACGTACAAAAGAAAAATGCAACCTATTGTTACTCATAATAAGGTTGGAACATTATTCCACTCAAATGCATAGTTAGCCATATTGACAACATCTCATCTAATATATAATTACATAAATTAGTTATATCAAAAATATACACATACTCGAACCAAATAGTCCATATATGAACTGAATAGTCCATACACACCAAAAAACATACCAACAAAATAGAATTGTTAATGTACTCGAACTACCTCCACACCATTTGTTACATTCACCTTCACAAAAATCCCCCACACATTCTTAGCAAAAAAATATTTTAGGTGGTGGCGTAGTCGAACGACAAAAACAAGTAATTTTATCAAAGTTGTGGTGGCTACCACAACAGGCCACCAACCCACGCAGGTCGCTCATAATCCGGCAAACTAAAGAAGATATCAACTTTTACTGGGTTAGAACAGATCTTAAAAAGAGTCGCATGGCGATCAACCATAGACAAACCATTGATCTTCTCAAGTTCTGCATTCACTCTCCTTCTTGCATCTGCAACATCATGCATATACCCAACTTGATGTGCAATATTGTCAAGCTACTTACGACTCTCTTGACCATATTCATCAAATACCTTGGAGATGTCTCCCAAACTTTTTACAATAGAGTCAAATGCATTGCCACTCACCTTAGCTTTTTTTCTCTTAGTTGGACATGGTGAGGCAACACTTGGTTCCATTGTAGGTGGTTGAACACTTGGTTCCATTGTAGGTGGTTGATCACCTCCATGTGTTGCACTACTTGATGTCGGGACATTCATTCCCAATGAATTTTGTGTTCCGTGTTCTCTACTTACCTCATTGATGTTTCGGCATCAACATCGCCAACCATGTCTTCAAGATCGATAGCGAACTCTCTAATTGCCCAGTCCTTGCCAAATATAATGCCCCAGTTATTGAAGTAAGACCACGATTTATCTCGCATGCCTTTTGCATTTTGGTTCTTCTAAAACATATATGGACAATTATTATCAACCTTTACAATAATTAAGACTATGGTATTACTTATTAAAATGAAACCTAGTTAAATTGTTGGTTAACGAATTTCACCTTCAAATAGTCTTGCCAGATGTCGTCCCCGTCAACCATGATCTTATTATCAGTACTGTTGAACCCAAACCCAGATGTGGTCATCATGGTAAACAAAGAGTTGTAATTATTCTTCCATATTTTCAGCTTTGACTCAATATGGGGTGAAGCCCACAACTCACAACCTGAAATTGCTACTTTCAAGTTGTTTTCAAGTGCTTGTAAGTAGCCGGGTCTAAAAGTGCCATTTTGGCACTTCCACCCGTTAACACACAGTTCCTTCAATGACTGTAAAAGCTGATTTTCTCTAGCCATACTCCATGTCCTCCTAACACCTCTTTCTGACTGTGTACTTGTAATTGTGTTTGACATTGCTATCTCTATTGTAAAACACAACAACATGACAATTTGCAATTGAAATATAAAAATCCAAATTACAGGTTAAACATGACAATTGGCAATGAAAAACACTTGGTAGTAGCATACAAGATTACGTTGTAACACATTCAGGTCCTCATGTCCCACAACGTCTACATTAATAAAGCCATAAAATTAGTAACCAAGATAAAACACAAAGTACTCCAATTAGGTAGTTTGTCCACGACTGCTTCTCCACTCATTGTACATATCTAATGCCATCTGATTTCGAAATGTAGACCATTCGGTGGATGTCTGGACAATGTCTATGATATCATCAGCATGTTCACCATCAACAAGAATTTCTTCTAGTAAATACTTCTCAAATGGATCAACGCTCATTTCATTCTTAACTAAGTTATGTAACAAACAACATGCAGCTATGATGCGGTTATGAGTGCGCACAGGATAATAGCAAGGTGTCCTAAGAATCGCTCATCTATTTTTTAGCAAAGCAAAACATCTCTCAATGCTAGTCCTTGCAACAAAAAGGCACAAATTAAACAATTCTTTGGGATTTCTGGGTGCTGCAGAAGTAGCCCCAAACTCTTGGATATAATATCTCTGACCCCGAAATGGTGCTAAAAATCCATCACCATTTGTATAACCCGCATCAACTAGGTAGTACATGTTTGTGTTTGATAAGAATTTATTTGTTACACGTACCAAACACATGTAAATGTGAGCATAATTATAAAAAAAATATATATAATATGCTACATACCATGTGCTATCTTCAACCCATTTGGTCTATTAACCGCATCACGCAATATCCTAGAATCGACAGCTGACCCTTCCCATCCAGGAAGCACATACATGAACTTCATATTCGGTGCACATACACCCAACACATTGGTTGTTATACCACCTTTACGTGTTATATATCTAGCTTGATGGACAAGAGGTACTCAAACAGGAACATACGTGTCATCTAATGCCCCCACACAATTCTACAAAGGCAAGTGGTAAACAAGTTTATAAAAATATATGAAATAAAAAAATCCATGTTATATGGCGTAATAATCAATATTGACTTGAAGATTAAAAGGTGATTACCTTAAACCACTTCCATTTAGGGTCTGTACAGTTTTCGGGCACTGGTTCAGGTGTCTGGAGCAATAGCCTGCGTAGCCTTAACACCGTAGTCAGGACATTGTTGAAATATCTACTAACTGTCTCACCCTAGCGCAAGAAATTGAACTTAACTGGTCTATTTTTGTTATCATGACCTAAAATACTTAAGAACATCGCCATCATCTCCTTGACACTTACATGCCTAGTTGGTCTTAGCAACCCAACATCACGGACCAGATTACATAGTACTACAAACGTGTGTCTATCTAACCTAAGTTGACTTATACACGTCTTATCACTCTCCCCAATGAGACTGTGCAAGTGTTCAGTTTGTAATCGAGACCTATTAAAAGGCCGTGGAACCTCGAATATTGTACCATTGTGTTTCATGTCCCATATCATCAACATTATAGAGACCACAAGATTAAACACTACTATCATCTCCCGAATAGTCCTATGCATAAACGTAAGTAACAAACATAATTCATCGTAATCGTTGTCCACGGTTACCTAATTCAATGGAAACAAAAAAAAATCCAATAACATTGTTATCACCTGGCATGGATATGTAAAAAAAAACATAATGCAACATAAATTGTTTGGCCAACAAAATAATACACAGGAATATAATATTCTAATTACAACAAATGTACAACTAACCTCATTCAACGTATTGCCAGTAAAGAAAAACATGTCAAAACATTAATATACAATCTTCCACAACTGTTTTAACTGTATACTGTCACAATAACAAAAAATAAATAAAACAATATTCTAAGTTAGGTACTTGAACAGTGCTTGTGAAACCCTTGATTTGAGACACTGTTAAGAACGTAACAACTGTATTAGAAATAATAAACATACAAAATCAAATAATAAACAAATACAAATAATCCTCATGAGGAGTTTATGTGTCTCTCTATCTCTGTCTCTCTCTGTTCTTGGAAAAGTAGAACACCCAATTGTAATTACTTAGTTTCAAGATTAATAGACAAAGAAATAATCCTGAAATCCTAGCTACAATCTTTTTCTATCTTTGAAGCATCAATAATTCACACTCAAATATGGACAATTATGTAAAGTAAGTAAGACTAGTACTTTAGCTTCCTACCTACAAACTCTGGCAGCTTTCATACACTTGAAGTCTTGAACAACTCTAATAATTAAGGTTAGAATATGATAGACATTAAGCAGTCATACATATTTTTAAACTGTTAAAATCGATTTAATATAATTAAAGATAATTTAAACAGCTAAACAAATTTTCTTGTAACTTTCATTTCTTTCAAACAATAGATTGAAATTTTTTTAAAACCTTCTCCCAATGAATTCATCACCTTCTTGGTGATAAAAATATTTATAGTCAGAATGATCGTGTCAATTTTAGTTATAGCAATCTCGATCATTGATTATTCAGTATCAAGGACATTTATTTGAAATTTTATGACACTTTGTTGCTAGGATATATAATGGGGGACTATAATGTTATTAGGAAAAAAAAATATGACTTAATTTGTTAAGATGTGCAGTAATATGGTCCAACACAATTACCATAGCTCTAATTGTTGAATTTTTTTAATTGGGACATATCATTAGATCAAATTGTTAAGTTGAAATAACATTACTTATAGTGAGAACAACTTTTTTCATATATTTTCATACTGAAAATTAGATTATGTTATAAAAAAATTACTTTTTTAACATCATAACTCCTATTATCGTTCAATGGAAACCCATCATGTGACATGTTTTATATTTATTAATTTCATGATTATTAAAAATTATAACGAGTAATATTATTTGAACATAATTTATTGATCTAGTAATTCATAATCATTGAATTGACAATAGATCCCAATATATTTTAAGATCCATAGCCAATCCAATAGTATTAATAGATTATGTCAATAAATTATATTAACAAATTAGATCGGAATAATAATATTAAATTTTAAAAATAAAATAATCAAGATTCACCGGCAAGAATTATTGTAGACAAGGAAGAGGGGGAGGCAGCGTTAAGGAAACCTTGGAACCTAGGCTCTTGCAAGAAGACACCCAAGTAAAGAGGACGACAAAAGGATGGACAAGGCATGGTGCCTCCTCCAAGATTTTTATTCTTCTTTATCTTGACCAACAAAGCAAGTTGATACCGATTTTGCCTTTGGGATTACGCATTCTTACAGGACCCCTACAAGCCCTAGATAAAATAAAGTTGCAAGAGGCTATGGTACTGATTTTGTGTAGATTTAGTTTGGTTTAGTGTAAATTAGATTTTATTTTCCATTTATTTGTAGTTTTGGAGGAAGAAAAGAGAAGACACAGGGATATATATACATATATATATATACACACACACATAGAGAGAGAGAAATATACCTTCCAATGGGGACCAGTGGGCGCCGCTTGCGGGAAGAGAGGACCAATGAGAAGACGAAGACAAAAAAGAAAAAGGGTAAAAACCCTACATTTCTTACTGTACAAGGGTATTTTAGTATTTGCAAGCCCAATCCGGTAGCTGGGCTAACTAATCCCAAAGTTTTGGTGGAATTCAACAAAGTGGGTCAGATGGGATAAATAGGAGAAAGGACTACAGGCCGAGGATTTCAACCTAACGATTATCCCATTCAAAAAAATGGATCCAAACCAGGAATTTGTGGGCCACCGGACAATGTAACCTAATCCAATTAGGGGTTATCCCCCTTTATCCCTTTTCCCAAACACACCCCATGTGAATAGGATGTTTGTCCACTAAGTGTGAAATAAAAGCAAGACGAATTTTAAGAGGCAGTTCAAGCGATAACAGGAATAAAATGTAAATACAGACGTATTAAATTTGAATTTTGGTAATCTTTTAAGGCTAGATCATGAAAGATTTATCTCTTATGAATTTTTTAGTTCCGACATGAATGGTCTGATTTTGACCAAATCGGAGAAAAAATTAATCAGAAGACGTATAAATTGGCCGGAACACATCTAACCATTAAACTAAAAAAATAACAAAAAAAATTAAAGCTTGTGACAACTATTCATGTTTTCATTTGTTGGGCTATAACCTAATGCCCAAGGCCTAGATCTCTCTCTCGAATCTCAAGTGATATCATTTGTTTCTTTCCTTTTGTAATTCCTTCCTTTGGACGTGCACAATACATAGCAACATAATTACAACACAATTATTGATACACAAGTCCTACTTTAATCTCTCATCAAATTGCCCATAAAAGTAATTCTACAATACCATAATCAATCAATTTTAAGATGAAAGAATTTCTCCGCGACATTACCACCCTTTTAAGTGCTAACTACTAGTAAAGTATTTGGCTGAAACTTGTCGAGGAAGAGAGGTATTCTCAAACTTTATTTTTTATTTAGGGCAAATTACACTTTGTACCTTAAAATTTTTTAAGATTCTCATTTTTTATTTTTAAAGATTAAATTTTTTATATCGCACCCTTAATCAATTAAAATTGTTGCAATGGAATCTTTCTGGTAACTTTTCATTAATTTTACCGTCATTGTCAATTAGTTGTCTTTTGATGAAAAAAATAACAGAAACTAACTAAATGGTCACGTTGCAGCACTTTTGATATATTAATGGTACAATGTAAAAAATTTAATTTTTAAGAGTACGAAATAAATATATTAAAATCCAAAGTGCGAAAAACCTTTTTATTTATTAGGTGTAATATTGTGTCCAAGCATCTGACCAAAAACATCTACACTAGGACCCAAATTACTACATCTCCACCAATCCATCACAAACTTTCTCACGACCTTGAAAACCTTATCCATATAAGATTTGACCCAATATGCAAGTGCCATGTCAGATGGAGTATCCGAAGTGTATCCAACAATGGTACTCTGAGGCCACAAACTTCTCATGTGGCTGTAATGGGAAGCCTCTCTGCTTTGCTCCAACCTGTTTATACATCATTCCCCTTTTAAATCCAAGTGAAAGTCAAAATTATTCAAATATCATATAGGTAAGAACCCATTACTCTTCTCTGATCACTTACTTTCAAAACAGCAAAATGGCATCTGCAGTGATGATTTCTCTCCCTCAGTTCAGTGGGTTAAGACCCATGTCTGCCTCAGTTTCCCCTGTCCAAAGCTTGGTTAGTGTTTCTTTTCTGTTCATTTGTTGGAACTGGGTGTAATGGATCTGTGTGGGGTTTCTATTTTGGACTAAAGAGATTATGGGCAATGTGTTTTCCTTGTTCTTTTTTTCCCCCAGGAATCATTTATATGCATGAAGTGTGTTAATACTGATTAAATTGTTTATTGCCTTTAACGACTTGCTGGATGATTTCTGACTCGGAATAAGTTAATTTGTACACAAAAATTTAACCTTTGTCCATGTAATTTGCTAGATTTTCGAAACATTGGACTAAAATGCTCCTTTATCCATGAACTTTGTGTACCAAAGTGAGAGACAAGTAAAAATAATCGGTTATCGTGTTGGATTTGCTAAATCATGTGAATTTTTTTCAGCAATTAATTCATTTACATTTCCTGCAATTAGCTATGCTATTGATCTCCTAGCAAGAGACTTAACATTTAACCTCTAAACCTGTTGCACTATAGGATTTGGTGAGACATCAACAAGAAACATGCTAAGCTGAAGTGTTTTTTGCTTGCAAGAGTCCCATTTTTTTTTTTTTGGTAAGAAACAAAACTGCATAAGAGTCCAATCCCCCCCACATTGCCCATATAGACTCATGGTCTTGATTATATGATGGAACAACCCTTTATTCGAGTTAAACCATTTTCTCATTGACAGTATTTGAATGGTGAAACCTAACCACATGCTCAGATGTGAATTTTGCTTGGATTAATGAGGATCATGTAATACTCTTTTATCTAAAAGATCTGAAATGATTAACCAGAAATGTAAGGAGTGTGCAAAAGGGTTAGCAATTTGTAAATGCTAATAATGTTACTTGTCCAGTTGGATTCAAAATGTATGACACTAGCATCTCTCTCTCTCTCTCTCATAAACACACACCCACACATCTTCACGTTGACTAAATCATATCTTTGAATATGCAGGTAGCAGTTCAGCCCATGAAGCAGAGAGGGAATGGAGCCTTGGGTGCTCGCTGCGATTATATTGGCTCACCTACCAATTTGGTGAGCAAGCTATCAACTATGCTTTGTATTGCATCTTGTTGTGAATTTTATTTCATTATCAGAGAGTGTCAGTATATATTAGAAAGAACAAATTCTATAGGAAAAGGGCATCAAAGTTTGCCATCACATGTCATATTAGATATCGCTTTCAACCGCACACTTAAATAGTGTATGAGGAGATCGGAAATTGTATTTACTTGCAAGAACTGAATTCTTTGCACTGGATAGTTGCAACTCCGGAAGAGTATCCACTTAAACATACAAATAGAAGCATTCATACTGGTACATCTAGATGAGACACGTGTTCTATTTTATAGGGATTCTATTGATTCTTGCTTGAGCCGGGATCTGAATTTTTCATGTCATATTAGATCTTGCTTTCAACCACACTCATAAATGGTATATGAAGAGTTCAAAAATTGTATTTACTCTTAAGAACTGAATTCTTTTGCACTGGATAGTTGCAACCTTGGTAGAGTATCCACTTAAACATACAAATAGAACCATTCATAGTGGTACATCTAGAATAGACATGTGTTCTATTTTATAGGGATTCGTCGGATTCTGTTGATTCTTGCTTGAGCTGGGTGATAATTTTTTTTTTTTTATTTGAACAGATTATGGTGGTTTCTACAAGCCTGATGCTCTTTGCTGGAAGGTTCGGTTTGGCTCCATCTGCAAACAGGAAGGCCACTGCCGGTTTAAAGCTTGAAGTGAGGGACTCTGGCCTGCAGACTGGTGACCCTGCGGGCTTTACCCTTGCAGATACCTTGGCATGTGGGAGTGTAGGTCACATTATTGGGGTTGGGGTTGTTCTTGGCCTTAAGAACCTTGGTGCACTCTGAACATGTTCAGAACTCTACTGTGTTAATAACAATCTTTAACCATGTCCCAAGTATTCTATTTGCTTGTCTTTGCCCCCACTCTATTTGTTACTCATTGCCTCTTTTTCTTCTTACCCAAAAAAGGTGAATAAAATTAAGGATGAAAATTCTGTTTCAGTGCATAATTTTGATCAGCTCAGAAGCTGAAACATTTCAGAAATGTGTAGTGAAACATTTTGGAAACAAGATGAAAAAAGAGAAAAAAAAATTGAAACTTTGTTTCTGATACAGAAACACATTGAAACGTCTTAGAACATAGAAATTTCAATATTCAAGCACTCGGTTGTTTCAGTTTCCATGAAGACCGAAGGATTTCAGTCATTTCAATGAAATGAAACAAAAATCCTTGAATAAAACACAAGTATGAGAACACAGTGTAAACATTGAATACTACTAGACTTGCAAATATTATACTTTGGGAATTGGGACTATTGGCAGTAGTATTTCCATGGAGATTGGTTGCTAACACATTCTGCTAACTGCAGCCTCGGCATTCTGCACATCCCTCTGCTAAACATCGTGACACTATAAAAGTTCTTTGAAAGTTATGATATCCTGTAATCTTCATAAGTTGCATTTTGAAGTAAATACGAAGATTCCAAAAACCAAACTCACTGTCTAATTACTAAAACTTATGACATGAGAATTGTCATACCCCACAGATATTCGAAGTAGTAAGCGGAATGAAGATCTGTCAAATACACATATGAAAATATGATAACTGGCTTTGACAGTCACCATGTTGCTTTTATAAGTTTTGTGTGCTAGATTGCAAGCAAGATTTCAAAGAATTTCAAGCATTTTATTCAATTCCAAAAATATAACAAAGTGCGTAAACTGGACATAGCAGAAGAAGACAAGGAAAGAAACAGACTGATACTTGGAAAGGAAATGATAGTTTGATCTGGAGAAAGTCATATTTCTAAGGAGATGCACATTGTAGTCAGAAGAACCTAAAGTTGCTATAGCTGATCACATCACTGAGCAACCATTAGGATTTTGATCATTGAAGAAGCCACAGGGAGGGTATCCACCTGGTGGTGGTCCATATGGAGGCTCAGGTGGATAGTAACAAGCTTCTCGCGGTGGCCCTGGTGGAGGTGGAGGTGGTTCCCTGCACCCAGGGCACCCACATGAGTGGGGGGGAGGTGGCCCTGGTGCTATTTGCCTTGGTGGTGGTGGTGGTGGAGGTGGTGGCCCTGAAGGCATGCCCCTTGGCCCTGTTGGTGGTCTATGCATGCAATAATAGTCATCATAATCACCCATGTAGTCCCTGAAGTTGAACCTCAAGTTCGTGTGATGGCTTAGTTCAATATTATCCAACCTACGAATGCGTGACAGTCGGTCTAGACCATTTATATAGCCATCCATGCATGGTCCGAATCCTCGAGGATGGCCATGATCTGGTCCTGGTGGTGTAGCTTGCATCTCTGGCCTTTTGCCATGCTTCACAATTACCATTACCATTACCCTTGTGTTAGGTTGCTTTAAATGATAAGAAAAGGAAAGCCAACAAACAAACAAATTCAACACAGATCACAAACAACTATATCAGAACCTTTAGAGAGATCTTTGTTTTCAAAAATTATACAGACAATATGTTTATATGCAAGAAAGTTAAAAAAAAAAAAGACAAAAAATTAAGAAACATCGATAGGATTCAGGAAAAAAAGGTTGGAAAACAACATAAATTGAATAAAGAAATATCTACAATTATGAATTCTTTCTGAAAAGCTCAAATGAAACATCACACAAACAGTACATAACAGTACAACTTATAGAACACAGTTAAAAATTACTTTCAATGATTTTTGTTTCTAATGATCATAATAATTTACTCATTTCACGTGTCAAATCGAATCGAAAACTTGATTCACCATGATTGATATGCATCAAAAAAACGAATCTTGAACAATATAAAATGATGACACTAGTAACATATGAAATATAAGAAAACTATATACCTTGGGAGCAAGCATAGAGTAGTCCATTGAAGAAAACCTTGAAATCCCACAAACTAAAAAGAATGAGTTTGTTTTGGCTCTTGTGTTGAAGATTTATGGAGAACCAGAGGGCACACAAATGGCCTGAGGCTATAGGGTTATGAACAGAGGTAGTAAGCACAGCATGTATTTATATATGTCCATGAACAGAAAAATCTTTCATGAGTTGTCAAACAAAATCTTTAGATTTAATGTTCTAAATATAGTTTTGGAAAGAGTGACTCGAAATTATTGTACTTTTCTCAATAACAACTGTTAAATAAGATTTGATCAAAAAAAATAAAAAATAAAAAAAACAATTTCGCTCAATGAAACATTACCCACAATGTATATAAGTGGGACCCACTATTTATATGTTGACTTGTTACTCATGCATGGTTGATGATGTGTAATTGAGAATATCTAGATCCAAGAGCTCTCTTTAATAGACTTCTGAAATTAAAGTTTCATAAAATTGAAATTAAGATTATAGAGCACTAACAACAATAATGAAATACATATTGTAAAGAAATAATAAAATTAATCAAAAATTAAAATTCCTACGAAAAAGCTCAATAGTTGACTCCTTAATAGACTTCTGAAATAAAATTTCAAATAATTGAATAAGGTACTTTAATTAAGATTATACTAAATTAATAACCAGAATGGATTACATACAGGCAAAAATAAATAAATTTTAATGGAACTTGAATAAGATTTGCTACCCTTTGTAAATATACATGCAAAATAAATCCTATACTAATAAATTCGACAAATTAATTTTAGAAATTTAAGTCCTAAGAAAGATCTCACTCTTAATTAACCTCTACAATTAATTAATGTTACATAAAAAAAGAGTGAGGCACCTTAATTAAAATTATATTGAATTAATAACCAAAATGGATTATATACAACCAAAATAAATAAATTTTAATGGAAATTGCATAAGATATGCTAGACCCTGTATACTAATAAACTAGACAAATAAATTTTAGAAATTAAAGTCCTAGAAAATATTTCACTCTTTAAATAACCTCTAAAATTAATTAATGTTGCATGAAAAAATAAAGTGAGGCACCTTAATTAAAAGATTATATTGAATTAATAACTAAAATTGCTTGCATAATTGCAAAATTAAAAATTTTAATAAAAAATGAATAAAAATGAACAAGTTGAGCCAAAAAATTTTAAAATTAATATGTTTAAATAATATTATTAATTAGACCTAAAATGTTGATTTAATTTATTGACATATTTTATGACAGTTATTGAATTAATAGCGACTCTTAATTAATATTAAAATTTTATGTTAATTCAATAATGATGATGAATTACGTCAACAAATTCAATCAATATTTTGTTCAAATGACATTGGTCATCTTTATAATAGAAAAGACAGATGATTAGGAGAGAAGTAGGGTTTGTGATGAGCTAGCTAGCCCTAATCTTTAAGGGGGTGTTTGGGTAGTGGGATAAAAGGGGTTATCTCCTAGTTGGATTGGATAGGTTAAAATAGGAGTGGGACCATTTAACCCATGTTTGGGAAATCATTTTTCACATTGGCTACAAATCCCGGGTCATCGCTTGACCCGGTGCTACAGTGGATTGTTAACCCCCATAAACCGGTCATACATAACCCAGCCTCCCCCCGGGTTACAAACCCAGCCAATAGCTTACCCCTCTCAAGACGTATTTGCCCTTTATCTTTCTCACGTTCTGTCCAGCGACTCCCTCTTCTCTCTCTTTCTCCTGTGTCAGCTAAGCTCCTCCAAGGGTTCGCACAGAGGCGGAGACGATTGTGGCGTTGGGGAGGTCCTCCAATTTTCTGCATCTGTGGGTGAGAGCTTCTTCACAGAGTCAACGAAGAAGACGACATTGTTGGACAGAACGAAGAACACAGCTTCTTCTTCAGGTAACTTTCTCATCGCTCTCTCTATCTCTATTATTATGTCTCTCTCTCCTTCAGGCAATCCACTCGCCATTCAGCTGCCTTCCTTCCAGTTCTACACAACCACACAACCTTCCTTCCATTTCCTCGTTCAGGTATTGTTTTTATTTACATCAAATTGAGTCAAAGCACAAGCCTTGCCTCCTCTGATACTTTCTGAGAGCTCTGATACTTGCTGAGACCAAACATTTTGATTTTGTATTTAATTTTTATGCATTGAAATTTTGTTTCTATGTTGAATCTCAAGTGCTTTTGTGCTGGTTTTGTTTTTATGTGCTATTTGGTTTCTTCAACTGGGTTCAATAAGTTTCTTGAATTTTTTGATATGAGTTTATTTTAATTGTTCACAATATGTTTGATGAATTGCCTTAATGAGAATTGAAGTTCGTATTTGATGGCTATGGGAATTGAAGTTCACAATAGTTTAATCTTGAGTCTTCTTCTTCCTCGAATGGGCTGTTCTGAAGCTTCTTGATAGGTTATCAATCCTGGTCTAATTTGATTCAAGCTGCAGGTATTTTCTTTTTCAATATATAGCATTATGATCACACTAGTATAGAATTGATCATATTGGAGTCTTTTTGAATTAAAACAGCTTGTTAACTTCACAGCTTGAATTGAATTCTCTGTTCATATTGGTTTGGTTACTTTAATGCATTGCTCAGTATTTTTTTTTTGAAAAAACTACTTTCCTATATTTAATTTTCTGGATTGGGGGAGATGGGGAACTGTTCTTTCTTAACTTGAATATGACCTTTTGTAATTGTGCATATAATTTTGAAATCTTTTTATACTATTCAGCTGTGTTTATTTTTGCTCTCAATTGTGGCTGAATTGTATATAGAAAATGCCTAGTGGTTGGAGGATCATTGTTCATGAGACATTGTCGACCTTTGCCATAACACGTCGATGATTTGAGGAGACTTCTTAGTGGGGGGATTTTATCACTCACCAGATTTCAGAATTTCAAGCTACTTTAAGCTACTGGAGCAAAATCAGTTGCTGATTTTCTTGCTAATAAAGGAGTTGAAGATCATATGGATACGGAGATAACTTCTGCAGATTCGTTGCCATCTGAGGCGCGGTTTTTACTTCAGAAAAGATCAAAGACAGTATCGATTTTTAAGGAGAAAGAATTTTAAGTGTTAAATCAGATGAGATGACTCCTCTATTGTGCTTGTTTGACTGTTCATGGGACTGGGTTGCTTTGACTGGAGTAGGCTGTTTCGACTGGCATGGATTACAGCTAGACTGATTCAGCTGGAGTTTCTTGGTATTGAATGGAGTGGGCTACTTTGCATTTTCCTTCTGTTGCAACTGGAGCTGTTCACGTTGCTGCAAAGTCCTCCTCCAGCTGGTTTATTAGGCAGTCTTTCGGAATTGCAGCTGAACCTTCATCAGCTAGACTCTTCCGGCTGATGAAGGTAACCTTTCTCACCTGGGCTATTTATTTGACCCACAAACACAGAAAATTAACAGTCCAATTCAGCTGTGGGGTTCCAGCTGCGGGTTTTAAGGAGAAGAGATGTCAGCAATTATTCTACCTGAGATTCTTATAGCTCCAGCTGAACTGTTTCTAATTGGAATTCTCAGATGGATTTCTTTTAGCAGAATGTTGTTATTGGATTTTTTCAGTTGGAATCTCTTTCAGCAGTATTATATTTCAGCTGGGTTTCTGGCAGCAGGTTGCGAGTTACTTCAGCTGGATTTTTACTGTCCATGTCAATTTTCTCAGTACTGTTCATGGGTACTGTACACAGTACTGTTCATTATGATGTAATTCCATGCATTTTTATTTATTTATTTTGTTTTACGAATAATATATTTACATGCATGTTGAGGTAAGATACATACGTCCTCTCGCTAGGTGTAATTTATTTTTAAAATCAATAAAATTTACTCGTACCATTTAAGTTGCTCAACAAAAAAAATAAAAAAAAAAATAGTGGAGCAATATGGTTTGATGGATTTACAGGATACCGATTCAGTCAAACTCAATCAAGAACTCGTTGACTCTGTGTTGGGAGGTTGTGAATGTGGCCGGCATAAGTCATATTTGGAGCAAATTTGTTGGTTTGTGTTAAAAGTAGGTCTTGTTGCATTGGTTTTTTTTGCATTGGTTTCATTGTTTTGGTTGCTTTATCGTATTGTTTTAAGGAATGGTTGTTTGTCGTTCTCCCATTGTAATTAATTTTTAAAAAATAAAATAAAATATTAATTTGTTTGAAAAATAATTTATTAACTTTCCTAAAATTTTATTTTTTTTTTATATATTTTATATATATATATGAAAAATATATAATTTTATTATGATAATTCATCAATCCAAACATATGATATGATTGGTTTGGATTGAAATAGATATAGAGTTATGGGTAGAATGATAAATTATTACAAATTATTTATGTAACCTATGAGGCCCATTGAATTACACCTTATTTCCCAAATAAAGGGAAGGATTGAATATATGCAAAATCATGGATTTTAAAGTGGTTGAGTGGGTTTAATTTGATGGGTTAAGATATAAAGAAAAATAACCTATACTATCCGCTCCAGCTACCCAAACACCCCGCAAGAGATAAGGTTTTCAAATTGAAGCCAACATAATTTTATTAATAAATGAATGACACGTCCTTAGATCCTCTTAATATGAAAAGTGAGTCATTGACAACTTATTCTTTCATTTGAAATTCCCACAATTTTAGTCACAATATTCAAATCATTTGGAATTGTTCATGGGTCCCAGTTGTGGATCCCACTTTAGTAATATATAATTATAGTATGAATTAAATATTTTTTTAAAAAGCAGGAATGAAAAGCAATAGTCAACTTTTTAATAAGTAGATGGACTTGACTATGGTGTGAAAAAAAAATTCCATATCGTACCTTTAAAATTTATTATTTTAAAAAATATTTTTCATAATTTTTTTAAATTATTTTATAAATAAAAAATTTATCACTTTTGTAGTAATTATTTTTACCACTTTTTTTTGGTATAAAAAAATTACTATTTTTGTGGGTGATTTACCATTTTTGTGGGTAAATTTTTACTACTACTGTGGATATA
Organism: Ilex paraguariensis; assembly: GCA_963454935.2. Taxonomy (NCBI): domain Eukaryota; kingdom Viridiplantae; phylum Streptophyta; class Magnoliopsida; order Aquifoliales; family Aquifoliaceae; genus Ilex; species Ilex paraguariensis. The sequence goes on from CAUOFW020001258.1 coordinate 302,485, forward strand.
TTTACCGCTGGTAATTATTTTTATCACATTTTTTATAAACAACAATAATAATAATAAAAATACTCACAAATATCGTAAATGTCGGTATTATACCAAAAAATTGTTTTCCATACTATAGACAAATCCTAAGTAGATCCACGAAGGTATTTATTTTGTGCCCTAGCCATTTAATATTGAGATGCAATATCCTTATGGTTATTTTTATAAGGTTTTATTATCGAAGAAAATGAAATTAAACACCTCGGATCTAAATTTTATGACCTTGTTAGATGACCTGTTGATGGGAAATAATGTCAAGGACTCTAAACTTGTCATTATAAAAAAAAATCTCGGATTTTTGCAATTATTTACCTACCAATGGCAAATATCAATTAAACTCGAATGACACAAACTCCACCCGACCCAAAATGCTTGATTTTACAATTCATCCCAGAGTCAACTCTATATTGCTGGGGTTAATTTGCAGATTTTATTGCATTCACATTGATAAAACGAAACTGTAAATGGTTTGGAACAACAAATACCAATATGGATACCGTTTTGACAGAAGGAGTTTGTCTAGGGTACCCCAAAAAAAAAAAAAAAAAAATGGGTATCATACTATCATTTGTAATTTTTGTGGGTATGTTAGAATCAATCACAACACTCCACAAAAGTGATAAAAATAGTTATTCAAAAATAGTAAAAATACACATAACAGTTATAAATCACTCACAAAAGTAAAAATAAAAAAAAATTATAAAAATACCCACAAAAATTATAAAAAATTGTGATTGATGTCTAAATTCAGCTCTAAGGGAGTTGTCAAATTTCAAACCAAAATGTCTAAATTCAAAACTAATCTCTATCTCCTTTGGCATATCCAAGATTTTATTCGTTGTTTTCTATAATTTAAAGTATCAGCAATGCTACATTGACTTAATTAATTATTGTTATTTATTTAATTGAATATTTTAATATTAATGAAGATCCATTATCTATTCAATAATTATGAATGATCCAATCAATAAATTAAATCAGTATTTTTAAATATCATTTTCCTTAAAAAAAAAAAATTACTTTGATTGGTATATGTTATTTTTTATTTATTTTATGTTTCTCTTGGAGGGGTCCAAAATCATTGCCACGTGATCTTTAAGGATAACGTAACTCTATATAGCAACGTTGTTAACTTGGCTGTGTTCGGGCTATCCCACGTCGGGTAGTTTTGGGTGTGTGAATATGTATATAAATCTCCACCTGGTCCTTATTCTGTTTGAATAAGTGGTTAGATGTGAATCAAAAAACTTGGTTGCGTTCCAAAAGTCTAATTTTCTTTGAATTTTTTATTTTTAAAATTATCAAATTTGATTTGACTTTTTTCATTTGACCCTTTTTGAATAATTTAATTTCTAATTAATAGGATAATTTCTAAACTTTCTTAATTGTCCAAAATGTTATTCCTATCATCTCTCTTTCTCGTTTCGCTTTCACATGTATAGTTTTTTTGCTCTAAATTTATACTTACTACACAATATATTTTTCTTCATCAAGTACCATATATTTTTAATTTTAAATTATTTAATAATAATGCATTGATCTCATTAAATTAAATCATTACTTATGAATTATATAACTACTCCCATAAAATTATTTTAATTCATCATCTTTAATTTAGTACAGTAATAAGTAATTTTTTAAAAATATTAGGGGCAGGGGCAAGGGGATAGGGTGGGATGAGGGTGGCAGTAGGATGGTACAAATTGTGACAAAAGATACTGAAAATATCATGCATTGCACGAGGCGTTGTTAGTACATCCGGGGCATGTTTGTTGGCGGCGTTAAATTTGGGTGGTATTAAAAATTATTTTTATTTTACTCCTATCCAATGATATATTATATCCGATCTTAAACTTATATCTCATCCTTCCCCTTATTTGTTTGTTCAATAGATATTATAATGAGTCTCACAAACAATCATCTATTTTATCACATCTTATATAACAAATATATCATTTTACCCTTAACATCTTCCATTCCATTTTACTCTTAACCATCTATACAAGGAACAAATTTAAAATAATTTTTAAAAAAAATCTATAACACCGTAAGCTTAAGCATAATATAAGGAAAAAATTTTAAAATAATTTTTTTAAAAAAAACTGGTAACACCGTACGTTTAAACATAATACAATAAAAAAATTCAAAATAATTTTAAAAAAAAATGGTAATACCGTACGTACGCTTAAACATAATATAAAGAAAAATTTTAAAATAATTTTTTTTAAAAAAAATTACAAAAAAAATTGGTGACACCGTACGCTTAAATATAATACAAAAAAAATTCAAAATAAATTTTTTATATATGAACTCTTCACATAGGAGGGAATTTCTGTCATTTTATTCGCTTATACCGTCTTTGCACTTGTACCGGAAAGACAATACCACCTGGTAGGTGGTATTGTTTAGTACCATATAGAAGACATTCAAGTCACTGTGTATATCAGATCCGTACTACGACCCGAAAAATAATACCAAGCAAAAAATATCAAACAAATAAACAGGCCCTAATGTCAATGGTGCACTTGATCTCATGTTTGTAAAGGACTCGTGCACTGGGCTATCTTCTCTGTTAAAAAAACAAAAACTAGTTTGGACACGGGGAAAAACAAAAACTAGTTTTGTCCTCGACCTCAATTGTCTGTTATTATAACTTGTATCAAAAATAAACCAATAAAAAAAATTATAATGGTGGCAGTTTTTGACATAACACGAAAATACGATTTAAAATTAATACGAAATTAATGGGTTAAAATTGATCATTTTTTAACACAAACCCATATATGACGGACCTATTACCACAAATAATAAAAGGATTGTGTTAGTGTCAAACACGAATAATACAATTTTGACACGATTAACACATTTAAATAGTATTATAAGAATAAAATATTAATTTTTATTATATTTTATCAAATAGTGACCTAATTCTTATAAAAAAAAATATTTATACTCATTTTTGTTATTATATTTATTAAATTAATTATTTGTTTATAAAAAAAATATGAACATAAGTTCGACTAAGTGATAGTAAAATTATAGACATACAACTTATCATTGGATTTTTTATTCACGGGTTATACACGTCAATATGAATACGACACGAAAATAAATAGGTTGACACGACATAACACGATTAATTAAATAAATTAGGTTAAAATTAATTAGTACTCGACACGAACCAAAAATAAATGACACAAACACAAACCGACACAATACCTGGTTGTTAGAGAAAAGTGGCCAATTTTGCATTTAAGTTATTAAGCTTTTGGTCCCAAAGAAATTTCGTTCCACCAAAATGCATGGAACTCGGTTACAACAATATCTTAATTCTACAATCGATTAATTGAATTGGAATTAATCGCATATGCATCGGACAACTACCATTTTTTGAGTGATCAATTAAACTTGAATTAATTTCATTATCATTTTGGTTGAATTAAAAATATGATGCAATAATAGTGATTACGAAGTGAAAATATGTTAGACAAATAATTTCAAAATAAAAGATTGGAGGGTAAAATTGAAAATTTAATAATTTTTAAGACTTCAACGCATTATACTGATCAAATAATTTAATTCAATTCAATATTTAACTTCCAGTGCATACCAAACACATTTCAAATTAAATCAATTCAGTATCCAACACTTAAATTTTAATATTCAATTTTTAATTTTATCAAACAACATCTATTGTTAATGAGTGAGAGACTCGTATATATAATATATATCTAACTTAAGGGGAGTCAATCGTGGTCGTGTGACTCGTATGTCATGTTATTTGTGTTTTGTCATTGTTATTCATGCAAAGACCCACAAAAAAAAGTATTTAGTGTATTATGAGTATTAAATATTATTTTAAATTATTTATTATACGAATTCAATAATCGTGTCAATTTTATAATTATTCATATTAAATTGATATCAAATTTTTATTTTATAGGCCTTCACTATCAAGTATTGCATTTTTTAAGATGGGCCCCACACAACAAACAATATAAAGTATAAACCACAAAGTCTTTGCTAGTCTTGGTTGAAGGATGTGGCTCTCGTAGGATTCATTACATACCAGTCACTACTTCCCCCACAAAAAATCATATTTAAAAATGAGGGAATTATACTTTATACCATAATATATTTAAGAATTCTCATTTTATATATTCAAAGATTAAATATTTCACATTGAACACCCAAAGTATTAAACATGTTGAATGCGGTCTTCCATTAATTTTTCATTGCTCATTTCATCAATTTCAATGGGGCTAATTTTTTATAAGCAATGAAAATTAACGGAAATATCACACTACAATACTTTTAATATACTAACAATGCACGACGTATATTGCCCGCAAATATATTTAAATAATAAATTATATGTCAAATAATTAAATCTTATATTAATTATTACTAAACCAAATTAATGATCTACTCTATTCTTCTTTGAGTACTTAATTATCATTCTTGAGTATTTGTACATCTAAATATATTATTATATTTTATGATATTGTTGCATATGAAAAAAAAATTAAATGTGACATATATTTGACAATAAAATTTAATTTTCCAATAACATGTATATAATAATAGAATATAGATTAGATTTTTTTTCATATACGCATATATAGATATATAAATTATATGTAAGTGTACTATTAATAAATGAGTTTAAAAAAAATTAGAAGTTAAATACTACTAATAAAAGAGTATAAAAAAATTTAGAAGTCTAATAACTATAGAAAATATGAAAAATCGGGTGAAAGCAAATACGTGGGTGTAATTGACTTTATAATAATAATTAAATAGAAAATAGAAAATTAATATTTTTTTACAGATTCTGGCATTTATGAATATAGATATAGATATAAATTGAGAGTGAAATATAAAAAATTTAATATTTGATAATACAAAATAAAAATTCTTAAAATTGTTAGGGTGCAAAGTATAATTGTCGGTTAAAAAATCGTCCTGCTCGACCTCTTATAATCATGTGAAAGATTTCCTCCTCTAATCTCTCTCTAAAATTATTTCCATCACAAGAAGCCAAAATTTGTAGCTGTTATATATTTACTCAATCACTCGGTGATTCGTGTCCTCTTTCGTAAGCCATGACGCTTGCATTGCTGAAACTAATTCTCTTCTTTGGACTCTTGTTCTTGTTGTTAGTCTTTGATTTCTCAATCACTTTATTTATCTTTTTTTATGCTTGGGTTTATATATATTCTACTCGAATGCCGTTGTTTATCATTTGGGATACTTGCCTGTATTGGTTGAGAGTAATCCAAATCAAACCTGAAGGCTGTCAGAGGTATTGTTTTTTTCTACTTGATTACTGAAAAAAAATAACACTGGGTTTGTCTTTTTTGATGTATCTGGGACACTAGAAATTTTTATTAATACCTGAGTAGGGAAACCAAAGGAGGGTCATGTGGGTTTAGTTGCCTTCTCTCTCTCTGCATGTTTATTTCCTGAGAAAAGCAGATCATGTTGTCACATTGAGAACTAATTGTTTTTGTAAGTTTTGGTCAAAATGGTTTAGTTCATGTAGTTTATTTATGTGTTTTTCATCAATTTAAGGATGTGTAGGGCGTGTTCTTGCTGCAGGAATTGCATTTTCCTATGTTTTTGTGAAAACCTAACGAGGGTCAAGTTGATTTACTTGCCATTTCCCTTTAAATGCATATTTCTTGAGAAAATGAGATCAGGTTGTCTAATTGAGAACCAATGTTTGTTGTTGTTAAGTTTAGGTTCGTTTGGTTTAATTCATGTAGTTTATTTATTTATTTATTTATTTTTCATCAATTTGAGGATGTTTACAGCTTGTTCTTCTTGCAGGAAGTTCATATTGTGGGGAAGTTTAGAAGTTATGGAGTGAGGATTTAACAGATAAAGGATGGAATGAGCTTAAAACTATAAAACATATTCAGGGGAATTTTGCTGCGTGGTGAATGAAAATGGGTTTTGAGCCATTGCTTTGGTATTGTCAGCCGGTGGCAAATGGCATTTGGGCACAGACAACAGATGGTGCTTTTGGTGCCTATACACCTTGTGCCACTGACTCTGCTGTGATTTGCATTTCTCATTTGGTTCTTCTAGGCTTATGCTTCTATCGAATTTGGCTAATTAAAAACAATCCCAAAGTTCAGAGGTTTCGTTTGAGATCAAATCATTATAATTATATGCTGGGTTTGTTGGCTGGTTATTGTGCTGCTGAGCCCTTGTTCAGATTGGTTATGGGTATCTCAATTTTCAACTTGGATGGACAGATCAATCTTCCTCCTTTTGAGGTATGTTTGCCCAGAAAATTGATTGGTGGACTATGATTTTCTCTGTCTCCTTGTTAACATCATATTCATATATATGATTTTCTCTGTCTCCTTGTTAACATCATATTCATATTTTAATTCACTTCTAGCATGTGCTTGCAGTGCCATATGATTCCCTTTTCCTAATGTATCCATGGAAGTAGTCTAGGGTTGACAATTATGGACTGGAAATGTTAACTGGCACGAACCCGACGTGCCTCAAACATTCAACACAAATATTAAATGGCTCATGTAGTGTAAAACATAAATAACCTGTTCTTGATATGACCCATTTAACTGGTATTGCAAGAAGATAGATCCTGATTTTTTCTTAATTTCTTGATTTAATCTTTTATAAATTGTTGTAGTATTAAATGATTTTCAATTTTGTTTTACTAGAACAGGGAACAAGTAGGTTTTTTATTTATGGTAAGCATTGCACTATAGATTTGATTGAGAGAAAAGGAGGCCCTAATCTTATGATTTCTAGTTGATGGGTTATGCGAAGATGAAACGAACATAGACACCCAAAAAAAAAAAACAGAACCTGAAATGACATGACAGCTACCATCAATTTGGGTTTATGTGTATATTTTAGAAGATACCAAAACTATAGTTGCTTTTCACTTCCATCATTTTTTTATAAAAAAGGTAAATGATTGTTTTCTAACTTGCTATTGGTTCAATTATGCTTAGAGTTGCCAGAACTAGGGGTGAGAATCGAGCCGAGCTCGACGAGCTTCACTATTCACAGGCTCAGCTCGATATTTTGTAATGATGTTCGGATTTGCCTGGAGCTCAAACATTGAGCCTTGCTTTGAGATTGACCTCGACTAGATTGAAAAAAGAAATATTCAGGCTCGCTTTTGTTTAACGAGCTCGGATCTGAGCTTAAGCTTGAATAAAGCTTGATCTAAAGCACGAAACCAGGCTCGAAGAATGGTTTTGATAGACTGTCATATTTTTCGTAAACAACCAACAGTATATAGCAAATCCAATAACAAGACAATTGCATTTGTACAATACTATAACAACTTCAAAATGTAATGACTTAACGAGGTAATGTACATACACAACTGATGCAAAAGTGTAGAAAAATCCGCTTTGAAGGATGCTATAAACTCTGGCCAACAGATTGTGGTGACAGAAGGTGCCCCCAAGTGATATTTTGGGTTGTCTTTAGGTCACCATCTCCATAAATCAGCAAAATAGGAGCATTAACCTGGGTAGTCAATTATTATCGTTCAAATATCTGGTTACTAGCTAAGAACAAGGAAGAAAAGATATACATTCATACGGACGTTGGGAGCTAACCTCGTCGACTCTGGTCCCCCTAATCTCCTCCCTTGGCTTGGCAGCTATTCGGTGGGTTGTCCTACATACCTGGAGCCGAGATTACGTTGCTTTTCTTTCTTTTTGGTCGGTCATCCAAGTGTACTAAAACGGAGTTTCTTTCTATTTTTGATCACCTTATAAGGGGAAGACTCTATTTAGTACCATAAACTCCAAACAGAGGTTAGGATTAAAGAGGACCCAATGTTGTTTGACATTCATTGGTTAATACAGGTGGTTTCCACAAGTCCACCTGCTTGTGTATATAAGCGAAAAAATGCAGTGCAGATAACTGGTTTGTTTGGCATCATCCATTTTTGTAAAGAATGGTACCAAACATCAGGATAATTCAGCAGAAAAATAACAAATGAAAATAGGTTTTTCTTTTGAGTGATTCATATGGAATTAGTTCATTTGAGAGAGATTTTATTTTTGTATTGAGAAAAGCTCTGGTATGGAAGATAAAACAATAGAATTTCCCAGAGGGAACCATTCCTTCATGCTCGCCCAGTTCATATCTCACTTGCTTTTTCCGTGTTCCTTGCATTATTGTCTTGCTTCGAACAAAACTTGGATTTTTCTAATATTTTATTCAATATGAGTCCTTTATCTCAATGAATTTTATTTCACTATATAGACACTAATTTCTTATCTGCCCTTGAGGTTTAAAACTTCTAATGACCACATGCATTAATGTTGCTTGGTTTTTTGGACACGGGTTCCATGTTTAGAAATATTCGTTGGAGTTTCTTGAATTTGAAAAGTTTTCTAGGACATGATACTTAGGACACAAAACCCTAATTTGGCCCCAAACATATAACCCTAGCCCCAACACAGTTGCCATAAATCAAAATGCCTCTATTTTCCGCTCTTCCTTTTAAAATATAAAATTTCTCAGTTTTGTGTGGCCATTTTATGCTTCAATGGGTTTTCGATTTTGAAGTTGATTGATATGAGATAATCCCTTCTTTCTGCAAATGGTTTTATGTCAATTGTCGAATGTTCATGCACTTGAATCTTGTTGTAGCATGTCTATTCGTTGTTACAGCTGCTGACTTTTTAGAAATGTGGTGATATTTGGTGTATAGGCTACATGTCTTTGTGTTTACGTGTTTCATGGTAAAATTTGGTGGTGGTGCTTTGTGGACTTTGTCCATTTCATTAACCAAGAGTTCTTGATGTATCGAATATTGTGAAAATTGTACCTATTACCTCTTCTAATGTTGATAATATGCAAATTGGGAGGAAATTGAAGCAACTATTATCTGACCCTACGCCTTGTAATAGTAAGGAGTGTGAGAAATGTTAATTAGAAAATTATGTGCTCATGACCAAGGATCAAAATTTCGTTTCAGTGTATTGTTTCGGTCACCTAAGGAACGAAAACATTTCAAAAATAGAATGAAAACAAATAAAAAATTTAATAATTATTTTGTTAAAACATTGGTTGAAATATACCAAAATATCTTGAAATATTTCGAAATAATTGTACAAATGCATTGAAATATAACAAAACATTTCGAAATATTATGGAACAGCTAGAAGTATTAAAATTTTGATTTCATCATTGATTTGTTTAGGTCTCCTTGGAAACGGAAACATTTCGGATGTTTCAACCGTTTTGAAACATGAGTCATGACTTGGTATTGGAGTAGTACGGAATCATTATCGAATGCAAAAAATCATGTTTTTGTCTATTCAACTAAACTCAGCAAAGTTTTTATCCGAACTATTTGGGGTCGGCTACGTGTTTTTGTCTACTGGCAAGCATATTTGGGAGGCAGTGAGCCATGTTTTTCTATGGCGTATGACTATGAAGGCACTCTCAAGAAGGTGACCTTTTTGTGTCAAACACTGACACTCCTCGAATCTGATACTATTTTATTTGTGTTCATAATTAAATGATAAAATCTTAATCTTTAAACCTTGTCTACTACTAAACAATAAACATGTGTTGACTTGTAATTAACAAGTTTAAAAATTTGATTATTAAGTGTCATATACTATGAGAGAACATATAATTATCAAGATTAGACATGTTAAAGTTGTACTAAAAATATAATAACAAAAGCAAAAAATACATAAAAGATTTAAAAAACCGCAATTGAGATGAGAACAATAATTTAAATTATATATTTATAGTACACGTCTATGAAAAAATTGATTTATTACCATGATGTTAGTCTAAATATTCACACTAAATGACTAGAAATAACATTTACTTATCATAAAAATAAAATACTGAATTTTTTATGAATAATTTATCATTACCACTATGTTTGTGATAAATTATATAATTTTATATATAAAACACAATTATTTATAACGTGTACCCCAAGGTGTTTGTGTTCGGTTTTTTTGAGAAATGTCATATCTGCGTGTCTGCGTCGTATCGTATCGTATCGGTGACCTGTCTCCATACTTCTTAGGTGTATGATGTTTATTGAAGCTTATTCCTCATTCGATAGAACGATAAGCTTTTGTTGACTATTACAAACTTTCAAAGGCTTACTAGATGGTTTAAATTACAATCATGCTGTTACCAGTGATATTGAGATTCTTAAGACAACATTAGGAGCTTTATGTTTTTGAGTTCTTATATGGACTCCATCATAGTCTCCAATCAATGAAGGCTCAGATTTTGGTTGGTAGGAGGAGGTAGTATTTCCTCATTGATGATGAAATTTCAAGCAAGGATAATTAAGCCTTAACGACTTCGTCAGAGAGACAGGGTTTCTCCCATGGTCATGGTGAGCATATCAGTGATGGTTTTAGAGGACGTGATGATAATGATGGTTTTGATGGGGGCCAAAGGAGAAATGATTTTGGTCCGTGATTTTGGTGGAGGCTGTGGGAGAGAGCACCTACTCAATGGTCCCATTATGAGGAGAGATTAGAGAATCACATTGTATATCATTGTTTTGATATTCGTGGTTGATCTTTACTTACCTCTCTACTTGATGTCATATAATTTTCAGATAACTCCTCAGCATCTCAATTAGAAATTAGTGTTCCTAATCCATCCGTCCATTATCTTCTAGTGATTCTATCACTCTTACTAGGGAGGAGTACAACACTTTAATTCAGTAGCACTAGCAGCTGTGTCTATCTGATACTACTACATTTGCTCATTTAGGAAACATTGCATGTCCATGGGTAATTCAGTACAGGGCTTCAGGACACATGGCCTGTAAGACTAACTTGTTCTAAACTCTCAGTCCATTTCTGCTTTTCAAACAAGGAGACCTCCTTGGTAGATATCTTACAAAAGATAACTCCCAAATATGGGACTTATAATAGCTTGATTACATATTTATAAATTATATTAGAGTTGTCTGGTTTCCAAGACCTTAATGAAGTGCACTAGTAACAATTATCAAAATAAATGGTTGCTATATACTTAATACTCAGTAATAGACTTGGGCTTTAGCACACATGACAGGTAAGAATACGTGGTTTGAAATTATCAGTCTGCTATATATTTTTGCTCTTCAAATAAGGAGACTGGCGTGGTAGATATCTTAAGAACAATGACTCTATATGTGGGTCTCGGAACAAGTTGCAAATCTGAAAATAAATTATTCTTGCATAATCACTCGACCTTTCAGTTTGCAGGAGGTGGCAATCAATTTTATTTACAAAAGCATTAATTTTTCTCTTGCAGATGGTTTCTTTGATCATTGAGGCTCTTGCTTGGTGCTCTATGATAGTTATGATTGGTGTGGAAACTAAAATCTACATCAGAGAGTTTCGATGGTACCTCCGGTTTGGAATACTTTATGTTTTAGTGGGGGATGCTGTAATACTCAGTTTCATTCTTCCGGTGAAGGATTTATACACAAGGTTAGTTTTTTAAAAAAAAATCTTAAATATCTATATTAAATGAAGCACTTCATTGTCGGATAGTGTGTAGTTATTATCGATTCCAGTGTGATATCTGATTCTGGTGAATTCTGGATTGGTGGGTGTGCTAGGGTGGCATCTGCTACGAGTTTCTCATAAGACAGTTAAAAGAAAATTGAACAGAATGGAGCAATTTTTTCCAGGTGGGTTGTGTGATTAAGTTGAATGAATGGAGCTAAATGGGTGACCGTAAGACACTCTTTTCTAATGCTTCCATTAATATGAGGTGCAATAACATCCAGTCAAACCTCTTGGCACTTTTTACTGCCATTGCTGCATCTGTTTCTTGAGATAGGATATTCAAGAGTGGCAATGAAAACCTTTTGGGTGCAACTTAAATGTGGGAAGATAGTTAGACCAGAGCATGGCAAATGCAATGAGAACTTTTTGTCTCCTAGTGCGATCTATTGTTATGGGACTATAACATTGTCCTAGTTAGGTCTGGTCCATTTCTAACGGAGTGTTTTTTGCCTTTTTATTTTGTATATGATTTCTTTTGTGTACTAGAAGTCATTATTCTTTTTGACTATTATGAATTATGGTGTTTGTGAACTCGCCGTTATCACTCCTATGTTCAAAATGTTTTATCTTGGTTGGAGAATACACTAGTCTGTCATGAGATTGCCGACTAATTATTTTCTACTATGGCAACGAGGTTAAGTGTTCTCGAGTTTTATCTCATTCTTCTTGTGTAAAATCAGACCACTTATGCATTAACATAGTGGTGTCGTCAAGGGCATAAAAAAGTAAGGAAGATTATTGTCATTAGCTATTGACGAATTATTATTTTGGAATAACTTATCTGACGACTTTAAGGTTTGACATAATACTAATTTTGCTTAATCCTTTTTCAGGTTAGTCCACTTAAACGCCTCGTTAAAGTCACTATAGTTCTTTGTCCCCTGTTTAGCTTTTTAAGATGAAAGTCGGGGATATTATTTTAGGTTGGTCAGTGGTAATAAATTTAGCTGTTAAAATTTATTTGAGGTTAATGTTTAACATGAGTTGGATTGTTTGTCTTAAAGATTTTTTTCTGGAGATAGAGAAAGTGTTTCTATATCTGTATTCATCCTTTCCTAACTAAGGGAAAAAAAAAGACAGTGAGGGAGAAAGAGAAAAAAAGAATTTATTACTATAAGATCAATTAATAGTGGAAGAGACAATACTGGATCACAAGCTGTCATCATCACTATTGTTTTTGGGTCCTGTGAGCTGATGAAAATGGTCATTGAAGAAAAATTAGCTTGTAAGCTATTCACAACACCTGTGCCTTAAGTGGTCATGAACGGCATATATTCATAATTTTATTCACTTGTGCAGATCTGTACTGTATTCGTTCGTCAGTGGGCTTTCGTGCCAGGTACACTCTATACCTACTTTGAGGATCATACGCTCGTGGGGTTTATTTTTCCTTGTTCTACTTGTTTAAGTAGTCTATCTCCATGGTATAATCTATAGTGGCTTTTGGACTGGGTCCATCAATAGACTGCACTTTGCTGGGGTAACCATTTTTCATGTATTATTTCTCCAAGAAGACAGGCTCTGACCTGGTATCTCCTGAACCTGAGCGGGCTCTGAATTAGTTTACAAATTGTCAATGTAATTTATTATTTTTGATTGAAAAACTTCATGTTACATGGTTGTATAACAAACTGATGAGGGGAATATACAAAGATAAAGGCTAAAAGTAGCCTCCATAGTAGTCCAGGACTCCAGGTTAGACAGGCTCTGAATGAGCCCACAAATAGTCATCATAATTTATTAATCTGATTGACAAATAACTCCATGTTACATCGTTCTATTACAAATCGATGATGGTAATATACACAGATAAAGACTATAAACCTTGTGCAAATGAATGACTTTCTTTGCCACGTGGGCAAATATTGACATGCATGTGATGGACTTGTACAGGCGTTAGCAGAGTTGTATAGATTTTAACCATTGGTTGATTTGGTTCTATCTTTGAGTCTTATAAATAGCAAGTCACATGTTGGTTTGTAATCTTCATTAGCAGAGTTATATAGATTTTAACCATTGGTTGATTTGGTTCTGTCTTCAATAGCGAATAAGTCACATGTTGGTTTGTTATATTTTTTTTGATGTAGGCTTTATTCGGGATACTTCTTCTTGTTTATGTTCCTGGTTTGGATCCTTACCCGGGTTATGTCCCTCTATATGCCGAGTCTCTTGACGACACTAAATATGAAGCACTACTTGGAGGAGAGCATATTTGTCCAGAGAGACATGCCAACATATTTTCCAGTAAGAAATGTTATATTTCAATGTCATCTATTCCAAGAGTATTAAAATGCAGAGATAGCTTCCCTTCCTGAGTTATTGCCCTACCATAACATTTTGTTTGATAAATGAATGTTCATTTTTTTAATAGGAAATCTAAATTAAGTTGCTTTGCCAAGAATGGACTTCCATTGGCAAGAAGCTTTTAGTTTGCATGTGTATCCTGGTCATTCCATATATATGATGCATTCAAAATTAAATTTGTCTGCCTAGATGCATTCCATGAGCATAGATGCTGGTACTCAACCTTGTGAGTGCACTCATACTTACCTTGATATTTGTAGAAATAAGGTGGTATGTAGCAGACCCCAAAAATGCTGAGACAGGAGGGAAGAAAAGAAGTGTTTTACCAGTTTCTTGCATAGGCTGTGCCTCATACCAGGACCAAACTATTCTTTCCTTCCTTCTGACAAATGATGATCAAGTGAAATGCATCTACAAATAGCTTATGCCACATACATGCATCTTACCATGACTAAACAGGATTCTGATAGTTTGGTGCATTATCTGTATTCTAGGGATATATTTTGGATGGATGACTCCTCTCATGCAGCAAGGCTACAAAAAGCCAATCACGGAGAAGGATGTTTGGAAGTTAGACACTTGGGACCAGTCTGAGACATTGAATAGAAAGTTCGCCTTTATTTTTTTTTCTTCAATCACCTTTACTTACTCGTTTATACAGTGGTTGAAGGTATACATAAGCGTTTCGACTTTTGCTAGGTTCCAGAAATGTTGGGCTGAAGAGTCTCAAAGGTCAAAACCATGGCTTTTACGTGCTTTAAATTGTAGCCTTGGAGGAAGGTGTGAATCGACTGATATTGTTCATTATGATTCTTTTTATTTGTTTCTTCTTTATTTCATCAATTATATTTTTGAAAGAACATTCATTGCTTGTTGTAGACATGCATGTCTTCTGCCATTGTAGATTTGTGCATTCATCTTATTCCAGCTCTTAATTTTTCCTGCAGGTTTTGGTATGGAGGCCTTTTCAAAGTAATGAATATTATTCTCTTCATTTACCTTTATGAATTAATTATTTCTTAAAGCAGGTTGCTGGACTTAATTTTTAGACCTCCCCAAGAAAATTCATATATGTTCTTCATGAAGTTTCCACTTATTGTTGTGATAAGGAAGCTGGGTTCATGGCCCACTAGAACTGAATTTTTGGTTTTCGCTTAATTTTATATGGCCCCGATGTTCACAAACTTGACTGATGTAAAAAACATGTGGCGCATTTAAGAAACTAGATATCAGGACAACTTCATAATGTTTTGGGTTACTGCCAGTCAAACTTATAAAATCTTTAAGTGAGCACATATATATAACTACTCCGTCTATTTTTTATTTTTTGATAAAACTATAAATTGATCATGCTGAATTATCAATGTAGAAAATTCCTAAACTTTTAGCACTGAAAATTGAAGGATTGGTTTTCGTTCATACTCCATTCCCAAATCGATGTTAGTTAGTGTGTTCAATGAATTTGTGAAAAAGTCTATATCACTCAACATTATAACCTTTGATCTTCTAAATGACGACTAATTTTTTTGAGCGAAAATGACAGCTAATTGGAAACTTGAGCACTTTGAAAAGATCTTAATCAAAGAACACACCGAAAATTTCCATCGGTGGTTGATAGGGTTATAAGTGCCCCTAATTATTGGGTATGATAAGCCCGAAGTTGGAATACTTGCCCCTTGTTTGCATCACGGATTTTAACTATGTGCATTAAAAGCCTAAATTCCCTAACGTGTTAGCCTCACCTACATTTTTATAGTTAACATTTGATAGACAGTATAACTTGAGCTCAAGTTATCTTTCTACAGTGCCATGGTCCATTCAGGTATCTGAGTCAGCTTTTATTATTTTTTCACCACAGTTTGCAATATAATGTGTATCTTGCTCTCTATTAGTCAAATAATGATATCAGAGATGGACATGGTCCTATTTGGATAAGCTGCTCTGGTATTTTTTGCAGAGTATATGGAAGTTCTCTTAGAATTCAGAGTCAACAGTATTCCTGGTGTAGAATATATTTTGAGTGCATGGCTAGAATGATGATTGCACCTATGTTTCCAAATGCCTTCAAAGCTTACTAAATCTTCCTGACTGACATGTAGATTGGCAATGATCTTGCCCAGTTTGTGGGACCCGTTATACTGAGCCATCTCTTACAGGTTTGTTTCCAATCTTGAACATTTCTCCTTGTCTAGATGATGCATCACATTGTTGACAGTCTTTATCTTATGCTGTAGAGGCCTCTCACATGTATCTTGATTCAGCCAACTCCGATTTTTCTGGTTAAGAAGATCTAGTGAATATGATATTCCCTTGCACAATTTAGATATGTGCATGTCCAAGAAGTGTAATGTATCTTACACATACTTATTCTCCCTTCGTGGAATTAGGTTTTTAAAATTTGCCTTCAGAATAGTTCATTAAGACGCAAGTCTTGTTTTCAAATTTGTCAATTCCATGGTGGAAACCTAGGATATTGAAATTCTGGTGTCGATAATCCAATGAAAGCATAACATGAAGTCTAAAAGATTCAAGGTGATGAAAACAGTGGAAACTAAACTGATAATCTGAAGGTTAAAGCATGCTCTAATGACGTAAGAGATTTGCATTTCCTAGGCTAAGGGACAGAAAAAGACCTGCAGCCTGGAGCAGCGGCCCAGCAGCATGGGGTAATCCTGACCCTATTCTTGAGTGGGTTGCGGCCACACCTAGGTGGCACACGCCTGGTCCAGTAAGCGAACAGGCTAGCCTGTGGCCCAATTCATAGACCCAGCTCTTTGGCCTGGCAGATCCTAAAAAATTTGACTGTTCCCAATGGTCAATATTTCAAGCGGTTGTATTTTTTACCATATCATATTTCCACTTACTTACCAAAATGCCATCAAATGAATCTATATATAGGCACCTAAAATTTTCATGTTGTGTCACTCTACAAAATATTGTCTTAATTGCTTCAAATTGTTTTTCATTTTATTGTATTGATATGCCAAAACCTGTTAATGTGATTAATTATTGGTGGAAGGACTATTGTTACAAGGCTTTCTAACATAAATCAGACAATATTTGTAAACTAAAATTATGTAAACCCAACAACTGGAGCTTCAAACTTTGAAGTTCTGAGAATCGCAAGCAGTCTTCGAAA
The DNA here is from genome assembly GCA_963454935.2 of Ilex paraguariensis. Lineage (NCBI taxonomy): Eukaryota > Viridiplantae > Streptophyta > Magnoliopsida > Aquifoliales > Aquifoliaceae > Ilex > Ilex paraguariensis. The sequence goes on from CAUOFW020001258.1 coordinate 319,525, forward strand.
TAATTGCTCATTTCAATCAATAAAAATAATGTTTTTTTTTCAATTCCAACTTTGGTACCCCAATTTTTGATTATATAATTTTGGACAAGTAGATATCTATTGAGTATCCGACGCTTTGAAAAGCTAGACTTAAGTCGGGCTGGACCAAATCGCTGACTAGTCAACAGAATATCGGCCTGGCCAAATCCTAGGCCTGGGCTGTTGATTATTGGGTTGGCCCAACCTGGTGCTGACCTTTACATATTCTGTAGGTGGATTAGTTGCAATAGTTTAAATCTAGACAATTGAATGCTGGTTAGTTCATTCAAACTCAACACTGAACTAAGCACTGCATGTGCAGTTTTGCAAAAATCTGCAACATTTGAGTTGTATTTGATGATGTTTTGAATGTGGATTGAAGCAACTCTGTACAGCGTCTTGTCATGGTTCGAACGCTAATTGAAGATTGTTCGAACACTGGTTAATGTAGACCTTAATTTGAGATTCAATGACCTGGGTATGAATAGTGTTAGAAGATGGTTGGAATGAAGCGAGCCTGTCAAATCAAATGTGGCTTGCTGCTTTGGAACAACAGATGGAATTTGTTAATGAAAATTTTATCTTTGTTTAGAAACAGACTGTATATTTGGTCTAGGTATAAATATTTTATCAAACCTGGTTTTTTTGTGGCCATATTAGAGATCACCTTAAGAGCAGAAAACCAAACGAAAAAACACAAAGTCAATTCTTCATATCATGCTTTAAGCTGAAGATTTTTTTTTTAATGGTGCAACACGGACTAGGTGAGACGCACCCATCGTGCTCTTGGTGGATCTGTAAATATGGCTATAACTATTTACATGTTATGTACTAAGTCTTCAATTTACATAAAAGATAGCCAGAAAATTTTGTCCATATTTATTGTTTGTATATAGCTGTGTTTGGAAGCATCAAATAACTGTAGTTTTAGTCACGTATCGTGCTTGGGTAAATTCACCGTTATTCCTGTAATATCTCACTGAACATTTCAATTTTTTGGTAATGCTTCAAATGGAATGTGTATTCAAATGGTACAAAGATGAAAGTGAGGCTCAAATATTTTTATAATATGCAAATAGGACATGCTTTAATTTGGACCATTTCAATCTTTTCTTTCTCCCTTTTATGACAATATTAAAAAATTGCGAACATCTTACTAATAATAATGATAAAGAGGTTGGCACATAAGCTTAAAGTTTGGATTTATAGGTTGTCTGATATTAGTGTCAGAGCTATTGTTCTATCCCATGAGATCCTATGTTTAAGTCTCAACGTCAACATATGGTTCCCCAATTGTGTTTGTGCATGACGATGCACTTGCTTCATGTTCATATGTACTTATTGATGCATTTTGGTTATATGCCTCCACCTGTAAACAGCGGTCACACATGGATGGATTTTAAGAGCTTGATATTTGAAGGTTCATTCTCTGACAGCCTAAGTTTTTGAATGATTGATTGTCTGGCATGGCTAACTTTTTTGTGATAATCTAGTGTTCCGTAGTGTCTTAATTATGGCAGGGATCTCAATGTTGATGGTGTATGACCTCTTATTGTAAAGGAGATTTTTGTTTTATTGACAAAAATATATTTTCTGCTCTTTCCCTGTAATTGTTTCACGAAGTTAATCGGCTTGGGGTGTTGGAATAGAAATGATATGGTTGCGCTTATTTTTTCCTTCTTTATCTTCCTTTCCTTCCATTTTACACATAGGCAACACCTTATTATAAGCTTATGGTTTGTACTTGAACAACACAAGTTTGTAATTTCCATGAAACTGCTTACAGTCTCTGGAGCAAGGTGATCCTGCTTGGATTGGTTACATCTATGCCTTCTCAATTTTTGTAGGAGTGGTAAGAATCAAATCCTTTTTTATATTGTAAACGCTGCTGGCTCCACTAGAGAAACTAGGTGGCATATTCTTTTGTTGTGTTCAAATTTCCTTTTTGAGGTGCAAGAACAGTGTGTGTTCTGAAATTGCTTGTTATACCCAATTTTTGAAGTACTTGTCAAAGTGTCTGGCTACACTGATCGGTCACCTTAATGAAACTTGTCTCCTAAGATAATTTTGCCGGGCATGTAAATATCTGATATGGTGAGAAAAAAGTGCATAAGTGGCAAAAAAGAGATAAAAGACAGAAGATAGAGAGGATGGCTGTCCCCTGCCTTCCAAGTCTTTCTCTCACTGGAGAAAAAGAGGGAGAAATGAGGGGGGGGGGGGAGGAGGAGAGAAAATAGGAAAGGAGAGACTAGAGAGAGATAGTCTTCAAATTATTCATCATCATCTCAGGCTAATTTTGTTTCTCCCCAATAAATACTGTTTATAGGCTTAAGAAAAGTCAAAAACCTCATAGATACCAATATCTAAACTAACTCAAAATAGTCACTAAAATGATTAGAAGTCCAAGAAAATGAAAAGGCATTTGATGAGGTAAATCCTTTTAATATGTACATTGACATATTATCTCTAGTTCGCATTTTATTAATCTGTCGCTGTTAGAGAAAACTCAACCTTGCAATCTTTGTACTCTGGCTTTAGAGAGGCTACTTGCATCATCTCGATATTGTCGAAAGATTTTTGACGACCTAATACTTCAAGAATCTAGCAAATATATGAAAGACTAGGGACTTAAACATGTTTAGTGGCATTATCAACTTGTGTTTCCCACATCATATGAATCACATATTTGGGAGAACATTCAAACCTTGTGCTTTGTGATTTTGACATGGGTAAGTTATGCTTCATCTTGTTATCTTCACAGGAACTTTGGTTCTCAAGGGTGCAAGGTTAAGTTCTGTTGTTATGTATGATTTTCTTTCCCTTTTTCTTTCCTGGGGGTTGGGGGGGGGGGGGGGGGTTGCTGGTTCGGTTTGACTGAAGAGATATACATAAAGCTATCCCATGTATGGTACAAGGTAACCTGCTCCAATACATGGAAAAGGAAAGAGAAAAAGAGGGAGTTAGAGAGAGGCATGCACTAGAAGGGATGTACTCACCTATTGATATTCTCACTAGCTGGCTCTAATTAGAGTTTCCCTTTTTAATCATCACTTGTCAATAGTTGCCTTTTGAAATTAATGAATCCAGGGAATGAGGGATAAGATAAATAAAACAGGGCCCAAAATGCAAACATAATACATGAAGGTCGAAATTGCAAAATCAACAAGAGAAAACAATAGATTTAGAGAGAGCAAGGGATAGAGACAGAAATTATTTATTTATTTATTTTTTTGGGGGGTGTGCTGTATTACACTATTCCATTTAGATTTTTACTTCTGAACAGTGACTCATAATGAAACATAAAATTATATCGTGAAGCCAATGAATCAAAGAAAGGAAGATTAAATAACAAAAAGAGTGTGTCAAGGTAAAAAAGTTGCAAAATCAACAGGAAAGAATGGCTAGATTTTAAAAGTTATGACACATTGTTGAATACAATGAGTGTCAACCTACTATTCATAGGATAACTGCAGAACAACGTAAACACTAGATTTTTTGTTTTGTTGAATAGCTAAAAAATTTAAAAACAAAATAGAGAAAAGAAAACTAGACGAAGAAATAATTTTGCTAATCCTATTGATAATTATACATGGATGCTACAATACATGAATAATTATGGTGTACAAGGTTTTCTTCATTTAATATAAAGAATCACCATTAATAATGTGGGTGCCAATTTGACACAACACAACTCAACTTAACAAAAACAAAGCATTGTCCAAAAAAATTTGACACAGTAATTGTTAAATAATTACATAACCTTCCTCCCACTGGGACTTTTTTGGAGACTTGATATTCAGGGTAGGGAAAAGGCAGGTTAATTCTTTGTTGCGTTAAGGATGAAGATGGGGTTTGGTTACCCCACCTTTCCTGATTGTTCAATACTTCAGTCAAAAGGGAAACCGTTGAAAGCAAAACTTTGGTATGATGATCCGTTAGATGACTTGGGAAGTAGAAATATTTTGGAGTGACGATCTTTTAAAGGACTTTATGGTTGTCTCTTCAAGAAGTGAAAATGAGACTTCCACCCTATTTCTGTAGCTTGTAGTTGGTAACTTGGTCCAAATGCACAAATACTTAATTGCCTTTGCATGGAAAAAGGAGTTTCATTTGTTAATTTGTGTATAAACAGCAAAAGATTGGCAATGCCTGTACATCTCCCCCTCCCCCTCCCAAAAAAAAAAAAGAATAAAATAAAAACCATTTTGAGATTAGTGCAGTCCTTGCATATGTGGAACTGTTATTTCCATTGAGTCTATGTTGAATAACAAAATACTGTTCTCATGCTTAATAAGAAAAAATTAGGCATTCTATAGTAGTTTATTTCTAGCTGCACTTCTTGTTTTGTGATTTTGAAATTGACTAGATTTTTTTCACTTCATCCAGTCCTTGGGAGTGCTTTGTGAAGCTCAATACTTTCAGAATGTCATGCGTGTTGGTTTCAGGCTTAGAGCAACCTTGGTAATACCATCTTTCTCCAGTGATAGTGTAGACATGTATGTTGCTAGTTTCTGTATATCGCCTAAATCTTGGCTGCCTCATGTTTGAGGTTCTCATCAAACTAGCACTTTCTTAAAGAATTTGTAATGACCATCCAGACTATTCTCCAAAATACTTTTTGTAAAGCTGTGTAATTGAAATCTTCATTGCCAATTTCTGAGTTGTATAAGAAATTTTAGCCTGTTCTGATTCATGATTACTTAACATATATAACTGTTTTTAAAGTTCCTGCATGAATATGACTGTCCTTACATTTAGGTGGCTGCTGTGTTTCGCAAGTCTTTAAGGCTAACCCACGAGGCTCGCAAGAAATTTCCGTCTGGAAAGATAACAAATATGATGGCGACAGATGCCAGTGCACTTCAGGTACATATATAATTGAAGGGCTACTTTTGGATGCTTAATTATTCTGCTTTTATATTATTAGGATCTTGAAACTTGTAGCAGTAAGACATGGTACAGCAAAGTCAAAAAAATAAATCTATTATAGTCTACTCTGCTCTGTTGAGCTTTGTGATGTCATCAACTTCAATTTTTAGCTGAATACTGTCAAAGGCAGTTAATAAACAGAACTCAGATTGTCAAACTGTTTCAAAAAAAATTCAGGATATATTTGAGGTGAATCCAAAAATACGATTAAATGTCAACCATTTTCTGAAAGCTCATATTTGACAAGTGTGCTATGTCCATACACAAAATACTACTCCCGATATTTTGACTGTTCTTCAAGATAGCCTGTCTCATTAATGATTCAAAAGTTTCATAGAGATGTGAATATGTTCATCTCAACCTTCAAATGATTGGATACTTTTCTCATACCCTAAAATGATAACATACAAGGACAACCAAAAGAACCAGAACACCCAGAAATAGGCTTAGAAGTATGGGACATGGCTAAGATTCCAAAACTACAAAAATATACCAGAACTGAAATGTACAATGGGTTCTCCCTGAGGCACTATCTTGACTCTAATGTGGCATCTACAAGGACAGACTCAAGAGCACTACATGATGTATCTTTTTTCCATGTATTGATCTACTTTTTGCATCAAATTATACAGTACAAAAGTGAAATATTGTTATGCTATATTAATAGATGGAATACCAAAGTATTAAACTTATCTCCATTGTTAGTCAACTCAAACTCTCCATTTTCAATTTAAGGGGTTTTTGTTCATCAATTTAACTTCAATATGCAAGATTATTTATTGAAAACTAGTATCAGAGTCTAAATGAAATCTTCCAAACACATTACTTAAATTCAGGATTTTAAATATGCCGAAGTATAAATACTTAAGTTATACCATCTTCTACAACTTATGCTTTTAGAGTAGATAATATGGTATCAGATTAGGAGGTCCTTTGTTCGAATATCATTGCTACCCTAATTATTAAAAAGATTTTCACACCCAAAATCCATGTGAGGGGGCATGTTGAAGTATAAATATTTAAGTTACACTCTCTCCAACAATTTAAACTTTTGAAGTAGATGGTTGTTTAACAAAATATAATGGAGATATCTTGTATGAATACTCCATTGGAATAAACTATAAAGTAGTGCAACTTATGAAGATATTACTTTTCAGGGCATGCACTTGATATTGTCTGACAGGTTTTCATGGGATACTGATACATATACTATCTGTAATCTTTCAATTGTTTTGTGTCACTTCTCTATTCAATCGTCAACTGATAAGTTTCCATGGTGTCATGTACACATGCTAAAATATCCTTATTTTGTTCAGCAAATATGCCAACAGCTTCACGGTTTGTGGTCAGCTCCATTCCGTATTGTAATTGCCATGGTCCTTCTTTACCAGCAGTTAGGTGTAGCATCACTTCTGGGTTCTCTTATGTTGGTTCTCATGTTCCCCATACAGGTACACCAAGTTTTATTCTTCAGTATATGACTGAATATGGTTTTAAGTAAGTAATATGTTGCATGCTCCGATATTTTCTGTCTTATCTTTTTGTATTTCTTTTCTTGTGGTTATTGTTGGCGATTTCATATTAGGTTATTCCATGCTCTTTGTGCTAATTTACAGGTTGCATATACGTCCTAAATCTTGAAGGCAGAAATAAAATTGAAATTAAACACTGTCATGAAAAATCTGGGTTGCAAACTTATTGTGGTATAGCATGGACAATATGCATCCAAAAGATGACAGTCTCTCAGTTACAGTAATTTCAACAAATTGGCTTATTGTTCTGACCTCATGTTGGCTGACCCATGCAATCAGATCAAGATATATGGGTTAGTGGAATGTGTCTGTATTTGACCTCAGAACTCTTTTATTCCCATGCTTAAGAAGCCTGACCCTTGGTTTGGTGACATCATTGTGAATGCGCTCACATTATACAGATGTTACAAGGGATTGGAAACAGTTAAAAGCATTGATTTTTTTTTTTTTTTTTAGTGCCGTATTTAATAATAGGTGTGTAATTTAACTTGTAATTTATTAACTCTAGCTGATTATCATTGCTTCTGTTCAAATCAAATTATCTTGTTTAAACAGACATTTATCATAAGCAAAATGCGAAAACTTTCCAAGGAAGGACTGCAACGTACTGACAAGAGAGTCGGCCTAATGAATGAAATTTTGGCTGCCATGGACACTGTCAAGTATGATCCAATCCACCCAGGGCTGTCTTTGAGCTTTTATATTTTTTTTTTGGCAAATGACAGTGACTATTCTAATTTTGTTCTAAAAAATATCAGATGTTATGCTTGGGAGAAGAGTTTCCAATCAAAAGTCCAAAGCATTCGGAGTGATGAACTCTCATGGTTCCGGAAAGCACAATTACTGGGAGCGGTATGGCATAATGCTCAATCTTTGATTATATCTTCCTGGCGCTCTCAATTGCATGAATTCTACATTCGGAAACTATGATATTGGAAACTGCTCTTGGTAGAGTGATGTCTGCAACTGAAAGGTCATAGATTTGAAAAATGGACCTCATATTTTCATTATACAATTTTACATAGGTGATCACAAGTATGGTTAAAAAACCAGATTTGGTTAAGATACGTGGCATTTGGTAGAAAAATGGCCAACTATGATGGTAATTGTTAGTTGAACCAAGATACTGTTAAGAGGGGTGTTTGGGACTATTTTTATGCCTGCAGTTATTTGAAGCTGTTTAGTTTCTACTACCTACAGCATTTTCTATTGAGTCTTCAACATGTTACTGGTAGTGTTGCAGTTGAAGAATGTTAAACATCCATGCCAGTCATGGACTATACCTTTCTTGACGTCATCGATTTCTTATTGCCTTCCCTTACTTTCAGTGCAACAGTTTTGTACTAAACAGCATTCCTGTTCTCGTGACTGTGGTATCATTTGGGATGTTCACTTTGCTTGGTGGAGATTTGACACCTGCAAGGGCGTTTACATCACTTTCTCTGTTTGCGGTGCTACGCTTTCCGTTAAACATGCTTCCGAATCTAGTAACTCAGGTTCTCTCCTTGTCCCTCAAGCTACAATAGCTCCTCTCTTGCATGCTATTGAGACTGTTATTTGGATTCTTGCATCTAGAGTAGATTGATTGTTTCTCAATTTACTCATGTGGTGAGTCAATTCTTACTCTAGTTTCTGCTCTTTATGCATTTTACTTAATTTCGATATTTATGTCATTCTATTTCATATTCTGTTGCATCCTTGACTTGCATTTAAAGATTATTTTAAGAGCCACAACCATCCTAGAAATGGAAACATGTTGGAATTGCATCGAGGCAATAAGTTTTAGAAGCACTCATAAATAGGTTAAAAAGTAAAACTAAACCTGGTTTGATGCGGAGATAAGCCTGCATAACCATAATGTTAAGCATATGAAAAAGTAGAAGAGCAAATCTGGATAAGGGCCTTGTATAACCTAGTCTTTGGTTAATTGAGTTTAAATGTTACTATTAACAAGTTGCTAGTATGTTTAATTTTTTTTTTTTTTTTGTCAGGTTTCAGGAGTCAAGAACATTTTGGTTGTTGCAATAATTTTCATATATGGTTTGTATTGATACTTGGTTATCCATTTATTTTGAGGGTGACTTTGGTGCAGCAGTATGGTTTGAAGAGTTCGAGTCATGAAATAATCTCTGTGTATACAGAGTTAAGTCTACGTACATCTAACTTTAATCGGTTCTACACTGGTGGGAGCCTCGTACCCTGAACCGCACTATTTTGTGTTATTAGAATTTTATTTGGAGCCATAAGTTGTCTATAGAAATCTTGATGGTCAAATGCTATAATTCGTATTCTGAGATCCTAGTTCTTGTAGTTTTAGGAGAAATCTCTTAGCATATAAATATTTGTATTAGCTCAAATTTTTTGAACAGGTTTTAGCTCACTGGACTCTATGGAATGTTGTCTTAAAGAAAATTGAGATAGTGTTTGTGTGTTGTTGCGTAGCCCCTGCTAGGGTTAGGTGTGAAAACTTACATAGAAAATGAAAGATAGAAAAGAAGTTTGCTTTTCTAATGTTCCATAATAATAACAATAGGTACAAAAGGCAATATATATTAAACCGTACAATATAGAAGAGACTAGACTACCCCTAATGATAAATAAGTACAATACAATCCTAACAATCCTCTCAAACTCATGATGTGATGGTCGTTTGCATTGAAAGTTTGTCAAGAAGAGAAAATGCAACAAAGTTTGAGACTTTGTGAAAAATCAACTACCTGTACAGTGGAAGAAACGAAAGGTAAGGAGATAGTCCCATGTTATAGATAATGGTGCATAAAATGATAGTCAATCTTGATATGCTTGGTCCACTCATGAAAAACGTAGTACATGCAATCTAAATAACATTTTTGTTGTCACAATATATAAGAGTAGAAGCAATAAAGAGCCATATAGATGAGCAAGAAACCACTGCAGCCAAACTATTTCTAACATAGTAGTAGCCATTGCACGATATTTAGCCTCAACTATGGAACAAGTAACAATTGTTTGCTTATTATTTTTCCAGGGAATAAGAAAAAGGTAAATTACAACCAGACCCCTTAAGCTTTGTCACTAAACTACACGGACCCCTTCATGTGTCACATATTACACTAACACCCCCTATTACTAACAAAAAGCCAACAGATATAATCACCACCATCGCTGACCCCCTTCTACCCACAACTCCTCACTTCAGCATCACTGACCACCATTTTGCTCTAAACCCATTTTGAAATTGTTGTCAAGCTTACCATATATATAACTCCACCCACTGTCCTTCTTTTGTCCTTTATCTCTCTCTCCCTTGTGCTGCCAGCCATCCTAACCATCTCTCACTACACAACCATGGCAACCATAAAACCCATCATCACACCATAATGGCAACCATAGACCTATCTCCACACCACAATTGCAGTGATCAACAAATCCCAATCAAAGTATCAGCGAGCAAACCCCAAACAATATAGGTAATTCGTGGTGGTGGTGAGTAACTTGTAGCAAAAAAGAGAGAGATAAGGAGGAAAAGATGGTAATTGAGATGGTTCGTTTTATTCCCCCTTTCTATATTGTTCTTTGGGTTCGTTTTATTCCCTCTCTCTATATCGTTCTTTATGTAGATTTAGGCGGGTAGGGTTTGGGTCTCTATCTCTTTGCAATCAGCTATGCTTGGATTTAGATTTGATTTTGTGAAAGAGAATGTTTTAATTAAGGTGTTGGTAGCTGGTTGTGGAAGTTTCAATGAATGGGTTGGGAGTGTTAAGTAAGGTGGATTTGCAGTGGATGGGATGGGGTGGTGGTGGAGGTATGGTTGATCTCCCTTTCTCTTTCACACAAACAATTGAGCCACTGGTCTAGTTCGTATTTGTGATAGTGTAGCGATGGTGATTATGGTTTTCTGCTTCAATTCATAATGCAAGGCCTATATCATTGGAAAGATCTATGAGTCTACTTTTACTTTCTAATGCATCAAAATGGGCATTATTTGGAGTTCTCTAGATGGAGCTATGGCCAATTTTAATTAAGAGTGTCTGACCAGCCTAATAAATCGAGAATTTTTATTTTGATTTTTTGGAGTCTTATATCTATAAGTTTCATATGTTTTCCAAGATTCTTTTATAGTTTCCAAGTGTTTTTAGGTCTTAAGATTAGTTTTGAAAATGTAAGTGAAGATTACTTGTGCTTAGAGGGGTGTGGCAAGAGTAGCCTATATAAGGGTCCTTGAAGTGTCAAGTTGAGGTGGAGTTTGATAGCCTTTGGCTCATTTAAAAGATTGATTTCTTCTTGTTAAACTCTTATCCTGATCTCTGATTAGTGGCGAATTTTACTCGGTATATTTTTGGTGGACTCCTTAGAGTGGTGAACCTTTCTACTATCCCTATATTGTTCTTTATGTTACTCTCTACTTCTCGGCATTTCTGGCATCAAATTGGTATCAGAATTATTTCAACCATATTGTTTTCCTTGTGGGCATTACAAAAAAAGAATGCACATGTATGGAAGACTGAGGAGAGCGAGCTACCCAAAAGAAGTTGATGTAGAAAATTTAAGGAGACAAGTACAACAAATCCAACTTTTAATGATTTACGGCTTGAAACCTTTTATGAAGAAGAGAAGATATTTAGAGGTCAAAGTCTTAACAATGGAGCAACACACGTTTGTGAGTGCATTACCATTTGAAGCTCCAACAAGTGTCGTCCATTTTGAAGAAAGCACGCCAAACATTAATGCACTTTTGCCTAAATCATTACCCACTATTGGGAGTGTGAGGTAGCGAAATTGGAATTAGCTTCGAAATTATGTTGTCTATGTTTGCACTTTAGTTTGATGACCAGCTTTAGGATGCAGCAAGTAAGGCAACTTTTATCTGAGATGATAGTTAGAAAAATTTCAAATTTGGACTTGCAATGCAAAATTTTGGAGGTGGAAAGGTTGTTCACTTCTTTACACCGTGAATCTATGCAAACATGTTTCAGTTTTCTATTCCTGATTCAAGGCATTAACGGTCAACTTTCTTTAAATGTAAAATGTAAAAGACTAAAATGGTTGACAAGTCGAAAGCTAAATTTCAAACAACAATTAAAGGATCAAAGCCAAACTCGAGGACGAGTTTTTTTTCCAACCCGGGGAGTTTGACACGGGGGTGGCCCAAGACAAGTGAAATAGCCCATCCCATTTTGAAATTCAAAGCTCGTTTCAATTAGAGAAAAACAAAGGTTTGGTCAATCGTTAGATTTTGAGTCTACTTCCATTAACAAACTTAATCTAGTCATATCAATTAAAGATGCAAGACCTGTACCATTCGAAAGCTCTCTGAGACTACTTTCTATCGCATCATATTGTGGATTATTTGGAGTTTTATATGTATAAGTGTCTTATGTTTTCCAAGACTCTTTTATGGTTTCCAAGTGTTTTTAGGTCTTGGTCAAAGTTCTTAAGTAATTGTCTTGAAAATGTAAGTGGATATTACCTATGCTTGGAGGGGTGTTCCAAGACTGACCTATATAAGTGTTCTTGAAATATCAAGTTGAGGGCGAGTTTGATACATTGTTGAAAAATGACCTTTGGCTTGTTTAGAAGGTTGATTTCTTCTTGTTAAACTCTTATCCTTTTTAGTGGACTTATTGGTGACAAGTTTTGCTCAGTATCTCTTTGGTGGATTCCTTAGAGTGGTGAGCCTATCTACTATCCTTGGATTGTTTTTTCTGTTACCCCTTACTTCTCCGTGTTTCTAATGTCAGTAACAATGAGGTAGACAGACCCGCCAACAAGTAGGGTAAACGATTGCTAAATTTTTAGAAAAGTTTTAGACCTATCCCCCCCAATCACCCCGCCAAAAAAAAGGAAAGGGGAACTAAGTTTCTAAATATTTTTTGGTCAAACTATATAGTCCTTCAACTGTGGTTCTTAGTAGGTGGAACTTATTGCCATTGATTGCACATAAGCCATATATCCCTTTTTGAAAGTGGGATTTGGGTTTAACCTTTGGGCCTTGGGTTCTATGATTTTGCTTCCACCACTTTGTTATTATTAAGAAAGGAAAAAAATTGTTTTTTTTTCACAGTAAACAAGACTTTTATTGTAAATAATAGCGTGGGAAGGTACATAAGAGGACAAGGAGTCCTCTAGGACATATAAAAGGCAAAGAAAACATAACAAAAGAATGAATACATGGTAAACTAAAAACTAAAAATAAAAGATGTTTGTATGTCAACATTCCTCGCATACTTGGCCTAGTTCTCTTTGATCAATAAAAGTGGCATGATCCCTTCAAGTTCCTTTATCCTTGAAAGGTTCAAGCTTCTCCTAGATCGATAAGGTGGCAAGATGTTCCTTTGTTTTTAAGGCTCCTTCACTACTTCCAGAGCTAGGCCCTTTTGATGTATTACTTGGGTTTAGCTTTGGGCCTTAGGTTGTCCAATGATTCAGCCCGTCAATTGTTCTGCCTTTCCTTTTCTCACTTTGTCATTAGTGAAAAAAAATCTGCATATCATTCCAAAGAGAGGAATTGCCTATGGTCCAATACATTTACATACATGAATGACCGTATGCCATCCATCTTTGCTTTCTTTTTCTTGAAATTTAATGTTTTACTAAATTATTGCCCTTTGGCCACAATTGAGAAAACAAACCTGGTATCTCTTTCTAGTAGCGTTCGCTATATTGGATATGCCACCATGTTCAGAGATGCGAGTTTTATAGCTTAGATCCTCTAAAGTACTATGGCATTGTGACAATTCTGTAGTGCATTTGGATGAAGAGAAATGTTAGAATTTTCAATAATCGCTCTCTTCCTTCTAAATTTGTTGATTTTTTTGGCTTCACTTTGGACTAAATCTATTGGAAGTTTTAGAGGGTTGCCTTTGTCAGATCTTCAAAGGAACTAGATGGCGGCTTTATTTTAGTTTTATTTTCTCCTTTTTGGGGTTTTTTTTTCCATATGTTTTTGTTTTACTCATTTCTTGAGGATATATTGTCCTAAACATTGTATTATGCTCTTGATCTCTTTCTATAATAAAATTGTTCTTTTATCAAAAAAAAAAAGCTTAACTCCTTGGTTTGATTCCACATAACCAGATATGTTAAATTTTCTCAAATTTTTTGGATTTTTATGTTAACTAAATTTGATGGGGTCATGGTATCAAAAAAGTTGTAGTCCATTCCTCTTTTTTCCCAGTTTCATCAGAATTCGAGAAATTTGAAGAAGCAGTTTTTAAATTAGTTAATCAGACATCATTATGGGGATTCATGACAACAATAGTTAAAAGTTGCAAACCTTATTATTTTGTTGGCATGTTAGAACAGAGAAAATGCCGAATTTTTTGTGATTGGAAACTTATAGTCTCGAACATTATCTTTTGTCATGTTCTACCTTGCAGGAATGATTCTTGAAAGTAATCACTGAAACTATGTTGCTGAAGCACTAGCTATGACTTCTGTTCTGATGCAGATGTGCCTTGTTTTACTTGTTATTCTTTTGCCTTGCAGTCAGTTAGGAAATCTCAATCTTATGTTCTTTGATGAGTTATTTTGCAGGTTGTAAACGCAAATGTATCATTACAACGGCTGGAGGAACTATTCCTAGCTGAAGAGAGAATTCTTTTACCCAATCCACCTCTTGAACCCGGGCTTCCTTCCATTACAATCAAGAACGGATACTTTTCGTGGGATTCCAAGGTCTAATTTTGTGTGTGTGTGTGTGTGTGTGACTCTCTGTGTATTACTACATTTGATTTTAAGATCAGTTTCTTATTGTTGAGAAGAGTACATTTGGCTTTATCAAAAAAAAGAAGAGTACGTATTGCAGTTTGTATAACGTTTTCAAGTGTTTCATGCCAGTTATAGTTTAAATTGCTATTTATGCTCAATAAACGACAAAATGGCTCTATAGACTCTATACTCATGCTTAAAGCAGAATTAAGTCATGAGACAAGCTTTGTGGTACTTTAGGTCATCAAGCTTCAGCTCATTGTCTGTTGCTTAGTTCTTATCTCTACATTCTGCTTGATGATCAGGATACATGAACATAAAGCATCACATAATTTTGTTGTTTGATATGAAATCACTTGGCATACCAAGTTCTGATAAATTAATACTACAGAAATATGTAGATCTTAATCTGGAGAATTAACATCAAGCAATCATGCTGTTTTATCGCGTCGTCCTTATATTTGTGCCATGGATGTTTTAGGATGTCAGGTGGTCAATTTTAATGGGCCGATTTGAATTTGACAGTAGCAATAAACTGTGTGGTGCTTTGGATGCATATTGCCATGTGTCTTCACTCTTCACTTTATTAGTATAGCACTGTCCACATAGCTTAAAAATTCAAAGACAGTATAAAGCATGCCATCACTTTTATGTATGTCTTAGGAAATAGATTAGCACAAATACAGTTCGATAGGATGAATTGTTTTCCTTGATCTTTTCTCCTTTTGATCATCTAAATCCTCATGAACTGTCTAATACGCCAAGCATTTGACACGCGAGTTTTGACTTGTATGGACCGAGGATTGTATTCAGTTTGAAACCGTGGAAGACCGGAAGCCATGCTAATGACTGACACCAGAAAAAAATGTTCTCTTTCTACAATTCAATTTTTCCTAAGAAGGAGAGAGAAGGTCGATTCGATGGGAAATGCTGTTTTATGTAATTTAAATCTTAGGCAAATTCTTGTAGGACTCATTTCATTACCATGGCTGTACTTTGTTTCATAATCAAGGTATAGGCCTTGGGAACAACATAGCCACCTTGGGACAATATACAATAGAAATTATTGGTGTGGGATTCCAAAAGCCTGACTTGTTTTAAAGAATAGGTTCAACTATGTATATCAAGCTGTCAGTATCCACTCGTGTGTGATCCTACTTACACGTGGAGTAACAAAAAGAACCAGGTGCATTAATATGCACAAACAGATCCTAAGTGGGGTGCATCGTAACGCACAGACACAAAGGGGGACAATATGCAGACACAGATTTGAACCCAAGGCCTCACATAGCCAAAGCTCTGATATCACGTCAGTTACTCGAAAAGCTGAAGTTGTTCAAGAACGGACGCAACAATATATATATATATCATGCCCTTGCCTTTCTTTGTTACGTATTATTTCAATGTTTTCATGTACTTGGTGATAGTAGTACTCCTATGCTAGTAAATGTTTCTATTCTTATAAAGTTGAAGTCTGAACTCTCACTTCTATTATAGGCTGAGAAGCCGACGCTATCCAATATAAATTTGGACATACCAATTGGCAGCCTGGTTGCAATTGTAGGCAGTACCGGAGAAGGAAAGACATCACTTATATCAGCAATGCTTGGTGAGATTCCTCCTTTGGCAGATGCAAGTGTTGTCATCAGAGGATCGGTTGCTTATGTTCCACAAATTTCTTGGATTTTCAATGCTACCGTGAGCTTCTGCATGCTTCTATTCTCCATTAGCTTTCATCAATTTTTTCAGTTGTGGGATGTCTTACTCCAAAACTCTGTTACAGGTACGTGAAAACATATTGTTTGGATCTAACTTCGAACGAGAAGGATATTGGAAGACTATAGATGTAACTGCGTTGCAGCATGACCTTGACTTGCTTCCTGTTAAGTGTCGCACTGTGACATCATCCCAGTTTGTTTTCATTGATGTGTAGTATAGCTGGTTACATTAAAATGGATTTGACCTGAAATTCTTGTTTATTTCACCCTTTCTCAGGGGCATGATCTTACCGAGATTGGTGAAAGAGGGGTAAATATTAGTGGGGGGCAAAAGCAAAGGGTCTCCATGGCTAGGGCTGTGTACTCCAATTCAGATGTTTACATCTTTGACGACCCTTTAAGTGCTTTAGATGCTCATGTTGGTCGCCAGGTAACTTTTCAGCCACCTTTAAGCAGAGATGGTCAATAAGAAATGAGGCAACGAAAAATGAAAAGACAAATAATGCAGTGCAAATTCACCTCAGGATGACTCATTACTAATGTTATTCTTTTATGTTCCGAGCTGTTTGTGTTAGGGCAGAACCTTTTTATCATTATTATGTGCTCAATATGGTTTACTATATGTAAAGTGGTTTTTCGCATTGTAAACAGAATGATTTTCCAAAGTCTTTCTTGTTAACTTGTCTTTACTTGTGAACGGGCTCATCTTATTAAAAATTAGTATATGCTCAAAAGTTAAAAGACTGACAACTGGTGAGATTTTTGTTTTCGTATTTCTTTCATTCTTTTCTAGTATTCTTCTCCTGTGTTATATATGAAAATGGGTTATAATTATCACCAGATAGGCCTATTGAATCTTCCAATATAATTTTCAGCAGCACATTTCTATTTTCACCTAACCTGTAGCATCAATTATCTCCAGGTTTTTAACAAATGTATCAAGGAAGAGTTGCAAGGGAAAACAAGAGTGCTCGTTACAAACCAGCTACATTTCCTTCCTCAGGTGGACAGAATTATCCTGGTCTCTGAAGGTATGGTGAAAGAAGATGGAACTTTTGAGGAGCTTTCCAAGAATGGCACACTATTCCAAAAGCTAATGGAAAATGCAGGGAAGATGGATGTTCATGTTGATGAAAATGCAGACTGGACAAATCTTGACAATAATGCCTCAAAACCAGCTGCTAATGGAGTTCTGAATGAATTTCCAAAAGATGCAAGCTCTAGAAATAAAAGAAAAGAAGGTAAATCTGTCCTTATTAAGCAGGAAGAACGTGAGACAGGTGTTGTCAGTTGGAACGTTTTGACGCGGTAAGATTGCATATCTATGAAATTTTATGCTTTGGTTCACATAACTTTATGTTTATCCGATAATTTTTTAGTTCTTTTTATGGTAAACTAAACAGATCTTAATCCTTTCTTAAACAATATGGAAATCAGACCCCTTCATTGAGTGTTCCAGTAGACACTGAAAAAAACTAAAAATCGAACACAAAACAAATATACAACATCCAATATCCTGTGACCGGTTGTTTATTTTGTTCACTATCCTGTAAAATATTAAAGTTGAATTTGGTTAGAATAATGGTCAAGAAACATTTTTTGTAAATGTACCTACATTGCTATAACCTAACCAATATGGTATTACTTTATTGCAAAGATAATATTCACCGAGTACATACAAGATTTATTATGCAACAGACGCGAATGAATTTGCATTATGGTCACTCATTCCCAACTAATCACATTAGAGAAAGAAACTTCTGCAAGCCATCTTTCCATTGTCAGTAGGTATACCCTAGATAATACAGGTTTATCATCTTTGCGAGAGGAATACATAGTGGTTGTCATCCAGATGGTTGTCATTTAATGATTTGATAGATTCTCTGTGACTTTCCTTTATGCTAGATATATGCATTGGCATAAATATTGTGACAATCTTTATCTTCTTATCATTCCTCGAGAATGACATTCAAACTACCTTCATCTTCTGCTGCATGAGTTCATGTTTTTTCAGTCTAACAGCCCATCTTCTGTTTCTTAACCTGGTTATCCTGCATTGAAAAGCTATTCTGCACTTGAAGTGCAATATGATTATATGAGTACTCGTTGACTAATTGATAGAATGAATAATAGGGAATGTTGTTGTTTTGAAATCCCACAAAATACTGAAGGATACACATTAATAATAATCACAATGCTTCCATGTGGTGCATAATACTTCATCTTATATCTAGAGATGTTGAAGTCAGTCTCAGATCAAAGAATTTTCACCTACAGCCCACATCACCTCCCCAATCCTCACTTTTTTCTGACCTTTTTCTCATGTCCCGTTAGTTCTTTTTGCGCATGTTCCCATTTCTTACTAATATAATCTAATAACAAGGATCAAAATTTTGTTTCGGTGTATTGTTTCAGTTACCTAGGAAACGGAAACATTTCGATGTGTTTCGGAAACGTTTTGACTCTTTTTAGAACCAGAATAAAAAAATAAAAAATTTAAGAATTATTTTTTCAAAACATTGATTGAAATATACCAAAATATCTTCAAATACTTTGAAACATTCAGAAATAATTGTGAAAATACATTGAAATATAACAACTTTTTGAAACATTATAGAATACTTCGAAATATTAGAATTTCGATTCCATGACTGATTCGTTTCGGTCTCCTTGAAAACGGAAACCCTCGGACATTTTGACCGTTTTGAAACGATATTTTGATCTTTGTTCAATAATATACCAACAATTGGCGCCCAAGTATACTTGCCACCAGGAATGGTCTCTAGAGAAGATTAAGTTGATTCGTGTTCGGCTCATTAAGAAAAGATACACAGATCAACTGTTCATACTGTAATATGTTAGGTGTTAAGTCTTTCCCATCCACATGTTCACCATGCATACACATGTAGCACATCTTGTTTACTACAGACCTGAAGTTGTTATTCATCCTGTTGATGTTTGTAAAGGATGCCACAATAAAGAAATAATCTTCACGAAAAATATTCATGTGTAATGGTTCGTATTGTTCCCATTGCCATAAACTCACATTTCTAATCATTCCTGCCTGCATAGCACCAGACCAAATACTGTAATCAATTATATCAAACTTCAAGTCTATAACAGCCACACTATAAGTAAGCAAAGAACAAAGAAAAAGAAATGGAAAAAAGAAGAAGAAAAGAAGTAAACAAATGGTGAAGTTTTGTTTCATTACAAGGTTCAATACTTGAGGAAGGGACTGCAAAGGGCATTGGCCATTAATTTACGGGAGATGGATATAATTCGATTCTGCATTATCAATAGATACAAATCATTTTTTTTGGATTTTTCCTTTTTTTTTTTTTTTTTTTGGGGGGGGGGGGTAAAATAAATATACAATATTTATCTACATGCTTATTCAACAGGACCAGGCCTTGCTTTGAAAACCTACACTTTTCAAAATATGGGAACATATTTCAAAACATCTATAAAACCAGCTTTCTATGCAATGGGGAGGGTGGTCAAGAAACTTGTTCACAGGATTGTGCAGCTGAATCGGGAAGGATCAGTAGTACCCAAACATAAAATAATTGACAAGGTTGAGACTGACAAATACCATGACACGAAGGGGTGGATTTTTTTTTTCAGACATATGATACACAGACGAAGAATGATGATAATAATGGTGTAGATGATCTGGTTCTACCACTATGGTTTAGCAACTCTGGTTGAAAAAGTAATGAATTTATACCATTGTTTTACTATCCGTTCTATGCTTTTGAAACCGTCACATGTCTCAATTTATAAAAGGTGGCTAGTTGTGTTGCTCGAGTTTTCTTGTGCTAATGTGTTTGTTAGAGTTCTTATTTTCTACATGAAGTCATAAATTAGTTAGTGTGTAGGGCAAGGATCAAAGTATCGTTTGGACGCATTGTTTCAGTCACCTAAGAAATGAAAACGTTTCAAAAATGTTTCGAAAACGTTTCGGAAACATAATAAAAATAGATAAAAATTTAGAGATTTATTTTCAAAACATTTCAAAGTATTGGTCTAATATAGTTAAAGATCTTGAAATATATCGAAACATTCCAAAACATTGGTGAAAACATATTGAAACATATCAAAAAAAAACTCAATATTCTGAAATATCTCGAAAAATTTGAATTTTGATTCAATCAATGATTCGTTTCGGTGTTCTTAGAAATGAAAATATTTCGGACGTTTCGATTGTTTTTGTTAATTTTGATCAATCAAAGAAAAGTAAGAGGAAGAAAGAAGATAATATTATTGAGGCACAATTAGTCAGAACAAAGCTTAAAGGAAAACTACATATAAGAGGTCTTTATATAGTAAACTAAGCTAGGGCAACATAAAAGAAAACAATGACTAAACTACCCCTAAGTCTACATATAATAACTATTCTAACACCCTCCCTCAAACTCATGATCTGGTAACATTAAACATCAAGAGTTTGCTAAGAAGAAAACAAAAGTGTGCGATGGTGTGAGATTTCGTAAAGAAACGATCAGCAAGTAGCCAATACAATCAAACTATCTCTGCTGTTATGAAGGCCATAGCATGATACTCAGCTTCAGTAGATGATCGAACCACAACAATTTGTTTCTTATTTTTTCACGAAATAAGACAATCACCAATGAAGAGACAGAAACCAGTAGTGAACTTGCGATCCATAGAGTCACCAGCCCAGTCCGCATCAGAGTAAGCACGAAGTTCTAAAGACGATCAAATAGCAATGAGAGGTCCAACAGAAAACCAAAGCTCAACAAAAATCACCAGCAACAATGCTCAACAAAACAAATCCCAACAAAAAAAAAAAAAAAAAAAAACCAGAACTAGTCCCAAACCAGCTGTCGTCAAAATCAGAAACTAGAACCAAAAGAAGTAGCCAACGCCAAATAATTCAAAGTTTGCCACAAATCAATTTAACAACTTTACAAATCAAATACTCACCTAGCAGTTCGTTCACAAAATCAGCCCCAAAGACTCAAACCCACCAATCAAAAGTGAAAACAAAAGTTTCCTGCTTATTCAATGCGAAACAATGCAAATGGAAACAAAAGTTTCTTGCTTATTCAGTGCGAAACAATGCAATGCTATGTCAAATAACAAGGCCAAACGAACAAATCAAAAACCAGCAACGTGACAACTCACCGATGCACAAAACCAACCAATCAACAAACCAGTCCAAAAGCCCAAAGCAATAGCAACAAACGAATAAGAAACAACCAAACTAGCAACCAGAAGAAACAGCACCAGCAGAAGAGAAGAGGCAGCAGCAAGTCAAAAAAATAGCAATTCAAACAGCAGATCCCAACGTACCAACTTCACAAACCAGAAATCAACGAAGAAGCAGACGCTCAATAGACCTTAATACAAGCATCTCGAGCCAATAAATCAAACCAATAATCCAGCAACTAGACAACCCAAATTCCATAACTTTCAAAAGTTCAAAAGACAAACAGAGGCAGCAAAACAGCAAGACAGTAGCAAAACACCAAAAAGGCACTAAAAATTGAAATCTGGCACTGTTCACAGTATGAATAGTAACTTCGGTACTATTCACAGCGCGTGAACAATAATTTCGTTACTGTTCACATCCCTTAGAACTATGTTGGCTCTGATACCATGTTAATTTTGATCAATCAAAAAAAAGTAAGAGGAAGAAAGAAGAGAATATTATTGAGGCACAATTAGCCAAAACAAAGTTTAAAGGAAAATTACATATAAGAGGTTTTTATATAGTAAACTAAGTTAGGGCAACATAAAAGAAAACAAGACTAAACTACCCCTAAGTCTAAATATAATAACTATTCTAACAGTTTTAACACGATATTTTGATCCTTGGTGTAAGTTAATATTGTAATTACTATGACCATTACTTAGTTATAAATAAGGTGTAAGGCAACAGAGCCTCTACACAAAATGATTATTCTCATTTGTCCGTCTCTTCTTTTTTTCTTCTCTTTTCTTCTAACCTTAATATCACTTTTACTATTTCAACTTGATATCAGAACATCGATCTGAAAAAAAAAAAAAAAAAAAGAACATCGATCTGAGACCATACAACATCGAAAAAAAATTGTAGAAGATTTTTGGATTTTTTTTTCTATTGTTGACATCTCCTATCAGTGGTTGACATCAGCAACTGTTGACTATTGGGCCTACCTTGTGGCTCGAGTTTACATGGAGATAATTGTGGTGATTTTTGCCAATTTTTTTGAATCCATCTGAGGTGTGTTTCCTATTTTTGAATGATTTTTCAAACAAATTCAAACTATTTCTTAGATCTGAAGATCGGGGCCTTCCCAGCAGTTTTGTTGGTTGGATCTGTACGCTAGAGTACCTGATTTGGACCTAGGATTGGTCCCTTGTGTTTCCCAGACCTCTTGGGCATGTTTGGATGTGTTTTTTTAGCTTCTAAGGACCTCTGGCTTGAAGTTGTAAGGCCTAAACAATGACCAAACTATTCCAGGATTTGTGTTTCCTATTTGTTTTTCTTCTGGGGGATATTTGAGGCATTTTAGAGTATTTGGCTTTACTAGGCAGTTGGTCACCTTGATCCGACTTTGGATAGTGTATCGTGGGTCCTTCTCTTAGTTCTATTATTTGTTGTTTTTGTGTGTTGGTGGCTGTTTTGCATTTGTCCATCTTCAGGGTCTGGGTCAAGATTAACTTTCTCCTCACTTGGTTAAGTGTGTCTTTTTGGGATATTCTCGTATTCAGAAAGGTTATCGTTGTTATGAACTTGTATTTTGTCAGTGTTATGTCAGTGTCAATGTTACCTTTTTTGGGTCAACTTCTTTTTTCTCTGTTTGAGGATATATTCTTTTACCAGATTTGATATCTACTACTCAGGAGTAGCTCCAACTGCCTTTTGTACCAGATGGCGTATCTTCTTAATCTCAAATTCCAAACCTTCCATTACAAGTTTGTCGTTACTTGGACAGACATGTTGTTCCATATGCTCTTGATCCCCAGCCAACAGCTAATTCTACTGAGGTCCTTCTTCTTTAATCACTTTCTTCTAATTTGTCTATTGTATGACGGAAAGGTACTCGTACTTGTACTCACCACTCTATTTTCAACTTTATCTCTTTGCATAGACTTTCCTCGTCTTTTCATTGTTTTGCATCAACCTTGTCTTTTGTGGTTGTTCCTAGTTATTTGTAATAGGCATTAACATCTTTGGGATAAAAACTTTCTATAGATGAGGAAATTAAGGCACTCCATTACAATCATACTTGGGACCTCAATTCTCTTCCTTCTAGTAAGCAATATGTTAGTTGTCACTAGGTTTACACTGTTAAATATTATCTTGATGGGTCTATTGAGCGTTTGAAAGTATGGTTGGTTGCTAAGGGCTACACTCAAATATATTATATAGATTACAGTGAAACTTTCTCCGTGCTCGTCTTAATTTTGTTAGAGTTCTTATTTTTATTACAGTTTGCTATGACTGACCCTTGTATCAATTGGATATAAAAAATATTTTTTTACATGGAGATCTCTAGAAGAAAGTATATATGAGTTGGCCTCTACATTTTGTTGTTTCTAGCAAAAAAAACAATCTGTGTGTCAGTTGAAGAAAGCACTTTATGGCTTGAAGCAATCACCACGTGCTTAGTTTGATAAATTTAGTACTACTGTACTTTAGTTTGACTGTTAGCATTCCACTTCAAATCATTCTATCTTCATTCGTCGGTCAAAGGAGGCATTGTTATTGTTATTGTGTATGCTAACAACATCATAATTAGTGGTAATGACTCAAATGGTATTACCCACTTCAAAGTTTATTTGGGGAAGCAATTTTACACCAAAGATTTGAATTTCTTTCGGTGCTTCTTAGGGATTGAGGTTGCCCGGTCAAAGGAGGGTATCAATTTTGCCAACAAATGTATGTATTGGGCTTACTATCTGAAACTGTCACCCTTGGTGCATGTCTGATTGATACGCCCATAAATCATATAGGTTAGTTAGATCCTGAGAATGGTGAGGTGTTTGATGATAAAGGACGTTGTCAAAGGCTGGTTGGCAAATTGACTTATCTTACAGTTACACGCCTCGACATCACCTATGTTGTAGTGTGGTTAGTCAGTACATGCATGCTCCTTGTGAGCCTTATTGGGAGGCTGTGTGTTGTATCCTACAATATGTGAAAAGAGCTCCTGAGAAAAGATTATTGTATTGCCCATCATCAGCCATAACTGTTGGTTTTTTTTATGCTGACTGGGCTAGTAGTCATAGTGATAGATGATCTATGTTTGGTTATTGTACGTTTGTCGGAGAGAATCTTGTTAAATGGTGTAATAAGAAGCATAATGTGGTTGCCCATTCTAGTACGATTGTTGAATATCGTGCTATAACTCATACTTCTTGTGAGATGTTATGGGTTCGTTCACTTCGTGATATGAGACTTGATGTGTCTTCTCTTATGAGATGCATTGTGATAACCTAACAGTTATTTTCATTGCAAATAATCCAGTATGTTATGAGCGTACCAAACACATAGAGGTGGATTGTCATTTCATCCAAGATATATTGATGCGAAAGGAGGTCATCAGTCCATATGTTAAGTTTGGTGATTAGCAGAGTGATATTCTTACCAAGCCATTGGCTCAGTCTGCCATCAGTAGTTTATGTATATCTTTATGCTCTAGCTTGCAGGGGGAGTGTTAGAGTTCTTATTTTCTTATTTTCGACATTAAGTCATAAGGTAGTAAGTGTAGGATAATGTTGTAATTACCCTAAACATTACTTAGTTATAAATAAGAAGGTGTAGAGCAACAGAGCCTCTGCACACAACTGATTATTCTTTTTCTTCCGTCTCTTCATCTTTTCTTCTCTCTTCTTCTAGCCTTAATATCACTTTTACTATTTCAACTATGTTTACAAACCTGACATACATACCATGAATTCATGTTCTAATTTTACTTCATTTCTCAGGTACAAAAGTGCTTTAGGAGGCCTATGGGTTGTCTTGATCTTGTTTATGTGCTATTTTTCAACTGAAGTCCTTCGGATATCAAGTAGCACATGGCTAAGTGTTTGGACAAAGCAGAGCAGTTCACCAAGTTATGGACCCAGTCTCTACATTCTGGTTTATGCACTTTTGTCCTTTGGTCAGGTATGTATGCTTTTGATAGTTGGCATGAACACCACTTTATTTTTGCAAATTCTTGTTTTGTTCTGTATGATTTCGAGAAATTATTTCTCTCTTATCATTATCTCTTTCTCTGTCTCTCTCTCTTGAACAATAAGACCTTCTTTGTTGTTGGATTCAAGAAATTAAGGATTTTCGATCAATCAGTTTTTTTTCTTTTTTTTAACAATCTTCAATCATCTAGTCAAATATGGTATTTTTGGAAGTTTACATGAACCAAAATGCAGATAATCCATAGAAATTTATGTGTAGCATTACAAAGCTGTAACATGAACTCCTGGTTTTCTACTGGCGGAACTATTATGGACTTTCAGTTGATAATTTTTCTGAACTCTTTTTCTTTTCATTTTCACCACTTTTGATCTGTTCTAAAATTTTGGGGAAGCAAGACAGGTTTGAGGTTTTTGTTGGAAAATTTGGAGGCTTATTCTGGTTATGCTGTATGCAGGTGATGGTGACACTGACAAACTCCTTTTGGCTGATCACATCAAGTCTTAGTGCAGCTAGAAGACTTCATGATGCCATGCTACAGTCCATACTCAGAGCTCCAATGGTGTTCTTCCACACTAATCCAACTGGAAGAATAATCAACAGGTTTTCAAAGGATCTAGGTGATATAGATCGCAACGTTGCCAATTTTGTTAATGGGTTTATGGGCCAATTGTCGCAGCTTCTTTCAACTTTTGTGCTCATAGGAGTTGTGAGCACCATATCACTCTGGGCCATAATGCCACTTCTAATCTTATTTTATGCAGCCTATCTATATTATCAGGTTAGTAAAAGTTGTCTCTTTGTCTCTTTCTATTTTGGATATCATCAATCGTCCATACTTCCATCTTATTTTTTCATCTCTTTTTTTTTTTTGAATATTAGGAGTGATACTTATACCCACCTGTTGCCAAGAAACCAAAATTTTGTTCTGACTGTGCTTTGACCAAATTGGTAAACATAGAAATTTAGCAAATATTTTAAAAATGCAAGGAACTTGCAAAAAAGATATGAAAATGCTTGGGAATGCTTAGAAACATGCTGTTAATATATAAAGGAAGAAAGACAAGGCATATAAATGGTGGATTATCGACCAAACAGCAGGGTAGGCTTGAACTATTGTAGTCCAATATAACAGAATGAAAATAGTCATGAAACTATAGAATAAATGTGAAGCAAAAATTATAATTCAGAAATGACAAGTAGCAAGGTAGCTTAATATTATAATTGGATATTTATTTTGGTTAATTGGTTTCCATCCTTCAATCCCTCCTTTTGATCAGACTTTTTGATAGTTGTCAACACTAACAAAAATCTTGATAATTAGGTTAAGTTTCAACTGAGATAACTCCATTTTATTGCGGTGAATTCTGTCTTTTCACACGTACATGTTGTGGTCATTAGGAAAGTGAAACAATAGCTTTTTCCAACTCTACAAAACATTAGTATATATACTTTCTTGCTATTTATATACAGTCACTTTCCTTTTGGCACACAATGCCAGCTAGCTTGAAGGTAATTTACCTGAAATTGCTGGTGACCGCAGAAATACGCTTGGAAGAGAAAACATAAAAAACAGTGACTGCTGATATGGTTTTCTGTGTACATGTCAGTAATCCAGTGTGTCCAGGAAAACTGATATTGATGACCCCAACAATTCCATTCAAATTTCAAAGAGACAATGTTCCAGACCATTACAATTAATAGGGGCTTCTGGTGGATGATATTAACTCCCATATTTTTGATAACCAAAACCTGTGAGATGGAACTTAAATACTTCCGGGACTTTGTATTGCAAGAGTGCTTAAGGACTGCACTCATAGGTGGTCATCTTTTAATTAATGATACATCACTAATGACTGTTTATGTGCTTTTAGCTTATTTTAAGACAGTTCAAAAAAAAAAGCTTATATTAAGAATTGTATCTATGAAAAAACACATACTTATTCAGCGAGAGACTGGAAGCACACGAAATCCTATCTGAAGTTATTGGTTAACATTTCTTATGATGCAATTGTTCAAATCAATGATTGTTCCCTATATCAAGCTTTACTTATTTCTTTTTGTTGTTTCATAGATTTTTATCCTTTCAAATGTGGAATTCTTTTGTTTTTCTAAGCCAATTATTTATGTCATGACGGCATGTTGGTTAGCACTAAACTGCAATACCAAATTATATGCTTTTACAGAGCACATCCCGTGAAGTAAAACGTCTGGATTCAATTACCAGATCACCTGTATATGCACAATTTGGAGAAGCATTAAATGGTTTGTCAACAGTTCGTGCATACAAAGCATATGATCGGATGGCCACCATTAATGGGAAATCTATGGACAATAATGTCAGATTCAGCCTTGTGAATATAAGTTCAAACCGGTGGCTCACCATAAGACTGGAAGCTTTAGGAGGCATCATGATATGGTTGACAGCAACTTTTGCTGTAATGCAGAATGGAAGAACAGAAAACCAGGTGGCATTTGCATCTAAAATGGGACTGCTCCTCAGCTATTCATTGAATATTACTAGTATGTTGGGTAATGTTCTGCGACACGCAAGCAGGGCTGAAAATAGTCTAAATGCTGTTGAGCGTGTGGGCACATATATAGATTTGCCATCTGAGGCTGCAGCTATCATAGAGACCAACCGACCCCCAGCTGGATGGCCCTCATCAGGATTGATCAAGTTTGAGAATGTTGTTTTACGTTATAGGCCTGGACTTCCCCCTGTCTTGTGTACCTTGTCCTTTACAATCTCTCCAAGTGAGAAGGTAGGCATAGTTGGAAGAACAGGTGCAGGGAAATCTAGCATGCTCAATGCTTTATTCAGGATTGTAGAACTGGAAAGAGGAAGAATCTTCATTGATGATTGTGACATTGCAAAGTTTGGATTGACAGATCTACGCAAAGTGCTGAGCATCATACCACAGTCACCAGTTCTTTTCTCCGGTAAGCATCATCCATATGTAGGTTTTAGTTGGTATCAATGCTAAAATCTACCTTATACTACTTTTATGTCCTCATTTATCTTTTTTATGAGTGATATGATTTTGATTTTTTTTTTTTTGTTAATATTATCAATTTCTTATTTTAAGTTGTACACCCTGTATTTTTTGTTTCTTTGGTCTGCAGAAGTAGGTTAACTGGACCTCTTTCTTTCTTGGAAATCATTTCTAACGTCATCCTAAGTTTCAGAAAAAAAAAAAGGATTTTTTATTTTATTTTCAGTATTAAGCATTACATATTCTTCCACTATACAAAGAGAGTTAAATACATTTTCATGAAAAAACTGATCCATTATTTTCAAGGCCCTATATTGATATAAACTTAAATCTGTCTCTGACTCTCTGCTCATATTTGGATGTATATA
Source organism: Ilex paraguariensis (assembly GCA_963454935.2). NCBI lineage: Eukaryota > Viridiplantae > Streptophyta > Magnoliopsida > Aquifoliales > Aquifoliaceae > Ilex > Ilex paraguariensis. The sequence continues at coordinate 347,926 of CAUOFW020001258.1, forward strand.
CATGCATGACATCAAAAGTAAACAAAATTTGGAATAAAAAAGGATGGAATTATGGACACATCCTTAATTCAAGGCTAAGGAAATGGAAAATCAGTAAATTCATTTAGGCTGCTCTAATCTCTTGTCAATTGTCTAGAGTTAGTGAAACGATTTGATGGAATTTGGTTTTTTAATCAGTCAACACAATCAAATGAAGGGCCAATTAGGATTGTTGCCTTATTTGTTTGATGAAGAGAAATCCCCCAAGTGTTGTCTTTTATTCTCTGATCCATTTTACAATATGCAGAACATGGACTTTTGTTAAGTTAGAATTGGTATGTTAATAAATTGTAGCTTATTGCAAGAATACGACTCTCTTAATCATTTTGAGGTTTTTTCGCAATTGATCTTATCCAATTTGTTGCTAAAGCTTGCATAGGAAACAAAAGACCTACATGATACATTTTCCATCGCATTCTGCTAATAACTAAAGAATATTTCCTCCCAAAATCAGGTTGGAGTTTTATTCCACTGTTCCAATGGGAAGGGGAAAAGGTTTGAACCCGCAATCACCGGCAGGCAAAAGTGAACCCTTACCATTGAGCCACTCCCTCACCACACAGTGCATCAAAATAAACTTGATAAAAGCAATCTTATAGAAGTTGAAAATTGTTTAAATGGACATTACTTTTTTTCACAAGCATAAAAAGAGGATCTGGTGGAATAATTTGGTTAGAGGTGTGTGTGTGTGTGTATGTGTGCACCCACGTTAAAGTTATGTGAAAGGGCCATCAGTCTGAATTGTGGACTCCTAAGGATAGACATATATGAAATATGCTATAATTTGGTGGAGATATTATGTTCAAGCATATTTGTTAATTAATTTTAAAATGTTTAAATCGATATTATTCATTGTAGTTCAGGGACCTCGTTGGATCTAATTAAGGATATTAGGTGACCACCATTCTTGCTTCTGTGTGTTTCTGATGAATATTTTCTCAGGGGAATAACCTTGATTCTGTAGATTTTAGGGAAGTCCAAGCATGGGTGTTGGATGTTGAAAATTAATGGTTTGGTTTATAAGTGGTTCACCTTACAATTTGACTGATTCTGGATCTGGACCTCTCTTCTTTTACTCTACACATCTTGGACAGGGACATATGGCTCTACTATATCACACCTTCATTCATTTACAGTATTCTTTGAAAAAGTGATCGTTAGTGTAAGTGATCTCACAATACCACCAATTCATGTCATTCTGATCAACATTTTTATCTGTGTAGGAACTGTCCGATTTAATCTTGATCCTTTCAGTGAACACAATGATGCTGATCTTTGGGAGGCTTTAGAGCGGGCACATTTAAAAGATGTCATCAGGAGGAATGGTTTGGGTCTTTACGCTGAGGTATCAATCTGAAGTTTGTTCATTCAATCCATTGTGATTGTGGTTGTCGGGGCTAATTGCTGTACCAAAATCAAATATTTGGATAAGAAGTGCACATGTTCGAATGATTCGACTTGACAATCGAGAACCTTGCTGTTCTCTTTTATAATCAATTGAAATGCTGTCAGCAGTAAGGACATTAAAGAACTTAATGATTTCCCATCCAATTGATGCTAGTTTGGACTATTGAACATCCATCTTGTGGCCCATCAATTGGAGTGACTATGATTTTACACCTAGAATGATTGAAGGCATTTGCCAGGCAGTGTTTCGAGTACATTCACTACCCAGTCAGCTTTTGAGATCTTCATACGATCCTCAGACAAAAAATATCTATTTAAGTTCTTGGTTGTTCATTTAAAAAGGTGTAAATTTTTCCCAAAACCAGCTGTAAATAATTTTTGGAAACGAAAAGAATGGTGCAAATAATTGAAGATTGTTTTGACTGCCTCAAACTCTAGGTTTTAGTCTACAGCTTGTTGGATCATATTAGCATTAAAAGTAATTTGTGATTTTAAGTCTCTTCCATCAACTTTGATTATGTGCACAAAGGAGATTTAGTTTTAAATATTGGCAACATCATTCAAAATATACTATGATTCTAAAAGAGAATTTTTACCGAAGAAGTGATTTTTCTGTGGTATGTGTCAAGGTCTCGGAGGGAGGGGAGAATTTCAGTGTTGGGCAGAGGCAGTTATTAAGTCTTGCTCGAGCTTTATTACGGAGATCAAAGATCCTTGTTCTTGATGAAGCAACAGCGGCTGTTGATGTTAGAACTGACGCACTTATACAGAAGACCATTCGAGAAGAATTCAAATCAAATACAATGCTCATCATTGCTCATCGACTAAATACCATAATTGATAGTGACCGGATTCTTGTGCTTGATGCTGGCCAGGTACACCCTCATTTTTTGTTATTCTTGCTTACCTTTTTTCTTTCCTAATTGGTGTTATTACGACAATGCATCCTTCTTTGGTGAATATAAAACATGCAGCTTAATTGAATCTACAGATGAAAGCTTAGATCAGCTAAACTCAGGAACCTGTCAATGGACTTCAAAATGAAATAAAATTCAATATTAGTCTATTTTTGGTTCTGAATTAATTGTTAAGATTTTTGTCATAAATCCGACATTCCTTTCCAGGTTCTAGAATATGATAAGCCAAAGAAACTGCTGTTAAGTGAAGGAAGTGCTTTCTCTAAGATGGTTCAATGTACTGGGGCTGCAAACACTGAGTACTTGCGCAACTTAGTACTTGAAGGGCATGATGAGAACGAGTTCAACAAAGAAAAGACCATGCAGCTCGACGGGCAGCAGAGATGGCTGGCATCTTCTCAATGGGCTGCCGCTGCACGGTTTGCTCTTGCTCTTAACCTCACTTCTTCGCTGAACAACCTCCAACCAGTGAGCTTTGAAGATGAGAACAATATCCTGAAGAAAACGAAGGATGCAGTTGTAACTCTGCAGGGAATCTTGGAGGGAAAACAAGATGAAGCCATTGAAAAGACACTGAATCAGTACCAGGTTCCTAGAGCTACATGGTGGTCAGCTTTCTACAAAGTGATTGAAGGTACAACTATGATATGCCTGCATTCATTTGCATCCATCTGCCATTGCATACATCAAGTATATGCGAAGATGACTGAATATGTTAGTGATAAATTCATGATACCAGTAGCTAACTTGGTTAACTGCAAGATTCTAATTTGCTTCCTAGCACAATGTCTAGCATTCGAGGCTGATAATTAAAAGACTTGCCCTTGCTTGACCCAAAATCTACTCCGCACATGAAAGAGGTGTTGAAGTTTATAAATACTTAAAGGAATACACTCTCTAAAAGTTCAAGTTTTTAGTTGGTAATCTAACAATTACAACTACTAAAAAACTAGAGAAATATAATCATCATAGTTGTCGTTTTTTGTTCTTTCTCTGATTGAAGAGGCTTTTTGTACAGGTCTGGCTCTGATGAGCAGGTTGGCTCAAAATGGGCTTCCGCAGTTGGAAAATGGTTTCGAGGACACCACGGATGATTGGGATCATATTGAAATGTAAGAAGGATTATTCTCCTGACGGGCCTTGGCGCCGTAATAAGACTGCTCTGTTGTGATATGGGCATCACTGATTTTACTCACGAAAACTGCATGCAAAGGTAGGGTAGTAAGACCCTTCTTAGATTCTTCGGTGGTGAGTGCATTAGATTATCTTGTAGTTTACATAGATCTACACTGACATAAAATGGATGTCTGTTTGGGCATGTTAACTTGTATGGAGCTATGGATTTTCCGAAAAACTGAACCTATAGATCACCTATGCCTATTAATGTGATTAGTCACAAATAATAGGATCCTATCATTTTAAATGCGATAACTATGTGTGCTATGTGCGTTAAATTTGCATACTTAAATGATAAAGGGGTGTCAATCGAGTCTTGTAATGTCACGTTTGGGTCATATTATTTTGGATTCGTGTCATCTTTGTGTCGTGTTTATGTGTTTATGTGTTTTGTGAACCAAAAACCACTCTTTTCCCATCATTTTATCTCATTGTGGGCCCACTGTTAATGTTGGGTCCAAAAACCCTCTCATTCTGGGCTGGAATGATTCAACCAAACAAGGTTATGTGAGCCCTTGAACTATTTTGAGCCCATCCCACCCATTTTGAATCCTTTAACTTAGCTTAGCATAAGACTGGCTTAAAATCACTCACTCAAATAACTCAAAAATAATCACTAAATTTTTTTCCTCCAAATCAGCCAATACTTTCATGCTAATCAATTTAGATTTTCCCCAAAGTTGAAAATTTTACCTATCCCATACTTTTTCACGCTAACCAATGTTAAAAGTCTTCTCTCTCCTATCTCTTTCTTTTCTTTTCCAATTTTTTTTATTAAAATGGAAGGACAAGATTAATTTTGAATTGTATAATTATAAATAATGAAAAAAAATAAATGATTATTTTATCTCTATAATAAAAAAGCATAGGAAGTTGAATTTTTTTTATTAGTATTTTTATACGACATGATTGATATTTGATTTATATGTGTTATTCAATGTCTTTAGGCACAGATTATTACTATCCTTCCATATTGCCAATCCACGTGGTCGGCCCTATTGTAAGGATAGCAAAGCCTAGACTTTAGGCCCCTATTTTTTTACTAGGCCCCATAATTTATAATTAGGGGTAATTAGAAGAGGTACATCAAATTAGAGATAGTTGTAAAAAAGTATATAGAAAAAAATGTAGAGTATAGAAGTCCTTAATTTTGATACTTATTTGTGTCTAAGTACATTATTTGAAATTTTTAGATTTTCTTTTGACATTTTTGTCCTCCCTTGATTCACGTATATTTTTTTTTTTTGCATTAAACATCTCCTAGTTTTTTAGGAGAACTTTAATATTCCGTACGTTTATATCATCCCTTGATTCATGCGTTCTTTTTTTTTTTTTTGGAAAGTGGTTTTTTTTTCAAATTATATTTATGCATCAAATATCTCCTAGTTTTATGGAAAAACTTTAATAGTTTATTTTAAGATATATCACTTTGTTTGAATTTCAAATTTTGTTAATATGTGAACACCATAACAATGTAATAATAACAGTATAACAAGACATTTACACAAAATATTGTACTATTATATTTTGTCAAACATATATTTTCATATAATTTTGTTCAAATAGTCCATTTCTGTTTTGAATTTGTTACCACATGCACAAAATTACTAAACACTGTCTTTATTATAGTGTATTATTACATTATTTTTGTTACAGTGTATTGTTACACTATTTTTGTTACACTATGAGGGAAACACAGTCAGCAGTTAGGAGATACAACCAGTTTATTCACACAATGAATTAATATGGTAAAAACACGTGGCAGAAACATCATATTTCACACAGGTCAACGATCAACTTTCAACAATCGGTTTTGGTTTTCAAATGCCAAAGTTCGTACGTGTTTTCAAATGGCAAACAAATCTTCAAAAAATATATGATGTTGACGATTTTTACATCAAATGGGCTGAACATTAGGATTTTTCCTTCAAAGACGAAACCCTATAGATGTTTAGGGAACAATTTTAGGCTTATCGCTGAAAAAAATTAAGTGATTTTTAGAGAAGAAGAAGAAGGCCACACGTTTTCCGAAGATGAAGCGCTTCGTAAATAAATTTCAGCGTATCTAATTAATTAATTAAGATATATTTCTAAAACTGTTTTAGAAAAATAAATTTTAGGATGAAGAGATTTTAAATTAAATGACCCTAAATTTCAGCACCTATGATAAATATCTTGTCACAGATTTTAGGAAATAAAATTTTACAAAATAGGTATTTACGTTTTTGTATCTCAATAGTGTAGTTTTTTCTAAATATTTTTTCTGTGTACTTTTTTACAATTATGTCTAATTTGGTGTACCAACTTCCAAATGACTCTTATAATTATGACCACTAATCCAAAATAAAAATTCAATTTTATAAAAATTGAAGCCCAGCCAAAAAGTTAAAAGTTAGATTTAAATTAGATAGTTTGGGCTTATTTCTTCGGCCCATGTACCAAAAAAAATATTTTAAAAAAATATATCTATAAAAGTGATGCACAGTTGTTAGAGATATTTTTGTATCACACTTCTCAACATATTCTTATAACCACTCACTCATTATCCTTACCTTTCTCTTTCCTCTCTCCTCTCTCCTCTCTCCATGGTAAAATAATCTAGAAAGACCAAGAGGCAAAACAGATCCCCATCTCTCTCGCTCTAGCCAACAAAGGATGGGAGACCCCTCTCTCTCCTCTCTCCAAGGTAAATTTTTTCTCTTTGACAGGGACTTTACTGTGGCATTATTTTTTGTTGGCTGAGGTGTTGTTTTGGCTTCTGCTACGATGATAATCGAATTTCACAAAAAAAAATCAAAAATAACAACAAATCAAGTGTTATTATTCTATACCTTGAATTTTTTATTTAAAGTTCTTATTATATTTTTTTTAATATAGATTGTGTATGATTGTTTAGTTAATATTTGATAGTATGGCAAGCAACCGGGTGGATATGAAAAGCTTAAAAAAAAGAGATGAATTAATGGAATCTCAAAAAAGATCTGTTGATAAATTTGTTACTAGTAACAAAAAAAAAAAAAAAAATATAGATAAAAATTTAGTAAATAAACTAATAATTACTCTTAGTGAATTAGAAGATGATAAGATAATACAACAAAAAGATATTAATGAAAATATGGACAATTCTAGTCAAACATGTAATATGACAATAGTTGATGATGAACAAAAAAAAAAATTAGACCATGAAAATTTTAATGAAACAAGTAATTATAATGCTATGAATATTTATGATTCAAGTCAATGAAATAGTATTGATACAAAACTAAGAGATTTGTTAGTAGAAAAAGGTTCTACTAGAAATAATGATTTAGATTTTCTCAAAGACGAGCTTTCTAGACATTTTTTCACTATACACTATATTTGTAATTAGCAAATAGGGAGACACATGATAGAAGATGGCTAGTATATTCAAAAGATTTAAATAGAGTATTTTTTTTTGTCAGTTATTTGATAAGACTCATAGTACAAGTAAGCTAGTTAATAAAGGGACTAAAGATTAGAGAAATCTTAGTGTTAAACTTAAAAGCCATGAAACATCTGATGAACATATTACTAATATGAATACTTGGATTGATTTAGAATCAAGATTGTTAAAAAGTGAAACAATTGATAAAACTATCCAAGAACAAATTAATAGAAAGAAAGAACATTGAAAAAACGTATTAATGAAAATTATTGTGGTTGTAAAGAATCTTGGTAAAAATAATTTGACATTTTCGGGGAAAAGATGAATGGGGAGACACTATATTTGTAATTAGCAAATGGGGTGACACATGATAGAAGATGGCTAGTATATTCAAAAGATTTAAATAGAGTATTTTGGTTTTTTGTCAGTTGTTTGATAAGACTCATAGTACAAGTAAGCTAACTAATGAAGGGACTAAAGATTAGAGAAATCTTAGTGTTAAACTTAAAAGCCATGAAACATGTGATGAACATATTACTAATATGAATACTTGGATTGATTTAGAATCAAGATTGTTAAAAAGTGAAACAATTGATAAAACCATCCAAGAACAAATTAATAGAAAGAAAGAACATTGGAAAAACGTATTAGTGAAAATTATTGCGGTTGTAAAGAATCTTGGTAAAAATAATTTGGCATTTTCGGGGAAAAGATGAAAAGATATATCAAGAAACTAATTGAAATTTTTTAAGTATAATTGAAATGATAGCATAATTTGATCCAATAATGCAAGAACACATCGGACTCATTCAACATGATAAAATTCATAATCATTATCTTGGACATAAGATACAAAATGAATTGATAAGTCTATTAGGAATTGAAATTAAAAATAATATTATTAAGAAAATTAAAGAAGTAAAATATTATGCAATTATACTTGATTGTGCTCCGAGTAATCATTAAGAATAAATGTCTCTCATATTACGTTCGTGTAGATATCTCAACAAGTCCAATAAAAATAGAAGAATATTTTTTATAGTTTCTTAAAGTAGATAATACAAGTGGAAAAGGTATTTTTGACAAAATCACAAATACAATAACAAATCTCGAACTTGATATTAATAATATACGAGGACAAGGGGATGATAATGGATCTAATATAAAAGCAAAAAAATAAAAGGGTACAAAAAAGACTTCTAGATATAAATACTAGAGAATTTTACACACTATGTGGTTGTCATAATTTAAACCTTGTACTTTGCGATATGGCTAACTCTTGTCCCAAGACTATGTCATTTTTCAGAGTAGTACAATACATAAATTCATTATTTGTTTCTTCTACAAAACGATTAAAATTTTTACAAGATAATGTACTAGGTTTAACTCTTAAATCATTGTCACAAACACATTGGGAAAGTCGAATTGAAAGGGTTAAAACAATTAAATTTCAAACTCCAAGTATAAGAGATACATTGTTACAATTAGAAGAAAGTAGTGAAGATCATAAAACAAGAAGTGAAACTAATTGTTTAGCAACATATGAGATTGAGAAATTTGAGTTTTTATTGGGCATGATTATTTGGTATGATATTTTATTTTTCGTCAACTTAGTAAACATTTACAATTAAAAGGCATGCATGTTGATGTTGCTATAGATCAATTAAAATGTTTCATTTCTTTTTTTGAAAAATATAGAAAAAATAGATTTACAAATGCTATGATTTCATCTAAAGAGATTGTAATTGAAATGAGAATAGAACTTACATTTTGTAAAAAACGTACAATTCGTAGGAAGAAACAATTTGATGAGAGTGTCAATGACGAAGTAACAAAATCTGTTGAAGAATCTTTTAGAACTAATTATTTTATATACATAGTAGATCAAGCTATTACTTCGTTAAAGAGTAGATTTAAACAATTTCAAATATATAAAAATATATTTGATTTTTTTATTTAATTTAAAAAAATTAAAATCATTAGGAAATGATAGTTAAAAAAAATATTGTCTTGATCTTGAGTTTTTCTTAAATCATGATAGTTTTTTTGATATTGATGGTTTAGATTTATTTTTAGAACTAAACGTTTTAAAAGAAATTTTACCTACGGAAGAAAGTACTCCGATTAAAATACTAAGTTATATAAAACGATTAAATTTTCCGAATACATACAAAGCTTATAGAATTTTATTGATAATTCATGTAGCTGTTGTTTCTGCAGAAAGAAGTTTTTCAAAATTAAAATTAATAAAATCTTATTTAAGATTAACTATGTCACAAAAAAGATTAAATGAGTTAGCAATACTATCAATCGAAAAAGATATTACAGCAAAACTTGAATACAAAACTTGAATTAGTACTTTTGCATCTCAAAAAGCAAAAAGAATAAATTTTAAATAAAATATTATTTTTAAAAATAAAAAACCTTTTTTCTAGTTACCGCTTTAGCCCCCAAAATGTCAAGGGCCGCCCCCAGCCTATCCAAACAAGGATTTGATTTGTGTTACTTCCAAATTTGCTGCTCATGTTAAGTTTGGACTAGGAACAGCCTAATATTAATCTTGGTTGATTTCAAATATGCCTACTCATATGCTTTAACAGGCAGTTTAGTGTGTAACCTGTTTGGCATTTAGAATACAAAAACGTTTCGTATTCTATTCCGAATGTGGCTTGTTGGTATCAGGCATGCGGATGAATTCTCTCACCTTTGGTTCACTAGTAATGGAGGCCTTTCAAGCAGAGGATTAAGCATCGGAAGCTTGAGTAAGTTCAGGCACCGGAGCTTGAAGCATTCAAGCATAAGAGTTTCTTTAGCTGATATTTCGATATCAATCAGAGTGTTATTAAATTTGTGAGTGATATCAGTGAGATATTAGAGTGATCATTTTTTTTATTAGAATGAATACTTGTGAAATATAGAACAATTGTCTTATACTCTTATTGTACTTTATGGTCTAAGATTTTGAACTTCGTTGTCATGGACGTAGGATATCAGTTGAACCATGTAAATTGATTAGGTCTTTTGAGATTGTTCTTTTATTTTTTATTTTTTTCATTTGCTTTTGAGTCTCAATATCAATCCCGATCCCATTCTTGGGTAATTTCCGTAACATAAATAATATATTGGGCTATGTTTCACTTATTTGCAGGAATTTTGAGGATCCACATTTTTCCGATACATTTTTTTTTTCTATTTCTTTCTTTGATAAATTATCGACCTTATATCAGTGAAAGACCTACTTATATACAACGGGTTTCACTCGAAGTTGTGGTAGGTGATCCACCGAAGAAATAAATAAATTTAGAGACGATTTTACCCTGAATTTTACAGACATAATTGAATATCTCGACGTATAAATTTATGCTTGGCCAAAAAAAGAGGACAGTACCATATTCTAGCCCATGTATTAGGTAGTACTCTTTATAATTCGACAAAATGTTACATTATCTGAATTGTATGTTAGGTCTCTTTGGAGCTGGTTGAAATAAGTTTTGAAATAAAATAAGTCAGGCTTATTTTAATTTTGGCTTTTGGACCAGCTTGTGCAACAACTTTTTGGATTCAAAAACATATTTATGTTGATTCAAAAAAATAATTTTACGAGTTTTTCTTTTGACTTTTTGAAATTTTGTCATAAGTCATATATCACATAGTAGTTTAATATATTCATAAAATATTATTAGTGACGTAAAAAAAATTTTAAAATTTATATTTTAGAAACTATTATGCATAATTTATACATACATGTAATAATTTTTTTATTTTGATACAAAAAGCCAAAAAAAAAAGTTAAAAAATCACTTTAAACAGACTTTTTCAATTTTTTTAAAAACAGTTAAAACGGTTTTGGAGAGACTTTTTAACTCTAATTTTTTACGAAACTTTTTAAACCGTACCTTTTCACCTAAAATAACCAGCTCCAAACAGCATGTTATATATTACATTATTGTTTATATTGTATGTCATATCAAGAGTACAGTTACAACCACTGTGTTTTGTCATTCCATGAGATATTAAAATGTCCAAATACAATAACATGTGGTGAAGTCAAATGAGATCAAAATCTTCACCTAAATCTCCAAAATTTATTGAGTTAATTAATCATACTTAGTCAAATCAAAGTTAGTTAGGGTTGGATTAATATGTGACTTTCAAAACAAGCCAAAGAGCTTCAAGTCATTAGTCACTTATTGAATGTAAGACTTTGAACTTGAATTGTTTTAAAACTCTACCTGCCCTTACCATTATATGTAATATAATATTGTCCATGACTTTGAGCTTTGAATGTGGACATTTTGGGCAGTTTCATGTTAGTGAATTGTGTACCCTCTAGAACTTAAAAACTCTTTCATCTTTTTTTTTCGACAGTCGGGATGTTTGGATTGATTTATGAATATTTTGATTAATTTTTTCCCGATCTAGTTAAAGACAAGTCATAAACGCCGAAACTAAAGTATTTATGAGGAATAAATCCCTCATGACTTGTTCCCAAAGAATTTGTTTAGATTCAAAATCAAAATGTCTAAATTGACAGCTCATCCTTGTTATTACTTGAGTTACCTGAAGTTAAAACTCTTTCATTACAATTCCGTTGAATGGGATTGTTGTGTCATGTTTCATATTAATTTGATCAGTTTATTATTTACATTAAAAAAACGACTTTGCGTGGTGGTGTACAAGATTTTACAACGTGTTTTTACTTTCACATCCTTTCTCCTCCAACCTTGAAATAGGTGGAAAAGAAATTTTAAAAATTTTGATTTTAAGATTATTAGCAAAAATGATAGAGATGATTACATATCATGCCACACTAGAGAATTAAATTAAAGAAAATCACTGTTTTTCTAATAACTCACTCAAAAAAATGTGAGAATTAACAAAAGGATAATGCTTCAGTTAAAAAAAGGGAAAGTATAATTCTAAATTGTTCGAATAATGAGACCAAATAATAAGGCGTTGACAGGTGATTATTACTAAGAAGATTTTTTTGGATCAAAATTCTTGTTGAATGCCGAATACAAATTTAAAATGAGTTTCTAAAATTTCATTTCAGTGAAATTTAAAATTTTGATTTAAAAATCCCGTGTTATATCAAAGCATTGCTTAATCGATATCATCAAATCAGCGTCACATAATTTGGTCATAGTTTTTAGTCTCAATTTTTTTTTTTTAATTTGGTCATATTTTTTTTTATTAGTCTCAAATTTTCATTTAGATAATTCTAACATTTTAATTTTACAAAGGATTTTTATCATATGAATGTGTTTGCTACACTTGATACTCCCAATTAAGAGGTTAGGATTTCAATTACGGCCTAAGACATAGATTGATATGTTATGTATCTCTCTCTTTACGCGATGTATTACAATCTTCTTTATTCCTTTTTTTTTTTTTTTTGTGATTTCTATTTTGCTCTTACGACGAACTTGAGATTCATTCAAACATCATAGTGATGGAGTATTCTACTTTTTTTTGTTTCTCTCTCTCTCTCTCTCTCTGATATATCTATTCTGCTCTTATTTTGGACTTGTAATTAATTAATATTTAATTATAATTATGATACATGATAGGAAGTACGGATGCGAATACGATAATACGATAAAATCTCAAAAAAATAAGGTACGAGTTTAGATAATCGGACTTACAAATCATTCAAATTAAACCAAAATTATAAAAACAAGACTTGTATTAGTGAGACTCATAGAAGTATTTTACCTGCGTCGGTACCATAACTTTACTCTATAATAGTACTCAATCATTGTATAGAAAAATTAAACTATTGGAGGTACCGAGTGAACTTGGGTTTATTGACCTTTAACACTTCAAGTAGTTAAAAATTGCGTCCTTTCTAAGTATTTAAATGTTTTTCTTGGGTATTGGATCGTCATTACAAATTCTATGATTTTTTTTAATAAAAAATTTTATATAACTTTTCAGTAAAAAATTTTATATAACTTTTCAGGTCATTTGTTAATTTTGATAATCATTTACAATATTTGAGAGAATAATTTATAACATTTGAGGGTCAATTACAATTTTTGTGGGTCATATATAATTTTTGAAATTACTTGTGATTAGAAGTGTTAAACGAGCCGAGTTTAGTCAATTTTTGACGTGCACAAACTCGTAATTTGTAAGGATTGCTCAAACTTGGCTTGGACTCGGATGTTAAGTTTAAAATTTTATTCAGACTTGACTTGTTTAAAAAACGAGTCATTTGGGCTCGGCTCGTCTAATTTGTGATCATTCCTAAATTTTTATGATCAATCCCAAATGACCCACAAAAGTTATAAGTTGAATTATAAAAGTTGTAACATAACCTCAAAAATTGTAAAATAATTCTACGGTAAACAAACCTAAAAATTTGTATATCAACACACAAAAGTAACAAATTTTGGCAATATGATATCAAAATTTTTTACTCGGTACCGTTCATAAAAAAAAATGTTAAATTGTTGCGTCGAAAAGAAATATTATAATTTAAGGACATATTTTAGAGACTTAATAATTGTAGTCCATGGATCCCACTATTAAATAAATCCCTTTATCAATTCAATAATTATAATACATTCAGTTTTTAAATTATATGTCTTAATATCATTAGTGTTATTATAATGTGCGGCATGGTAGAATAATAGGGGTGCAACTTAGGTGGGCTAATCCGATTTCAACCTGAACCCATCTCGAAAAAATTAAAGCTTGAGCTAAGTTTTTTAATACTTGGGTTGGACTTGTGTCACAAAATTTCAACCCGAATTCAATTTGGGCGAGCCTCGGGTTGAGCCATCGGATTCAAGGGTTGAACCCGAATTAATACTATATAAATACAATTTTATTTTAGGATTAATCTCAACTCAAGTCTGTGTCTCCCTTAGACCCTCACTCACTCTCAACTTCTCACTCTCAGACCTATCTCTCACTCTTAGATCTGAGGCTTCCAACTAACAGTTGCGATGACTATGCGAGCTGACAAGAATCAAGAAATTTGAGCTCTGGGATCACATCTGTGAGGTCTCTACTAAAACAATTTAACCAGTTAAGCTACCTTTCTCTCTATTGTAAAAAAATGAAGTTGAAGTTGTTGTCGTAAAGAAACAACCATGAAGCTAATGAGGCTCATGTTCAAGATTTTTACTATATTGTGTTTTATGTTCATAATTAACGATTCATTTCATACGTTGGTTACTGACGATACCTCAAAATAAATTTCAAATGCCAGTTCAAAAGGTCAGCTCAGCCTAGGAGGTCAGACTAGACGAACAGAACTCGAAAGAGTAGAGCTGGAGGTCCCTCCGAGATAAGCAAGGGCAATAACAACTAAGACAATAGCTGGAAGATCACGAGAGGTTCCTAAAAGCATTAGGAAGCAATAATCGAGTCACCTAATCGCAACCAACCAAGATCTTATCCTATAATCAGGGAGAACCCTATGAAATAAGGGCAAGAATTTTGGCTAAGATCCCACTAAATAGGGAACAACCCTATAAATACTATGTAACGCCCCCAAGGAACGAGAGGAACCCTAGAGGCAAAAACTAGTCATTATACTCTTGCAATCATCATTATAGAAAGACAAGGAGCAAAAGTCTTCATTAAAGAGTGGATTAACCGAGCTCTCGAGCTGGTGAACCACTATATTCCTACTGTGTTAATTCTCCAATTCCCCGACAATTCTCAGTATTATTCATTCGAGTCTAGTAGCTCAGATCCCAACAATTCCAATATTGTTTTCTTTCATTTACTTGTCATCACAAATTCTCATCACGTTGAAATGCACCATCAGTTTGGTGCCGTTTGTGGGAACGACTGTTCCTGTTACAAATAAAGCTAATTTTCCAGTGAGTGATGGTATCAACGCGAAACATGAGCCGAAGTCAGACCAATCCTCTACGGATGCAAGATCAACAAGAAGTCGCAAATAACAGGCAACCCGAAAACGCTCAAGAAATAGATCCCCCCATGGGGGCCTTCCCATGAATGATGAGATGGAGGCCCTTCGTCTTGTCAATGAACGTCTGATAAAACATAACGAAGAGCTCTTTAAGCTCCTACAACGCCCATCGGAGGCACGACTGGCCCAAGGAGGCTAGAATAACCCACCACCAAGAGAGCAATCGTATCTCAACCCCCTCAAAGAAGTTAATGAGGTGGAAGAGAATAGTCAGACCTTCGGGCAAGAACCTCGACTACCCCTAGGAATGGACACAACGAGGAAGTGCAAAGTCAGTAAAAGGAACGGGAGAAGAGCGACTTCTTCCCTTATCAACAGGAGAGAAGAGAACACCACTGAGAACAACGTTTCAAAGACATCCAGCAAGAGCTCAGCTAGATGAAGGAGGCAGTGAAGAGCAAGGCCCCAGTCACTATGGATGTCTTGGTGCAGCAAATCGAATCCCCATTCACTGCTGGGGTGCTGCACTTCCCTCTCTCACCTAAATTCAGAATGCCGCAGATGGATGCTTTCAATGGGACAAAAGATCCCGTGGACCACCTCAACACCTACAAAAACCAAATGGAGTTGCATGGATATCAAGATCCAGTGAGATGCAGGGCATTTGCTATCACCCTGAAGGGCTCAGCCTTAGCATAGTTCAATAAACTCCCCCCAGCCTCGATTTCCTCTTTTAAAGAGCTGTCAATCTCGTTTGTGTCCCACTTCATTGGAGCTCGAACCTATAGGAAATCGAGCTATCATTTGTTAAATGTGAAACAGGGACTTGATGAGAACCTACGGTCTTATGTCCAACGGTTTAACTCGAAATCCTTGAAGGTGGATGTCCCAGACCAAAAATTTGCTATTACAGCCTTTATAACAGGTCTGGGGGTTCAGTCAAAAGACCTGATATTTTCTATCTCAAAGAACCCCCAGGCTAGTATGGCGGAGGTGCTCGCCAAAGCAGAAAAATACATAAATGGTGAGGAAGCGCTCATCTCCAAGGTCGGGAGCTCTTCGTCGAGAAAGGAGAAAAAGAAGGAAGAAAAGAAGAGAGAACGAAGTCCCAGAAAGGAAAGAGAACGAGACAGGTCTCCAAGAAGAAACAGAGAGCGTTCCTTGAAGAGAAGGAGAAATGTCAGGGATCGCCTCGGCCCTCCGCAACCAGAGCTACAACCGAGGTATGCACCCCGGCAGTTCACTCCCTTGACTGCTACAAGTGTCTTAGATACTGTATGAGGTGCAAAATGAGAAGTTCTTAAGGTGGCCACCTCGGATGAAAGCAGACCCGGCAAAAAGGGATCCTACGAAGTATAGTGACTTCCACAGAGACCATGGTCATCACACCGACGACTGTATCCAATTGAAGAGGAAAATAGAATTTCTAATCCGGCGAGGGCAGCTGCGACGCTATATAGCCAATGATAATCAAATCTGAGCTCTCCCACCCCACCCCCTCAGCGTCAAGCACCAAAGCCACACCAACAACCTATGGGAGAAATCAGAGTGATATTTGGAGGATTTGCCGGAGGAGGAGGATCCAGCTCTGCCAGAAAGGCCCACTTGCAAAAAATCAGAGTCACAGAAGCTCCCGAAGTATATACTGTGTCTAAATCTCCACGCTTAGACACGATTATCACTTTCTCAGATTCAGATCTAGAGGGCTGCCAACATCCCCACGACGACCCATTGGTGGTAAGAGCTGTGGTGGCCAACAGGACTATCCATCGTGTTTTGATTGACAATGGCAGCTCGACAGACATCATTTTTGCTTCTGCTTTCGACAAAATGGATATAGGAAGAGAAAAGCTTAAACCAGTAAGTGCCCACCTATTAGGATTCTCAGGAGAAAGGGTGCTGCCACTGGGGTCAATTCAACTCATCTTGACCTTAGGTGACCCACCCTATCAGACTACTACAACTGTGAAATTTCTAGTGGTTGACGCACCTTCAGCATACAATATGCTCCTTGGAAGACCCTCACTTAATTCTATAAGGGCTATTCCCTCTGCCTATCACCTTGTAGTGAAGTTTCCAACAGAAAATAGAGTTGGAGTGGTCCGAGGAGACCAGCGCGTAGCACGGGAATGCTACATGCCATCCATGAGAAATAAGGAGGTTGAGAGCATCCAATTGGATGAGCTTACAATGAGGGATGAACTTGAGACCAGGCCAATACCTTCAGAAGAGCTAGAACCTATTCAAGTGATGAGGAGCCAGAGCATCTTGTTTACGTTGGATCCAAGCTGAGCAAGGAGATCAAGGATCTCCTCATCCAATTCCTGAAAAGGAACAAGGAAGTTTTTGCATGGAAGTAAGAGGACATGAAAGGGATTGATCCCTCTGTCATCACTCACAAGCTCAGCATGAATCCAGCCTGTAAGCCCATTAAGCAGAAGAGGAGGAGCTTCGCCCCAGAGCGTCAGAAAGTCATCAACGACGAGATCAACAAGCTCCTTCACGCAAAAGCCATTCGAGAAGTGGATTACCCAGTCTGGCTAGTCAATGTAGTCCTAGTCAAGAAGACAAACGACAAATGAAGTCTTTGCATTGACTTTACAGACCTCAACCGTGCTTGTCCGAAAGATAGTTTTCCTTTATCCCGAATAGATTTGATTGTAGATGCCACTGCGGGACATGAGCTCCTCAGCTTCATGGATGCCTTCTCGGAGTACAATCAGATCGGGATGGATCCCAATGACCAAGAAAAAATCTCATTCATAACCGAGCAAGGGACGTACTGTTATCAAGTGATGCCTTTCGGTATGCAGGAGCCACTTACCAGCGCCTGGTGAATAAGATATTTCAAAAATAGATTGGGACCTCCATGGAGGTCTATATTGATGATATGCTGGTCAAGTCACTGAAGGTAGAGCTCCACATTGGGCACCTAGCAGAGTCGTTTCAGGTCCTAAGAGAATATAAGATGAAGCTCAACCCTGCTAAGTGTGCCTTGGGAGTGTTAGTAGGAAAATTTATGGGATTCATAGTTAATAGCATAGGGATAGAGGCTAACCCAGAGAAGGTAAAAGCAGTGTTGGATATGCAGCCTTCCTCCAACACGAGGAAAATACAGCGTTTAACCAGGAGAATAGCTGTCCTGAGTTGTTTTGTTTCCAGATCAAGCGACAAGTGTCAACCCTTCTTTCGAGTCTTAAAGAAAGTTTTTCAATGAGATGCTTTGTGTGAAGAAGCCTTTAAAGCATTGAAAGAATACTTGAGCTCCCCACTTGTCTTGGTAAGTCCGTTAGAAGGAAAAATATTTACCCTTTACCTGGCTGTCTCAGAGTTCTCAACCAGCGCAGCGTTAGTAAGGGAGAAGGAGAGAGCCCAGCAACCAGTTTACTACTGCAACCGAGCTCTGAGGGGGGCAGAAGAAATGTATCCTAAAATGGAAAAACTCATTTTAGCCTTAGTGACAACTACCAGGAGGCTAAGACCCTACTTCCAAGCTCATACTATCGAAGTTCTAACAGATCAACCAATGAAATAGGTGCTGCATAAGCTAGAATCATTGGGGAGACTGGTTAAATGGTTCGTTGAACTTAGCGAGTTTGACATTAGATACAAGTCAAGGACAACCATTAAGGGGCAGGTATTGACACATTTCATTACAGAATTCACAACTAGGATACCTACAGAGATAGGACAATTAGTACCTGACCTCCCCACGTGAAAAATTTCAGTAAATGGAGCTGCCAATGCTCAGGGCAGTGGAGCTGGTTTGATTCTGACCTCCCTCGATGAGATAGATATCGAATACGCACTGAGATTTGGATTCAAAGCTTGAAACAACAAAGTCAAGTATGAGGCAGTCATAGCAGGGCTCAACTTAGCTCATTCAATGGAAGCCGAGCAACTGGAGATCTGCAGTGACTCACAACTCGCGATGAAACAGATAGAGGGAGCTTACGAGGCAAAGGGTGTGAAGATGATACTTTATCTTAGGAAGGTGCAAGAATTGATCAAGAAATTTGTGCAAGTAAAGATTAGACATGTCCCTAGAACTAAAAATTCGAGAGCAGATGTTTTGGCAAAGTTGGCAACAACTTCTCAAGAAAATCTGGACAGGTTGATCCCCGTGGAGCATTTGACAAAACCATCTGTGTGTATTGAGAATGAAGAAGTTTTTTTTGTGCAGAGTCCATCAAGCTGGATGGACCCCATCGTGGAGTATCTCTAGAACGGGACCTTACCGGAAGACAACAAGGAAGCAGCAAAGCTAAGAACCAGGTCAGCTAGATTTTTCATTTTGCAGGGAAACTTGTACAGACGAGGTTTTTTAGCGCCACTCCTCAAATGTGTGGGGAACGAGGACGCTGATTATATACTCAGGGAGATTCACGAAGGAGTCTATGGTAATCACATCAGAACTCGGGCTTTGGCAGAAAAGACATTAAGGCAGGGGTATTACTGACCCACTTTGCTCAAAGATTCAACAGACCTAGTTAGAAAATGCAAGGCTTGCCAGATGCATGCCAACATCCCTCACTGTCCACTAGAGTTCCTGACCCTAGTGATAAGCCCTTGGTCGTTCCAACAGTGGGGTCTAGATATACTAGGGCCCCTTCCCACTAGTATGGGACAATGTAAGTTCACAATTATAGGGGTGGATTACTTTACCAAGTGGGCAAAGGTAGAGCCCTTAGCAGCTATTACAAAACAAAAGGTTCAAAATTTTACCTGAAAATCCATAATCTGCCGATTTGGGACCCCTAGAACAATTGTGTTAGATAATGGGAAGTAGTTCGACAACCCGAAGTTCAAAAAACTTCTGCGCTGAGCTTGGAATAAAGAATTATTTTTCTTCCCCAGTACATCCTCGGTCTAATGGACAAGCAGAAGTCACAATCAGGACTATAAAGTCCGCCCTGAAGACCAAGCTGGACAATCTGAAGGGTAAATAGGTGGAGCACCTCCTAGAAGTACTATGGGCTTATAGGACAACCACTAGGTCGGCAACACAAGAGACTCCATTTGCTTTGACTTTCGGTTCTGAGGTAGTGACGCTTGTGGAAGTTGGGCTCCATTCACTTAGAATAGAATTAGCAAACGAGGAAAACAATGATAATTCTCTTCTGCTAAGTTTGGATCTGTTGAAAGAAAAGAGGGAGCCAGCACTGAACAACATAAAGAGCTACCAAAGGAAGACAGCTAGGTACTACAACAGGAAGGTCAAGCATAGGAGTTTCAAGGTTGGAGATCTGGTGCTGAGGGAGCTTCTGCTGGCACGAAAGGATCCCACTCATGGGAAACTGGGGCCTAACTGGGAAAGTTCATACATAGTCTCTCGAGTGATTAGACCGAAAAATTATGAGTTACAAACGGAAGAAGGGAAAGTCTTGCCCCATTCATGGAATGCAGAACATCTTAGGAATTTTTTTTAGTAAGTTTGTCTTGTATTATGAACCATTGTTTAAAAAAGAAGAAAATATATAGCAAGTCTGTGATTTATCTATCCTTATGAGCACGCAGAAAAAGAAGGGCCCTGGAGCTCAGTATGAACTCATTAGTTCATAAGAAGAGCCCTGGAGCTTAGTATGAACTCATCAGTTCATAAGAAGAGCCCTGGAGCTCAGTATGAACTCATCAGTTCATAAAAAGAGCCCTGGAGCTCAGTATCAACTTATTAATTCATAAGAAGAGCCCTGGAGCTTAGTATGAACTCATTAGTTCATAAAAAGAGGCTTAGAGCTCACGATGAACTCATTAGTTCATAAAAAGAGCCTTAGAGCTCACGAAAAACTCATTAGTTCACAAAAAGAGCTTTAGAGTTCACGATGAACTCATCGGTTCATGGTAAGAACCTTAGGGTTCGCGATAAATTCATCAAAAGAGTCACAAAGCTTAGAAACATCACCGATTACAAAACAAAAGACTTCTTCAAATCACAAATCGTTCACGATGTGCAGCAAATATGAGAAAGTTGAGGTTTTCAAAACCTCAGCAGTTACAAGGAATCAATCAGAGCAAAATTTCTAGTCGTCTCTCCAACTCAGCTATCCTCTCCTTCAGACGAAGGTTCTTTTCTTTCAGACCATCCCTTTCCTTCTCAGCTGATGACAGAAGATCCATCAATTTTTGCCCAGCCGCGGAGAACAAAACTTCCCCCAGGCCAGAGTCTGAGATAGGGGAGGAAGAACCATCCCTCTTGCGCCTCTTCGAAGGAGCTCTAATGTCTTCGCTCTTATCAGATTCTGAAGAAAAAGAGTCGGGTTCAGGAAAAAAAGGAAAGTCTCGCTCAGCCGCAGTAGCACTAAACAAGTATAGATTGTCTGATGTCATGAGCTCAGAAAAGGACACGAGCTCATCTTGGGTCATTAGTTCTGTCCTCATCAATTCAAGCAAGTTCAAGTCAAGAACACTTGCACAAAAAAAAAAAAAGCAAATAGCATCATAAAAATTTGATCCCAAGAGAGGGACCCTCATCACTCTCACCTGGGTAAGAATAGCTCTTCCAAGACCGAGGGACTCCACACTCCCTAGTGCCCACCTCGGAAGACCTCCATGAGTCACTTGAAACAAAGAAGAAGCGTTGAGCCCATCCCGAAGGAGGAGAGGGGAGATCAAACACTAAGTAACGTAGCCTGAAGTCTCTCCACTGAAAACGGACGAAGCATGGAACTTCATCCTCCTCAATGTCAAAATAGTAAAGAAATTCTGCAACTGTAGGAAACTCGTCATTATCTCGCAGACGCCAGAAGAGGAAGAAATTGGTCATGACAGCCCATCCCATGGGTGAAAAACGAGAGGGACACAAACCTATATAGGCCAGAATAAATCCAATCGAAGGATGCATGGAAAGGCGCATGCCTAACTCCAAAGTTACTTCAAAGAAGCATGTTTTCCCAGGAGAAAGGTAATTACAGGGTTCATCGGAGGTTGAAGCACGTAGAGGTAACTCCAAATCGAGAAAGAATTTTTTTCTTATCCTCTCTAAATTATGGGACGTCACCGCCGAGGGAACGAAGTAGCGAGTATGCCACATCCACTTAACCCCAAAGGAGGTTTCCTCTTGAAACAGAACATAAAAAGGGGTAGATATAATGGATTCAAGCAAAAAAGAGAAAAGAAGGAATTAGAAGACATTAAGCCCTCAAGAATAACGAAGGGATACCCGCAGGGAAGTGATAGCCAGTACTTATAGAAATCCTTTGAGGACCCCAGATTTTTAGGAAGTTGTTAATTATACGAAATCTTAAGTTGGTGGGTCTCTAAATTTCCAAATTAAGGAAGCAGGAACCTCTTCGGTAGGAAGGATATGCATTGAAAGCAGACATCAACGACACCCCGGGATAAAACAAGCAGACCTCCAAGGAGGGGTCCAGAGCATAAAAGAGAGGTCAAAACAAAACCTTACACATCGGGAGGTCAGCAAGTCAGAAATAAGGAAGTCAATGCACTCAAGCAGCTGCATCTAGGCATGCTCTTCCAGGTTGTCACCTTGCGTGTGGTCCATGGCAGTCCAGGACCTCGGCACATCGAAACCACTAGATAGAGCATGATTGTTTACCAAAAGGTCCCCTTAAGATCAGTCTTGGAGCAAGTCAGGTACACAGGTCAGCAAATGAAGCTCCTTATGGGTAAGACTTCAGGTACTCATTGTCTTATATTTCAAACAGCTAAAAACTAGACCCCTACTGTGTATGCTAAATTGGTCATGTAAATCTCTTATCCATTTGCTGAGAGAGGGAAAGAGTTGAGAAGATTGTACTACGCAATTGAAGTTACATAGTTGCATCCTGATTTAAAATTGTCAGAACTATGAGTTGATAAGTTTAAAAAACTAGCTTCGTATCCTAAATCTTTGAGAATGAAGTAAGGCTAGAGCTCTGGTGGTCAGTTGCTAGGGTTCGGACAGAAGCAAGGTGAGGAGCTGGAAGGTCAGCTAAGCACATCAGCAGTTATTCTTAACCTTTTTACTTCAAGGAGATCTGAATGACCCCCTGAAGCAAAGGGGAAAAATCTAAGGAATATCATATTCGATTGATGGAAGAGTAGAACAACAAGTTAAAAGCAAAAGGAAAGGAGGAGAGCTATAAGCTGTAAATTAAAGATACAAAATGCTACAATTAAAATGCTACAATTCTGAATTTTTGTTTCAAAATGTTACAATTTTGAGATAATTAGCCCAAAATTACAAATCCTAAGTTTTTGAAGGGAGCGTAGATGAAGGGCCTTGCAGTGCGGTAGTTGATGTCTCAGCACAAGGAATGGAAGAAGGGCTCTCCAGCTCAACAGGCGACCTCTCTGGCACAACAACAGTTGAAGTTTCATGAGGGCCAAGAACAGGCAAAGAGGTAGGGACCTCAGATTCAACCAAGGCTCTTGTGGCCAACTCAACAGAGAGGGAAAAAGTAGGCTCAGCAGCCAGGGGAGTAGAGATGCCTGAGGAGGCAGAAGCATCTTGAGCTGAAGTCCCAACTAGAGGAATGAGCCCTCCAGAGTCTATGGGCACATTTTCAGAAATAGGAGGAACAGGAGCATCATCATCTTCTTCATCAGACCCCTCGGCCTCTTCCTCAGGGGGAATTGAAAAGTCAAAGTTCAGTTCAGGGTAAGTCCTTTCAGCTATACCCTGGAAAGCAATCCACCCTTTTGCCCAGCTGGTGAGAACGTCATCCTCTAGCTGGGCAATCAGCTCATCCTTTTTCTGGATGGTAATGTCTCGCACCTCCAGTGCCTCCCTGGCAGCCCCTAACTCCTCCCTAACAGCATCATTGGCCTCTGCTAGCACCTCGTACTCCCTCTTCATGTTCCTGAAGGAAGCTAAAGCATCAAGGGACTTCCGGCTCTCCTCTATCCAGTCATCAATTTTTGACCGAAGGTCTTCCTTAGTCTTGCTGAGCTCCTCTTGTTTGGACTTGGCAAAGGAAGATTGCTGCTTCACTTGCTCTTGCAACTCCTTTACTTGGACCTTAAGGTCATTATTCTGAAAGGTCAGATTACACACTTTATCTCAAAAGCTTTGGAAGCATTGGCTGACCCCTCCAGGGCTTGGATTCGCTTTAACAAGCTGCTTATTTGAATGGCAGTTTGAAGACAAGCATGAAAAATTAGTGTAAAGGGAAGAGCGCAGGACAACCAAAGGAAAAAGAAAGAATTTGATAAATTAGGATCTCACCAAGGTACAACCATACAACGCAGTGGAAACACAGGTTTATAGGGGTATAGAAGTGGCTGCATCAATGTCAGACTCCGGGATAATGGAGGCAATGGCCTCTGCAGCACGCTTCATGTCAGTAATGAGGGAATTCTCAGACTTCGGGAAGACCTCTTTGCCTACCACGAATTCTGTGGGATAAGATTGGGAGGCCTCTTTGGTTGACGCAGAGATAGCATAACCAGGGAAAGTGCGAACAGTTTCCAAGACCCTCTCAACTTCAGATGCAGAAGGGGAGGACTAGTCTCGCCCAGGAGCATCTTCAGTGGCAGGTCGGGTCCCTTGGGAGAAAGGAAGTCCTGAGGCTGGTAAAGCATGTAAGGGGGATGGTGGAGCCTTCTGGACAAAGGCAGAGAAGTACCCATTTTTTGAACCTTAGCTCGAGTAACTGGGCTCCCACCAGAACTGCCCTCAGCCTTGCGCTTGGTACCACCCTTGCTTTTCTTCTTCAATAGCTCTACCTTTGCTTGGAGCATCTCAGGAGTAGGCTTCATCGCAGAAGACCCTGAGAGATTTGACCTAAGCTGGTTAGTTGAAAGGAAAAAGAAAAGGAGGAAAACAATGAAACCAAATAAGGGAAAGAACATTACCTTCTACGCCCTCAGGTCGGATAAAGGAAAGTGAGATTGGAGGAGGGTCGAATCCCTGCCTTTCTAATTCCCAGGGCTTAAGGAGCTCAGAGTACCTCTCTGGATTACACTTAGTCAACTTCAGCTTCACCCGTTTGTCCTCGGCGCTGAGTTCAGGTTGAATGCCTAAGAGAGGAGGAACACCAAAAGTGCAGAGGTCAGGAAAACAACTTATAAATCTTCAAATCGCAGTTCAATCAGGCAAGAACTCACCTAAGTTATCTAGGGCTGACCAGGCTCTGGGAATCCCAAGAGTGTCTGTTTTATCAACAGAGTTGTATTCCCAGTTGACACCCTCAACGAAAAAGAAATTCTTTTTCCAGCCTTTATGAGAGCTTGGGAGGTGTGTGATGATCTGCCTAGACGAGGTCCGCCTAGAAACATATAGAAAGCCCTCAGTTGAGGTAAGCTTGACATTGAAAAGGTCCATAAACAGAGAAATGGTGGGAGTCCCAAGCCCATGCTTCTTAAAGAAAATTAAAAGACCCACTAAAACACCCCAGAAGTTAGGAGAAAGCTGAGCAGGGCAGACATTGAGGTGCTGCATAACATTTTTGATGAAGGGGTGCATAGAAAAATGAAGGTCATTCTCGAAAGCGGCCACAAAGAAACAAACTCTTTTGTGCACTTGAGCAACATATGAGGTGAATTTATCCGGGCACCAGGGCTGAACACCAGGGGAAAAACCAAAACGAACACTAAGAACTTTCATGAGAATAGGATCCACCCCACTGGGACCCACGAGCTCAGCATGCCTGAAGGCAGCCCCCATACCCGCTGTACTGTCAGGAATCCCGACCTCACTCACCTTGCCCTTACCCTTGTCAGCACTAGGAGGTACATGAGAGGAAGATGAGGAGAGTTCCTTGGAGTCCACCTCGGTATCGACAGCCTCAACACCGGGGAAGTTGTCAATCTCATCATCTACATCTCCTAAATCAGAATCTCCCTCGGCAGACTTGTCGCCTAGGAGGGAAACAGAGGAGGGAGTTTCTCTAGAGGAGGCAGACATGGTTGGCAAAGAGAAAGACAAATCGAAAGAATTATAAAAATGAG
The DNA here is from genome assembly GCA_963454935.2 of Ilex paraguariensis. NCBI lineage: Eukaryota > Viridiplantae > Streptophyta > Magnoliopsida > Aquifoliales > Aquifoliaceae > Ilex > Ilex paraguariensis. The sequence continues at coordinate 373,652 of CAUOFW020001258.1, forward strand.
GGATACTAACTAAACACCCCCTGATAATCCCAGGGTCAGCATTGTACCTCCCGACAGTAAGAATTCGCACAGTGGAGTTCTAATCCACAAAGCGGGGAAGAGGAGATAGGCAACGAACGCGATTCCAAAAGAAAAAGAACTGAAAAATCCAGAAAAATAAATGACCATCTCAAAGTCGAGGGATCTAGAGTGAGGAAAGGCAATAGAAAAAGAAAGGGGCATAAGGAAGCGTACCTAGACAGGGAATAAGAGCAACAAACAGCAGCCAAAGAACAAAATTGGAGGAGAGGAACAAAATAGGACTTCAAGTCGAACCCAGAAAGCACAATCTAGAGTAGAGAATAAGGGAATCGCGTGGAGGAAAGCCCAAAAATCACAGAGAGAAAGAGCCGGAGACGAAGGTAAGCAGCGTAGAAGATGAATGGTGGTTTTGTACATTTTCTTTCAGCTGTTTTGAGCATTTAAGGCTTGAAAGAAGTGGGGTGAGGCGTGCGCGGGAACCAAGGGAGCCATGATTGCTTATACCATCAAAAAGCCACTCCTACGTGCATTTCACATACAAGCTAAGGTCAGCTAGACGCATGTCTGGTCCAAGGTAAAAGCAGCTCAGCCCATGCCCAAGTTCGCTTAGGCCAAGGGCTGGGGGGGCAACTAATGATACCTCAAAATAAATCCCAAACGCCAGCTCAGAAGGTCAGCTTAGTCCAGGAGGTCAGACTAGACGAACAGAACTCGAAAGAGTAGAGTTGGAGGTCCCTTCGAGATAAGCAAGGGCAATAACAACTAAGGCAACAGCTGAAAGATCACGAGAGGTTCCTAAAAGCGTTAGGAAGCAATAATCAAGTCACCTAATTGCAACCAATCAAGATCTTCTCCTATAATCAAGGAGAACCCCACATAAGGGCAAAAATCTCGGCTAAGATCTCACTGAATAGGGAACAGCTCTATAAATACTATGTAACGCCCCCAAGGAAGGAGAGGAACCCTAGAGGCAAAAATTAGCCATTGTACTCTTTCAATCATCATTATAGAAAGACAATGAACAAGAGTTTCCATTAAAAAGTGGATTAATTGAGCTCCCGAGCTGGTGAACCACTATATTCCTACTGTGTTAATTCCCTAATTCCCCGACAATTCTCAGTATCATTCATTCAAGTGTAGTAGTTCAGATCCCAACAATTCCAATATTGTTTTCTTTCATTTACTCGTCATCACAAATTCTCATCATGCTGAAATACACCATCAGTTATCATGTCATACCGTTGTTTATGTGCAACCATTGCTTAATTGTTGTTTGGAAGCGAAGTTATCGATTTGTGAGAAAGTCAAATCCTTTGGATTGAAGTAACCCGAAATTAACCCAAAATCATTAACTCGAATTCAACTCGAGTCCTCCTAATTAAACTCGGACAGTGTTTGAGTTGAGTTTCTCACCCTGAGGTAAGATTAGGATTAGAGTTAAGATTGAAAATTATATACTTAGGGTTGTGCTAGGATTGACTGTCCAATTCGTCCATCCCGCTTAAGTTGCACCCCTATAGAATAGCATTAGCTCCCACATGAGCTTCCGACTGTAGCTAATCGGCCTGACTTAAGCCGCCGAGTGAGAATGGAAGCTCCGAAACTTTTAGACTTGAAAAATGTCACGCGGGAACGAACAGACTGTCACTGTATCGTTCGTTATTCATTACTACTGATGCTAAGTGAGTAAGTGGTGATCGGCGCCATTCATGGCGCGATAATTCCGAGGTGCATCGAGTATATGGAAACCGTAACTCCTAAGCCAAGCAACATAATAATTACTCCACCTCACGTTTCTCTCTTTTTCACCATTTTTTTATTATTATTTTTTTATTTTTATTTCTCTTTCTTACTTTGAAGTTTACAAGAATCTGTTTATTAAACAAGTTTTTCAATGACTAATCATTTAGGGGAAGCATTACAATATTAAAAAAAAAAACACTTTTTAGGTACTATTATTACCTCTACATTTCAACAAGAAGAAGATGTCTCCTTTATAATTTTCTTATCTTATTATTTTTTATTATTTTATTTTTTTTAATTAATAACAGTTGATCATTTAATTCAAAATTAATGACAAAGATTAACGAAGACAAAGGCGGATCCTCTGTTGTGCTAAGGAACATCAGGCTTTGCTGTTCGGTCAAAACTAGGTTGTTTTGGCTTCTTTTTCTTCTTTTTTATTTTTTGCACCAAATGGCACCGTATGAATTCATACATTAACAGTACATTAGACTCTAATATGAACAAAAACTTCGAAAACCCAAATCAACTCCAAATTTTGGATCGAATCCCATCATTCTTTCCACAGTAAATCCCAATAATTCGAATGAAAGACAAGAACATCTTCCTTGTACATAGGGGTGCAACTCGGGCGGATTGAACAGTCAACTCTAGCCCAACTCTAGGTATATATAATATTCAACCCTAATCTTAATACTAACCTTAACCCTACCTTCGGAGTGAGGAACTCAACCCGAGCACTGCCTAAGTTTAATTCGGGCTGGTTCGGGTTGAATTCGAATTAATGATTTCAGACTGATTTCGAGTTATTTTATGAGTTCAATTCGGGTTATAAGTCCAAAATAAGCTTGTTGTTCTAAACATAATGTATATATTACATAATATTCACCTATATTAACAACCAATAACTTCAACCAAGTTTTTAATAGTGCTAATGCTAAAACAAAAATTAAAAATCAGTGCATAATTTTTTTTTTTAATTTGTCACGTTCGAATTGAACCCGAGGCCTTAACCTAAGCCCAACCCAAATTGAATTCGGGTTGGACTTTTTTGACTCAAGCCCAACCCAAGTATTAAAAACCCTTGCCCAAACCCTAATTTTTTCGAGTTGGGCTCGGGTTGAAATCGGATTGCCCAACTCAAGTTGCACCCCTACTTGTATACGATTAACCCTCCCCTAATCTCTAAACTATATATATATATATACATACATATATCTCCACACAATCGCGAAGTAAGGAGATCTTATGAATTTGGGTATATATGTACATCCATTTATGTATAAATAGATATACATTCACAATGCATGGCAAATAGAATATAATGTATGTTGATTTGTCTTTAATATTTCATTATGTGTTAATAATGTTAATTAAGTTGGGTTGATGTGCACAGACACACACATTAACACTATCAATTTCTATTTTTGTTGTCAATGGAATGTTGTTGGTCTTCCATTAGTATTTGAATTGGTATTGGATATGGTCGGTAGTTTTTCAAATTTTATTATTTATTGATTTGCTTGATAAGTTTTAAACTGTTATGACTTACTTGAAGAGCGATGATTTAGGTTGTTTTTCATTTGCATTGAAGTTTGTTTTACTGCTGATGTATTCTATCAAGTATTGAAAACTATGATGGAGGCAGCTGTAGTTAATGGAGTTGCCAACACTCCAAGTTTTGGTATGCAATTGACGAAGATGCTTTATGCTTATGAGTTTTTATAACAAATTATATGATATGATTGAGAATAGGGTGCCGAATAAACTTTTTGTGGGTACATTTCAAAAGATATCACAAAATAAAGTGATGTTATTAGTGAGGCTACAATGACATAGGGCTATTTTTGATCGATCTTAAAATTTAAAAATGATCTTGACATGTTAACATCAATTTCAAACTTCTTTTTGTCGTAATTTATTCGAATTTAGTTACAACAAATTGTTTTAGTCCTAGCTTGTCCCCAACCGAATTGTAACTACTCCTTATTTATGTGTGTAACTTTGAATATAATCTTTTATTGGTACCGACATCTTACCCTATATGATATATGAGTTCAGATCATTTCTAATACACTAGACATTCGGTGCGCTTACACTATCTTGTAAAGATGGATCCAATGCACTCATGCCTCGTATGGTTGCCATATAATACAAAAAAAGGGGTTAAATTAAGTAAACCATGCGAGCCCCGTATAGGCAAATAAAACATTAAATAAAACGAGAATATGAATACTATACATTCCAATTTTGCACTTGATAATACATTAGGCTAAGTGTAGTCAATTCACTTAACCCAAAGTATTAAAGACATATGTACCAAAATATCTTCAATCTAGTCCTATAGTGCATGGTAATAATACTTTTTTTCCTTTTCCATAATCAAGCAATCAATCAAACACTGCTATTACTCCATCTAGTTATGAGAAAAAGACTATTATCTGTATTTGGAATTGACTTTTATAAAAAGGAATCATGGGCATAACATGGAGGAATTCAAGAAGGTGGTCCATAATGACATTGTGATTATAACATCTTATTATGTTATTGCTCTTGACGTTAGACAGGACATGTCATATAAAAAACCTTGCTAAAATAGTTAGTTTTAGGTAAATTACATTTTACACCTTATTTCGGGTTTTGATCGTATTTTATCTCTTCGACTGTTGAATTTTTCATATTATTCGTTCAAACTACTCGAGATTGTGGATTTGCACCACGTGCATTTGATTTTCAACGCATAATGAAACAATTTCATATAATTTGGGGGACAGAATTATGCAATTTTTTTTTCTCATTTTGTAGCGGTTGTTTCAAATCGAAATAAAATAAAAACCAATCATCATAAGTATTCAATTTGAGAAATGCCACAGTAGAAGAAATAATGTGAAACATAAGAAGCATTTAAGAGAGTCAAAGTGTAATATTCTTTATTTATTTCTTTACCAATCAATTCTGCTTTCTGAATCCAATTAGAGTCCATTATCAAGAAACTAGCAATAGCTAAACAAACTATACAAATATTAAAAATCAAACTAATTTTCAAATTTGTTTGTATTTTAAATAATAATTTTTTAAATACGTAATATAAAATTAAAATGAAGAGAGAGATAGGTGTGGATTGATAAGATTATTTCACAGTGTGGAGTGTGTTGATTGAATTATTTGACATTGGTAGGGGTGGTAATCGTATTGTGTTTGTGTCGCGTTATTTTGGGTTCTTGTGGACCACTAGTCAACCCTAACCTAACTCGTTTAATTATTCGTGTCGATCTATTTATTTTTGTGTCGTATTCATATTGACTCATATAATCCGTAAATAAAAAAAATAACGCTTAGTTTTATTTCTAAAATTTCATTTTCACTTAATTGAAGTAATACTCGTAGTTTTTCTATAAACTAAATATTAATTTAATAAATATAATAATTAACATAAGTAAAAATATCTTTTTTTTTACAAGAATTAGATCATTACTTAATAAAATATAATAAAAAATTGACATTTTATTCTTATAATACTACTTAAACATGTTAATCGTATCAATTTCGTGTTGTTTGTGTTTGACACTAATCCAACCCATTTATTATTTGTGTTAACAGATCGTGTCAAATACGTGTTCGTGTCAACAAATAATTAACCCTAAACTACTAATTTTGCGTCGATTTCGAGTCATACTTTTATATTATATCAGAAATTGTCACCCCTAGTCATCGGGGGTCATGATGAGAAGTTAATATTTTTGGGTGAGAAAAATTTGTTTAGAATGAATTTTATATGATTAAATCAAAATAGATGAAACTTTGATCAATCTTAAACGTTGTTGTCCTTTTATTGGTGGAAAATTCAAAATGCATTATTAAATAGGTAAGTTTCATTGTCATACATTTTATATATAATTTATCATTCAAGGAAATTGAAGAAAAGTGAGTTAGAGGCATAAGATGCCAACAACAATACCAGAAAATAAATATATATTTATGTGTGTGGGGGTGATTTTACATTGACCGAATCACTGTTACCTGACAACAACAATTGCATTTATTACATCTTCTCTTAATAATTATATTTGTTGTTGTCGTTGTCATGAAAATGTGATCAAGATTTTCTTCAACTATATCTATATATATTTAATTTCTTTGTTGATGGGTCATCCATAATTATTAATGATGGACCCACTTATATATAATATGTCCCACTTCAATACATCAAGAATTAAATTGAAAAAAAATATATATTGGACAAGATCTTATTATTTGAAAATAAACATCCCGATTGATAAATCGTAGTACTCTTTTAACTATTTCCACAACTTTTACTTAATGTTTCATTTTAAGAATGTTCCTCGGGTGATAAAATGGAGTTTTCCACCGTTTAAAAGCCTTTATGGTCACCACCCCAGATGCCGAATCTGCCAAATAAATCAATCGTACCCTTTGAATCTGTGGATTTGTGCCAAATTTGTTCTAAAATTACGGATTCATGATTCGAGTGCATGATTCGAGTGCAAAATCGTTGAGCAATGTGGACGAATCGTGTGATCTAGGTTGGCACCCAAAAAAAAAGATTATGGCCCAAAAAGCCCAACAGAACAAAACATTCAAAAGCTTTTAATAAATGCAATAAAAAAAAAAAAAAGAAAAAGCAAAACAGAAGCTTTGAATATTGGGGAATGACCCATTTAAGGACCTTGGATCTTCAAAATGAAAAAGGCAAAGACAAATATCCCCAGGGGTCCAACATTCAAACTTAGGTATTTGCTCTGAATATTCAAAAATCCATTTTTTTTCACCAGTAGCATAATAGAGTTAGGGGGTTCAATTATCGAGAAATTATTTTTCGGTATCATATCTCTAATTTTTGGTCTAAAAAATAAGAGGTACCATAAATTTATCCTAGAGTCTGTTAAAAAACGTATAGGTATCTACATAAATCAAATTGAATTATATTGGGTGAAAATTGAGTTTTAGAGTCCTAATTTGATTTAAATAATTTAAAACTAACTCTTATTCACTTGTAAAATTTGGTACCCAAATCGATTATGTAATATTACCCATATATAATTACTTATCACAACGGTAAATATTACGAATTGTGAAAGAGACTAGTGTCTTTACATGGTCGTAATTTTTTATTTTTCTTGGTAACTACATGGTAGTAATTTTTCAAATTCTTGATTACTATTAATAGAATAAATTTTAACTTTTGATCTCATTCATCCTATAAAATTTCATATTTATATTTAACTAAGGAAAAATTACTCATTAACCTCCTCAATTATGTTTTTATCTCACATTATCCCTTCAACTATCACGTTTCTTATATTATACATTCAACTATGGTTATTAGTCCCAAATTGATCCTTCAACTATCACTTTTCTGCATTGTCTCAAACTAGGGTTATTTATCTCACATGACCTCAATTTCAATATTAAAAACATGCATTTTTTTTTTCACATGTGGACATTTTTTCTCTAATAAATGAGGGATAATAAATTTTTGAAAACAACGCAAAATTATTTCAAATAGTTGAGAGGATAATATAAAAAATAATAGAGAGGACAAAATAAAATTATGATTATAGGTGCATGGTTCAAAGCATAATTTGTCATTTAATACCGATGATATCGTCTCTATTACATATTTTTTCCAATTTCTTTCTTGGTGGATCACAAATTATGCATTGAAGCGAAACCCATTGTCTACAAATGGATATTTTCACCTGTTAATAGTGGACAAATCATTAAGAAAACAATTATACTTTGTTTGGTACAATAAAAAAATAAATGGATAAAAAGTTAAAAAAATAAAAAATTAGAGGGATAAGGATAAAAAATTAAAAAGAATTAACTTTTCTTCCGACTCATAAACTTCAAGTGGATAGAAAATTAATTATGTGTATTGAAATATATGCTATTTGTCTATATATCATTTGATGTATGTATATATTATATTTATAAATTATATATTATATACATTAACTAGCGATACCCCGTGACTGAAGTCACTCAATATTAAACTATGATACTATGCATGTATTGGAGTGTGTGTATACAACTGGAGTGTATAGATAATGTGTGTGTGTAGTGAGTGTGTATTGAAGTATGTGTAACTATGTGTTGTGGAATATTTGTGTTGAGTTTGTGAAATTTGGGAGGGAAAGTGTGTGAAATTTGGAGGAAAAAATATACTCCCATAAGTTCAAATACCTAGCTATCTTATTATATAGATTTTATGCATAAATATCATGGTAAAATACATATTTGTACTTTTTTCATTCTTTTATTTTTTTATCCTACCAAATATAAAAAAAATCAATCTTTTCTATTTTCTATCTCTCTCACCTAACACAAAAAAAAAAAAAAAAGAATTTCTCTTTTAAAGATAAAAAATAAATATAATATTATTTTTACTTTTTATTCTTTAATTTTTTATCCATCTTATCAAACACACAGATGAAACAATGTACGGAGTCTACCGACGGACCATAAGAAGGATATTTCTCCATTGGAATTGGTCCCCATTCTTCATTGGGGCCAAAGACTTCATACTATAGTTTTTTATTTCCAAATCTGCAACCTGAAACTGGGCGTCATGCATAGATATGAATCTAATGGGTAAGAAAGCAGGGACATCCACATGGCCTAGCTGGACAAACAGATAGCTGTTAATTTGAAGAAATGCAATGAGTAGGTTTAAAGCCGAAAAAAGGTCTAAAGCCAAAGGCCCACATGTAAATGCCAATGGCCTGCTTTCAGAGCTGCCATTTATTACCCATGTTTTAGTTTTTTTCAAGTTCCTTTTTGACAGATGGGTCTTGCACTTCATTGCACTTTCAGACATTTTAATATATGAGAGAGAGAAAGAGGGAGTTGTCTCATTTTAATATATGAAAGAGACAGTTTTCTCTACTTTGTGCTCTGTTTTTTTTTTTTAATGGGTATGAGAGCTTTTGGTTTCCCTGTGGGATATAGGGTTGAATTTTGGAATCTTACGGTGGTTTGAGGAGGAAGTGGCTTTGAGTCAGAACAGTTGGAAAGCATTTTTGTTTTTGTGGGTTGGAATTTGGAGGGGTTGACCTGAGCTTGTGCCTGATTGAGGAATCTTAGGTTGTGGTAAGGTGGTTTTGGACTGAGATTTGCTTCTCTGTTGAAGTGGGTGTTTCCTGTTGGAGTTGTTTCTGGCACAGGGAAGCTTTTGAGGTGCTTGTTCAGTATTTTGGTGGATTAAGTGTAATTTTGGCCAAAAGGTGAGACCTTGTGAACTGGGTGTCTGCAATTTTCTGTTCTCTCAGCTCATTTAGGTGCAGTTTCAAGGATCTGAATGGTTCTGCGAGAAATTTTTGGATCAGTTTTTCAGGGGAGTTTGGTGTGAGAAGTGGCGTCTAAGGGCGCAGAACTGTTGGATTTGTGTTTTCTGGTGTGATTCTGGTCTGATTTATGAAGTTGAATTGGGGTTTTTTTGGAGTGATAAAGGGTTTATAGAGGTTGTTGGTTCTCACATTAGCTTTTGCTGTTTCCTGAAAGCTTATTTTTGCAGCTGCATCTGGTTTGCATTGTGGAAGTATGGCTTGTATGAAGTTAGGATCCAAAACTGATGCATTTCAAAGGCAAGGGCAGGCTTGGTATGTTCCTTGATCTCTGGAACTTAGTCTTCTCTGTGATCTGTAATTTATGTTTGTGTATTTTACCATTTAACTTTATCCTGCGACCGTAAGACTAGGACTAGGAGTGTTTTCCTTCATCAAGACCTCTTTTGGACCTGGTTTTCTGTCTTCATACTCCCTCCTTTCTCTCTTCTGACCCCCACCACTCACCCCCACCCCACCTCCACCCCAACTATTTTTCTTTCCCAGTCACAGACACACACACATACATACATAACCACATATTGGTATATTTGTGTGATTTGATAGTATGCCAGTATCTGCTCTTTCATATCAGTCATGAGATTATGTATGGGTCCAAATTTTATAAGGACTTTTGTTGGATATATTTGTGAGTATACATTTGTACCAACTTAAGGAGGTGTTTTAAATTGTAGCCAGTTGCGCTCCTGTTTCAGTATTTGGATCTGTTCCAAATTGCAGTGTCTCGTATTTGTTGATTTAAACATGAATTTTACATACTGAGGACAGTTTGCATTAGACCTTGGTGGAGATTGGTATTGCCAGGTTGATTTAGTATTTGTATTATGCTGTTGGAAACTTTTTAACTGGCTTTACTGAGGTGGTTCGGGTTAATTTTGTCCAACTTGCTTTTCATTTGTGGGATATCACTTCAACTATGTAATGCTATTGCATATGCGCATAGATTGAAAAATAGAGTATTTGATGTTTCTTCCTAAAGTTGTTAGATGTTTTTGATCATTGTGCAGAAGTTTGTTCATCCACAGCAATTTTACAAATTTGGAGCTATTCATTTTGATGTATAAAAGAAACTAATCTTCGGCATCATTGGAACTGTTATCCTAATCTGCTCATTGGCCATTATTTTTTTGAACAAACTGCTCCTTAGCCATTAGGTAGATCTCATTTTAGAGGATAGCCTGCCTTCTGCCACCGAGCTTTCTTTTGAAGTAGGCTCTGTGTGTGGTGTGAAGTATTTGATTGTATTTTGACAGATGGTAAAGTCATAGGCAATCAAACTGCTTTGGCTTATGCCATAATAAAAAGTGCTCCTCAAATATTCATACGATTTTTAGGGTTTCGACTTTAGGTTGTTTTGTAAAACCCTACCACCGAATGCATAAGATCTTACCCGGTGTTTCACCCACATCCCAATGAAACAATGAGGACACTTTCAACATGTTATTAGCCTGGCATTGTGTTGTCCCATATTCACCTTTAATTGGTGAAAGCTAGAAGAGAGTTAGAGGAGAAAAAGGTAAAAAAGGACAAAGAAAGGCATAGGTGATGGGCTCTACCTTGTTGAAGGATTGCTTTTGTGCCTGCGTAGATATTCTGCTGATTTAGGGAGCACATTGTTGTCAATACTCCTGTTTCCTATTGAAAAGAAAAAAAAAGAACATTGTTGTTAGTACCGCTGCATATTCCACTGCTTGCATCAATGTCATGGGTATATATGTCCTTAACATCGTCTTCTGTCGAGATATTTTGAAAGAGCCATGTTGAAAACCTCATATCCATATTAGATGCCAAGAGCTTTGAGAGAGGTTTGTCAAACATTCGCATCCCTGTTAGATGCATGACCTTGTGAACTGGGTTTTTATTCCCCTAATGGCTATAAATTTTTATCTTTTGTTGCAAGTTAGGTTACGATTCTTAATGAATTTGCTCAGCTATTTCAGTTTGCATGTTATACCTACAACAAAGCCAATTACAATGTAAAGTTATCATATAGTCTGTAACTGGTTTTGACTAGATGTTTTGCTGCTGTTGCATTAGGCACAATGTTGACCAGAAAACTTAAACTTGTATGGCCAGTAAACATGTATCTGTTTAATATTTGACAGTTGAGATAATAAGTACCAGTCATGTTTTGCGCAATTGATCAATTGGCATTTAGTTGTTTCTTTGCTGTTTTTGTCAGTTATTTCCCCAGGGAAAAATTAACTAAACGGAATGTTCATGAGATGTGATCTTCCCTTATAACAATTTGGCTTTCTAGAAATGATGTTTTGCATCTTTATTTTCAGCCTGTTATTTGACCTTTTTCTTGTTAATGATAAATATAGGTTCTGCACAACTGGCCTCCCAAGTGATATTGTTGTCGAAGTTGGGAGATGTCCTTCCATCTGCACAAGGTAATTAACCTTTGACTAATCATAGTTTAGCTTCTATGTATTTATATGCTCTCCAACATTGAATAAATTCTGTTATGTCATTCATTTTAGTGCCATTGGTATTTTATTGGGTAAATGTGCCTAATACTGCTTGTAAAATAATTGTATGAGCAAAAGCTTGTTACGAACCCTGGGAAGGGATGTGTCAAAGATGGACAACTAAGCAGGAGGCGCATGTATTATTACGTCTCCATTCACTTAAATTCCACGATGGGTATTCCAGTTCATTCTATTGTCTATACTGCATTATTATCATTTTATTAGATAGTCTCTAAAGAAATTTCTTTGATTCAGGATCCTCTCTCCCAAACCCCACAGTTCTGCAGAGTAGATCTAAGGTTATAAAGGTATTTGAACCATAGTATCAGCTACTCAGAAAGAGACAAGGAGGGGGGGGGGGTTGATGACGTTAAGGCGAAAAAGACAAGGCTAAGGTATTGAGAGAACCCTCGTATAAGAGTTTGATCCTTTCTCTTGCATTCCAACTAATGCAATGCTGTCCGGGGGCAAGATCTGGTCGACCTCAAAACAGTCCTAGGTCTAGCAATTTGGATCCAAGCTACACTGATTAGAATTAGATCCTGCTTTTATTCACCTAGGTCTAACAACTGGTCAAGCTCTAGTTTGAGTAGATATTGTCCCTTGTTCCATAGCATGATATATATACCCAGTATACATATTTGATAGATCAAAAAAAGAAAATGTATACGAATTTGATTTTTTTTGGGGGTCTGTGTTCAGATTTAACAGAGACGTACTGATTACATTAACAGTACAAATCAATTTTGTTATATTGGTTGAGTATAAACTTGGCCTTATGTGGTTAGAGCAGTTACCACCCCAGTCATTGTGCCGTCTACATGCCCGCCTTAATCCATTGATCTGGTCTATGAAACTTGTTCTTTGCGTTTTGGGGCCCAAGGGGGGTAGTTCCGGTTGGGGCCTGACAAAATTCTCAAGCTCACTTTCCCTTTGTGCAATATTTTAGGTATGATTTATTGATTTAATACCTAGTTGTGATATTCACAATTTTTACGTCCATTGTCAATCCATGTACAGGGAAAATGGAGGTGCGTAGATGGAGAATATGTAATTGACATTTTATATTTATTACAGTATCTACATTATTCATTTTTTTTAAAAATCTTCATTCTATGCAGTTCCCCTTGCTTTCAAGGAGTGGGATTATGGAGAGATTGATTGCTGAAGCATCTAAAGAAGAAGAGGGCTGTGTCATTAACCTCCCTTACATCCCCGGTGGGGCTAAAACATTTGAACTTGTAGCTAAGTTCTGCTATGGGGTAAAACTCGAACTTACTGCTGCAAATGTTGCGTACCTCCGGTGTGCTGCTGAGCATCTTGAAATGACAGAAGAGTACGGGGAGGGAAATCTAATTTCACTGAGCGAAAGCTTTCTCAATCAAGTAGTCTTCCGAAATTGGAAGGACTGTTTGAAAGTTCTCCAAACATGTGATGATATTCTGCCCCATGCTGAAGAACTCCAGATTATAAGAAGATGCATTGATTCAATGGCTTTGAAGGCAAGTACCGACCCAAATCTATTCGGGTGGCCTGTGATGGAGCATGGTGGACCTATGCAGAGCCCCGGTGGGAGCGTCTTGTGGAATGGGATAAGCACGGGGGCTAGGCCAAAAAATTCAAGGTCAGATTGGTGGTATGATGATGTATCGACTTTAAGTTTCCCTATCTACAAGAGGTTGATTTCAGCCATGGAATCTCGTGGCATCAAACAGGAGATTATTTCTGGGTCCCTACCTTTCTATGCAAAAAGGTACCTACCAGGGCTGAGTCGCCGTCAAAGTGCAAGTGAGTCTAGCAACCGTTTTACGCCAGTAGGTATGGGAGCACCCCCATCTGAAGAAGATCAGAAACTTTTTCTTGAAGAGATTGATCATTTACTTCCAATGCAGAAGGGTTTAGTCTCCACCAAATTTCTCTTTGGCCTACTTCGAACGTCCATGATTCTTCGAGCAAGCCCTTCTTGCATAGCAAACTTGGAAAGAAGAATTGGGATGCAGCTCGATCAGGCAACACTTGAAGATCTCTTGATGCCTAACTTCTCTCATACCATGGAAACGCTTTATAATGTTGAGTGTGTGCAGCGGATTCTTGAGCATTTTCTGGCCATGGATCAGGTGACAGGTGGGGCCTCTCCTTGTTCCATGGATGATGGCCAGCTGATGGGATCACCATCATTGACACCAGTCACAATGGTAGCCAAGATAATTGATGGGTACCTTGCGGAGGTTGCCCCAGATATTAATTTGAAGCTTCCCAAGTTTCAGTCCCTTGCTGCTGCCGTTCCTGATTATGGTAGGCCCTTGGATGACGGCCTTTATCGTGCAATTGACATTTATCTCAAGGTAACTTCATTTCATCCCTTTACTGTATGGATGAGCATGGGTAGCATATATGATTTAGGTCAAGTCATCGTTCATGCTATGTTGTTGGTCACTTCTTACATTGATCTCAACATAGGTCTGAAATTTTGAGCTCTGCAAGCAGAGAACCAAACATACCCGAAACTAGAAACAACTTAATCCTAGGGATTTAGAGAAACCTGATTTATGATTACATTGTGCCTTTGCTTGTCTTTGGTTGCTACTATTCTGTTCCGTTTATCTTATATTCTAATAACTCAACATCAGGTTAGTTATTTGCCAATTTTGGACAAACCTAATTCCATAGTTATGTTAGTCCAACCCAAATTCACCCAAGGACGGGTTGATGGGTTCAGTTCAGGGTAATTGGCGTTGTGATTCTCCCTTTAATACATGGAGACAATGCAGCTTGAAAGCATGCTGCTGCCTGGAGCACATGAGCTACCAAAAACCAGTATATTATCATAACCTCTTGGAAAATCATATTAAAAGTTATGAAAGTGAAAAACCACTAGGAAAGGAGACAAAAAGCATTACACCGGGCATACTGGCTATGTTTGTTCATGGCTGATCGTCTTCCCTATTGTTTCCCTCCCTGCAGTCACACCCATGGTTAGCAGAGTCTGATAGAGAACAACTCTGCCGGCTGATAGACTGCCAGAAGCTATCCTTGGAAGCTTGTACCCATGCTGCCCAGAACGAGAGGCTACCCCTAAGAATAATAGTACAAGTCCTTTTCTTTGAGCAGCTCCAGCTTAGGACTTCCATTGCTGGCTGCTTCTTGGTGTCGGACAATCTTGAGGGGTCACGACAGTTGAGAAGTGGCTTGATGGCACCTAATGAGGGAGGCTGGGCCACTGCTGTGAGGGAGAATCAGGTTTTGAAGGTGGGTATGGATAGCATGAGGATGCGGGTTTCTGAGCTCGAGAAAGAGTGCTCAAACATGAGGCAGGAGATCGAGAAGTTGGGTCGAGGAAAGGGATCTAGCGCGTGGGGCGGTGTGTCAAAGAAGTTCGGGTTTAAGATAAAGTCTCAGATGTGTAGCGCTCAAGAGGGGTCTGTTAGCAACCAGAATAATAGCGGAAGCGTGAAGGCTGAGAAGGCAAAGGACAAGCAGCATGGAAAGCACAAGAAAAACCAGTCTTCAGATGGGTAGTTCTTCTTTCAGCTTTTCTTTTTGGGTTTTGTTAGATTGTTGTTGTAAGTTCTTGTTTGTATCTCTACTTTGGTCTTTAATCAGAAATTGTTTGTGTCATATTTGTTCTTTATTTTTATTTTCCTCTTCAATATCTCCTCATTGTAATGTCAATGAATTATGTGGTACTCCTGTATCTCTTGTAACATTTACAAATTACTCTCTCTCTCTCTCTCTCTCTCTCTCTCTCTCTCTGCTTGTTAATTTCTAATAGCTGATGTGTTGTAGATCAAAATTCGTTTTGCACCAAAACGATATTGTTCTATTTAACAAAATGACGTAACTTTGTATTAAAATGACATTATTTTAATCAACAACACCGTGTAAGAATTATGTGGTCCACATGATTTGGCACATGTGATAATTGATATAACTAATGATATTTGATTGATCAATGAGAAAGTAATTTTTTGATACCTTATTTTAATGGGAAGTGGAGTTTATGTTGAACTAGGGAACCAATCATTTCTCTACCTATAAATATACACATACTTCATCGAGTTGTGTATTGTAAGAATAAATTTTAAGAGAGATAAATCGATTTTTGGGCTACACCAAAGAATGGTTTAATTGTTACTCAAGTAATTTATGGTTTGTGATTATGACTCTAGATATATCGAAAATGACATTCTTAAATGTGAAAATCATAATTGTTCTACATCTTAGAATTAAAGTTTGATTGATCTCTTTAATCAAATAAAGTTTACACACTGTTGCTGTTAATTTTCTTATAGAAGAGAATCTTCACCCAAGGGTTAAGTTGTCAATTCTTGTAATGGTATTTGTCAAGAATCATGCGCATCTAAGCGATTGTAGAGATAATTGATTGTGTTTGGAGCACAAAGCTCCCTCTATAAGAGGGAAGATAGTCCGCGAAAGATAAATGGTGAACAATCGTACTCTATTTTGTAGAGGTAGATTCTTAAACTCAAACTTGAAATGTATCTTTTGAACGGGTTTGTATTGAAATATATTAATTTTTGTTAAAATTATAACTTTAATTTCTTTCTTTGTTTCCATTAAAAAACAAAATCTAAATTCACCATTTTGAGTATAATTACTAGGATACCATAATTTTATAACACTATTCAATTGTTATTATACATTCAAATTTCTTTCCAATTTATCGCACTTTTTTTTTTTTAAAGCATGGTCTAAACTCATATTTTCAATATAAAATATGTTTGCATAATACACTTTCGAGTAGAAAATCTTAAAAGCGAATTTCTAAAACACGTCTTAGAAGTGAAATTTAAATAAATTTTGAATTTTTACTAAACAAGAAAATTCGAATCAGTACAAATTCAATTAAAATTTCATCGGCCAAATTTTAAATTCTGGATTCGAAAGTCATTTATTTCGATGATTTTTTGTGAGTGAAATAGTAAGTAAAAAAAAATCACAGTGAATATGAAACCATACTTTTTTCAAAATGGGAATCAATAATTTAATCTACACTGATTCTCGTTATTGATGTTTCAGTTAATAGCACTTTTAATCTTTAAAGTATGCTCGTTTTGTCAGTTTGATTCTCATTATATTAATTTTGTTTCTAAAATTTCAATTCATGTCACTTTGGTTTCTAATTAGACAATTATCAATTTTTTTGGTAAAAGTGACCACGTGTCATTTTTTCAGATGGTATCCTGAGTTCAACACGTGATTATTTTGCCAAAAAACATAATGGTCAGCCTATGTAGGGATAATTTAAATACGAATTAAATATTTTAGGAATTAAATTGATATAATTGATATTTTAAGGACTAAACTAAAAAAACATACATATTTTAGGGGCTAAAAATATTATTAACCGTTGATATTTATTCCTTGTCCAACCACTATGTTATTCTTGATCAAAAAAGATAAAAAAAATCACTATGTTATTATTATGATTGCGTAGTTTTAAGGCATTTCATTGATCATCAATCCAGCTTTAACTTACACCACTTTTATGTTTTTCAATAAAACCATAGCAATGAGATTAACTTTAAGTTTAGTCTTTAGCCAATATACTTCTCTCTAATTCAGGTTACATTGGACCCATTCTTGCATATTAAATTTCGGATACTTGTAGTCAGTTGCGAGAATCGAACCCAGAACACCCGAGTTCATGATTCACACCAACTCCAATCTCATGCCACTGAGCTGTCCATGCAGGGGTGACTCAAGTTAATTTGAGGTCTTAAGCGGAAATATTAAATAAAGGTTTTTTTAATTTTTAGTATTACTTTTTAAAAAATTATTTTTAATTTTCTATGTGAAAAGGAGACAAAAGAATGACATGTTAATATTGTCGAGAAAGATATTTTAATTTTTGTTTTTATTTTATTTTTTACGGCAGATAAGGAGAGAGAGTGTTTAATTTCAACTTTTATTTTTTTTGTTTTTATTTTTTTTATCGAAGAGAGAGAGAGAGAGTGTGTGGGAGTAAATATGAGTTGACTTTTGAGTATTTTTTTTATTTCTAAGTTTTTAATGTTATGGATTGAATTATATGTCCAAATTATTGAAAGAAAAATTTTAATTGGATTTACTTTTTTGTAAGGCTTAAAATTTAATGGATTTAATTTTTTTTTTGGGTTAGTGATGTACCTAAAATTATTGGACCTTCTAAAATTTGAGGCCTAAAGCCCATATATTTTTTTTTCATATTGTTGGTGCGACCCTGATCCGTGCGAGCTAAAGTTGAGGATAAAAACACTTTCATTGTTATCCTATTGTGACATAAGTCTGGTCGTTCGAGTGTCGAAAAAAAGTTTTTTTGTATCCTAAGACCGGGTGTATTTGACTCTCACCAAATCTTGCAATGATAAAAATCTCGTGCATTGGACTGTGTTTTTATGTCTCTCCGCACCCTTGGGAATCAAACATGATAATGACATTTTTAGTCATCTAAAATATTATTAAACAGCTTATTAAGGATGTGTTTGCAAAAGTGTAGTTAGACTATTCACTCATTTCACCAAAATCTAAAAGGTGTGGTTGAGGTAGTTTGGTAATGCCTAATCACATGGATACTTAAATCCTCCATCCTCCAGAATTATATGATCTCACCCCTGACCCATTCTTCCTTCATCCTATCCTATAATCCAGAAGCCTTCTTTCTCTTCTTCTGCATTATCTCACTTGTCTTGTACAGTTTCAGGTATGTTTTGCTTCTCTATTTTATATATTTTCTTGAGCTTTCCTGCATTTTCTTTTTTTTTTGTTTACTCTCGTAGTTTACAATTCTTCACTCTATATTTCTTTTGTGATGGAGAACTATAACCCCGAATTGAGTTAGATAAATCCTCGGTGTACACACGCATCCCAACGATGTTTGTCACTTCTCAAAATCTCTGTCACTTCGCCTACATTTGGTTTTATATAGTTAAGATCCGAAAACAACGATGTTTGCTTTTTTTTCTTTATTACCTCGGGGAATCAATCAAGTTTGATGCTTCAATAGGCCTGTAGTTGCCATGGTTATGAAATATCTAGGTCAGAAAATCAAACTTCTTGAGTTAGAAAAATGGTTTCTTATTCACCACATCTTGGCCGTTGGATCAATTAGGCAGAGTTGATCATCAAACAATTTATGATGCCTCTAGTAAAAGTATGATAGTAATGTTTTTGAACCAATGGTGTGTGATCAGCCCATCTGGGGTTGGGGTCCATGAATGATTATACTCCTCAGATGTAGAGAATAATGTAAGTATTGTGATCTTACTAGGAGTGAAACTGTTTTCAGTTTTAAGCGGATCAAATCCTAGGTGAGAGAGAAACAGAATCCCAACTGTTTCTGTAATCTTAGCTAAATACATGTGTGTCAATTCTAGTATTCGGATCTACTATATTACCTTTTCCAAGCCCATTTTTGGAATTTCAAACCCAAAATTTTGTGACCAAAAAGATCAACATGGCCCATTGATTTGCCATAGCTGCAAATCCCTACACCTTTTAGCCAGTACCTACTACTAGTCTTTGGGCTATGAGATCTCCATGGGGGAGAGTCTTCCAAAGTAGGTCCCAAGCTTACCCGTGTAGGTGTAGAGCCCCGTGCAACTTCCAAATATTTGGGAATGAAATAGATTAAATTTGGGAATAAACTTGGAAATGCAAGTTTATTCAATCAACAGCATGTATATTACAATTTTGATGCATGATAATTATTAGGATTAAGCGTTGGAATAGAATTAAAAATCATATAAATGTCTAAGTTTGACCCATCTCCGGACCCTAAACTTGGAACCGCGACCCCACCTCATACTTGGAACAAGCCCCGGATTCAAATCCAAGATTTGACCTTGAACCGATGTTGAACTTGAACCAAACCACTAACTCCGAACCCTAGACCTAAACACAAACCCCAAACTCAGTGTAGGCTCTAAGCCTGGACTTTAGACATGATCTTAGATCGGACCCCAGCCTCATGACTTAGAATCAGACCCAAGACCCAATCATGGACCCCAACCCTAGTCTCAAATTTGACCTCACACCTGATACCCGAGTGGAGGTGGAGTGGTGGTGGTTGGCAATGGATAATACCGCCACATTTAAGAATTACCTATAATAGCGTGGTTAGAAATTTCATGGTAATGTGAATGAGTTTTTATTACTACAAACTAAATATTGGAAGAGACATTACTTAGTAGTAATGATCATTTCATTCCTATGCTTCATTACCACCAACTGAACGCAGTTAAGACATCATTCACTCCGTTTCTCTTTGTCTACATACTCACGAGTAATGCTATTGTAGGCAGTGTGTGACATAGGTTTAAGTACAATTTTTTTTATGAAACCATTAGACCATAATCAAAGTCTATATTTCTGCCCAGTCCTTTTCTATCTACACCCTCAACTGTAAGGATCAAATGAGTTAATGACCCTCTTTTTTTTATTGTGCTACAAACAACATGCATGGATCTTCATTTTTTTTTTTTTTTGGATTTTTGGGCAGGACATAAAATGGTAGGTGGTAGTGACAATGGTGATCAAGCCAACACAATCAAGAAGAGATGTTGTGGATGCAACAAAGCAGACTTCTTTCCAGAGGAGTCATTTCAGAACTGGGGGAACTATGCCAAGGCATTACGCGAGACGAAAACAAGGCTCAAAGATCGTCTCTTGACTCGCTCGTTTGACCAACTAGAGCTTCACGAAATGCGTGGCCGTAGCCAGCATGAGATGAAAAAGACCCTCAATTGGTTTGATCTCATCTGGTTTGGTGTTGGCGCTATAATGGGAGCCGGAGTTTTTGTCCTCACCGGACAAGCAGCCAGGGAATATTCTGGCCCTGCAGTCCTAATTTCATACCTTATATCAGGCATTTCTGCACTACTCTCTGTCTTGTGCTACACTGAATTTTCTACTGAACTTCCAGTGGCTGGAGGCTCTTTTGCATATCTAAGAGTTGAACTTGGCGATTTCATCGCGTTCATCGCTGCTGGAAACATCCTTTTCGAGTACATTGTAGCAGGGGCTAGTGTGGCACGATCCTGGACTTCATACTTTGCGACATTGTGTAACCACAAGCCTAATGATTTTCGAATAAATGTCTCATTCTTGGCTGAGAATTACAACCATTTGGATCCAATTGCAGTTGGGATCTCCATAGCCATTTGTGTTGGTGCCTCGTTGAGCATGAAGGGGTCAGCTCGGTTTAATTCAGTAGCAACAATATTACACATTGGAGTCGTAATCTTCATTCTTGTTGCTGGACTTACTAAGGCAAACCCTGCCAATTATGCTAACTTTGCCCCATATGGTATCCGCGGTATCCTGAAAGGCTCAGCCATGCTCTTCTTCGCCTATGTCGGGTTTGATGGCGTGGCAACGTTGGGGGAGGAGATCAAAAACCCGGGCCGAGACATTCCCATTGGCCTCATAGGATCAATGTTGATCATTATAACAACTTATTGTCTTCTATCAGCAACATTATGCCTAATGCAACCATACTCAGGGGTTGATCCTGACGCACCATTTACTATTGCATTCCAAGCCACAGGGATGAATTGGGCTAAGTTTATTGTTGCCTTTGGTGCATTGAAGGGCATGACCACAGTTTTGCTTGCTAACATTGTAGGGCAAGCTAGGTACTTCACTCACATTGCGCGAACGCACATGGCTCCTCCGATACTTGCAGTCATCAGTGAGAAAACCGGGACACCAGTGAACGCCACCGTGATCATGACAGTGGCCAACTCCATTGTTGCATTATTCACAAGCCTTGATGTTCTGGCAAACCTTCTATCTATTGCCACACTCTTCATATTCTCACTTGTGGCCATTGCATTGATAGTGAGACGACATTATGTCTCAGGGGAGACATCAGAAACCGACAGAAATAAGCTCATTGGATTCTTGGTTTTGATCATATTGTCCTCAATTGGCACAGCCATCTACTGGGCAGCTAGCGAGAACGGGTGGTTCGGGTACGTAATCACTGTAACAATCTGGTTTTCTGCAACCTTGGGACTGAAGTTGATGGTGAAGGAAGCGAGAAAACCAAAGGTGTGGGGTGTGCCATTGGTTCCATGGTTGCCATCAGCTAGTATAGCCATCAATGTGTTCATCATGGGTTCCATTGATGGACCTTCATTTATGAGATTTGCAGTGTGGACAGTGTTATTGCTGATATACTATTTGTTTGTGGGACTACATGCTTCATATGATGCAGCCAAAGAATCTGAATCCGAGAGAAAAGTTGATGCAACTGAGGCAACAAATATTGAAGCTGGTGTAACAAATATTGAAGCTGGCGGAAGAACGTAAAAGGGTTATTGTCTGATGCAGTGGTAAAAATAAGAAGAACACAGTAGTATCACCTGAATAAGGAAAGCCCCACGCTGTCTAATAATCGAAAAAAAAGAAGGGCGAAGGGCCCATCGAGCATTGATGTTTTGGTTTTTTCTGTTCCTAAACTGTTTTCTGTCCATCTTTGGCCTTCGAGTTCTTTGTACGTGTAGTTTAGGACATCAATTAGGAAACAAGAGATTAACCAGGGCTAGCTATTTTCAGCTCCCCCCACCCCCACCCCCACCCAAAAATAAAATGGATGCAAGGATGTTATAACATCTACCTGTCCCACATTTTCCCATAGACTAGAGCCTCATGCACCAAGTATGAATCAAAACCATAAAACAAAAAATAGGATTAATTATTTTTTACCTCTCTAGTTTCAGCTAGAAACACCTTACCTACTTATCGTTTAAAATTATGTACATTACACTATTATAGTTATGTACCAAAATGAAGTAAGTGACGCTACTAACGAAATTAAAAAATTATTATAATACCCACGTTTCAAAATCAAACTTTTCGTCTGATTTACCCCTAATCATAAAACTAATGAAACATGACAATAAATCAACTCATTTCAATCAAATATGTCGAGTCTCTTTTTTTTCCTCAAGTGATATTTTGTTTCGGGGCCAAAAATTACTTACGTTTTTCTTACATATTTTTTTATCTTAGATCGACGCCCTACCTATTTGGGTATTATTCCATATATTATAAATGATATTTTAGGCACTTTAATAATATTCTTTTAGAGGAAAACAATGAAAACAAAGTCCATAACATGTTTTCAACGTGTGGAACACAATCTTCGTTAACTTGGATGATAAAAATAACCATTTCACTTTGATATATAACTAAAAAGAGAGTAATGTGTATAATTTTAAACGTCAAATAGGTCATGTGCTTTTAACCGAAACCAACCACAGGTAGGTAAAATTAACCCAAAAAAATACTAAGCATGAAAGCCAGGTAAAACAATTCTCACACTACTGTATTCATTTGCCATGGGAATGGTTTACAAAATTAACCTTGATGTACCTCGATGCATGAACTTTTCAACAACTAATAACCGGCTTCAATCCCACATTCCTCAAGAAGAAAAAAAATCCCTGAATACATTTCAGTGAATATGGTTGTATTTGGATACACAGCAAGAGTAATTCAGCTCCTCTGCCTACTTCCGAAGCAGTTTGGACATGGAATTGGAGGGTAAGGATGTGAGGAGACAGACTCAATGCCCTAAGATTGGCATAGAGCAGGATTGAATTGCTCCTGTTTTCCCCTGGTCTTTTTGCAAGGAAGCATTTACCAAAAAACCTTGGCCACAAATGATGTAAGATGATGAAATCATTGTTACGATCAATGTAATTGTTAAACAACCATTTACTCCAAAAATCTAAACTAAATTTTGGACCAAGCGTGTGAAAATAGGACTCCATGCTCTGATATTATGTTAAATAACTATCTACTCTAAAAGTTTAAACTGTTGGAGAGCGTGTAACTTGAAGTATTTATACTAATAGTAATAAATTTCCAATGTATGTTCTGCATGTTGTAACTTTATTTCAACTATATCTGATTATGATAGCTGTATAATTTAAGTTTAGATATGTCTTCTATATAATAAAGTAGAACGATTTTGAATTTTAAAGACAACGAGCGGATCAGATCGTTTCGTGACCAAAAAAAATATCATCCGACGGACGACGTTATTTCAAACTATCTCGAACTATTGACATCTCAGATCGTTTTAATCCGACGTACCACATTAATTCTTGAAATATTTTTGCCGCTCAAAATTTTTAATTACCAAAATTAACATCCCTAAATTAATTTCCCCAACTCAATCCAATCCTTAAATTAAGCTATCTTTCACTCCAACTCTGTCTCTTTGCCTCTCTTACACACCAATGATTAAATCTTTCACGCCCAATCAGCCTTTCTCATGGCTTAATTTGCTCATGCTCCCTATTTCTCTCTTCTCGTGCTTCTCTCTCTCATTTATTAGTCTCTCTATCTCTCTCCTCTCTCTCTGGACACATCTGACCAACAAACCACCGCTGAGAGATTCATTACCAAAAATACAGTACAGGTACCCTCTCTCTCTCTCTCTCTCTCTCTCTCTCTTCAACTTTCTGCACAAACACACAACATAACGCATGTACAGCATAATGTGTCTTAGTGTTTTGTGTGTGTGTGTGTGTTTTTCTGTTCTCGTGTGTGTTGAGTATAAACTCTCTCTCTCTCTGGTCAGTGGTGTGTGCGTTGCGTGCCTATGTTTGTGTCCTGTGTATTTGTGTTTTCTGTGTGTGTGTGTGTTTCTGTCTCTGTGTGTTTTTGTATTCGTTGAATGTGTTCTCTTTCTCTCTCTCTCTCTCTCTCTCTCTCTCTCTCTCTCTCTCTCTCTTTATATGGTGTGTGCGTTGTGTTTATGGTGTGTGCATTGTGTGTGTGTTCTGTCTGAGTGTTTCTGTGTGCATTGAGTGTGTTTCTCTTTCTCTCTTTTTTGTGTGTGTCAAAAGTGTGTTTTTCTGTGTGTCATAATGCCATTAGGGTGTGTGTTTGTTTATGGGTATGTAATGTGCCAAAACTTTATTTGTTGGCATATTTAATACTATGGAAAAACACCGACTTTGCAAAATTCAAAGCCTTGGGATTAATTTGGTTAGAATTAAAAGAATTTATTTTGTATTTTCTTCAATTCATCGTATTTCTTGGAAAGTTGATGTTCCTGTTTGGTTTAATTAGGTCTCAATTTTAATACTTTTTGGATTTTGATTGATTTTTGGGTTGGTTCATTGGCCGTTGATGTTGACATTTGTTTGTGATGGATTGCCTTTGGGATTCATATTGGCCACAATAAATGGTACATATAGCTCTGTTCCTATGTTAATTCTGAGATTGTAGCAGCAGTGACAATCTCTATCAATATTTTTGTTATGAGTAAGTTTACCTCCGACACCATCGAAGTTTAGTTAAAAAAGTGTTAGAGGAATATGATTGTCAATACATCTTTGCTATCTATCAACATTTAATTATTCTTTGTCGGTATATTACGGTATCAATTCCACTTTCAATTGTTAAATGTATCGTTTAAAATTGACACTTAACCCTTTGCTTTGGTTCATGTCATAATTATGTAGTGTTGGAGGATTACAATAGTGAGACGGAATGTATATCTCTGTGCTATGCAACTTTTTTTTACCCGCAGTTACAGTATGTGTATGTATGTATTTTGTGAATATATATACTATATAGATTTGGAGTGTAAAAAATGAAGGGTGTGAAATTCAATTTTCTTTATAGTAGATCTATACCGTACTTAATTATTCGCATGTTTAAGACTATTGTAACTTTGAATGTAGTTCGATTACCATTGTGGTTGTTTATTATTCGTATGGTTATGATGATGTTGTAATAGTTGATAAATCATGGTGTTCAGGTAAGATTGTACCATGATAATGAGTTCAATATATTCTCAATTTTTTCTATGCAATACGGTCGAAGACTAGCCTACTAAAATAAAAAGGAAGTCAATGATGAAGACTAATCATCTTGGTAGCATCAACCTAACCAATAATAGGTTAGTCTCCAAAATTCGATGTCTTAGGTTCAAATCTTATAGGAAGTGATTACATTCTTTGTTTTTTTTTTTTCCTGTTATGTAGTGTCGTCAGACACAAACATTAACCAGCACATTTATATAATAAAGTAGTTAGATTATTTGTCTTCATCTTTTCGCAATTCAGAGCGTTTTGATCTGATAGTCGTAATTGAATTTTATTCTTTTTATAACTCTAACACTCTCATACAACTCTCTCTATCTATCTTATACTCTCTCTCTCTCTCTCACACACACACACATACTATTATATATTTTTTTTGTTTCCCCTATATTATTTTTTTATTATTTACTCCATAAAACAAATGAAATTACAAGTTATGCAATTATTTATTTCATGAAACTAATTCAAAATTTTTATATATTTGACGTTATATATTTTGCCACTTGTTTTTTAATTTATAAATAACACTTAATGTAAATTAGCATATTGACTATATAATATTAAACACGAAATGAACCTTAGATTGTAATTAATATATATTTTTATCAAAATTTACATGTAATTTTGTATATTTATATTCAACTTTATCGAATTAATATCAAATTAATTTTTATTGTTATCAATTAATGTGAAATTCATTTAATCAATTTTTTGGAGTACTAAATTATATCAATTTTGGTAAATCAATTTCAATTTTTTTTGATACTAAATTTGGAGAAGGACAATTGAAAAAATAATAAAGTTTTTTATAATGAAATTATCAATTTCCAAGAGAGAGAGGGGGTTCTCCATGCAATTAATTTCAAATCTCAAGGGGTCTCTGTGTTATTTATAAAATTTCAGGAGGTATCCGTGTAATATTTGTCAAAACTCAGGAGATGTCCATAATTTTTACCTTGTGTTTTTAATTAAATATTGATTTATTATTATTTTATCTTAAAAACTTGAATTATTGTATTTCTAATAAAAAATATTTATTGGTTAGGATAGTTTGTTAGTAACTAAAAAAAAAAAAATGTGTGAGAATGTTTTTGTGTATATTTATATATGGAAGATTGGACATTTGGTGATTAAATGTATAATTATATTGTGTCAATTGGTGTTCAATTGTGATAAGTGGAGATACGTTTGAGTTTTATAAATAAGCAAGATTTAATTGATTTATTTATTGTTTAAAAATTGTGAATTTAATTATATTCTATAAATATTTTTTTTTTACTCAAGGTATTTATTACTTGGACATAGGGTGAATTGAAATATGATAGCTGAATTTACAATTATGTTATGTTATTAGATTGAGTAACAGTAGAGGTAATAAATTCGTAAATTTTATAAATAAACAAAATTTAATTAATTTTATTTATCATTTAAAAATTATAAATTAAATTGTGTTCTATAAGTATTATTATTATTATTTTTTGCTCGAGGTATTTATTACATAAGCATAGGGTAGATTGAAAATATAATGGCTAAATTTGTAATTATGTTATGTTATTAAATTAAGTGACAGCATAGATGATAAATTCGTGAGCTTTACAAATGAACAAGATTTTATTTATTACTTAACGAATGTAAATTTTAATAAGAGCATTGTTTTTTAAGAGGTATTTGTATTTGTATATATGATATAATTTTAGGGGAGTTTTTACATATTTTTATGGCAATTTCATTAATATAAAGAATATAATCAACGATATAATTCAAACTCTTTTAAAAGAAGAATTGATATAAATATTTTTAAATCATTCCTTTTAAATTTAAACAATTTTTTAAAATTTTTTTGTTCATTGTATAATGCCTTTGAACACAGACAATAAATAGTGTATATATATATATATATATATATATATATCACTAATGCATTGTTCCTTCTGCATCAAAGTAAAACAAATATGATCATTGATTGATAAATTGTATACATCAACTATGAAACACCATATCCCTGTGATTACCACAACATTTCTTGCATATCACACAGTAATATAATATGAACACCAACAATGAAACAACTGGAGAGGTAAAGCACAGGAACTAAATCAAAAAAAAAAAGAAAAAGAAAAAAGAGATGCATACTGAGAAACCTAGAGAACAATTTCTGCTATGCGTCCAATATACAGAAATTTACTGAAATGTTGTCTCTATCTTCAGAAGTGAATTGAGGGATGTACTGTTGAACCTCTGAGCAAGGCCTCGTATTACAAGAACGATGACATCTCGCAGATGCCGAGTCTGCACCATCAAGTCTACTTCATTCTCACTGTCCACAACAATCCTAAGGCGATGTTGATCATTTCGGAATAGCTCCACCTGCAAAATTTTGACAGACACATGAGGAAAAAACATTTCATAAGCATTAGGATACCGCTTTTCCTGACCAAAAAACCTGTGTATCTGAGTATAAACTTCTGGTTTTCTACCATCCTAGCATTGAGCTACTATAATGCAATAACAATTGCATCCTAATCTTATTATTTACAGAGTTCTAAAACTTCTGTTGACTTGGGAAGCATGGAGCCATTGCATGTTGCACAGCTAAAAGTATAGGTTACCAATCATGATCATGAGAAAACACAGGTTTTAGGATGGAGACATTTTGTGAAACAACCCCAAAAAAGTTATGTACATTTGCAGTCACCCATTCCACCACCATAAACTGAGGGGATGCTGCAGCTACCCTAAGGAATCCATTCTAAGATTGTTACTGTGACATGCCATGATTGACAAAACATGGAAATCAGGTTTTCTAAAACTGCACTCAAAAACATGTTTCTCTATAGGGCTAATCCGATATGTATAACAGTGTCCATCCCATGTCGAATGATTAGGGGCACCTGAGGTTGATTTATATGTTTAAGGAGTCTTTTGAATTAGTTGCTCTGACTTGTAGACTTCAGAGTGCTCAACAGATCAAGTCTCTTGCTTATCGTCAATTGATTTTCGTTGGATGCTGGAACACTCCCCATCACAATTTCAAATATTTATGTTGAGGTTTTTCTAGGCCAGAACCATCAGAACTTGATGATCTCACACAATTGATTTTCCTCAGTTCTCTTCAACATATCAACCATCGCCTCAACAAGCACTAATACACATAAACAGCAGTATATATATACACGTACTAACCTTTATTGTATTTATATTTCCAAGATTCTGTTTATTTGGTTCAATTCTTTGTCATCATGACCATGGTTCTTGTATATATATGCAAGGTGAGTTCCATTATCCCACAGCATTGGGGTTGTAGCTCAATGAATTTTTTTTCCTTAGTAAATCATGATTACTCTTGGAGAGCTCGGATGATGAAAATGCCTCAACTAGCATTTCAACAAAAAAAATGACAATGATCCAAGTGCTAAAGCAACCGAGAGGCCAATGGTCCATGTTTAAAATTTGCCCCCAACAACTTTGAAAATTGTGGGTTTGAACCTGAGGGTAATCATTTTGTGCAAATAATGCCAAAGGCTAGTCTGTACCCAATCTACCCCTACTAATGGTGACTACACCGGATGTTATTTTTCATTTAAGTGGTTGCACTGTGATTGCAATCAGATAAAGAATTTGGAGGTTGATGAACTGGGTTTGAGGTTTTCTGACCACCTGAAATTGAGGGTGATGACTAGGGATTTTCAAAATGGATGATGATTTGTGAGATTTTAATAATTGGATTGGATTTGCAGATAGGCCAATTTTAATAAATCAGCATTATATCAAGTGAATGTACCATCATAACCAATAAAATTAAGAGCAAAATTGGTACTAGGAAAAAAATCTTTGATGACGTCACCATTTTTAATGGTGTCTGACAGTGTGGGAGGTATTTTTTTTTTTTTTGGGGGGGAGAAGGGGGTTTGAACCCTTGATCACAAGAAAGCAAATCATTCACATGGTAAGGAATACCATTAGCCAATAGATACATAGAATGTGAGTGCATTAATATTGCCAGCAGTTCAAGGGGTGTAGCCAAAGACAGTATTTGCAAACACATCCCCAAAAGGATTCAAGAAGAGATGAGATTTTTAGTTCAGGCCAAAAAAAAACTTACATGGAAGGGAGGAGCATAACTTCCACGAATTTCAGTGGTAGGAAAAGAAGTCTTTGAACCTGGCTTCACAACCTTGACTCTTTTTCTATTAACTTCCAGAATTCTTCTCTCAAGGCTGCCCACTCCAGGGATCTGAAATATGGATAAGAGTAAGATACTGGTAAAAAAAATTTCTCTATCTTTGCATGATATGATAAACACAAACAAATAAATGAGCATGGAATCTTAAAAGGAAGATAACTACCTTTTTGGGAGAACGGTCCTTGTCGCACAGGGCCTGTTTCCAAAAAGCCAAGTTGTGAGTTTATTGATGAAAAAAACATGTGCGCTATGGAACTGCATTTTGAGTGCTAACGAAAGGTAGGCAAAAAGGTGTTGGACATGATTGAAATTATTGTGCACAAATAATGCGTCCAAATCAAAAAAGAAAAGAAATTTTGAATATAAATAAGAATAGAAGAAATTTATTCATGAGCTTCATTTGTCACAAGAAATCTAGATAACTTGAAATTGAAACCTACAGCATGCAACAAATGAATTGCCCAAGAGAATGTGGTCACTGAAGCAGAGTTTCAAATGCCAACTCATTCCTTATATAAAGGAGTTTAGCTCTCGTACATTGTCAATTTCTAGTTTCATCAGCCTCCCAGAGGTGTGAGACAATAAGCTGCCAAGACTCTCCTCTTGATTTAGCCTCACAACCCAGTGGAAAAAGACGTAATGAAATCTCACTTCCTCACAATGAATGCGTGCTCAGCTATAACTTTTTTCCAACTTGTTAAAAAAACCAAGAATTTCAATCGGCTAATCAACGGTTTCAGACCATGCATTTGGATTTTAGTTTGATAGATATGTAAATTCGACTTCACATTCTGATGAATTTCACCAAAGGAATTGGAAGAAGTTGAGGTCTTTGATAAAAAATGTTCAGCTCATTCCAGGGCAGGTTAAGCTTACTGGGTAACTGGTTTCCTATCAAAAATTCACGCAGAGGACAATATGTTTATACTTGTGCCAAGCCACTAGAAAAATACTGATCATGCACACGCAGGCCTGTGGGCAACATTAATATCATAATTCAATGCAAATAGCCTCCATGTAGTACAGAAACTAATGAGTTAGAGCAAACTCATGCAAACTTGTGTACATGTGCAGGTCTGTATATATATTTTAGGCTATCAAAGCAGAGAGCATGGTGAAATGGACGTTCAACCTTGAGGTCAGAGAGTTCAATCCTGATGTGCACAAATGTATACTCCATTCCTATATTAGTATTACATGGCTCAGAAATGGCCAGCTGAGTACCTTCATCCCTATATTAGAGTCCAAATTACCTTTTTGGTGTGTTGCAAAACTTGAAAAGCAAAGTACTTTTTGCATGAAATCTTCCCAATAAATCCTGTTTTTAATTTTTTGAGCAGTTTCAAAAAGTGAAATTTTAAATTTAGCGGGGAAGGGTGGGGGGTGGATTATTGGAAAATAAAGATTTTCCACAACATAACACATTATATAATGTTCCTCCAAAAGTTGGGAGTCCAAAAACTACGGGACAGAGAGCATATATATGGTATTGCAAGACAAAAACAACAAACTAAAAAAGATGAGAAGAAAAGAAAAGAAAATTTTCCTCAACTGAAACCCAGACCTTGCACCTTCCCCTTAAGAAATGAGCAAGAGTACCGCGAGGTAGACACAGTTTCATAATGCAAACTTTTCTCCATTCAGTAAATGACAAGCAACCAGGCTGGGACCTTGTCTATTTGGTTCATTAGATCGTTAAGCACACCCATTCACTGAAATCATCCCTAATAAAAAAGGGTTATATTTTGGTCACCCATTTTATACTGTTCATGAAAGGTTTTTATGGCTAATGTGAGCAATAGATCTAATAATTAAATGATAAACATCATGTGACAATTATAGCACCTCTTTCTCTCAAGATCCATTATTGAACATCTCAAATGAATAGAAGCGATATATTAGTTCATGTAGCAACCTGAATATTTATGAACTGCACAGGAAAGAAAGCTCAGACATAGCCATATCTAACTGCAAATAGTCAAAAAATAATTGAAATAAGAAATCCAATCACACCTCAAACTTAACAGATCCAAGATCAAGCTTCTGCTTCACTTCTTTGAGAACATCAGGCTCTGAAAAGATAAATGCCAAATCAATTGCATAAGCAGAACAGGAATCAAGAAGCAAGATAACAACAAAAATTTACACAAAAATGCAATAGATAAATTCTGAAAATGAGAACATCTTCTTCCCCTGAACCTACATATAAGTAAATTTAGGTAAAAAAAAATGCAGCATAAAAGATAAGCAAGGAGGGCTAACATATTAACAGATTCATGTGCTGTCTCAGTTATAAGCTCAGCCTAAAGGCCCAGATCAAACTTAGTTCGACACATCCCCTCTATTTCCTATAGATCTAGAACAATAAGATTTTAGACTATTGAGACTGATTAAATGGTTTTCTAGAAACCCTCCTCCCACTCCAAAAAGTAAAACATAAAAAAACTAATGCCAAGGATAGTTAGGATATGGTCAAAGTGCATTGTTCTACGACAGGGAAGGCCATTTCCATGAGGTGCCAAAGCTTTGATATGCACAGTTTTGAGCAAAACAATAGCCACCAGAAAGCTTCCCCTATGAGAATTGACCATGGCAGTGAACGTTCTACTTTAGTTGTATCCCAGAATGGATCTGTTGGTTCTCGGGCAGGTCGTGGTGGTAGAGGTAGTCATGGAAGTCGTGATGGCTCTTGTGGCTGTTGTGGAAGCTGTGATGGTAGAGGTGGTTGTGACATTCGCAAATAGTAATACTCATACTGTGGGTTTTTGTTGTGAGTTGCATGGTAAGGAATCTGTACCGGCTCATCAGGTTTCTTATCAGGGAGATGCCTCTCCCTCTACCATCTTTCGGACTCGCTCAGCCTCCTTTTGCTAATTTCATTACTATCTCTAGTGATGACCATGCACAATTCATGTCTCACCCCTTCTAGTGTCTTGGACATCCACCCCTTCTAGTTTTGAAGTCTCAAGTTTCTAGTCTTAGTCATGAATCATCTTTGTCTTCTGAAACTTGTCAACCAGATAAGCACCATTGTGTGTCGTTCAACTCTATCATTGATAATCGTGTCTCTAACCTTTTTGAATTAATTCACTCTAATGTATGGGGTCCCCCCAACTATGAATGAATTTTGTTATTTTGTGACATTTGTAGATGATCATTCTCACATGACTTGATTATTTTTAATGAAATCTTGGTCAGAATAATTTTATACCTTTCAGCTATTTCGTAAGCAAATTAAGACAATTTGGTTGAAACATAAATGTTTATTGTCTGATAATGCAAAAGAGTACACACTCCAATCCTTTTAAGGCTTATTATGAACTCAAAGAATCGTCATTTATTAGATGTGACACGAGCACTATTTTTTATATGCATTTTCGTAACTGGTTTTGGGGTGATACTGTATTGGCTACTTGTTATCTTATTAATCAGACGTTTTCAACTGTTTTACGAGGAACATCTCCTAATTTTGTCTTATTCCCTAATTCTCCATTGTTTTCTCTTCCTCCAAAAGTGTTTGGATGTGACTTGTGCATTCACAATCTTGGTTCTGGTTTTCATAAACTTGACCCTTGGACTATTAAGTGCATCTTTCTTGGTTATTCTCGTATTCAATTGTGATGTTGCCTTTTGAGAGTCTACACTTTATTTTTCTGCTCCCTTTGTTCCTTTCAAGGGTACTATTGAGTCACCTCCCTCGTCTGACCCGCTTTTGCTTCTATCTAGTTCCCTTATCTTCTCCTCAGTCGTCACCAACCCCGAGTTTATAGCCTACCACATTTTTCCATGTTTACAACAGTCGGTAGAGGCCACTTATTTTAGCTCCATCACAAGCTTACTCGCCGTCTTTGGATCCAACCACTTCAAATGTGTCAGATTTTCTACCTATTGTTCTTCATAAAAGTACTCGTTCTTGTGTTACTAATTTATCACTAACTTTGTTTCTTCTCATTTGTTATCTCCTACATTTTCCTATTTTACTTCTCAATTATCCGATATATATGTTCCTAAGTCCTTAGTAAATGCCTTGTCTAATCTGAGTTAGAGACCAACTATGGAGGAACAGATGAATGCTCTCCAACACAATAACACTTGGAACCTTGCCTCGTTACTCTGCCAGGTAAGTAGATTGGTGAGTTCCATTGGATGTATACCATCAAATTTCTTTCGAATGGTTACGCGGATCACCTCAAAGCTCATTTGTTTGCGAAAGAATATACCCAAACATATGATGTTGACTATGTGAATCTCTTTGGTCAGGGTGTAGATTTTCTATTGTTGCTAATCTTGAGTGAACCTTATTCTAGTTAGATATCAAGAATGTTTTTCCAAAGAAGTTTACATTGAACACATGGTTCAACGTCGCAATATCAGAACACATCGGTCATGGTGATATGGCATGATACCAGCCAATACACACATAATGCTAGATATAAGAGTCCAAATATTTTGAAAAAATCATGATTTTTTTTTAAATAAAAGCAATAACATTCATGCATCACATATCCAATATATTAGCATTTAGTTTTTAAATTTTTTTGTTTGAGCCAAAATTTTGTTGCATTTAAAATAGTAAAAATATAAATATTTACTTCAATAGTACTCCATTTTTGCTTTTTTTTTTTGCATTTAAAATTATAAAACATGTAAATATTTATCCATAATTATAAAGCTACATCTAAATGTAATGTGATTCAATATCTAATCTGAGATTAAATTTAAAGGCGTAAAAAACACAGATAATTTAGCAATTATAACACAAAATAATCACAGTATTTTAACCCAATTAAAAATAACCAAGGACACGTGCCCAAAAAAAAAAAATTAAAGTCTATATTTAAAGCACCGACTAGGGCACTATTGGCATCTGTTAGACAGTTCAACTACACCAAAGGAGAAAGAAACGAATGAAAAATTGTGGGAGAAAATCAGAGAAAGCTATGATCGATGTCTCTATTCCTCAACTGTGTGTTACGCGCTAGCAAAGAGGAAGAAGCAGCTTTCGCAAGCATGGCATTGACTCATATCAATTTAGGGTTCAAAATTACAGATTTGCAAGTGGCTTTTGCTCTAGGTCTCTGGTTTTTGCGCTCTTTCCGGCCAATCTTTGTATTTTTTGGCTATTTCTGCTAAGCTGAATGAAATATTTCTTGTGGGTCTCATCTTTTCTTCTCTATTTCTCTTTTGCTTTTAATTTTGTTTTTGTCTAAGTATTTGGGAATTTTGAAGAAGATTACACTCTGTTCAAAAATAAAAAAGAGATTATACCCTATCAGGATGATTCTAATTGGACTCGGAGTTATACCAAGTTGACTCTGATTTATACCAATACGACTGAGTTATAACAGAGTCAACATTAATTCAGGTGAGACTTGGGATATTTGTATATCGTGTATCGATCGGCTCAGTGGTGGCCGAGTCGTATTGGACTCGGCCGATACTTAGATCCCAGATAAAGCAACCACCTGAGTTTGTTGCGCAAGGGGAGTACATGGTTCAGAGTTGTGATATCGGTCACCGACTTGGAGGGCACTAATACACATCAGTTGAGGCGCGGTTGCAACCGATACACTTAAAACACTAGATACAAAACCTAAAATAAATTGAATAAATCATGAAAAATCCTACAAAATGTAAACACCCCTCATCCGTGCATCATATCCCAAAAATGCATTATTTAACCCATTAAGCCCAATAAAAAGGAATTATAAGAGCGCTGCTAAAAATACTTATCATCGTCTATGTATATAATGCAACCATTTAAGATCATATAAGCCATAATTATTGACAAATTGAATGGCTATGAAGCTCGAAATCATAATTATTGTCTCCATCAAAATTATACAAGTTTGGTACGTAATTCCCACTATGGCACTAGATGGGTAAAGATACAAATATGAATGTTGGTCTAATTGTATCGGTTGAGATAATTGGTTAAAATCATAAATATTATATAGTGAAAATATAATAACTCCGTCAGTGTTGTATTCAACACTGCCTGTCCCACACCAAGATAAAGGAGGAGGGTTGTGTTAGGTAACCGACAGCCAACGTAAATTTTTTTCGGATCCACTATGATGAATCCAAACAATAATATATGGGTTAATGCTAGGTCGTTCCCCATAAGTGATGCGTTGTGCCTGCCTCGGGGCGTTTCGAAAAATCAATCAGGGGCGTTACTCCTGCCTTGGGACGTTTCAACAAATAAGTTAAGGGCGCCGCATCAACGCCTGGGTGCGGTGATAAATTAACAAGGATCTCCACGCTATGGACATACGTGGGAGGTAAGGAAGCTAGTCCACGATGATAGACTTAAATTAACATCATTGAACATAGGTACACTCACCGGCAAAACAATAAAATTAGTAGACACTATGAGCAGAAGAAAAATTAGTATAGCATCCTTACAAGAAACTAAGTGGGTAGGTGAGAACGCAATGGAGATAAAAATACAGGATTTAAGATTTACTATACAGAAAATAATAGACAAATAAATAGAGTAAGAATAGTTGTAAATAAAGGCCTAAAAGATAGCGTAGTAACAATTACAAGGAAAGAAACTAAGATTATATCTATCAAACTTGTAGTCGGAGAGAATATAATTAATGTGATTAGTGCTTATGCACCTCAAGTAGGGTTAGAAAAACATATTAAAAAGTAATTTTGGGAGCAAATAGATGAATTAGTTCAATATATACCTATAGGAGAAAAGATAATCATAGGTGAAAATTTCAATGGACATGTAGCAAAAGATAGGACACAATATGAGAGGAGTCATGGGGGTTATGGATATGGTGATCGAAAGGAAGCCTGAGAGAGTATTTTAGAGTTTACAATGATATATGACCTTGCAGTAGCAAACACCTTGTTTAAAAAACGAGAAGAACATCTAATAACCTTGAAGAGCGGACCAAATAAAAGTCAAGTAGACTACTTCTTAAGTAGAAGAACGAACCGATTAGTATGTAAAGATTGTAAGGATATCCCGGAAGAAAGCTTAACATCTCAACATAGGTTAACAATCCTAGATTTATAAGTTAAATGGCAACACAGAGTAAGGAGAAGTATTAGAAAAACAAGAACGAGATAATGAAATCTAAAAGATGAGAAACTAGTACTATTTAGGAGTAAAATGCTTAAAGAGACCTTATGAAACCTAGCAGATGAGACTAACATTACGTGGAGTAAGATAACGAAAGACATTAGAAAAATTTCGAGAGAGATTCTTGAAGAGTCAAAGGGTGGAGAGCTTGTGGGAAAAGAAATTTGGTGGTGAAATGACGCCGTATAAGAGGCAATTAAAGCAAATAAAGAATCCTTTAAGAGATAACAAAATAATAGAAATAGAGAGAACTTCCAAATATATAAATTAGCTAACAAGAAGGTTAAAATATAATTAGAGACGCTAAGTTAAAAGCCTATGACGAGTTATACAAAAAACTTGATAGTAAAGAGGAAGAAAAAGGCATCTACAAACTAGCTAAAATTAGAGAAAGGAAAACAAGAGAATTTAACCAAGTTAAATGAATCAAGGGCAAGGACTCAAAAATTTTAGTTAAAGATGAGGAAATAAATGATCGGCGGAAAGGCTATTTTGAGAAACTATTAAACGAAAATTACTTAGAAAACGTATAAGAGATAGAAAATGGCAGGATCCATAAAACTTTCTTTCGTAAAATAAAGAATTCGGAGGTAGAGTTTGCATTGAAGAAAATGAAATTAGGCAAGGCTTTAGGACCGGACGAGATTCCAATTGAAGTTTGGAAGTACATACAAAATGAGGGAATGTCGTAGTTAACAAAATTATATAACAGAATTATTGCTACTAGGAAAATGCCCAATGAATGGAGAAAGTATTTTAGTACATATCTATAAAAATAAAATTGATGAGTCAAAATTGTTAATAATTATAGAGTGATAAAATTGTTGAGTCATACAACAAAATTATGAGAAAGGGTCATTGAACAACACCTAAGAGTTGAGACTACAGTGTCGATAAATCAGTTTGGGTTTATGTTGGGTAGATCAACTATAGAGGTTATATATTATTGAAGATACTCATAGAAAATTATAGAGAGAAGAAAAATTTTTATATAGTATTTATAGATCTAGAAAAGGCGTATGATAAAATACCTAGAAATATAATATGGAGGGTGCTTGAGAGAAAAGCAGTGATGAATAGGTCTATTGAGGTGATAAAGGATATGTATGACGGGGATATGACTAGAATTATGTCTTCAATGAGAGAAAATAAAGAATTTTCAATTTTGATGGGATTACACCAAGGATCGGCCTAAGTTCATACCTATTCGTCCTAATTATGAATAAACTCACTAGGCACATTCAAGATGATGTTCTACGGTGTATGCTATTTGCAGATGATATTGTATTAGTAGATGAAATTCGAAGGGGGATTAACAAGTTAAAAATTTGGCGAGAGACACTTGAGTCGAAAGGGTTTAAAAAATGTAGAAGTAAGACTGAATATATGCAATGTAATTTTAGTAATAAAAGTAGACATGGTGAAAAAGTTAAGATTGAAAATCAAGAAATACCACAAGTAAACAATTTAGATATGTAGAATCGATCATTAAAAATATTGGAGAAATTGTAGATGATGTAAGTCATAAAATCAATGTCGATTGGCTTAAGTGGAGGAAAACCTCTAACATATTATATGATAGAAGCATACCAATAAAATTGAAGGGTAAGTTTTATAGAACAGATACAAGGACAACAATGTTGTATGGAACAAAATGTTGGTCAACTAAGAAAAAATATATGACAAAATGAGTGTAGCGAAAATGATAATGCTAAAATGGATGTGTGAAAAAACTAGAAATGATAGAATAAGAAATGAGGAATAGCTCCAATTGAGAATAAGTTAAGAAAAAATAGACTAAGATGATTTTGTCATGCTAAACAGACACCGATAGAGGCACCGGTTTGAAAAAGTGAGATAATTTTTCTTAACGGTACTAGAAGCTGGGATCGACCTAAATTAACATTTAACAAAATAATAAGAAAAAATATGAAAATATTTAACTTAAATGAGCGTATAGTGCATCATAGAAATGAATGGCGAAGATGGACTCATATAGCCCACCATAAGGTTTAGTTTGGTTTGGTTTGGTTATATAATGAAAATATAATATGATTCAATATGTAGTATTAAAAATTTAAGAAAAATTACAAAAATATCTTGTCCATTTAATTTTATTACAAAAAAAAAAAAATCCATTATGTATGAACTAAGCCTTCCATTACATATGCGAAACAAAACTAAATAAATTTTAAGTCCTAATTACACTATAAAGTAAGCAACAGAAAAAAAAATACAAATTAGAAGAATAAAATCAACCAGTTGGTTGGGAAAATAAAAAAGAACTGAAAAAAAGTAAGAAAAAGGCAATTGTGTTATGATATTTTTGAGTCTCCGTCAATTAGACCTTTGAGACTTGAGAGAAAGAGAAAAAGAGGGACCAAGGTAGACAAGCAGTCTAGACAGAGAGAGAGAGAGAGGGAGAACTGGAGGACCGAAGATTTGGAAAGATAGATCGGGAGTGTCATCTGGTATTAGATCGAAGCTTCATTACTGCGAAGAAGATGTCATGGGTATTTGCTGCGATGGATTTCAAAGGTCCAAGCTTTCTAGGATTTCTTCAGTGCGTTTTTGAAAAGAAGAAAAATAAAATAACATGGTATTGATGATTTCAATATAAATTTAAAATATACGAGATGTAATTGAACTAAGTTTTGCATGTACTTTGCAATTTTTCATACATTCCATGACAATTTTTATTACATAAATATTTCAGTGCAATGCACCTAGTGGTAACGTTGACAAGATATATGCACGTGACTTTCACCCACACATGACCCGTACTTTGCACTGCACATGCCGCTTTCTACACCTTGTCCTATGGTGCTAGAAGATCTTGGTGGTACAGTGTTCCATTAGCATTTAACCACTAAAAAGTTGTGCACTGATGTATAGCAAACAGACATGAAATGTATTAGTCAAAAACAACTATTCACGGCAAGCCTAAAAACGGAAAAGTTTTGTATCACCTAAAGAAGGCGCGAGTCAGGAAAGCAAATTGACCAAATCAAAGTAACATAAAAAAATCCGTAATCAAATAATATATTTTCTACTATTTTTTAGCACTTAAGCAAATTTTAAGCATAGTGGATCAAGGATCAAAATTTCGTTTCGAAGTACCGTTTCGGTCAGTTCAAAAACGGAAACGTTTCGGAAACACAATGGAAAC
Organism: Ilex paraguariensis; assembly: GCA_963454935.2. Classification (NCBI taxonomy): domain Eukaryota; kingdom Viridiplantae; phylum Streptophyta; class Magnoliopsida; order Aquifoliales; family Aquifoliaceae; genus Ilex; species Ilex paraguariensis. The sequence continues at coordinate 413,558 of CAUOFW020001258.1, forward strand.
GCAGAAAAAATATGGAAACACAAATATAATCCATTAATTTATAAAGATAAGCTAAATAATTGATTAATTCAACATATTTATTAAGTTAACATCCATTTATACAAGAATAAATTTAAATTGGAGGGAAAAAAAAATACTTTACATGAGGCAAAAATCACTTAAATTAGTTTCAAACACTTAATTTTTGTCCAATAAACACATTTTTACATTATCAAACACATTATATTCATTCTACAAATTAAATATGACATGTAAAACACTTTTAAATTAAAATATTATCCAATTAATAATATTATTTTATTATAATACTAATAGAGAAGGGTATCAAATTTAAAAGGTATCAAATTTAATTAATGGTACTTATGTATACTTATGTAATTGCAGTGGGTATTAAATATAATTGTAGTGGAGTATTAAATGTAATTGTAGTGGGTATTAAATATAATTATAGTGGGGTATTAAATATAATTACAGTGGGGTATTAAATATCAAAGTTGTTAGTATCGTACGATACACGATACGTATCGTACGATACGTTACGATACAGCCCTAAAACGATACGTATCGGTGTTATGTATCGTTTTTGCGTTGTATCGTCCGATACACGATACGTTTTTACGACACGATACGTATCGGTACGAAACGCACGATACGTGCAAAATTTTTTTTTTTTAAAACGACGTCGTTTGAAGTGTGTTGAATTTTTTTTTTGTTTCCCTATAACCACTGAAACGACGTCGTTTCAGTGGTTAGGGTTACAAAAAAAAAATTCACACATTTCTCACATATATCACACATTTCAGCCATCGACGTCTGGTTTCTCTCAGCCATCGACCGATGACTGTCGTTTCTCTTCAGCCGTCGACCGACGTGTGTGGGTGGGTGATGATCGACTGTGGGAAGTCTTCGACTTGTAGGTGGTGATCGCTGTGGGTGGTCTTCGACTGGTCTCCGACTGGTCTTCGACTGTGTTCGACTGGTCTCCGACTGGGTGGGTGGTCTTCGACTGTGGGTGGTCTTCGACTGGTCTCCGACTGGGTGGGTGGTCTTCGACTGTGGGTGGTCTTCGACTGGTCTCCGACTGGGTGGGTGGTCTTCGACTGTGGGTGGTCTTCGAGTCTGGGTGGTGATCGATTGTGGGTGGTCTCCAACTGTCGGTGGGTGATTGCCGGTCTGTGGGTGATTGCCGGTCTGTGGGTGATTGCTTGTGGGTGATTGCTGTGGGTGATTGCTGTGGGTGATTGCTCGCTGTGGGTGATTGCTGTGGGTGATTGCTCGCTGTGGGTGATTGCTTGTCTCCGACTGTGGGTGTTGATCGCTGCCTTCTTCCTTCTCCAGGTACTCCTTTTTCTTCTTCTTCCCAGTCTCCATTGATCGTTGGTCCTGTGCAGTATGTAATGATATTAATTTATTTACAAAGCCAAATGTATATAAATTTTTTTGTATAAAAATTTCTGAATTTTGATTAATTTTAATTTTGTGCAACAGTGGCATCACCTGCATCCAATTTTCATATAGAAATGACTAAAAAACTTGCTAATGATCCCACATGGGAACATTGTGACAAAGTAGAAGGATCAAGGTTGAAATTGAAATGCATTCATTGTGCAAATGTCTATTGGGGAGGCATTTCAAGAATGAAAAATCATTTGGCAAGTAATCGCAAAGATGTAGCAGCGTGTAAGCATTGCCCTGAGGAAGTAACTGAATTTTTTAAGCAATTATTGGATGATAGGGCAATTAGCAAAGATATGAGTCTTGTGGATTCGAAAAGTAGTGGCAGTGTGGGTAGTACTACTGCTGATAAAATACAGCCAACCACCACAATTACTTTGAATACTATGTTGAAGAAAAAGGGTAGGGAAGATGTATGCTTGGATATTTGTAGATGTTTTTATGCTAATGCCCTTCCTTTTAATTTGGTAAAGGATCCATATTTTGTAAGAATGTTAGAATCTGTTGCATCGTTTGGTAAGGGATTGAAACCTCCATCGTATCATGAGGTGAGATGTTCTTTTTTGAAAAAAGAAACAAATTTGATTAATGGTGGGTTGATGGAAAATTATAAAGCAGAGTGGAGAAGGACGGGTTGTACTCTTATGTCTGATGGATGGACTGATGGGAAACATCGCTCTATCACTAATTTTTTAGTGAATAGTCCTAGAGGAAGTGTGTTTCTTAAAAGTATTGATACTTCAGGTATTTGTAAGAATGCGGATAATCTTTTTGAGCTTTTAGATTCAATGGTAGAAGAGATTGGTGAGGATAATGTTGTTCAGGTTGTAACTGATAGTGCATCGGCTTATGTAAAAGCTGGGGAGTTGTTAATGGAAAAGAGGAAAAAGTTGTTTTGGTCTCCTTGCGGTGCACATTGTCTAGATCTCATTTTGACGGATATTGGGGACCTTCCTCTGCACAAGGATATAATGTCAAAGGCAAGGAAAATCACAGTTTACATTTATAGACATTCTTGGGTGTTAAATCTTATGAGAAAGTATACAAAGAAAAGGGATTTGGTGAGAGCTTGTGTGACCAGATTTGCCACCTCATATTTAACTTTAAGGAGTTTATTTGAAAATAAAATTGGGCTTAGAGCAATGTTTGCTTCTGAGGAATGGCAGAGAAGTCAATATTGTAAGAAGGGAGATGGTGTAAAAGTGATGGATATTATACTAGCTGACCAAAATTTTTGGGGATCAATCAAGTATTGCTTGAAGTGTGTGTTGCCATTGGTGAAGGTGTTGAGGCTTGTAGATGGGGATCTAAAGCCTGCCATGGGGTATATTTATGAGGCAATGGACAAGGCAAAGGAACAAATCCAAAAGAATTTTCGTAATGTGAAGAAGCACTATGAGCCCATATGGACTATTGTTGACACTAGATGGAACATGCAATTACACAGACCTCTTCATGCAGCTGCCTATTATCTCAATCCCGCGTAAGACTTAATTTTCTCAATTTTTATATCATTTTATATCTATATATTGTATGCTAATCAATGATCATTGTAAATCAAAATAATTATTTCAGGTTTCATTACACCGGTAGTGCGGACTATGAGATAAAGATGGGACTATATCAGACTATTCAGAGAATGTGCCCAAGTCCTATTATGAGAGAAAAAGTTGATAAACAATTAGATATCTTTCATAATGCTGATTTGATGTTTGGAATGGACATGGCAATCCAAATGAGGAAGAAGAAACAACCTGGTTAGTGGTAACTTAACTTAAGTTGGTTATTTGAATGCAACTGCTTAAGTTAGTTAATAGAGTATTCTATTGTAATTTTTTATAGCCTTGTGGTGGGAATCATTTGGAGGATGTTGTCCAGAGTTGCAACAACTTGCTATCCGCGTCCTTAGCTTGACTTGTAGTGCCACTGGATGTGAGAGGAATTGGAGTACATTTGACCAGGTGCACTCTAAGAGGAGAAATCGATTAGAGCAACAAAGATTAAGTGCACTTGTGTTTGTGAAGTACAATCTTCGATTGGAGGCAAGACACCAAAAGAGAATACTAGAGGGTGATTCCTATGATCCTATTTCTCTCTCAGATATGGAATCTGATGATGAGTGGATCACTGAAAAAGAAGATGCACTCCTTCCTGAGGACACTACTTGGATGAATGTTGGTGAATGTTTTGAGGTTCAAGAAGGGACTAGCAAAAAGAGAAAGAGAGGTAATTAAAATGTAGTGGTTGTTTTTTCTTCTTCTCCATTACTTTGAATTTTATTTTTTTTATATTTTGTATTGGTTGCTTTGTAGGGCCTAGAAATCTTACTTTAAGCAAGAAAAAAGGAAAGCAAATAGTTCAACTTGAAGATGAGGATGAGGATGAGGATGAGGATGAGGATGAACAAATACAAGAAGTTGAAGATGATAAAGGAAGTGAAGACTTGTTGGCATCCGATCACAATGATGATGATGATGATGCATTTTCAATTGAAATTGAAGATTGAGTTCAAAATGGATGTTAGAAATTTGGATTAGAAGTCTCTTTGGTGTTTAAAGTTTGAATTAGTGAACTATGGTTGTGAACTTTGCATTATAATAGTAGTGGATTATGTTGATAACTTGAATAGTTGGTGGAGTATTAATGAAATGCTATATTTTTTATGAGTGTATGACTTTTTTTCAAAGGTATATATATTTTTTTATTATTTATTTAAAATTGCATTGTATCTTACGATACACGATACGATACACGATACGATACAATATTTGTATCTTACGATACGCCTTCCGATACACGATTTGATAACTATGTTAAATATAATTATTTATACTTATAACAAAAAAAAAATTAAAAGGCAAAAGGCCTGCATAGCAGTGGGTATTAATTGTAATTACAGTGGAGTATTAAATATAATTACAATGGGGTTTAAATCTAATTATTATATTTATAAGCAAATATATATATATATATAAAGGCAGAAGACCTGCACAGTTCAACATCGAACGAACGAACAGAGAGAAAAATACAGAGGCAAGAAGCGTAGGCGATCGCGATGGGCGATGTCGATGCTAGAGAAAGAGAGAGAAGAAGAAGAGAAGAACATACCAGTGGACCAGTGGTGGCTCGTGGTCGCAGCGATGAAGACAGAACAACTCTCAAGCCCTAGATTTGTGTGGAAAAGGGTTGGATCTACTCAAATCTGGAGTCAAGAGGCAAGTTACAGTAATTTCTCCAATTTTTGGCCTATAGTTCTCTCTACCTCTTTGATTTCGTTGGTGTCTTTCTCTTTCCCTTCTCTCTGTTTCTCTTTCATTTCGTTGGTGCCTTTCTCTTTCTCTTCTCTCTGTTTTTTTTTTTTTTGCTTGAAAGACCTAGACTTGGACATAAATCAGACATGTGATTTCTGAGATCTCTAATTTTTCCCCTTTATTTTTTTGGCTTGGAACTGTGAATTCTGACTTTGTGGAATCTGCTTTATGAGCCTCTCCCTTTTTTCTTTTGACCTGGAGTGAACGAATCTATCCACTATTTCGTCGAATGGTACTATTTCCACCAAAACAGTCCGAAACTGTGCCGTTTCGACCGAAACACTAGAATTTGGGAATTCAACTACTGTTTCGTGTCAGAGTGTTGAAATTCCGAAACGTTTCGGATGTTTCGACACGACATTTAGATCCTTGTAGTGGATTTTTTGAAAACAACCGCAAAATTTACTTAGAATACTTAAAAGATCAATAGAGACGCCATTTCAAATCGTGTCATACGATAACTAAGCTAGGAAATTAAATCTAATTAAACAGCACCCACTGTGGGTTAGTTTGATTCAAACTAGTATGTGCATGATATGTACAATGTTGTTAGCGGGGGAACCAACTAAAACTCCATCAATAAAAATTCTGAGGAATTTTTTAAGGAACTTTGTTACGAGGTGGTGAAACTTAAAGAAGCACATATTCAAAAGTTAAAAATCACAAGAAACTACATGACAGGTCACCTGTTAAACATAAGCCTAGTTTCCTACAACTTTCCAAGAACAATCCTTAGAGTAGGTTCTAAGGCATTTACATGGGTAAACCTAGGAACCGGAATTGATTATTTAAGTATCTTGCACAGTTCCCACGGACTCAACTAGATTATAGATAATGTCACCCTCTTTTACTGTATATGATTTGCTAGCCTCCAGTAAAGCAAGCTAAAATTATGTGCACTGAAGACTTATGCTCTATCCTGTTAAAAATGAAATACCAATATGAAAACATAATGCGGATCACTTAGGGCTCGTTTGGTAACGTTTACAGTTTTTGATTTTCTAAAAAACGAAAAACGTTTTTTTCTCGTTTTTGAAAATCGCCCCTCGTTTACAAAACGATGACAGAAAAAAAAATAAAAACGGTTATCAAACGAATTTTTTTTTCTTGTTTTCTTTAAATATCAAAATAAAAACAAAAAATGAAAAGCATAAACGTTACCAAACGGGACCTTAGTTAAAATTAATGTTAAATGTGAAGCAGTACTGAAACATTGGTAAAAATCAAATTGCCCAAAATTGACAGTCTCAAAGACAAGGTAACTGCAACTTAGTAGAAATCATAGCAATATATTAAAATGGAAAAAAAAAATTCATTTGCCAATTTTAACTATAAATAGATCGAATCACACAGCACACAGATGAAATACCAAAGATATGACATAACATGAGACATGATCTAACTAATCGTACTTTGACATAGAAAATATACTCTCAAAGAAGATCAAAGCGGAAAACAAGCACATAAAGTTGATAACTTTTTACCAACTGTAATTGGATCCGTTGATGCAGAAACAGGTTGCCCCTCAACTCCGTCCTCTCTTACAGGAGTGTAAATTGCAACAAGCCTGTAGCCAACGTCATCAACATTCGCTTCATACATCCTTCCAGTCTCCCCTGCAACATCACATCACTTGCAATCAACCCTTGAAATGTAAATATTGAAGCTGGATCTTGCAATGAAATTTCAAAAACTTTAGCCTAACTATGATGTGACAGCTGATGATGGGGTTCAATGACAAACTAGCATTACAATTTTTTGGTTTATGAATATGGTATTTGTATCCCACATCGAAATATTAGAGCCACTAGACGTTGATGGCCTCTCCATCCATTCCCAATTGGTCTTTAGTTGGATGATCTAAGTTGGTATCAGAACACGCCGAATCGTGGATTGAAGCCAGGCTTTCAAGGGTATATTTGCTACTTCCAAACACTGGTCTATTAAATATTCCTCGTTACTAGTAAAAAGCAATTTCTAATTGAACCTCTGCTTCCAACATTCCTTACCTAATAGCATGCAAATCAAATATTAAATTATTAGGCAATAATTGGTCCAACTATTGACTAAGTGACCAAGTGAGATAAGCTAAAATGGACTGATATAGATCCAAATTTTGATTATGATTCTGCATTGCCTTTCCTCTTTAACAACACTCAACTAATCGTATGATAAGTGAAAGAATGATTGCGAGACAGAGTTAGTTAACAAAAAGAAATAATGAATATCGAAGACAAAGTCTCCACATACATTACACAATTTATTCATGTCTAAAACATAATCTCAATAATTCAGCATACCACCAATAGAGATGAGGTCAGGACTTCCAACCATTGACCTAAGCCACTGGATTCTACTTTTGCCCTCCTTTCCTCCACTATAATTGCCACGAACAGCATATAAGTTGGTGTGGAAACCTCTACCCTCAATCTCTAGCTTATCTATTCTAGGGAGCCCTGATGAGGAAAAAAAACATATCTTCTACATGAAAAAATAATTACAGCAACAAACAAAAACTAGCCAAATTAATACTTCTTGATAAAAGAAATAATGATTTCAATAACCACTAAAACAGCGAGATAGAAGGCAACCTTCTTTAGTTGAGAAGAAAAAATTTAGACTAGATAAGAAAAGTAAAATATGTTCATCACTTGTATTAGTTCCACCATGGTTGTGCCTTTTATGTCTTAAGCAACTTTAGAAAGTCGTACTGTGGATCCATCCAAAAATCCTTGACTGCAGAGGATTGCAACTTCATTTATATATCAGAAAACTAAACTATTTAAAGCAATACACTAATATTGCAGATGCAAAAAATTGATCCAAGGAGGCAACCATTTATTTCAAAATATGTTATGATTTAACCAACAACTAGGTTAAGCTAATCATTATTTTTCACTTTTAACACTGCATCAGGGAAATTGAGGTTTAAAAACGATATACACTGCAATTAAGGAAACTGGCATTATCATAGCAGGCAATATAATATAGGGCTTGGATGCAATGTGAAAACTAGAATAGAGTCGGTAATGAACATGGGCAAGCCACAATTTTTGGCAGAAATCAACAGTTAGAGAAAGATAAGATAACTAATTGAGGGGCCACGTCGAGAACATCAAGGCTGTGGGGATATGGGGTTCCACCAAAGGTAATGGACAAATTCCAATTGGCTGGCCTAAACTGAACCAACATGAGCTGCAGCCGGAACAGCCACTATAAGAAAAAGAAAGTTTATCAAGTTGCATCCACTTTGCTTTCTAAAATTAAAATGAAGTGGACATTTAATTCTCAAACTCTCTGTAACCAATCTATGTACTAACCTTGGACTTCAAGGAAATTAGACCCTCTTTTCTGTACCTCTTCTTCTCTATTGGATATACAGACTCACATTAATAACCTAATCCTAATGTAACGGTATTTCAACAACTAAATTTGCCATTCATGTAAAAAAAAATATATATAGGCAGAGATATGGTTAAAACTTCAAATCAGTGAGTAGCAATGGAGTTCTTTGTTAGTGAAGACATTGAAAACCTGGCAAGACAGAGGCGGTTTCAACATATGCTGGCTCACTGGACCTTCCAAACACATCAGTCATGATGCATTCACACCTAAGACAGTGACCAATGTCCTCAAACCGTATCTTATACGAGCAAGAACGCTGGGATGGTAATGGCTCAAAAGACTCGTTATTTCCTGTTTCAAACGAACAAAACCTGCACCATTCATCAGCTATTGCATCAGAGGCAGACTCTACTCATTAGAAATATATGTTTATATATACTATTAGGGCTGCATAACAAGGGCAGAATTTGGCTCAAATATGAAGCCAAAAATAAGTTTTCATTGTAGGTTAAATTTGGACATCTTCAGAGAGAAGAAATTGAGTCGATCATGAAAGTCAGATTCACACATTCATGTTACTCTGGAGAATTGTACATGTAACTTTTTAATCTCCAACATCAGTTGCCATAACAAGCATTTCAAATAAAAGTGCTAAGAAGCTAGGAAGTAGAGCTATACCACTGATATCTGACATCTTTCTTGTACTTTCCCCAAACATGCTGTTGACTTTCACTGTTTGGAAGAACTTCAACAGCAGTAATTACCGCTCCTTCAACTGCCTTCCCAGTAAGAGCTAGCATCTCAATTCTTGGTATCTCTGAAGTGCAATGTAATTCTCAGATTCAAATTGAAAACTGAAGATTTTTCAGGTATTATGTAGGAAGGTTGAACATGCACTGATGGCACAGAATAGAAATAGTTCCAATTACGTTTTGCTGATAAAAGTCTATCAATAAATGCAAATGAAATCAATCTCAACATCGAAAAGCATATTTGCGTATCAGAAGTTTAAAAAAAGAAGGTAGAAGCATCAGCCAGGTTAATTAAAACAGCTAGAAAAATCTTAACTTTGATAGTAAATAACAGTACACAAGCATCAGCAATCCGACATTATAGACAAAAGGGCAATCGTGATTCTTTGAAAAAAAAATTGGGAAGTCTTTAGGCAAGATCCACATCCCATAGTAAGAGCATCTTTTTTAAAATAGAGAGCATCTTTAGTACAAAGTTACAATAGAGAGTGAATTTTTACACACCACTCTAATAGGACTAGGACTCTCTATTCCTATCATTTTATTATTATGTTTTGTCTTTTTTGGCAATAAATTTGACTTCCCTCCTATTTTTTCACCATTATTTTAAATGAAATACGTTTATCCTAAATGTCTCGGATGAAAAGATAAATATATCATTTTTCTGTTCCAAAAAAAGTATAGTAGAGAGTGAGTTTGACTCTCCAAATGTAGAGAGTCAAATTGGACTATTTATTTGAGAGAGTTTAAATAAAGAGTCCATTAGAGAATAAATTTTAAGGATTGACTCTCTATAATAGAGAATTGAGTGGGAATAGAGAGCTTATTGGAGATGCTCTAAGGCAACTTAAACATACAAGTAAAAAGCTTCCAATATGGAAACAGAATTTTATAAGCACATATGAGACAAAACAATGTTGCAGTAACAGGCACCATTTTACCTTGTCTTCTACTGTCAGAGCTTCAGAGTTATAGTGAATGCACAAGATAATTTTGACATGGCAACATAGTAATAGTAGAAAGCACAGAAAAGCTCAAATATAGTGAATCACTGAATCTTATGTTTGACATGGAGAAATAGGAAAAACATTTCAACTTAGCTAGATTTATTGGTTTGATGAAAAAAAAACCTTTCATTACCCATATCTAATAAATGAAAATGGCTGGCTGAATAAGTTTAAAATTTGTGCTGTAACAACATAATTGAAAACACTGAAATGAGAATATTCACTTCTATTGGTTTGTAAACAGAATATGTACAGCATCCAAAGAATTTCACAAATAAAGCATAAAAAAACCCAACACTCGCATTCTTTTGCATAAAACAGTATTATCCATCCACAGCAATATTGAGTAATCAATAATATAACAAGGAAAAAATAGTACCAACAAGAACTTGAATGAGCAAGAGTATAGAGCAAAAAAACTCAAAAAAAAAAAAACTTTTAAAAAAGGAGCAGAGGTGTGACCTTATAAGATTATAAATATAAGCTGTTACACTTCGATCTGATTTTAGGTATATCAAACTCTAACAAATTTTTAATGAGTGTAAAGATACATACCCGCAATGCAGAAGTTTAAAATTATTCAGAGGCTATGCAAATCTACAACCTATATGGATAAAATTTGTATCAAGCTGTTGCATAGGAATAGTAGTACCTGGGAGAATCACATCTGTGTGCTCAGATAATCTAAGTTCTCCAACAAGTGAGTCGGCACGAACTGGTGTATATCTACAAAAAGCATACAACAAATTTTATGTAAACTACAGCATGTTTTAAAACAAAAAAAATATATATATGTAAACATCCTCAGACAGAAACTATATGTTACTAGCCATTTAAAAAACAGACGATACGTGTATATATACTAATTGCAATTAATGCCCTTAAACAGAAGCCTTTTTAAGCTTCTGGAATGCAATAGAAAAAAATTCTTGCACAGAAAAATAATGTTGTTACCATCTATCAATGCCAAGACTAAATCATGATTTGGCCCATATTGGAGGAGGGTCATAAAATTGACATAAGCAACTGCATCAGGACATGTTAACCTAGACGGACTTAAAATCATGACAATTTTTATATGTTGGTTTCAGATCACAAGCAGATTTCATCATAATCACTCTCAAATCATGACAATTTTTTCGTCAATGATGGTCTGTTAAAGAGGGTCTCCACCAAGTCACAAACAAGATGCCAACCAAACCCTCTCAAATTACAATTCTTTTGAGCAGCGAGTGCCTGGTATTCACCAACTATCATTTTCCTGACAGCAGAGTTAGTTGCTTGAGTTGGCTAAAAGTTGTTGGTATTTGGTGGGTAGTGGAGGGTTAAAGTTCATTCACTTTTGAGGATATAATATGCAGATAAATATAAGAATGACTTCCATCAAAGCTAGAACAAATTCTTGACCATTCGTTTATTTAAATTAAGTATTGCATATGCCTTCGACATTACAGACACGAGTTTCAAATCTATGGTTATCCGTTATTTAAACCCCAAAACAAACATGTGGTTTTCTACAAATATCTGCATTGACATCGCATTCTGAATTTCAAAGGTTTTTTGAGAATTCCAAAAATCAAATGTATGATTATATGGGCACCTCACAAAATACTGAAAGGCACTCCATCTATCTTTCTTCAAATTGTAAAGTGACAATACTTTTCATAATGCTGATGGTTAATTTTTGAAAGATAAGATGCTGATACAATCAATGAGCTGGTGAAAGGGTAATTGGTAGTTTAGAAAAAAAAAAGGAGAATAGAGTTCATAGTATTTTGTTAAGTGTAATTATCATTACTCTTAGAGTATTACTTTCCTATTATGTTACTTTACAATTACTCTACATTCCTATGGCTTTCCTAATATGTTCTACTTTCCTAATATTATAGTTCTCTTCAATATCAATCAATTACAAACGGGTGATAGGGTGTTGGCAACCCACACCCTACACACTATCGTTTCATAATCATTTCATAGTCACTTTTGATTCTTCTCTTTCTTTTCATAAAACCTAAAATTCAATTATTCAAATTGCAAATTGGTACCGAAGGATATCCCTAGGCGCACTCCACTCACCTAGTGGTTAGGCAAACCCAGCACACATAAAAGTTGTAGTCGTGTGCGTATTGGCCAGTTATTGTTGTAGCGAGAATCATTCTAAATTGCAATTTTCCTACGTCAGCGTCTTCATCCGTTGTTCATCAGTTGCTGCCATTATTTTCAGTTAATGTGGGGTGCCTAAATCCGTATTCGTGTCTTCGTGTCTTCGGTGTCTAATTATCGGTGCAGATTTTAGTGTTTTCATTACGACCTAGTATTGGTTCAATGATATTCGGCCCTATTTAGTTCTCGGTGCAGATTTTAGTGTTTTCATTACGACCTAGTATTGGTTCAATGATATTTGGCCCAATTTAGTTCTCATTTAATGGTTTTCAAAACAGTTCAATTTTGATGTAGTGTTTTCAACTCAGTTTAGTGTCGGTTTTGTGGTTTTTAGGCCAATTTGGGGCTGCTTTAGTGGTTATATCCCGGTCCAATGCCAATTTTGGAGTTTTTAGCGCCGATTCAAACCCGATGTGCAGGTTGATACCTTGCCTATGGTTCTTTGAGGTGTTGCTGGATGTATTGTGGTTCTTTGTGGTGTTGCTAGTTGCATTCGTTTGTACTCACATTGTTGGTAATGGTGCTGGTGTTGTTGTGTTTGTCCTTTGTTGTCACCATCTTTTTCTTTCTCTAGATCATTTTGGTAATCGTTTGTTACTGCTATTTTGGTGTGGTCGTTGGTTGTTTCTTTGTAAAACCAAAAGAATGTTTTAAACTTCATCTGAAGTAATTACCTACGTTAGGTTTGTTACATGGGGGAAGTACCGTGGTAGTATGTTGATTACAAAAGTCCCCAAATTGTCTAAACCAATCACCCAAAGCTTGGTTTTACCATCCTTATTGTCTACGTGGAGATATTACTGTCCAGTCAGTGATTTTCTCACCAAGCCATCGGCGCAGTCCACCTTTAGTAACCTTTGTTAATGGACATTTTTTTATCTCTATGCTCAAGGGGGTAGTGTTAGAATATTATTTTCCATTATTCTATTTTCATATTATGTTACTTTCCTATTATTCTAATTTCCTATTAATGTTTCGTAACCAACAAAAAGAGGGAGGCAAGAGCAATTTCAGCAAGAAGCTCACCATCGGGACGCTAGGAGCATCATCTTTTATTTACTATCTTCTTTTCTTTCTTTTCATAAACTCTAAAATTCAATTATTTAAGTTTCAACTATTACTCTGTTGCAGTAAAATTCCATTAACTTATAAAAGAATAACATATTTTCTCTAGCAATAATGTTCATTCTGTAGTGTTTTTTTTAGTCAATTGTAACATTTACTTAATTTTTTAATCATCATATTCAAACAAGGACAACCAAGCTAAAATGAGAGAAGAGACATTTACCCAAACAACAAACGACAATTATAATCTGTATCTGTAACTATGTAAGTTTTAGCACTGGCTCCATTGATGAGAATGATTGTTCCCTCGTCCGTTTCTCTATACCAGCTAAACAAGCTTGATCCTTCATGTCCACCAAAATATTGTCCTTCCCCAGAATAAGCAGATGAGGACACTTGCTTCACACGAACATTAGAAACTACTGGAAGAGCTGCAACATTATTTTACTTCGACATGTTAAGAGCAAAACGGATACAAAATCAAAACTAAAAAATTTGGATGCTGTTGAAGCCAATGGAAAAGGACCAATTATAATACTCTATTTGCACAACATAAAAAAGATTAACCATTACAAAGGCTCCATATAAGTGGTACTATTACAATAAGAATGTCTATAACCACACGACCTCTTGAAATTTGTAATAAAAGACCAAATACAATGCGATCCAGATGAATTAATTATAAAAGACTCCATGGAACACCAAATCAGAACCATATTAGTGTGAATGGTGGGTCCAAGAGCTAATAGCTGCTAAGACCAATACGAACCATCCGATAGGATGAGTGGACAGATAAATTTAACTGGCACCTATTGAAGAAAGGAAATGGCACTCTACCTGGTGTGACTGGAGCGTCGCAAATTGATACCAATGGCTTTCCACAATTGCCATCTGAACGAGTTGGCAGCCAATATAAAGCCAAATAGGACCCCACGTCTTCAAGTGAAGGGGTGTATGTTCTGCCAGAGAAGTAATTGTTAACTGAAGTTTATTTGAAAGATAGAGAGATCAACTTGGAATCCATCATACAATATATTGTATGATGGATATAATCTACATATTGCATAACTTACAAAGTGTTGCTACATATAAAAACATCCTCAGCAGAATTCGATATGTCCATCAGAGCAGATTCATGGAGCTTAATTTTCGTCCTGTACCAAATATATTGTCCAACACCTTCTTGTCCTCCGAAGTATGTCTTTTGAGGGACAACTTCCTTGTCCTCACAGCAATCAGGAATTTGCAGCCCCACACCCATAGGGCCCGCTGTTGCATGTAAAGTTGTAGAAATTATGTGCCAGTAGATAGAAAAGTTTAGAAAGTGAGATTACTGTGACACAATTCACAATGATAAAGGCCTGAATTAAGTGTGAATGACATTCACTATTCCAAACGAGGAATGAATAATATACAGCCTGGCAACAATTATGATCTATACACAGTATACTTAACCATGAAGCGTTTGGGTGCACCACAGCAGCAGCAATTTTACTGCTTAATGCTAACAGATATCCAAAGTACTTTGTTGTGTCTAGGTCATGTTCAAAGAGTTTTTCGTTACTTGGAGTTCATTAACAGATTTACACATAAGCTCAGATAGGTTTGAAGTCTTTTATATTTCATATCTAAAGCCTTCATTAGTAGCAGCACAGCATCCAAAAATATATAACAGTTTGAGGGGATAAGTTAATAAATAGCCTAACAAAAAGGCTCATGCAATACAAAGATGGACTCAGAGTTCAGGTGAATAAAAATATTTACTAGTAGCAGCATAAATTTTATCTGCTTTCTCACTTTTCCGGTGGGTAAGAGAGAGTATTACAAAAAGCCCTGGAGAATTTGTTGTTGAACATGCCAGAAGGTATACTGATATCCAACCTACAACTGTTCAACAAGGTTAGGCCAATTACTATACCACTTCTCATAGACCAAAAAGGTGTGGATGACATCACACCATTTTTTCCCTTAACTGAAGATATTTGTTAGTTTAAAATAGGTTCTTTCATTACAGCAACCAATTCCTTTCTTCTTAAGTATTCCAGCAAGCTTTCTTAAACACGTTTAAAAAAATTGCAGCTCCACACTCTCCACAATAAAAACAAATGAGATGCAGATAATTAGAAGACAACTTATACTTGTTTTGGAGAAGAATCATGCTCATTCAGGAGCATCCCTACATGGCTACATCATTGTTTAATTCATCCCAGTGTTGCAGAGAAACTAAAAAGGCCTTGGAAAACTTTCTTTGGGCAAGGGATTAGGAGGTAAGCAATGATCAATCAACTAGATGTGAGTGTGTAAAGAGAGCTTGTATGCCCTACCGAATAACTTGGATCATTCAAGGTTGGTTTATATGCTTTAAGAGTCTTCCCACTCATGGCCAGTTGATTTTAATCTAGGAAGCATGGATACGGATAAGAGATACGGGTATAATACGATACGGATACGGCAAAACCCCAAAAAATATGATATGGGTACAGCCAGGATACAACTATAAATATATATATTTTATATTTAAACTATTACGAGATGACTTAATAGAGATAATTTTTAGTGATTCTTTAATAACAATAAACAATATTAACAAGTTTTTATTTTAAAATAATTACCTATCGTCTCACTATAGTACATCTACAAAGTGAACATAATTAATTAAATGAATAAGAACTAAGATTTAACTAGATTGTTTGCTTAGGAGTATTTGTTGCTAAGATTATAGAGTAATCAGTTCATTTATACTCTTTGGACATGTGATAAAGTATAATACTTGGAACATACTCGTGTCTTCAAAGTCAAGAATTTTTGTTGATGTATTATATTGTATGTGAAATCAAAAAGAAGAGGTAAAGATTAAAACTAAAAAATATACATACTTATTTGCATATAGAAGTATCTGTGAACTATTCATATATATATTTATTATTGGATGCATTTAGTGTATATTTGATACATAACCTTGAGTATCTAATGAGTATTGTATCTTATACGAATATATCGATCATAATGAAGTATCTATGCTTCATAATTTTTGATACTCTAACATGGTATTAGAGTTGGCTCTTGGATGGTCAGCGGACCAAACGTCTAACCCATTTAAATTTTTTGATGTACATGTTTGTTTGCTTGTTTGTTTGTTATGTTTGAGCCTATGTCCCACATAAGAAAGGGTGTAAAGAAAGCTTGTATCCCACATCGAATCATTAGGAACACCCAAGGTTAGTTATATAATTAAGGGGCCTCTCCACTCATTGCCAAATAGTTTTGAATTATATGTCCTAATAGCAAGACCATGTATTGTTACAAGATAAAAGGCAAGAATGGCTCAAGATATGTCCTCCATTGTTTCTTGATAAGAAGTTGTTTCACCACAAAGGGTATAGGATGGACTTAAACTATGTTGTTTGTCTATTTACATCCCTTGTGACATATAGTCACTACGTTGTATCCTTCTTGTTGCTTTTTGAGTCCAAGATGTCAATGATTGCAAAATTTTGCAATATAGTTGGTGAGAGAGAGAGAACTTAGCGGTGACATTGGGGCCACAAGCATGTATAAAGGTAGTTTCACAATAAATTAGACTACTTCAAATACTAACAATTCAAAGTACTATGTCATTAACAACACAATAGTTAATAACTTAAACAGTCTCGGAAAGAGATGCATGTTGGAACTGAGTCAAAACATTTATTGACTTTCTCATAATGCCTCAAAAGATTGGCGTTTCCAAAAAAACTCAACTATTAAACCTTGTATTATGGAAATACTTAACGAAAGTTTTGTTATAGTGCAATGTATCATTGTGTCAATATTTCTAATTTTTTATTTTAACACCAAAGAGCTTAAGGAAAGCAAATTTTACTCTAGAATGGGCAATGCAATAAGAAAAACTAATTCGAAGATGTGACAGGCATAGCCAACCCAGCTCCAGAAGTACTGTTCAAATACCATATACATTTACTGAATTAGACAAGAATAAGCAAGCAATTACTCCACATTGGCCAAATAGTAAAAACGATTAAAATCCAGAAGTATATACACTCACTATTCTCAATAAAAGATATTCATAAGCAAACAAAACAGCTTATACGATTGTTCCAGAGTCGAAGAAAAAAGGCGGTCTTCTGATACTAAAACTAGCATACCAAGAATTTCCAATAAGCTGATAAAACAAGTAGGGTCATCACAGAATTTGGTACCAGTTTTCTATGAGGATGGACTTTGTACAGTCCTAAACTTTGGTTACATTTATGGTGAATTTTTCACAATGGAAGGAACAACTCACCAGGAGCAACGGGACTGGATATTACACTCCTCGAAGTCCCTTTCAATCCATCTTTTCGCACAGGTGTGTAAACAACTTCCACAGCACCTCCCACATCCTCTAAAGTTAAATCTAAAAACCCTGCCAAAGTAATAAGTTCACTATTTAGCAGGTCCCTAGACATACTGGGAATAAAAAGCATCTGAGAATTGAAAAGGCAAAACATACCACCAGCATTCAGTTTCTCCCTAACACCACTATCCTTCACCCTAAACCATTCATACAAACAGTCCCCCTTTTCACTGAGCAAAAAATAAAAGGATTCAAATTCAGAAATTAGAATAAAACATGGGTAGAAGCTAAGGTTATGTCAAGCCAATGGTTCACCAATTCTCACCCTCCACTGTAAGATGCAACAAAGCTCAAACGCTCTCCTTCAATAAATGATCCAAGAAATTCAAGCGACTGGCAAGTCGGTGGCCCTGCAATAAAAAATTCTATTCAAAAGCAGCAATTATTGTGATACCGATTCTCCAGGGAACAAAATTGGATATCCATAATCAGTGTAAGTGGCTAATAGACCTTCATTATATAAGAATAGGAAAGAATGCAACTCATGTATGAAAAAAAAATTATTCAAAAGATGCTGAAAAATCTATGAATATTACCAGCTACAATTGGTCCAATTTGTTCAGAAAGGACAATGGGACCGCGGGCCCAATCAATTCTGACAGGCTCACATGAAACCGATATAAAAAGCCCAATATCATCAACAGAGAGCATGTATGATGAATTAATGGCACCATTAACTTCAATTTGGATGCCATCTGAACTAATCTGCATGCAACACTTCCATTATTGAGCTATGGTAGCAGTAAATTATGAATTATAATGTAAGACTAGGTAATGTAAATAATCATTGAAAAGTCAAGCTTTGCAACAACAGGCAAGGAGGAAATCACTATTAGTATAGAGATCAACATACTCGGAACCAGCGGAAAACTGAGTCTCCCTCATCACCACCCCAATATTTTTTTTCAACACTTAGCTTAGTGCCTTCGATAGCAGTTCCAACTATGTGTAGAGAAAGCAACCTCGGGCTTCCTAATGATCAAGGAGCATTAAACAATAATAAGTTATGTCAGCACTTAATTTAAATACCTCCACATCCAGAATCAGACGCTAGCTCAACTCCCAAATGTAAGCAAGGATGCAAGCAGCACAAATAAACTGTTTCTTAGAACAGAACACATTATAATGATTTTAAAACCACAGGCACCAGATACTCGCGCCGCCGGAAAAAATATTAGTACACAGCACATGCAAAACGCCATCAAGAAAAATAAAAAAATAGGCATCTCATGTAAAACGAACATAAGCAAGAGTAACCGGCCCCTACCGAAACCAAAAAATACTGACAGTCTAAGAGCTGCATCCATGCCAGAGAGCATCCAGATTCCAAAATTTCTTCGATACTCTTGGTTCCATCCAAGATTGATAAGTGCATTATGATAAGATTGAACACTTCAAAAGGCACAGTCTAGTCTCTTTCTTGTTTGTAAGGTTTTATATTCTCTCGTGCTATTTGTCATTACTGTGCACTATTTCTCTCTTTCCCGCTTTTCTTAGCATACTATGGTCCCCCTGACATTGCTTGCACATACCCATAGCTTCAAATATAAAATCCAAAATGTTGGACAGTTGGCAAACACCTCGTTGGCTCTTTACATCAGACGAAACAAGCCTTGTGATATTAGCATAACATTCTTTTAACAAAAAAAGAAATTTCAATCCAAAAAAAAATACTCATTGATAATGATGTTGCACCCACATAATTTCAAATCTAAAAGGAGTTGGGCCCCATTGCACTCAATTCCAGAGTAATCAGACACTTGTCAAACACGACTCAAACTAAAGTTTCTTGTCTAACATTTGAAAAACAGCCCTCTCATTCTAATGAAATAAAAAACAATCTAGCCTTTTGCAAAACCAATTATTTCCAAAATTTGTTAGTGTAAAGCTCCCATTACTCAAAGGTGACTTCTGCAGATTAGTTTCCCTAATTAACTCATTGAACCCCTTCATACTTCTAGTCAGCCTTCCCCTTGCATTTTCTCAGTCACATATCTAACTACAATAATATCTTCCACTAAACGCCACCTCATGTTAAACAACCATACAAAACCAGCCAGCTCTTCCCCAGAAACTCCTCCTTAACCAAGATTTATTAGGCCCATAGATTCAGGCAACAACCAATATACTCCACCATCAATTCTCAAATATACAAAAACTTAAAAATCACCAATTAAAAACATTATCCTAACATCCAATATAACCCCTATATCCCTGATTTGATTTACTACATGAAGGCAATAAATCCCAATCCTTAAACCAAACTCTCAACCCCCAGAAACTACAAACAACCCATCTAATCACTATCACCTAAGAAGCACGGATACGGACATGGGTGTCGTATCCGATACGATACGGACACAGCGATACGGAAAAATTCCAAAATGTAGATACGGGTACGGCGAGAATACGGCTAATTAAAATAATTATATATATTTTTATATATATAACAACATAATAATAACAAACAAGACATAGCAAACATTACTTAAATTGAAATAGATCAAAATTCAAAAAATATATATAATTTTCAAAACCAACAGGCAGCAGCACAGATGACCAAAAAAAAAGCTAGCTAGGAAAGCACAACAAAAAAAGAGAAGACAAAAGCACAACAAAAAAGAGAAGACCAGCGGCCAGCAAGCAACACAGCACCAAAAGGCAACAAGTTAGGAAAGCAATTTTCAATATTTAAAACCAGTTGGCAGCAGCACACTAGCACAGAAAAGCAACAACACAAATGACCAAGACCAAAAAAAAATTCCGAAGGCAGCAAGTAACACAACACCGGACCAAAAAAAAATCCCCAATTTTTGAAAACCCTAAAAATTCCCAATCAAATTAACCTAATCAAATTTTTTGAAAGTTCACACTCCACACAGACCAGAAGATGAAGAGGTAAGAGCAGTAGTAGATCTGAAAAAAAAAAAATAGAAGCAAGTCGCAGATCGCAGTCACAGAGCGCGATCGCTGTCGCAAGTGAGTTGCCCTTCCTCTTCCCTCTCCTTCTTCTTCTCCTCCTCTGGTCCTCTCGAGCTCCTCCTCTTCTCTTCTCTTTTCTCCTCTCTCTCTCTCGAACACACCAAATGTCGATTGGAATCGGTTCACAAATCAACGACGCTTTAGTTTTTTCCTTTTCAAGCCAAAACGACGTAGCTTTGGCCGTTTTTTTTTGTTTCGACCCCCCTAAGTTTTTAAAATAACAAACGTACCCTGCCATATCCCCCACATATCCGACCAAAAAAAAATGACAGCCACTGTTCAGGACACTTCTACAAGTGTCGGACACGTATCCGACCGTTGGACACGTGTTCGACATTGCCACGACGACCCCCCGACGAGTATCCGTGCTTCCTAGACTATCACTTTCTTAGTCTCTTGTAACACCACAACTAGAGGTGTCAAACGTGTCGGATTAAACAGTTACGTGTCGAGTTAAACGGGTAGAAAATATATAAACCCATACACGACACGTTTAATAAACGGGTAAAAAATCTCAACACAAACACGACCCGTTTAAT
Source organism: Ilex paraguariensis (assembly GCA_963454935.2). Classification (NCBI taxonomy): domain Eukaryota; kingdom Viridiplantae; phylum Streptophyta; class Magnoliopsida; order Aquifoliales; family Aquifoliaceae; genus Ilex; species Ilex paraguariensis. The sequence goes on from CAUOFW020001258.1 coordinate 434,573, forward strand.
AAACGGGTAACACGACATCGACTCGTTTAACCCGTTTAATTTTAAAAAAATTATATTAACAAATTTTAATACTCCACTTTTTTTTTATTACCAATTGCACTTATCTCAAAAAAGAGAAATTTTTAGTCAAATCACATAAAAATAAGACTTGAAGGCTTAAAAAAAACACAAGAGGTCATTGCTTTTTATAGGCAACTCAAACCTCCTCATCTCCCCTCATTTTTCAATGTGGTATAAAAACAAAAGGCATTGGTTTGCCTTTGCCTTTGAAGTGCTCCTCCTCTCTTCTCTTTTGTCTTTGAACTACTACTTTACTTTTTTTTTTATTAATTTCTTTATTTCTTTTTTTCTTACTAATTTTTTAAAATAATTATTAATTTATTATTATATTAATTTTATTTAAACGGGTAAACGTGTGATAAACGGTTTCACAGGTCTCACCCAGACACGACCCGTTTATTAAACATGTTTGGCGTGTCAACCCGTTTATCACTCAAACCCGTTAAGATCTCACTCAAACCCGCTTAATTCGTGTCAGTTAATTATGTCGTGTTGAATTTTGACCGCCCAAACCACAACATTAGCGTTAAGCTTTTAACGACCACCCTCCCGAATAGCCTTTACTATTTTCCTATTGCCCAACCAAACACTATGAATCTTCATTAAGAAAAAATTTTACCCCTAAAATTACTACATTCACTATTACCTTTATAGTTAACACCAAATTTCAAAATTTTAACCTCTCTCATCCCCTCTTTTATTCCTAATACCCTTTCCTTTATTATATTTGTACCTTCCCCTCTAAAAGGTACAAGAGTCATTTCAATTGTAGTCAAGAAATCCCTCAACAATTCCCTAACTTCCCCCTTTTTTCAAAACTCAAATCCACTATCTCATTTCTACCCTTCAAACACTTTCCATTCAAAGAAGCCCCAAAGCATTACAAACATGCAACTGATTTTCCTCATGGAGAATACCAGTAGCTCCAATAAGAGTATTCATTTCCTTACCAATCCTATTGCTAGGATTCCCTAATTGTGATGACTTAGATCTAATACGTTTATCCTTAGACACTTCTCTCTGCGTATAATCTAATAGAAGCAAGCGATTATTAGAAGCATAAGGTAAAACAGGACAAAGACACAATAAACCCCTACTCTCCTCAACCCTCACCATCCGAAACTACTACTGAAATGCACCAAAGAAGAGCTAGAGCACTTAGCGGATGCCAGTTTCTCTTCATTAGGAAAAGCTATGTGCTCATCAAATAGGTCTCCAACATCGAGTAGTGTTTCTACCACCCTAGACCCCTCGGAACTGTTGAACTCTTTGCTGTTATACTACCATTTTCACCGTCCACATATTCATTATCATTGTCCAAACCAAAGTAGGTTTCTTTAAATTTTAAGAATCCGTCATCAACATTATCTCAACATAATATACGTTGCAGAATACCAAACCTACTTTCCATCAATTCCTTTTTCGCATCTCTAAACTCCACATCCACTTCCATAGATTTCCTCAATCCCTCAAACCTTCAATCAACAAAATACTCTTGTCTATCCCAATCAAGACCCACCCCTTTCAATTCCCCTTCATTCACAAGTTCCCAACCCATGACTTCATTAATCGCATCATCGCTCATCTTCTTTAGAGTTGCAGAAGACAAGTATGTTATCCCAAATAGTGAATGAGAACTTATTAGGGCTTTCAATGTCAGGCTAACATAACCTGTTACCCGAACAAAGCAGAGAGCAGTGGGTTTGGTCCATCACAGCCAATCACTTAAATCTGCAGACTTTCTTTGGATTAAATTTGTTGAATGCCAACAACCAGCGCATCCTAGGCCTATCATGTACCTTTTCACTTTGTTATTTAGTATATATTATTAAAAAAAACTCCAACACATTACCTGGACGTACACGCTCCTGCCCATTGCAAGTTCTGGACTCACCCACTATTCCATCATCACGTACAGGGGTACATGTAAAAGATATGAATTTATCAATAGCATCTTTTGTAACACGATACTGAAGAAGACCTGAAACCTCAGGTATTAAAGTACCCGAGTCAGTTTCAGCCTGCAGAAACCACAGAACATATAAGTCAATATTCGAATTCAAAGTTCAAAAAAAAAAAAAAAAAAAAAAAAGCAGGGTCACACAAATATTTTTTGCTACTCAAAGTTGATTATAAAACTAAGAGAGGACTAATCGTGTAGCATCCATTTATGGAAAAATTACAGCAATTACATATCACTTATTAGGTTTCTAGGGAAAAGTTATTATATAAAGAAAGCAGTAAGATAAGTATGCTTAGCAAGATCTGCCAAAGTGAACTGTGAAGATACTAACTTGAGCCTGCGCACGCTGCAAATGGTTTGTGCCAAAATGAATTAAAAAACATTACCACCTTACTAAGAGTTTCAGTTGGTATGTGAAATTCTTTGTCTTCAAAAAAGAAGAGAACAAAATACAAGTTTTAAACCCAGCTTGTGAGTAATTTCACTCGTGTATATTCGGAGGCTGTCATCTAGTAAGTTTTTAGTTACAATCCATGAATATGAACGTTCAGACAGTACAGTCAGAGCAAATATGCACCCAAAACCAAAATCGCCCATGGTGCATAATGAATTTAAAGTTGACTAAGCATCCATGCAACACCAAGTTTGATTCATACTCTTGTTCATTGTCCTTTTACACGTCATAGGGGCTGCACTAAAAAATCAAAAGTATATACCTCATGAAGATACCAACTGTAAATACTTTTTCCTTCATGACCCCCTATGTACCCATATGATGCTGTCAGAATTCCACCTTCAGAGTAATCTCCAGTTAAAGATAAGAAATTTAGGCTTGGGGGAAGAGCTGCAAAGATTTAAAATGCATGTTAGCAACATATTCATTACATCAACTGCTCAAGAATAACAACGGAACCATGCATTGAATGGGAGACCAAAAACTAAATTACTTCAGAAACTTACAGATATTGTTTGAACTGTTTTGAATATAAGTTTTTTTTCAAACAGATACCAAGATCTAACAACCACAGGCAATTTGCAAGGAAAAAAAGTTAAAACAAAAGTGAACAAACAAGAAAGATGTGTTACCTATCAACAATGGGTGAGTTTAATCACACCCAAAAACACTCTACACCAATTGTAAGGCAAATCAAGAACAATCTACTGGCCTTGGGTAAATAATGGGTTCCAGTTCTTTTTTCTCTTTTGTACTTGGGTTCCAGTGCATTTGCACCAAAAAAAAAAAGCATCTTACAAAGGAATATGGAACCAACAAGCTTGATCTCTAATGTCAGGTAATGTCTGATCATGTTCTCAGAACACTTCAAGAATATGAAACACCAAAAATAACGTTTCTACTCTGATAATAGTTCGCAAGCTCAATGTATGTATACTTTCAATTTCTAACCCCAATAATAACATTGTACTTTGGAACAATTGTTATTTTTATGCAGCCTTGTTCAAAGTGATTTCTCTTCAATTTCTTATTATTTCTGGATTTGCTTTCAAGCCATAAATCTTGACATTTGAAGCTTGGTGTCTGAATTGAAAAGAGAATAACACCCCATATGATAACCCAATTCTTAATATTAAAATATTGAGGTTTGAATGAGCATCATTTTATTTGCCTCATTCAATAATTGATAAAATTAAAGGAAGAGGGGTTGTCCGAATGGCAACATGAAATCAAATGCTTATGATCCCTCCTATTCTAGAATGCATTTTCATACTTGACTCATTCATTAACTAATTAGAGTACAGGATGATGAGTCATTCAGTCATTTGAATGGCAAGATTAGATCAAAGAAACAGTATCCTTAAATGCAAACATTGAGAATTTGAAGTTGTGGCTCCCCCCTTTGTAGCATTTACAAATTAATCATGGAAACCTCATTTACATGATTAAAAAGATTTGGAATGCTGTAGGATACAAAATTCGTTGAGGAGGTGTTCCTTGCAACATACTTTGCAAACTTACACAGCATGCATAATTTATTTTGTAGGATGGATTCTCATACTTGACTCATTCTTCAATTCAATTGCAAAGAAGGAAGATGGGTCATTGGAATAGCAAGATGAAATCAAATGTACAGAATCCCTCTCATCATAAAATCAAAAAACTGAGAATATGAATTATTTGACAACATCTTCCGGTTAGAACTTCTGGAAAACTGCCCACAACTTTTAAACAAGAAATTCAACTCAGTGTGCACCATTGATTCTTAACAAGGCTTCATCTAGTGTATGACCCAGGGGTGGGTCAAGTCACACACTCCTTGCTTAACCATAATCTACTCAGGAGATGAACCTAAGAGAAATTCACTGCTTCATCTCGCTTTTGAGGAGATCAGCTCCAGAAACTAAACAGACAATTGGTCATGATTATTTGTGGCATAGCCCCCTTGAGTCACACACCTGAAGGTATGGCTCAACAAATGCCTCCAAGCTTAGCAATGAATTAGGCACAGCGTGTCACGAGAAGCCACTTCGAAAAACAACAAAAGAGTTGTCGGCCTTAAACTTGGGAAGAAGAGTTATATGTGTAGAATGATATTATTTTGGTCCTTTAGTCATTTCATTTTAATTCAGATTTGTTAGACAACGTTTTCCCCAATATGCATATAACAGCAGGGAAATCAGTACTACAGAGTGAAAATGTTTCAAGTTCCACGTTGCCACAACACTGTAGAGAGCATGTTTATAGTGGCACTCTGGCTACTTTCACTTTACCAAGTTTGAAAATGGTTGACACAATTCAATTCAAGAGCTTCGACCCTTTAAGTAAATTTCCTAAGAGACACTGATTCCCATGAATAGAGTTGTGGTCATCACGTTTAAGTCAGATAGGTTAGCCTTAAACCTAATACTACTATCCCCAAAATACAGGATGAAGTTTGGAGAGTGCAAAACTGATATTGAAAAGACACCTTCATGAGGCCATCTTGGCCATGAAGAATACATGACATCATGTTGTTTGAGAACTACAGTTAATTTAAAAGCAGAATCCACACTTAACTAACTATATATTAGCTTGGCACATACCCCTTTCTGCCACTTCCTAATTGCCCACTCCCTCTCCCCCCCCCCCCCCAAAAAAAATAAAAAAAAAAAAAAATAAAAACTTTGAAATTTCTGGCTCTGCCACTGGACCCATTCATGTTTCAAAATAGTTCATTACAAAGCTATACTTAGTCTTCTTAATGGTCCTCAAGCTGTTTACCCTTGACTATACTGAATATTGATTAAAACCAAAAAAAGAGCCTTCACATGAAGTTTGGCACAATACAGTCAAAGCATTGATTCAATAAAGATTTGAAGAACTGGAATTCACACTGAAAAGACTTACTTTACTGCAAAGACAACACTTAATTATGAAACTGAGAGACTAATAGATATTTGTTTATGGACACCACAACGAGTTTATAAGAATCAAGAGATTTCTGATGATTATAATATACTACACAAGAGCATAGTTATCAAATCGTGTATCGGAAGGCGTATCGTAAGATACAAATATTGTATCGTATCATGTATCGTATCGTGTATCGTAAGATACGATGCAATTTTAAATAAATAATAAAAAAATATATATACCTTTGAAAAAAAGTCATACTCATAAAAAATATAGCATTTCATTAATACTCCACCAACTATTCAAGTTATCAACATAATCCACTACTATTATAATGCAAAGTTCACAACCATAGTTCACTAATTCAAACTTTAAACACCAAAGAGACTTCTAATCCAAATTTCTAACATCCATTTTGAACTCAATCTTCAATTTCAATTGAAAATGCATCATCATCATCATCATTGTGATCGGATGCCAACAAGTCTTCACTTGTCGTTTTTTTTTAAAAAAATCAGAGCACAAAACGACGTCGTTTTAAAAAAAAAAAAAAAAAAATTGCACGTATCGTGCGTTTCGTACCGATACGTATCGTATCGTAAAAACGTATCGTGTATCGGACGATACAACGCAAAAACGATACATAACTACGATCCGTATCGTTTTAGGGCTATATCGTAACGTATCGTACGATACGTATCGCGTATCGTACGATACTAACAACTTTGCACAAGAGTATTTGATAAACTATGGGATATTCCACACGGTAAGTAACTGAAGGGATGATATCATGTAGAAAAAAAAATCTAGATGGAGTATATTTTGATTTGAAAATTTTCGAATACGACCCATTTTACAGCCCAGTTCAGACTTAGTCGAATTTGTACACACTCAAGACAGATAAATACCGAACAAGACAAATATGAAGTCCATGAGAGTGGAATTAAATTAAGACGCTGATAACTTGAGTACCTTTTGTGGAGTCTTTGTACTATTCTTTAGTTTGGACAAAACTAATTTGTTTCTTTGAACATATTTGATAACAAAAACCCTTTTAAAGCAAGTCAACATCAATGCTTAGGAAACAAAAACTCTCTCAAAAGGTCCACAGCTGCTCAGCATTTTTTTTTATAGGAAACAAACTTTTAGCAATAAATAAAGGAAAGTATTGCAATATATGAATGAAGATGTCCATCCAAGTAATCGCTCAAAGCAGGGGGGAAAAAACAGAAAACCACAAGCTACATTCCATACGAAGCTCTCCAACTTGATATGATACCAAAAAAAAAAAGGGACATCCTCAAATTATTTTGGCACCGAAGCCGAAAATGAAGCTAAGAAATAGATCCGCTCCCACCTCACTTCCAAAACGTCTTCTCTATCTTCAAATAATCACGAATTTCTTTCCAACCAAGAAACCCAAACGATTGCAAGGAAAGCACATCGCCAAAAGAATACCAACACCCATTCCAACTCTGCCCACTCCTGTGACTTAGCCTTCAAAGGTTCAATTGTCTAAGCTATTACTGATGGTGTGTGATGCAACTAATGTGTACCTTAGGTACTGTTTGGGAATCTCCACAATTGGTTCAACGCAAATCTGGTCTCATTTTGATGTCTAGTTCATTAGAAATAATTTCGAGTTGGTCTGGAAAGGGAAAACAAATTGTTCAATGGTCTAGAAGCAAATTTATTCAAACCCAACCAGGCATGTCTTTACCCTGCCTGGTTATCCTTGAACACTGGAGCCCATTAATTTAAGGGGTGTCCAAGCATGCCACAAGCAGACAGTAGACAATTAGCGAGATAATATACAGAAAATTACATCTAATTACAGCAGTGGAAAGAGAAAGCCAGTCAAATAGCAAAGTTTAGCCATCTAGGATTCAATTTTACATTGCCATGTTTTGAAATTGCAAGAAAAAAATCTTCTATTATGGTAATGTGTGGATGGGGGGTTAAAATCTTTATCTATTTGCACTTACGTTCTTACAAAGAGAATAGGTCAGACAACCAATTTCAGTGATCCTCATGATTCAACTAATTAATTTCATTTCTGTGAGGCACTCTAGACAGGTCGAATTGAAAGAGTGGATACTCATTACTCAGTTAAATGTTTCCATGAATTTGAAAGAATTATATCAACTCCCTTAGCACTTATATATAAAATATGATCAAAGTCCAAGATTTTTCTGCTTAGGAGTTATTGAGACAAGTGCAATGTCAATAAAACAAAAGCAAATACAACACCCATTTTATTCACATGAAAAAGGATAATAATAAGCCCTTTTTTGAAGATCACAAAATTTTTTTATAAGCACTTGAACATTTATGTAACTTTTGTCTTCCATCTAATCTATAATGTATAGTACTGAAAATTTAGTAAATGTACTTACTTTCAACTGCATTTTCAGATATAGCATAAACTGGTTCACCAGATTCACCATCTGGAGTCATTGGCGTGAATTTTGCAACAATATGACAGCCAACAGCTCCTAAAGGTATGCGAAAAGCCTGAGAAAGCCAAAAGTTCAACTGAGATCACGCATCACATAAGCTAGATCATAAATGACCAACTCTAACAACTCCTACCTTTGCGATTTTGGATGTGCTTAGTGCTTCAAGACCATTCTCACCATCCAACATTGGAGAATTTGTTTTAAACCACTGAACTCTGCTAGATCCTTCTGTTCCTCCAGTGACGATACCAGTTACAGTAACCTTACTGCCCTCCCTTACTTCACCAATTATCTTCACATTTGTCACTTTTGGAGGAGCTGGAATTTAGATCAGGTCAAAAGCATAAGAATTTGCAGAATCAAATGATGACTGCAAAATGATAGATCTGCTACACCACCAACTATGGACAAAAGCATGTAAATGGTTAGACATCAGAAAGAATTTGTGATAGTCAAAAGGGAAAAAGCAAAAGAAACACTAGGAAAAGGAAATGAAGCAATTGAGTGAGGTTTTTTGTTTATGTCAATATTTAATTACAATAAAAATTTTGGATCATGTATGTTCAGCATCACGTTCCCCATGATGATAAGAATGAACATCAGTTGCACTTTGAAATTTCCTCCATTAAGTTTTTCAAGTTTCCACTTTTCATTTTCAGTAAATTGAAAGAGTAAAAGGCCTACATTCTAAGGTCCAGTGATGCGTTGTTCTGCATTTTAATATTAGTTGTTTCCTGTCTTTCTTGTGCCAGTAATCTTTATAAACCTCAGGTTGTTCCCTGATATGAAAGTGCGACGTCTGAGAAGATAAGAAATCATGTATACAAGATCATCAACTCCCTTAATATAATAATATCAATCAGAAGTTAGAAAATATGTGATGATAGACAAAATAATTCAAACAGTCTAGTGGCTGTTTGGAGAGAGAACTAGCATAGCTGAAGTATAAATACTTAAGTTACACAATTTCTAACAAGCTTAAACGTTTAGTGTAGATGGTTGAACATGGTATCAAAGCAAGAAATCGTGTATTCAAATCTTGCAGCCTCTATGGTGGTCAAAAGATTTTCCACATGCTAGGCACAAAAATCTAGCCTACACGTTCGGAGATATGTTGAAATACAAAGAACTAAGTTTTACCCACTCAAGCAAGTTAAACTTTTAGTGCAGATTATGGTTTAACCGGTCTTAAAATAAAATAAGATTCATTCCATTCAAGATCATTCGGGTCCCTTAAGCTTCTCTTTGGTCCTGCACCATGTAATTTGGGAAAGATCAAGATCAGTTCTAGGGTTTTACACTGAGCCGAGGAAACCTTAACCAATAGCACACATACTCATAAAGTGCATGTGAAAAATCTCTGTAAAGATAGATTGAAACAGCACTACTCTCATCAACTACCAATTTCAATACTTTTTAAAATGGATTTATGGATTGAATTACCCAATTCTCCATTACTTTTACATGCCTAAATTTTTGCTTCTTTAATAAAACACAGCCCATGACCCATATTACATAAGCCATTATTAATACTCCATTGCTATAGAACATCCACATTGTCCATAATTTGTGGTGGAAACTGATTTTGTCAATCATTAATAGCCAACAAAATACATCCTCAAAAAAAACTTTGACCTTAAGCAGTCAGTCATGTGTCTGTAATACCTACACAAAGCAATATTTAGTTTTAAGCCTTTTCACTGATTGATAAGAGAGGCACTACAAAAAGAATCTTAAGAACAAGAAGATAGAAATAAAAAACAATAATTTCATTTTCTCACCCCAAAAAGACGTAACAAAATAGATATACATATAGTTAATGAGTCGCATTACATATTTGCATCTTTGTTGAATATCTCCTTATACTAAACTAAAGAGGGAAGTCATAAGTGATCAATTGTTTTCTAGTTAATGATTGATTATCCTGAACCAAAAATCAGTGTCAAACATTCTCAATATCGATATACCCTAGGAAATACAATTACTGGAATACATTAGGGAATACAGTTTGCGACTGATACTTTGAGCCATATTGCTCACCCTAATGCAAATGGCGATGCTCACAAAGTTTGCGGCTGGACTGGCCCTCTCATCCTCAAAATCCAACACTAAACCATATTTTAGGGCCCTCTAGGATTGTAAAAATTAAATAAACTAGGCCTGAACCATATCAAATCAAGCCGCACACAAAGCTCTCTAAGTGTAATCCATCTTTTGAAATTGTACACCACAATTTATTTACTCTTCCTTCATAACCTCTTACTCACATACATTATTGATTACAAGGATGAATATATCCCACAAAAGCCAAACAAAGACTACAGAAATATTTCTCATGACTATATAACTCACAAACCTCAGAGAGGATGGGCAAGGCAATGTAGATTAGATAATTTAGATTAAGGGAAAATACTTAGCCAACAAGGAGAAAACAAATGAGGAAATAACACATCATTGATATATGTACACCAACAAATGGTCATTGTCAATTATCTTCATATAAACACAAAAAGCCTATAATTAACTCAACTTAACAAAGCCTTAACCCAACATTTTTAGGGTCAATTTCATGAATCAAGTTTCCATTGTACTCCGTCAATAGCTATTATATCCCTCTTGTTTTACTAGTGTCATAGTACAAACTAGGAAGTCTATAAATCTGTCCAAACCACCTAAGTCAATTATCCCTTATTTTATCTCCTATATGTGCTGCCTCTACTTTTTCATCGATATAATCATTTCTAATTTTATCATTCCTAGTTTTATCACACATCCATCGTAACATTCTCATTTCCATTACACTCATTTTTTAAACGTGTTATTTCCTAGTTGTCCAACGCTCAGCACCATAAACCTAGCGGGACTTATGGTTGTTCTATAGAACTTCCCTTCTTGATTAACAGATATATGTCTATCACACAATATACTAGATGCATTCATCCATTCAGTCAATCCTACATTCATTCTCCTAGTAAGATTGTCACCAATCTCAAACTCTATGAATAATACACCATAAATATTTAACATGATAGCATGAATTTCTCAAAACAAACATGATAACTTGTTCATATGAAATATAGGTACCTTGCTTGACAATCTGAGACACTACTAACATAGATTTTCCTTCTTGCCCTGAAAAAAAAAAAAACAAATTACATTAGTTAAAAAAAGATAAACAATCAATGAGCATGTTTTCAAGGAGAAAACAAAAAGATCTAAAAAAATCTACGAGTACACTACAGACAAACAAAATCTCTAGGTGTCTTACAAAGCAATGTGAAAAATGCTAATGCCCAAAACATACTAGAAATAAATGAGCTTACCTTCAAAATTCACAGGTACATATACAAAAGCCAAGCGCCGACCAACATCTTCTTTTGTTAAAGTATGCTCAGTTGCACCAGTCGACACCAATACAAATTCTCTGCGAAAAGAAAATGAAAAGTTAAAAAAACAAATTAGAATGGAAGCAAGCCACCAACATAAATGGGAAAAAAAAAACACTCTTATTGCAAGAAATGTAGTCAAATCAGCGTCCCCCCCCCCCCAAAAAAAAAAAAAAAAAGAGAGGACTGTTAGTTGTTTAATAAGTTGGGAAATATAATACGGAATGCAAACTAACATATCATCCTTTTGGAACTCTCTGTCATAATTGGTTTTTGGGTTGGAACTTGGAGCTTTAAGTTGAAGGCCCATGAAAATATTATGATTTTCACAACCTAATGAGGGAATCAAGCAGCATGTGGTCGAACCAAATAGCCGACAAATTAGCCATTTTTCTACTTATGTTGAAAAACACCAGCCCGATTCAGGCTTACTTGTCCAAGTAAAGCCCACACACTTGTGAGGCCAAGGCTAGCTCTAATAGTACTACACAAATACATGTAAAATTACAATGTAACAAAAATGCTAGTATAAACTAGAATGATTTGTAAACAAAAATGAACAAACACCAGAAGGGGGCATGAATTATTACTAATCATTGAATATGGGCAGAACTGACACTGATACATTATAGGAATCGCACCAAGCAAGCATCATGAAACAATGCCAAGCCAAATTGCCATGAATATCTACTGATCAATAAAATATCACCAGAAGTTACTGAAACCCAGATTTGGCCCAAAAAAAAGCAAACCAATTTGGGACTAGTTTAACTCAACACATCAAACACAAGCTTCCCAAGCATGGGATCGATAAACACTGCTAGGTCACAGTAAGTGGTTGCATGGATAAACAACTACGATCTATCTAAATGCTCGGAAAAATTAAAAAAAAAAATATGTGTTCTCTCCCCTGTTAAGTCTTTATGCTGTTACAATTAATAAAGAAAGACAAAAAAATTTAAATGAAGTCTTTGTTAAGACTTAAGAGACACAAGAGAGGCATCAAACTAATTCATTAGGACAGGATAATAAAAAACTATGGCATAATAATTATAAAAAAAAAAAAAAAAGAAGAAGAAGAAGAATACAAACCCCGAGTCCTTATTTTCACGCAACCACTTAAACTTGCTGGGACCTTCTCGTCCTCCAAAGTATTCCCCAGCTCCTCTGACGGTATTTCCTTCGATAGAGTCTCCAATAATTTGTACGTGGTTGACTGACGGAGGAGCTGCCAATAGTAAAGATAGTTATTTAATGCACTTACTTTTCAATGTTTTCATGTAGTAGATGATAGATATTACTCTTTATTATCTCTTAGTATAGTTAATCTTGTCAAGGGTCCAATAAGAAAATTTAGGTAGCTTAAAAAGAAAAGATGTGATAATAAGTAACATGTGAAGAGAATAGAGAACTATTCAAAGCAAATATGTCAATGCTATAAGCTGAAGTCCAATATGCATATGACAATAACAGCAAAGATAATAAAAGCAACACTTGTGACAACTTTATAATATCTAGACACACAAAAACAGGGGAAATGGTTATCAACAGTTGAGGTCAAACAAATAAACAGCTTGTCTTCCATCATAACACCGAAAAATACATGAAAATAGACATCCCTTTAGAGCATCCACTGAAGACCAATCGGCAATGAGAGGAGAGACCCTTAAATATTTTAACCAACATTGGATTGTCCTATTCTTAGGCTTCTTATTCAGGTGTCACCTAGTACTGTAAAAAATTACAGTTTCATGTAAAAATTGTCTCTGAACATTCTTCGTTCTCGTGAAGAGCACAAGATCCATTTATAGGTCTGCAGAGGAAAAAACATGAAAGGAGAGGGATCATACACAGATTGACCATCCTATCTAGACGTGGCAAGAATAGAAGATGGGCTTAACGTACAATGTAAACGTTGATTCAAGGTCTTGTTTAGCAAGATACAAATTTCAACATAAATGTTTGGTCGGAAGATTCAGCGTATCCAATTCACGAGCGCCTATGATCGAAAGAGTTGTGTGTTGGGCGAATCAAAAATGGGTATCAGTTGGCCTGAGGGTAACCTCAATAGCCATAAGCCAATTCTTTGTTTATGTTTGTCTTTAACTCGGAGAGGGAGGCAAGAAGAATTCTACACTAAATTCCATTGTAGCTTGATCAAAGGGCGGAGTGGGAGGGGATGTTCAAGGAAGATAGTTGAAGATTTGGAAAATATTTGAATACAAGTGATAGGTATTCCTGAACACCTTTGGTGTAATGAGTTGTATATTGTGAGTGGTGATTATTGGGGAGTTCATGGCTATTGACACAAATAGAGAATGTAGAACAGATTTGAGAAGTGCATGGATTTAAGAAGGGCTTGGGCACCTGCTGAAGTGGCCGACGTCATCGCCGGAAAGATGACATCGTCTCCCAAAAGATGACATCATCGTCAGAACTGATCAAAAGTGATATGGCTTGATGGGTTTTTTCTACCGAGTATTATGATTTTTTTGGAATTTTTGAAATCATCCAGTATTTTTTTCAATTTTTGAATGATTTTTAGATTTTTTGGGTAATATTTTGAGATCTACTCTTTGGCTGAGTTTGGAACTAAACTACCTGCTTTAATCCTTCAAGTGGGTGCCAATTGGACCTTAAAGAAACTCCGGGGGAGTTTATTGCGCAGCCCAGTGGTTTTTTGGATATTTTTTACCATCAGCCATGCTTCGAGGCTGCTGGTTTGTGTTCCAACAGTTCAGGTGGGTTTTCTCCTATTACTTTGAGGCTGTGGAAGAGTTTTGTGTGAGACCCGGTGCTGGGTTGTGGAATTTTTGGCCAGAAGAGGAGCTTGGTGATCCTCTGTGGACTTCAGCAACCTCCAGTGGCTGCACTGTTTTGTGCTCTGCAGTCACTGTTTGGACTTTTTTGGTGTTGGCAGTCACTGGTTGACCTCCTTTTGTCCTGGGTTAGTCCCGAAATTAGTGTTTCTTAGTCGGGCTTTGTGGAAGAGCCTCTCATTTCTGAGTAGGCATGTCGGGAGTTGGTACAAACTCTATTAGTATTGAGAAAAGTGAGTTGAGCCGTGTAGGGACTCTTGAATGTAACCCTTCCCTCCAGATCAATCTAGTACATTTAGATGGGAGTAACTATTTGGCCTGATCAAAATCATGTTTGTTAGCAAGTGGATTAAATGGATACTTGACAAGGGCAAATAAGAAGCCCAAATCAGAATTTGATCTTAGCCAAAGGATTTCTTGAGAACTCGTTGGTAATGACATGGTTACTTAACTCACATGCAGACTAACATCAATTGTGTTTTTCTATTTCTTGAGACAGCCCATGAGATTTGGTTAGCTGTAGCTCAAACTTATTCATAAATTTGGAATGATGCCCAAATTTATGAATTCGGAAGAATATTCATAAAACCAATCAGAGGAATATGACTATTGCAAAATATTATGTAGGATTGAGTAGTCTAGGACAGAACTGGACTATTATCAGAATTTTCAAGTAACCTGAGCTGAAGATAGATCTAAGTTTTAGAAATTGGTAGAGAAAAAACAAGCATATAATTTTCTTGCAGATCTCAATATGGAGAGTGATTATATCCGTATTCAAGTCTTAGGCAGAAATCATTTTCCTTCTTTGAAGCAAACATACGCCTATGTATAGCAAGGGGAGAGTAGGAAGAGTATTATGCCTCATAATCCTACCAATGATCGATCTGCTCTAACGGCTGTTCCACAAAGAGAGAATAAATATGTTCAGCCTCGGAGTGATGGAAAAAATGGGAGCTTTGAAAAAGATCTGTTAAAATGTGATTACTATAGAAAGACGAGGCACACCAAGGACCATTGTTAGAAGCTACACAATCATCCATCTAGGTGACGTTGTGTTAATAGAGCTTGTTTTGTGCGCTCACATACTCATTTGCCTAAGAGTGTTGATCAAATCCCCTCCATCAATGGCCGATCTCCATCTACTGGTGTTGATAGTGCAAGTTTTACTTAAGATGAGATGCAAGCTCTCAGATCTCCGATGGCCTGGCTTGATGCTTCTTTTGCATCTGCTTCCAATTCTACTACTTCTAACTTTGCCAGCACAGGTATACATGTCAATGCATGCCACTTGCTCTTCTAATTCTTGAATAATCGATTCCAAAGCCACTAACCACGAGGAGGAAATTAGAATGGAAACTATCCCATAAGATGGTTGCAAGAGAGTTAAAAAAATCTTCAGATTGACTAGTAAAGGAGACATAGACCACAGGAAAAGGTGCTAAATTTTCAGGAAGAAGTTTATTAGTTAGAATATGAGGGGGTATAGGGAACTAGAAGAAGAGGAAGATGACTAAGGAGATGATTGTAAAGGCTTATCTGGATCTAGCTGTGCTATAGGAGACCAAATTAGACACAATAGACGATACTTTGATTAGGACTGTTCGGAAGTCTGGATTTAAAAATTGGATTTTTATTCCATCTTGCAGGGCCTATAGGGTATTGTTATGATTTTGGGTAGTAGATTCACAACTAGAGTTGATGACGTCCTTGGTTCTTTTTCTATGCCTATCCTACTTGAGTTTACGGGTCGAGGGGAGTGGTGGGTTTCTTATGTTTATGACCCAAACTGCCCTGAACTTGGTCCTTCTTTTTGGGATGAGTTATATGATTTGTTCGGATTGTGTAAAACCCTCCATAGTGCATTTGTTTAGGGTAGGGGGGAATGGATTTTAATGTAATAGAAACTCAAGTGTGAAGTTAGGAGATTTAGGATCACAACTAGTATGAAAAATTTTGATTTTTTTACACGTGAATGTGGGTTGCGGGATATTACATTGTCTAATGCACAATTCACATGATCTAGAAGTTCAAAAAATCCTACTGCAACACGGATAGATGATTTCTTTTTACTACTATGTGGAAAAATGTGTTGCCAAACGTGGTGCAAAGAGTTATGTCTAGTGTCTAACTATTTTCCTCTTACTCTTGAGTCCAATCCAATTAAGTGGGGACCTACACCATTTAGGTTTGAGACTATGTTGTTAACTAATTATTCTTTCACAAATAGGTGCAGAGAGTGATGGTTGCACTGTGAGGTACAAGGGTGGGAGGGATTCAAATTATGAAGATGTGGAATGTGGAATGAAAGGGTATTTGGAGATGTTAGAGGTAGAAAAACAGTGAATTTGAAGGAAATCGAGGCATTAGACAGTTTTTGAAATATTAACGGATGAGCAAATGAGGAGAGTTTCCCTAAAAAATGAGCTAGAGAAAGTGTTAGTGAGCTAGGAGAATAGCTAGAAGCAAAAGACTAGATTTAAAAGGGTTAAAGAAGGTGATTGTAACATAAAAGTTTTTCCATATGATGGAGAATAGTAAAAGAAGGACGAATATCATTAGGGAACAAGAAAATGAGTCATAGGAAAATGAGTCAGGAGAGTCTGTAACAGATCCTGGGTTAATTGCAAAGGAGATCACTAAATTCTATAAAAGCCTATAGGCTAAGGATATTCCTTTTAGGCTAATTATTGAAAGTCCTGATCCGAGTCTCATATTGTATAAAAGAGCCAAGGATCAAAATTTCATTTTGAAACTATCGAAACATTCGAAACATTTTCGTTTTCAAGGAAACCGAAACGAATTAGTGATAGCATCAAAAGTTTAATATTTCGAAGTATTCCATAATGTTTCTAAATATTTTGTAATATTTCAATGCATTTGCACAATTGTTTCAGAATGTTTTTAGATATTCCAAGATACTTTGATATATTGCGACCAATATTTTGAAAAAAAAAATCTTAAATTTTTTATTTTTTTCATTATATTTCCTAAACGGGTCGAAACGTTTCTATTTTTTTGGTGACCGAAACAAAATTTTGACACTTGGAAAGAGCTAGTTGGCATGAGAGACCTTCTAAGTATTGGTGCATGGGGAGTCTAGTGAGTGGTTCAATCTTACGAGGGGATTAAGACAAGGAAATCCTTTATCTCCTAAATTTAGAATGACGGTGGATCTTTTGAGTAGGATGATTAATAGAGCAGAGGAGGTAGGTTTCATAGGGGGCATGCGAATGGGTGGGAAGTATGTTAATGCTAGTGTGTCACATTTGCAGTTTGCTGATGACACTCAAGGTTCAAAGTATCGGCTGAGTCGGATACAACTCGGCCAAGTCGTATCCGCCTCGGCAGGCAATGATACGATAACAATACACAATACAAGACTATCACGAGTCTACCATGAATCGATTCTGACTCGGGCCAACTTGGTTCAACTCGGACAAACTCGGATTTGACTCGGTCCAACTCGGACAGACTCGGCCGATTCACTTTCAAATCGATCTAAAACGCACAACAAAGAAAATGCCAAAAAAAAGGTAAAAAAGAAGAGAAATTGAACCCTAAATCAGACCCCTTTCACCATAATAAAAACAAAAGAAACAAGGTAGAATGAATAGATCACAGACCTGAAAATTTGTGGTAAATCTCCCCAATTAAAGACCCTTTTACACTAATTGTTCTTACTTTCCTTCTTCTTTGCAGTAGTAGAGGACCCAAGTATAGAAACCGCAGATCAACGATCAACGCGGATCAATTGCAGAAATCCTAGGCTGCTCGACGATCGGACTACTCGAGTAGCAGAAGATGCAACTTCACAACGATGAGTCTCGAGTAACAGAGACCCATCGTCTCTGTGCTCCCTCTCTCTCTCTGCGTTCGTCGAAGTCTGACTGTCTAAGAGTCGGTGGGTTGAGGCTTTGCCTTATGAGACCCAAAAATTTAATTCCCCCCCCTTTTTTTTTGTGTTTTTGGTTTTGGCCCAAGTTTTTTAATTATATAACTTTTAATATTTATCATATAATTTAATGAGAACTTAACTTCTTAAGTTTGTTTTTGTATATGCATTGATGATTTAATAATTAAATGTACATAATGGAGAAAATACATATAATCATCATATATAAAATACATATAATCGATCTAATCAGATACATTATAAATAATTAAATGAAAAATTATATACTTATATTTTTTTTATAAATTTTAAAAATTACAATTTAAATTATATTAAACTTGAATATAAATAATGATAAATATTTTCCGGTAGCATCGTTATTATTCTTTTTTGAAATGATTAATGTGTTAAATAATGTCTTTTAGAGATATGATGCATTGATGATGATGTTTACATTATTATTATTTTTTCTATTTTTTTCAAATTTTTTTGAGCCTTTTATATAGTGTTTTGCGCGTATCGACCGATACCACACCGCAATGCCTCGGCCGATGTGTCTCAGCAGCCCCCGAGTCGACGACCGATACCGCGACCTTGAACCATGATGACACTGTCTTCTTTCTTAACACCTTAACAGATAAGAGAAAAGGTTTTCGCAATGTGCTTGGTTAAAATCTTTGAAGAACTCTTAGATCTTAAAACAAAATTCTCAAAAACGTCCACATAGAAATCAATTTAGAGGAGGAGGGTATTAGACATTTTGCACTAGCAAAGGGTTGTGGTGTTCATGAGTGGCCTATATCTTACATAGGGTTTTACCCTATTTGGAAAGGATTATTTTGGTAAAAACATATTTGTCTAGCATTCTTTTATACCACTTATCTCTGTTTAGAAATTCGATTGTAGTGGCTAGGGCATTGGAAAAGATGTTGAGGGACTTTCATTGCTCACTGATGGGGGATGCTAAGTGGGACCATTTAGTGAGTTGGGTGACATTTTTTAATCGTATAGATGAGGGGGCCTTGGGACTGGTAATTTGGCGTCAAAGAACATTTTTTTGGTTGGGAGGGTTACGGCGCTTTCCCTTAGAACCAAACTCCCTTTGGCATAAGATAATTGGGAGCAAGTATGGTCTTCAAAGGAACGGGTGAGACACTAAACAAGGACGTGATGTGACTCATATGAGTCCTCAGTAATTCATTTCACAAGTATATCCTTTTTTTTTCCTTTGATTGCATTAGAAGTCAAGAATTTGAGATTTGCAGATTTGTGAATTAAGGATTTATGCAAGAGCTTGTTTTTGGCTCAGGCATGTACTAAGCCGAGCTCGGTGTCCGAGACCAAGCCCAAACACCCCTTCAAAAATTCGAGCCGAGCCTAAGCAACTACTCCACTACTCAAACAAGTTAAGCAAATATCAGTGCTCAAAACTTTGTATGGCGTCCTTACCAACAACAAGTCATTAGTATTCACCTAGTTGAGGACAACAATCCAAACAAAGGCCTTGACTTTAGAAGGAACTTTGGCTTTCCAAATTAATTTGGCTAAGAAAAAAAAATGAGTAGTCTGGGCCCTAATAAGATGAGAATAAAAGGATTTATGAGAGAAGATACCTAAATTATTGGCATCTAACACTAGTTGGGTGTATTTGGATAAGAGAAACGCAAGAATTGTTGTCTTATTGCAAGTTTAGTATCATGGTTCAAGGTCGCACTATCGATCATCGACTCGAAGAGCTTTGAGAGACATCGATCACGGCGTTGTTGTACGATATCGAGGGATACGACCTAAAAAAAAATATTGAATGTAAAGAGAGATTCAGGTCATACTGCGACGTCACGAAATTGTGTCGGCCAACAATAACTCAACAACTCAGGATTGACTCAGTTATAACTCAACTATATCGTGTAAAATTCGAAGTTTATACATATTATGTAACGAAATCATCTCGGAAGGTGCCGAGTCGGATACGACTCAGCCAACTCGATACTTTGAACCATGTTTAGTGTGGGAAAGAATTATGCTCATGGCTTCATTGTGGACTAAAGCTATATGAAGTTTTAGAGGATTGCCTCCGTCGAATCTACAATCAAGTTGGAATACAGTTCTCCTCTAGTTCTCCTGGAGTTTTAACGTTTTCTTTTTGATCTATATTTTATTGTACCTCGAGGATATTTTGTCCACAACACTGTATTTTCTTCTCAACTTTCTTCTATAAGAAATTTCTTTTTTTCCTTAGAAAAAAAGAATTGGGTTGTCCTAATCATTAGATGTCAGACACAAATTTGTTGTACGAGCTCCCACACGTGGGGCGTAGGCTTGCACCTGGGATTAATGAATAGACAAACATTTTATTTGGAAATTCAAGTGGGTGAGACACTTGGGTCACAAGAAACCAAAAACCAAGCTCTCATGCCATGTTAGACCATCAATTGGAAATGAGTGGTTTGGGTCATCCTACTCATCCCATTAGAGATACAGGCTCTTTTTACAGTTCCAGTGACGCTCATGCACATTCTAGTAGTGTTCTGAAGAAAGAACTAGTCCAAGACTTTGATCTATGTTCAATTTCAGGCAAGGATTTGGTTAATCATTCACTAAACATGAAAATTTTCTAGTGCTTTGATAACATTGGGATCCGCTTGTTATAACCAATGGTTGAACAAGCGATTCTGATTGCTTTAACAACATGAAAATTCATTATTGATTAGTTTGGTCAAGTCTATGAACACGCAACCTTATGCTCCATTTGGAAGGAATGATGAAAAATTAGAAGAATGGAAAAATGTGAAGAATAGATTTTTCATCCTTAGAGGAAGAAAAGCACTTTCTCTCGTTTGTGTTTGGTACGATGGATGGAAAGTTAAAAGAATTAATTTTCTATTGTTTGGTATTGGAGGAAAAGTGGAAGGAAAGAAAATATACATGTATTTAATTTACCATTATACCCTTATATACAAAAATAAAATTTTATTATAAATAAAAATTTTAATATTCAATGTCGCCCTAATTAGTTATAAAAATAAATAAACAAATCTATAATCCTTTAAAAAATATGTATATTTGAAAAACTCTTATTTTCCTCTTTTACCCTTTTTAACATTTCTTAATTATCTAAACTACCATGAGTAAATATATTATAAAGACAATACAATACACTTTTTATTTATTATATTAATATCATTTATGACATAATCCTTGTGTTTTACTTTCTCCATTAAATTATCAATTTATGAAACAAGAAAGATGGAGGGGCACACATTCTAAAAGGTTATCCCTCTTCCTCTATATATAGAAAACAAGAATTTTGATAGACTATATACTAAAGAAAAAAAAGGAAAACACAATATAATTTTAAGGATATAGAATGATTGACGACTGGAAGTGAGTGGTTGACTTCCTGTAGCCATTATATAAGGTTTTGACTTTCCCATCCTAAATTCATTCATCATTCTCTAACCTTTTCATGTTACAGTTCTATTACTCTTCCCCATTTTCATATAGGCTTTGTATTTCTCTTCACGAGTGCTTTTTTGATCTTCAATCAATCTTTTCTTGATTTTTGGATCTAATCTTTGTGGGTCTTATTGAAAGTAGGTTTGTCTTGGTTAATGATAGGCACAACATATAAAGAACTTTGTTAAGACAAATGGGATAAATATAATAACTGCATCAAGGACCAATGTAAAGGTAACTTATTTGACACTGTTGGGCAACAATTTGAAGAATGTGAAGGTTGCTCCATGTCGTTCAAGGATTAAAATGGCGACTATATGCTACGTTCTTATGATCACATTCCTCAGGTTTATCTCAAATCATTCTTTTGAATTCTTGTGGTTTAGTTTTACTCATTAAAATGAGTGCAAGTGATTGAAAATTTTGTACCATGGGGAAGAACATGCTTAAATAATTGATGGATTGTAGTAGTGGATAGAATGAAGTATGTTAACCAACATACCCTCAAATTAAACAAAATCTTGAGATAAGCGTTTTAACTCGTAAAATGAAGATTGATGTTAAGTAGCTATGTTTTTTACTATTGTAGATTTCTATTAATTTTGTTTGTTGATTGCATGTTTCTTATTGAAAACAGAAGGACATTCCAACTTGGGATCTATTAGAAATCTGCTTTTAGTTTTATCCAACGAATGCCATTTTGTTTAAAAAATTAAACCAAGCATGATTTACCAATTTATTATCAATGAAAGACTTGTGCGAGTTGTTTCGACTGTAGTGGGTCTTCTAATGCCAAAAGTAAGAAGTTGTTTTATGACCAATTAGGAGTATCGATACTTCTGCCATGAGTAGGTGATGTGTTCAGGTTTCAAATATTAATGCAATTATTTGTAGCTTAGTAAAATTGTACATCATTTATGTTTGTTCAAATTTTTTGCTAACATTATTGAGGTTTACCAAAGAATGTGTTTTGGGCCACAACAGAATATTTTATTATTGGTATTTAGATGGTATCATTAAATGAATGGGGGTAATACCACACACCCAGGGTGCAACTTAGGCGGGCCAACCCAAATTCAATCCGAGTCCAACTCGAAAAAATCAGGACTTGGGTTAGGATTTTTAATACTTGGATTGGGCTTGGACAAAAAATCTCAACTCGAATTGAATTTGGGCAAACCTTGAGTTGAGGCCTCGGGTTGTTGGGTTCAACCCAAATATTAAAATTGGGTTGAACCCGATTATTAAGTCAGGTTAAACCCAAATATACATAAATATATTTAACTAGGGTTAGTATTTATCTTCATTTTTTAGAGTTCAGACTTTTTCTTCACTTCAACTCTTCACCCCTGCGCCTCCATCACTCTCAGATCCCTCTCTCGCTTGTCGTTTTTCCCTCTCTTAGCCTCCCTCTCTCAATCGTCACTTGTTTGAGTCGTTTTAGACTCTCGGCCTCACTCTCTCACTCATCACTCCTCCCTTTTTCACTCGTCACTCCTCCTTCTCTCTTCATCTACGTCTTGCCTTTCATCTCAAATCACTTAAAAAAATCACATCTACACTTGAAAAATCAAATCTACATTTCAAAAAATTAACCAAAATTAAATAGCCCAAGTCAACTCAATGTTTAAGCCGAAATCAACCCAAATTAAGTAACCCGAATTCAACCCGAGCCCGCCCAAATTAAAGTCAGGTAGTACTCCGATTGAGTACCTCGGATTGAGGTAAGGTTAGGGTTAGGGTTGAAGATTATATATCTAGGGCGGGACTAGGGTTGACCTCTCAATTCGCCCAACCCGCCCGAGTTGCACCCCTACATACACCATAAATAATTGATAAATATTTTCTCTCCCTTAATATGAATCACTCCCAAGTATATTATCAATTGAATAGAGTAACATGATTGTTTATGATCTCCAATTAAGAATTAACAATCTTTTTGCCCATATGCTAGATAAATTTTTAAATAAAAAAAAATTCTATGATTTTTATTTTAGTTTCGAGTTTAAGTGTTACAGACAAAGAAGCAATTGGACATAGCAATGGAGTGATATTACTACTATCTAATTTATTTATTTGTTTATATTTTGACCCAAAAAAACTCTTTTATTTGAATTTTATTGCATGCATCAAGTTAAGCAATGAACTTATGTTTTATTTCATTGGTTTATGATGTATTCATTTAAATGAAACATTCTTTAATTGATTCAAACTTGTGAAGGACATAGTAATTGAGGCTATTATGATGTAATCTCAATCTTTGAACTAACATTACCAATATAACTATAAGTTAAGATTGATCACATGCAACGCACGTGTACACAAACTATTAAATATCGATGTGTATACCAAAAATAATAGCCAAAAAAATACATAGGAAAAATATAAGTAATAGGATATTTAGTAGTATTTCTTGAGAAATATGTAGGTTTTGATTTTAAATTATGGCATAATGATTAGAAGATATTTAAGGGCAAAAAAAGAGTCAATTTGTTCAAAAAAGTAACTTGCCTTCAATTTTGCTCACTTTCCTCCCACTTTTGGAAGAAAAAAATGGTAGGCTAGAGGGAAACACTTTCCCTCCAATTTTTTTTTTCATCCCATTGTCCTTCCCCCATTTTCCATACACCCAACTTTCCATCAAAACAAACATACTACTAATTTCTAGACAATACAATAAGAAAAAAAACTATAATTTGGAGTGAAACATATGGTCTCAATTTACATTAGTATACCCAATTTTACAACAGCCCAATAATAACTCTTTCACCCTTTTGTTAACATGTCAGAATTGTCAACCTAAAAAAACATGTCAAGATCGGCATATTACCCCAGGAGACTTTTTGGAGTTTGTAAAGTTTAACATCCAATACAAGATACAATATAACTTTTTAAATTAAGAAAGATGCATCAAGCAAGACGATGATAAAAACATATTACCAATACCTAGCCCTAACAAAATCATTATACATAAAATGGGGCTTCCAATAATATTATCTAAATGATGATGACCTCTAATAAAGGACATCTTTCATAACTTAGGTGCCTGTACAAGCTGACTATGGTCCCTACTCACACACAACAGCAAGAGGCGAAGGGCTTCAGCTAACTCAATCTTAACAATCATTAGACACAGCTTTTCAGAACCTGATTTTAGGTAGAGAAAGAAACATAAGTTCTCAGATGACGAGGCAACATACTATGACTATATTTTATGAGAGCAACTAAGACGAAACCAATTGACAATGACTGAAATGCCTCTTAAGCATATAAATTAACATTAAGTGGTCCTAATCATTTGATGTGAGATACAAGTCTCTTTACAACCTCCCCATGTGGAACCCCGGCTTGCTCGTGGGGCTAATAAACAAAGAGACAAACATGCATATTGAAAAATTCAAAGGGATAAGAGACTTGGCTCACTGACCAACGAATGCCTAACTTTGATACCATGTTATAGCATTCAACCCAAAATCAATTGGCAATAAGTGGAGACGCCCCTTAAGCATATAAACCAACCTTGTATGGTCCAAATCATTTAATGTGGGATACAAGCTCTCTTTACACATTTCACATGGTTTAGGACTCTAGACTCTGAATATGTCTAAATAGTTGTTGTAGAATCTAATAGGCAACTGTGAAGATATTCTAGCACATAAAAAAGCGGTGAACTACTGCATCTATTGACTTTGAATTGTGATGAATCTAGCAAATAATTTTTCTCAATTTTATAACTAACATTTTGAACTGATTTGTTTATATGAATGAGAAAAATAATTAATTCATCCATCTCGCACCTGGTTTCACATAGTCTGTAATTGCATACTGAGGTTCCCCTTTGGCACCTTCTTCGGTTACAGGTGTGTACATATATACCAAACACGAATCTAAGTCATCTAAAGTCACCTGATATTCCTCATCCTCTGCACCAACAATTACTACTGGGCTGCCATTCCATCTTCTCCTTAACCAACTGGAGAATGTGGAGCAAGAACTCAGGCTACGCTCCATATGAGATACAACGGTCTTTGCAAGAATAACCACAGTTTAAAATCCTAGTATATATGATATACAGCAACCCAAGAACATCTTACCTCGAAACACCTTTCCCAGGGGTCCCGCCACACCACGCAACCTCCACATGGCCCCTAATAATGTTTCCCTCCACTAATTCACCACGCACATCAATCTTCAAAACCTTCGGATATCCAGTTCCTTCATAAGAAATCAGAAGAAGAATCAGCTCACGGGACTCGACACAAAAGGCACACCATATGAAAACTGTGCAAATAAGCGAGCATAAGCATGCAGAAATATTTAAACAGATACAACATGTGAAATTCTTCTTCCCATTCAAATTTGTTAAGCATGGTGTTTAGCAGATTCACCGACTACTAGGTGATGCAATCTATAAGATGCTCAAGGAAACACAAATTCGAAGATGTGAAAGGTAATTGAATTGACTTTTCATCAAGACAAAGATCCATATGAAACCTTGCATTCTTATTTTAAGTCAATTTGCTAGTATTAATATTTTTAGTGTTAGGGGTATTTTTGTAGTTTCTAGAATTTCTAGAATAGGTTATATTTTTTGGTCAAATTCTAGTATTGAATATTCTAGAATTTAAAGTTCTAGTTCTAGTTAATTTTATTTTTCTAATTTGTAAGGACCTAGTGTCTTTGAAGTTCTAAAAACTTTGGAATCCTAATCTTTTGGGATTAGGATTACTTATAACTCTATATATAGTTAATGTTAATTTTAATAATAGATGAAGAGAGATATTCAGAATTTTGAACAAATATATGTTTCTTGAGTTGTGTGATGTAATTCTAATCCTGGATGTGATACCTATGGAACCCTAGGAGTGATTCCTAACCAAAATTATTGTTCACGAGTACTGTTCACAGTTCCTTAACAGTCCCTATTTTTTTATTTTACAAAGTTATCCTACATCAATTTGATATCAGAGCTGAAAAAATCCTATGTTATACAACTTAAATATTGATATATGATGATGGAGATCCAAGATTTTGATGAAAGGGATGATTCTACAAAAATTCTCTAGTTGGCTTGTTTGTATGGAGAACTATTTTGTTAGGTATAATTTCTTAGATGAGAGGAGAGTAAGGCTTGCCAAGATGAAACTTGTAGGCTTGGCAAAAATTTGGTGGTTTGGTGTTAAAAGAGATTTAAGAAGATTGGGATTGTCGTCAATCAACAAATGGCAAGAAATGAAAGGAAAGCTTCAACAAAAGTATATGCCCTCAAACTTTCATAGTAAGTTGTGCAAACAACTTATAAATTTACAACAAGGTAACCTATCTGTCACAAAGTATATTCAAAGATTTGAAGATATAATGTTGAAAAATCATATTGTAGAAGAACCTTGTCAAACAATTGCTCGATTCAAAGCTGGTTTAAGAGCAAATATAAAGACAGAAATACTTGGGCAGACACTATACAACATAGAGCATGCATTCCAAATGGCACTTGGTACGGAGATGTACCTAAATTTCATTCACCAAGTAAGTACATCAAGGATTTCTTCTTCGCAAAGGGATAAAATTCAAAGTTACTTAGATTCTACTGTGCAACTAAAGAAGATTCATCAAAAGTAGCCCACAGCAACAACTAATCAAATAATTCAAGATGAAGGAAATCAAGTAGAAGAATCAACACAATCCCAAGTAACTACGCTACTTACTTGTCCAGAGGCTAAGGTAAAAAGTGAATATCCAGACAATTTTTTTGTTGGGGAACCTGACAAGATGGAAAATCCAACAACTAGTATTGAATCAAATGAGCCTCTAGAGATGAGTATGTTACTACCTAAGAGCTCTGAATAGTGCTAAAAGTGTTGTCCGGTAAAATTGTTCCCATTAATGACTTTCAACCGGCAACAATGATGTTCCAAGAGCTTGATTTGTTTGCATCTTTCAAGGATCTACATGAAGAGTCACCAATGCTTCTTTCTACCCACTTTGCTCCGCCAATTGATTTTATCATTCCAGAAAATTTCAACGACACAATCAAGGGGATCAATTTTCAAATTTTTTCTTTGTTCCCTCAATTAGAGAAGAAAATGAGACATCATCTAAATGTTTCTCAGAGACAGCTACATACAAGTTCAAAGATTTTGGACTTTCATACTGCAACACTTTAAAACTCGAGGTCAAGTTTTCTCCAACCAGGGGAGAATGATGCAATCCATAAGATGCTCAAGGAAACACAAATTCGAAGATGTGAAAGATAATGGAATTGGCTTTTCATCAAGACAAAGATCTATATGAACCTTGCATTCTTATTTTAAGTCAATTTGGTAGTATTAATATTTTATATGTCTCTTTAATATTGTGTCAGGGGTATTTTTGTAATTTCTAAAATTTCTAGAATAGATCATATTTTTGGGTCAAATTCTAGTATTGAATATTCTAGAATTTAAAATCCTAATTCTAATAAATTTTAGTTTTCTAATTTATAGAGACCTAGTGTCATTGAAGTTCTAGAGACTTTGGAATCCTAATCTTTTGGGATTAGAATTACTTATAACTCTATAAATAGTTAGTGTTACTTTTAATAATAGATGAAAAGAGATATTCAGAATTTTGAGCAATTATATGTTTTTTGAGTTGTGTGATGCAATTCTAATCTTGGGTGTGATATCTACAGAACCCTAGGAGTGACTCCTAACCAAAAATATTGTTCACGCTACTGTTCACAGCCCTACATCACTAGGATTTAACCAAAATCGCTGCCTACATTCCTTACCACGTTCACATAAAAACCACCAGTCATGGAGGACTGTTGCACAAGCAAACCCATCCAAGTCCTTCTGATTTAGAAATAAAATTAACTAGTACACCACTCATATGATTTAATGGTGTTCACCCATCAAACAAGTGATCTTCGAACCCCCAAACAAAAACAAAAAAAAAATGGTCCAACCATTGGTTGGTTGGACCAATATAATCGACTTTAGAAGCCTAGGCGAAAGAATATAAATTTTAAGGAAAGTGTAATTGGTAGTTTGTTAAATTAGGAGTACTTGTTTTACTAGGAATATTAGTCAGAATTTGCTTAGAAAATTATTACAGGATTTTAGTACCATAGGAGTTTTAAGAGTTTAACTATGAAACTCTCTTAGAATTTTAGTAGGAGAATAATTTTTATTTTGGTAAGGGACTTGGCCTACAAATATCGATGTAATTCCCTCTATTTTTTTTAAAGTGTCAAATACTTCAATTCTCTTATTTCTTCTATTTCTATACTACATCAATTTGGTATCAAAGTCTAACTTCAATCATCCTCAATTGTCGTTATGTTTCTAGTTACCCATTTGCGATCATCATCCTTTTGATTGTTGTTGCTGCTCCCATCACCAACCTAAAAAAAAATTCCAAATTTCGTCGCCAATGAGTCTAAGTCTCTATTTAGCGCCACTACAGATCCTGTTGAAGAAGTAGGGCTACAGTAGGTGGCGTCTTTAAGAAGAAGACCAATTGCCGACAGCTGGATATTTGAAGTTTGGGTTATAAGGCTTGACCAAACCCATATCTTTTATTGAAAGAACAGCCCTAAAACTTCAGCCCAACCCCATCTCAAACCCAACCCATGAACAATTTCAGACCAAACCCCCAACACCTCCAAAATTACACACACATCCCTTAAGTTAGAAAAATTACACTTTACCCACAAGATTTTCATAAATTACAGTTTGGCCCACAAAGTTTAAAATTCAAGTTTAGCCCCGAAAGTTTCAGAAATTCCAATTTCCCCTCATAAGTTTTTGAAATTACAAATTGACCCACTGAATTTTCGGGAAAAATTTCTCAAAACTTTCCTTTAATCAAAGATGGTATCTAATGCCAAACTAAATACCAAAATGGAGGATTTATCTGATTCACAAAAGGCCATGAATGACAAGATAGATTCACTACAAGTGTCCATAACATTACTAAAAGAGATCATGGAAGCTTATATCTTACAGAAGAAGTGTAAAAGGGTTAAGAAAAATGTCGATAATGGTTCATCACCTTCAGTCTTCTTCCACTAAAACTTGTACGAGCCTCTCGAGCTCAAGTTCAAGAACCCAAATTGTTTGATGTTGACTAGAGTTATGCTAGAGATCAGATATTTTTATGGGGATAATAATCCCGAGATATTTTTTGATTGGTTACATAGCCTTGAAAGCTTCTTCACATGGAATCGTTTGACCGTTAAAAGAAAGGTATTCTTTGCAAAATCGAAATTGAAGGGTATAACAAGACTTTGATGGGTAAAGTACCACAAACTCGATTTGATCGATCATGGAATGATATGAAGACTGCTATGACTCGCTACTTTGTTCTTGCTAATTATAACCAACAAGCTCATCTACAGTTCACACAGTTGAATCAAGGAAGTATGTCTGCTGAAGTGTATATAAGAAAATTATATAACTTAGCCACTCAATCAGAGTTTCATTAGATTGAGGATGTGATGATTGTAACGTATAGGAAAGAACTCTATTCTCATATTTCTACTAGTTTGGCAGAAAGTCGTATTTACACTATGTAAGACGCAATTTAGGTTGCCTATCAGATGAACGATGAGTTAGAAAAGAGAGTTTATGTGAAATCTTCTATAGCAGCAACAACCTGAATCAGTAGAACTGTCATATATGCAAGTCAAGGTAAGTCCACCAATAAACCTCGAGAGAGTACTTTACTCCAAACAAAGATCAAAATTTTATTTCGGTTTGTTGTTTCAATCACCTAGAAAATAAAAATATTTCAACGTGTTCGGAAATATTTCGACCTGTTTCGGAAACAGAATGAAAAAAATAAATAATATAAGAATTATTTTTCCAAAGTATTAGTCAAAATATATCAAAACATCTTGAAATACATTAAAATATTCCGAAATAATTGTCTAAATACATTGAAATATTACAAAACACCTCAAAACATTATGAAACACCTTAAAGTATTAGAATTTCGATTCCATTATTGATGCGTTTTGGTCTCCTTAGAAACAGAAACGTTTTGGATATTTCAACCGTTTCAAAATAAAATTTTAATCCTTGACTCCAAATAAACCATTTGGGCTAGTGTTGCTACTTCTTCTCAAGGGAGGACTAATTTTAAGACGAGATGTTGTAAATTGTCATGGTTTTAATCATATATCTTTTTAATGCCCTACAAAATCTGCTGTTGTTGAAAACGAAAATCTCAAGGTGAATAATGATTCTGATGAGTCAAAATTTAAAATAAAAATTGTAGAACCTCTTGATGTGAGTGAGTCTAATTTTGATAATTTGAACGATGATCATCTCGTGGGTGTTATATGTCCTCAATTAATTGCTAATAAAGATGTTGTTAATAGTGAGTTTACTCATCGGCAAAAAATCTTTCAGACAAGAGAAATTGTGAAGGACACGTATGCTCATTAGTGATTCATACTAAGAGTTGTACAAATGTGGTATCAAAAGAGGTCGTGAAGAAATTAAATTCAAAGTTAAACGACATCCAAAACTATAGTCATGGATTACTAATATAAAGCTAAAAGTTGATAAAAGATGTTCAGTTACATTCACCATTAGAAGCCTTAAGGAGACAATCGTGTGTGGTGTGTTGCCTCTTAAACTTTTTCGCATACTTTTAGTATGCACCAAAATTTGGGATTGTAATGCATAGCATGTGTGGCATACCCATACTTGTTATTTTGTTATCGGAAGAAAAAGATACATTCTTACTTGTGTTACAAATGCGCGTACGGTGCAACTGAAAAAGGGGGTCTTTATTGATTCAAAGAGCTTCTCCATCGGATAGTATTCTTGACCCTCCTCATTACTCATCTGGGTCGAGTTCTTTTCGGTGGGGAAAAATTGATGTTGCAACCATTGGTTGGTTGGACCAATATAATCAACTTTGAAAGTCAAGACGAAAGACAAGAAATTTTTTGTCTAAAGGAAAGTGTAATTGGTAGTTTATTATGATTAATTTTATTATTATTATTTAATTTAGGAGTACTTGTTTGACTAGGAGTATTAATCATAAATTTGATTAGGAAATTATTATAGAATTTTAGTAGTATAAGAGTCTAAGAGTTTAATTATGAAGCTCTTATACAATTTTAGTAGGAGATCTTTTGTTTTGGTAGGTAACTTAGCTTATAAATATCAATGTAATCCCCACTATTTTTATTAGAATGTGATATACTAGAAATTATTTTTCTTTTAAAAATTTTGTATGTTTCTTGATCTTTTCCTTGCGAGCTAAGAAGCATGGACACGGATACGGGACACGGATATGACACGACACGGACACGCCGATACGACATTTATTAAAAAAGTAGGACACGAACACGTTAAGGACACGATACAAAAAAATTATATTTTATATATAACATTATATAATTTATTGCAAATATAGTGATAATAATATACAATTCATAAAAAAATCAATATTTTATGATAAGAAAACCTAATGTCTAGTCATCTATGTGAATTTTTAGACTAAAACATCTTCATTATGGTCAATAATCATCAATTTTTTTTTGTGGACAATGTGTACCTAATATATAATTTAAATAGTTACTCTCATTTTCTCAATTCCTCTTTTTTAAAACTTTTATGTGTGTTTTGTTTTTATTATTATATTTGGAGTACAACTTTACTGTCTAGTATTAGTAATTATATTTTCTCAAATTTTTAAGATTTGTTAATCTCATTTGAACAAATGTCAATTGTTTAATAGTAGAAACGTTCTACTAAAGTGTCGGACACGTCATCAAAGAAGTGTCGGACACGTCATCAAAGAAGTGTCCGAAATTAAAAATTTATCATTTAATTATGGACACGGATAAAAAAGTATTGGACACGTGTCCGAGAGTGTCCGAAGAGTGTCGGTGTCTGATACGTGTCCGACACGGATACGTCACGTTCTCGAGAGTGTCCGTGTTTCATAGCTTGCGAGGGTTTGGTATCTCTTTTTCTTCTTTTCTATGCTCGTATTTCTCCCACTTCCATCCGACATCACCTCCTTCCCAAGTTAGTGTACAGAAAAATAGACTTGAAGTGGCTCACGTAAATCCAAACCTATGCGGATTTCAAAATCGTTGAACCTGGCGACAATGTTGCATCATCGAAAATGTGGCTTTGTTAATAAAGCTACAGAATGACATAGTCATTGCATGGTTGGACTAGTGTAATCAATTTTAAAAGCTTGACAATAAATTTTGTTCCGAATGACAATATAATTGGAAGTTTTATTAGGATTACTTTATGCCCAAGTCTGGAGTTTAAAATTAAGCCCAAGTTAGTCTAGTCTCAGTCCAAGACTAACCATCAATCCTGACCAGTGGGTCAGCCCCAAATTAGACCAAAACAGTCCATCCTACGACATGGTCCAGTTCTCGTCCCACTGCTCATCAGTTCTTTACTTAATAGTAGCTTTGTTGTTATGAAAGAAATCAAGTCTGCTATCATTGTTTTTAGTTCTGCGGTGGGCTAAGATCTAAAAAGCACAGATACGAATACGGATAAGATACGATACGAATATGACGACACAACAAAATTCCAAAATATAATATACATCTATAAATATTTTTATTTTTATTTTTATTATTATATAATGACTTGATAGCTACAAGTTTTTGTGATTCTTTAACAATAATAAACAACATTCATAATTTTTTATTTTCAAAAAGTTACCTATCGTCTCACTATAATACATCTATAAAGTGAACGTGATAAATTAAAGTAATAAAAATCAACATTTAACTATATTGTTTGCTTAGAAGTATTTGTTACTAAGATTATAAAGTAATTAACTCATTTAAACTCTTTGAACATGTGATAATGGATAATATTTAGAAAACACTCATGTGTTTTCTAAGTCACATGAATTTTTGTTGATGTATTGCATTTTATGTGAAATCAAAAGAAATGAGTAAAGATTAAAACTAAAAATTACCCATACTTGTCTGCATGTAGAAATATCCTCAAAGTATTCATATATTTTATTTATTATTGAATAGTTTTGATGTGTATTCAATACGTATCCCCGAGTATCCGACGAGTCTCATATCCAATACAAATACATCGACCTTAACGAAGTATCCGTGCTTCATAGGTTAATATTTTACTAGCCTATCTATTGACTCTATTAAGCTGAATGGCAATAAGTACGTCCCACGGTCTTGTTCTATTGAAGTTTTTCTGACTGCTAAAAACAATGTTGAATATCTTACGGATGGTTGATGCCAAGTTTAACCGGTGAAAGGTGAAGAATGCACAAGTGATGACCTTGCCATGTAATATCATGGAACCCCGAATTAGTAATTCATCTTATGTCTCTAGACACTGCAAAATGGATACAGCTTGCGGTTGATCATTTGTTTTCAAGAGAAGATAATACTACCAAAATCTATCAATTGTTTCAAGATTTGTTCAGTCACAAGGTGACGAGAGCATTGAAGAATACTATTCTGCCCTACAGAATATCATGAATAATCTAAATGCTTATCAACCACTTTTTATTTATCAGCATAAGGCGTTAATGATTACCCGCTTTCTCTCGGGTTTAAATGAGAATTGGAGCCAGTCCGTGATACCGTCAATGCCAGAAAAGTTTTTTCTCATATTAAACGAGCTTCCTTTAGCGACAATGGTTGTCATATACTTGACCACTCAGCTTTAGTTGTATTGCGTAGCCAAGGAGGCACTCAATTTTCCGGTGATAGTTATTCCCGTGGTGACTGAGGAAATAGAGGTGGTCGACGAAGAGGCGGTCGCCAATAAATGGATGATCGAGGTGATAGAGGTCATAGATCCATGAACTGCACTCAATTGTAGCCTTAAAAGTCATATTGAAGATCATTGTTGGGATCTCCATGGAAAACCCATACCTTATGTTGATAATGTGTCTCTATAAGATGATTTGGGTTCACTATAGTCTGGTGCTATTGAGCCTACATCCATACCTAAAGTTGTCTATATTGAAAGAGGAGTATAATAGCCTTGTTTCCAAGTCTGGTGCTCTTACAGCTACTTCTACTTCTACTTCCACAACTACTTTGGCCCAATTATGTAAAATACGCTTGTCATCCTATGCTTCTTCCTCATCTCCCAGGGTCATTGATTGGGGCCTCTGACCATATGACAGGTAATGTGAGTGTGTCCTCAAATTTTCACTACACATGTACTAACTAACATGTCACCTTAGCTACTGGATCCTTGTCCTCAGTTTCTGGTGTTGGTACCGTGAAACTCTCCATCACGCAGGTGTATTCCCGTCGCAAAAAGACAGTTGTAACAATGCCTCCATCACTCTCTTTTTCGTCTGAAGGTCTTGAT
The DNA here is from genome assembly GCA_963454935.2 of Ilex paraguariensis. Taxonomy (NCBI): domain Eukaryota; kingdom Viridiplantae; phylum Streptophyta; class Magnoliopsida; order Aquifoliales; family Aquifoliaceae; genus Ilex; species Ilex paraguariensis. Next base: position 469,297 of record CAUOFW020001258.1, read on the forward strand.
CTATTTCCATCTCTTGATACTAACCTTCCTATTGCCCTTTGAAAAGGTAAATACTCCTATACACTGCTTACGAGATCTACAGCTCATCCAATTGAACAGTTTCTTTCTTATGAGGGCTTGCCTCCTACTTTTTGTTGTTTTACTTCTTCTGTTTTGTCTATGTTTATTCCTCACATTGTTCATGAAGCTCTTACTCATCTTCGGTGGTGTAAAGCAATGGATGACGAACTCACTGCATTGTATTAAAACCAAACTTGAAAACTTGTCCTTTTTTCTCCCGGAAAGAAAGTAGTCGATACTCGGCAATCATTAGTCAATAGTTGGTAGTCAGTGGGTGTATACAGTCAAGTACTTACTTGATGGTTCCATTGAGAGACTAAAGGCCAAACTCGTTGCCAAAGGTTTTACTCAAACAAGGAGTGTGGATTATGCCAAAACTTTCTCCCCCACTACAAAGATTTCATTTGTTATGATCATTATCTCTCTAGTAACAAATTTTCAATGGTTACTATTTCAATTAAATGTCTAAAAAGTCATTCTACATGGAGAGTTGCATGAAGAAGTTTACATGGAACAACCTCCAGGATTTATTGCTCAGGGGGAGCCTAGTGGTACGGTATGCCAATTGAAGAAGGTGTTATATTGCCTTAAACAATCACTCCGAACTTGGTTTGACAAATTTAGAGAAACAATGTTGGACTTCAGATCAATTTGTGTTTGCTAAGAATCTCGAATCAAGTATGATCGTTTTAGTTGTCTATGTGGACGATATTGTTACCATAGGTACTATTACCAAAGGTAATATTTCTCCCAAAGCATTCTTACAACAGAAATTTCACACTAAAGATCTGGATAAATTAAAGTACTTTCTTGGAATTAATGTGGCTAAAGCTAAAAGTGGCATCAGTTTATGCCAGCGCAAGTATGTGCTACATTTCCTTGTTGAAACAGGACTTATAGGTACCAAATCAGTTGATACTCCCATCAATTCCAATATAAAACTAAATACCAATAAGAGGGAGTTATTTAAACATGCAGAAAAGGTATAGTTTTTTTGTGGGTAAATTGAATTACTTGACCATCACAGGACCTGATATCTCTTCTGTGGTTAACTTTGTAAGTCAGTTTACGGAATCTCGAAAAGTGCTTCATTGGAAAACAGTGATTAGAATGTTGAGATATTTGAAAAAGTCACCAGGTCGAGGATTATTATATATAGCACGTATGGGTGCATGGTTGTACTCATGCAAATTGGGTTGGTTCCCCATCAGATAGAAAATCTACTATGGGATATTGTACATATCTTGGAAGAAAATTGGTGACTTGAAAAAGTAAGAAACAGAGTGCTGAGATCAGATCCAACATTGAAGCATAATATAGAGCTATGGCTCATACTACATGTGAATTGATATGGCTAAAAAATTTATTGCATAAGATTCCAATGCAATCATTTTATGATATCAAGTTGCACTTCATATTGCTTCCAATCCAGTTTTTCACGAACCAACAAAACATATTGAGGTTAACTGTCGCTTTGTTCGTGAACATCTGCAATTTAAAGAAGTTAGTACGTGTTTTGTACGATCTTCTTAACAATTGCAAATATCTTTACCAAGTAACTCATTAGAGACAAACTTGACATTATTTGTTCCAAGGTAGGACTATTTGATGTCCTCAGTTGGTGAATAAAGGGTAATAGGGTCATTAAACTAGATACCCTATACTCTTAGGTATACCTATATATATATATCTATATAATAAAACAGAAGTGTGTTTGAATTTTATCTCAGTCATATTTTTTCTCTCAAAACCATCACCAATCACTTACCTCACCTATTATCCCTTTGTCAGACTCAAACGTCAAATCATATCACTCATTTCTATCACATATTTAATCATTTATATATTTCTTCCCTAAAAATATCACACCACTCATTTCTATTATATATCTAATCATTTAATAGTTAATTAATTTTTAGTTAATATATTTTGAAAAAATTTAATATAGTGGGTTCGATTTTTTGAACGCTTGAATTTTATATTTTATCGTGCCTTCAGGCACGGGTTATGACTAGTATATATATATAATCAATGGGAATTTACTGACTCCTCTCTCTCTCTCTCTCTCTCTCTCTCTCTCTCTCTCTCTCTCTCTCTCTCCTTACACAGATTACAAACCCAACCCAATGTGTTCTCTTTAAAAATAGCTGGACCCGATATGCACACACCCTAATCCAAGTTCAAGAAGAACATATTGACCCAATTTTGTAATAGGCTCAACCTCAAAAAAAAGACAACTAAAATCCCTGCCCGTTTGACCCTTCCAGAATACATCCCTCAAATTCTGGAAATTTTATGGAGACCCAGTATGTTTATGAAATTACACGTCTACCCAGATGCTGCAAAATTACTTTATCACCACATAAGTTTCTAGAATTCCAAAATCAGCCCCAAAGTTTCCCAAACTCTAATATTCCCCAAACGTCTATAAAATCATAGGACAGCCCAAGAATTTTAAGCAAAACTTTCGAATTGCCCTGCTAGGCTGCCATCAAGATGGTCCCATTGTCGATTTTTAAGCAACCCTTGAATCATTATCCCAAGCGTTGTTACTTCTAGTTCTGCCCTTGGAGGGTTTATATTTCTCACATAATCTGCCCATCATAAGTTCCTTAAGCAGTTCTTCCCCGTCCTACTTTTTCCAGTAAGTACCCTGTCCTACTTGTTTTCCCTCTCCTTTGAAACAGATAATGCATGAACATGTGTGCACGCATATATGCGCAATCTAAAATGCTGCATCACAACAATATACATCCATATACTCAGTTACTCATATTTGAAACTTTTCCACAAAACAAATTTAAATAGGAGAAACATTGAATATCGGCTATATTTTAATGCTGAAAAACATACCAGGTGATACTGGTGAAGATATTGCAAAAATTGTGGGGTACGCTGTCTCTTCCAGAATTGGAGTACACTCCACTTTCAGAATTCTACCAATGTCTTCATGCTTTGGCCAGTACACCTGGCCAGCATGCAGTTATCAGCATGTGAATATCTATAAAATGATATCTGAGAAAATATTCAAAAGTTTGACCACTAAAAAAGGAAAGAACCCATTACCCCTCTGGTTTCATCAGGAATTACAATAAAATTAGAAGGAGTTCTCTCTCCTATGAACCATTGGTATTTCAAGACTAACTCCGAATCACTGCTCTCAGTTTTGTCTTTGATAAAATTGAAGTGGCAGCAACAAGCATCTTCTTCAAATGGTTGGTCAATAAAGGCTTCCTTCAGCAGGCAGCCTGGAGGAAATTGGTCTTTCCATTGTTCGAAGAGAAACTGAAAAGTAGAATCTGCGCAAGGAACCAAACATCTTGAGAAAAAGGATAAGTAAACAATTTGAGCTTTCAAGGACATATTATAATGACAGTTCCATGCATTTCTGTCCCAAGATGTTAAGTTGCATCAATAGTCCCAAATTTTAAGACTACAGTATAACAAACAACAAATGTATTTGAAAAATATAAAAATACTAATCTCCAAGAACTTAACAGCAGATACAGCATTTTTTTCTTATCATAATATGCTATCATCATCGCCATCAAAATGTCAAAAAAAAAAATTGATGAATTTTTCCAGAGTATAAAGGAACATGCTGTCTTCTTCTGCCTCAAATTGTAATAAGAACACTTAAAATTTTCCATATTCATATTATAAAGAAGGCAACTATGATATACCCATATATCAATCAACTTGAAAACAAAGAATAATTTGTCCATATTCTGCAAGATCTGCAAGGATAGAAAAGAAAAACAGCCAAATACTCGTGTATTTTTGCCACATTTTCATGTAGAAAACTAGACTCAGGTTAAAAATTGTTGTTAGGAATCTTACAGACGCTATGCTACACCAATATCTCCACCCCAGGATATAGCATGACCAAACTTCAACCAATAACCAAGTACAAAGGTTTCACAAAATTACCAAAACCCCTCATCATTTCTTTAGTCTTCCACCCATCATCATCCTTCCTCCTCTATGCCCTTGAGATTCTTCTCTTTTCCATTTCATATTTGTCATTGCATACATCTTCATTTTCAGTGCCCTAAATTACAAAATAGGAATGCTCAGATCACAACCTTAGGCATTTAAGCCAAAAGACAGTCATACGGCAGCTGCTGCACCACCAGTGGATGAGTCACCCTCATCAACTCCTAGACTAACATGATTGTTGATTTGTTGCAAAAGCTTTAGAGTTAGGGGTAGTTTCGTTCTTTTTAATTTTGTTTGTCCCTACTACAAAAGAGTTTCTATTTTGTATCTTTTTCCTTTTTGGCTGAAAACATACTGATGTAGTCGTAATAATATTTACCTCTTCTGCTCATTCTCCCTTTATTTTGTCATTTTACAGATAGTAGAGCCATAAACAAAATCACTATGAAGTACCACTTTCCAATGCCCCAAAGATGGAATGTTGAATACGTAAGTTAGATCGAAGTTGTTTTCAAATATTGATCCGAAGAGTGGCTATCATCCACTTCATATTCATCCAGGAAATGAGTGTAAAACAATTTTGAATGCATGGTAATGCCTTTTGGTTTACCCAACATACCTAGCACATTTATGCAAGTCAGCACGAAGTGCTTAAATGATTTCTTGGGCTTAAATGATTTATTGGGCTGTCTGGTGGTATATTTTAATGTGTACAATGCGTCTATGGAAGAACATTTGCATCACTTCTCCAAGGTCCTTAGTGTTTTACGCACGAAGTTGAATGAAAACCTTAAGAAGTACAGGTTTGCTAATTGACAGATTGATATTCTTGGGATTTGTCTTGGCCACTCCCTCTCATTCATGTAGTGCGAACTTTCCATGGATTAGCAACATTTTCTTACAGGTTTCTTCGATATTTGAGAATGATTACAGCTCCAATAATAGATTGCCTGAAGAAGGGAAGATTGCTGTGAGCAAGAGATGCAAAGTATAGCTGTAACATCAGAAGGAGGAAGATTCTTATCCGTATCAAGGTTCAAAGTATCGGCCGAGTCCAATATGATTTGGCCAGGTCGTATCTGACCAGGCCACTGCCAAATCGATCAGATTCATCTAGTTTGAATCAGACAAGTCCAAAAAATCAATCATTAGATCTTAGAGAACAAAATACTGCCAAAAGAAGGCAGAAGGGAAGAAGTAGATAAGACCCACATGTGTAAAAGAAGACCAAACTTGCAAACAAATCCTCCAGGTGCTAAAATCAATTGAACAAGAAAGAAAAACCAAAACAAAAAGGAATTTATATGCAAGAAAGCAAAAATCACAAAGATCCACATGTATCGTTCAATTTTTCAACACTAACCCACAGGACCATATGCAATCTTCCAATTGCAAAACCCTAAATCAAACCCCCTTTCATAATAAGTAATTGAGAAAATTTGTAAGAAAAAACTGTAAAATTATGAAGAAAGTGAAAGTCCAATTCTTCTTTATCTTTTGAAGCTATTGTGGTCTCACAAAAGGCCCAATGTCGTTCTCAAAATCGTCTCTTCTTCCCCGTGAATTGTGACTAAGATTTGAGCCTCCAATCAGTCTCTCTCTCTCTCTCTGTGACAAAACCACACGAGACAGAATCTCCCATCTTTTGGCTCACCCTCTCATGTCCTAACATGGCCTCTTAAAATATATAGGATTTTTTTTTGGTTATATTTTCAGTAATTTTTTACTAACTTCTTAACACATGTCAAGGTATTATAAGTTTTCGTATATATTTTTGGCCAATAAAGTATTTTGTTGTGCTAAATAGATTTCATTTATCAGCAAGGTTTATGACTTAGACATATTAAATTACTATATTTTATTAAGTGTTATTTTTTATATAAAATTGGACTTAAATTAATTTTGGTTCAGTATGTTCTTATATTTAAAACTAGTGATGGCCAAGGATCAAAATTTCGCTTCGTTGTATTGTTTCGGTTATCTAGAAAATGGAAATGTTTCGAAGATGATTCGGAAACAATATGGAAACAAATAAAAATTTTCAGAGTTTATTTCCAAAATATTCAGAAACATTGGTCGAAATACACCTAAACATCCTTCTTATCAAAATATATACATATATACTGAAACATCTCAAAACATTCCGAAACAATGATGAAAACATGCCATAACATCTCCAAAACCACGAAAAACATCTCAAAAAATCTTAAAACATTGTAAGGCATTGAAAATTTGAGACCATCACTGTTTTGATGCGATCCTCTTGGAAGCGGAAACGTTTCGTCCCTTTTGAACCAAAATTTTGATCCTTGATTATGACACATTTTCAACAACGCCTTTATAATGCATTTTCACTTTGTTTAATATTTTAGATGATGAATTTTCAAATATGATACATGAACTTTGTTCCTTACATTTCTAATATTTTCATGATTTTTTCAAAATAATTTGGGTCTTTTATCTAACATTTTAATCATATTGGTCAATACCATACAACGACGCCCTGATCAATGTGCATCAGTGTCTTCCAAGTCGACAATTGATACCGCGACCTTGAACCATGATCCTTAACTAATTTTGAGAAGACTTCAAAATAGATTGTGATGCTTCCAAAGTTGGCATGTGGACTGACCTTAGTCAGTAAAATTGACCCGTGGCATTCTGTATTGAGAAACTAAATAACTCTTGGCTAGGGTAACCAACTTATGATGTTGAGATCTGTGCTACTGTGGGAGCGTTGAGGCATCACCAGTACTACTTACTACATAGAGAGTTTACTCTCTATTCAGATCACATGCCACTTAAATACATTTCAAGCTAGCATAATGTTAGGGGCTTGCACTTTTTAAGCTCATGTATGGCACTTAGACACAGGCAAGCACTCTTGAAAGTGTTAGTTCAGCCTACAAATCTAGCTAGCAGAACTTAAAAGTTAAACGGCTAAAGAGAATGAGAACAAGAGAGTTTAAGAGAATGTAAATTATATTGCCCAAGAGAGTTGCAACTTGAGACTGAGTGAATGCATATAATAATTCATCCCTAACTAGAACCTTTCCAAGTGTTTTGCTCCTACGGGGGTTCTAATATCTTCAATGAAATATCTAGGCATTTGTTGTGTACATGAATGTTCTATAGGCTTCTCTTATCTCTCTAGATAGTTCTCGCTTTAGATTGTTCTTTCAAGGAAGCCTAAGACAGAGAACCTCATTATATGGTTCTCTACAAAATTCTAGAAGGCAGGAAGTGACACCAAGCTCAATCAAAGACAAGCAAAAAGGGTGAGATTTTTAGAACAATTCACCTTTTCTTTAAAGCATAAGGTTGGAGTACAAAACAAGGAGGTTGACACTTTTGAGTTGTCGAGTTTCTCTACAGGTTAAGGTGATGGGATTCAGTTCTTTTAGAGATTTGTCTGTTGAAGACCAATATTTTGAACATGTTTTGCATAAAAACAAAGCTGGACAGCATTCATTTCCATGATGGACACCTCTACAAGGACTATTAACTTTGCATTCCAGAATGCTCCCTATGAGAAAAGATAATCATGGACCAATATTGTTTGGGGCATTTTGGGCGAGATAAGAGCTTGGCTTTAGTGGCTAACCGTTTCTTTTAGCCTAGAATGCAACCAAATGTGACGTGCTATATAGAGAGGTGTCAGAAGGGTCAAAGAGCAAAAGGAGGATCAACTAATGCCGCCCTATACAATCCACTTTCTATTCCAAATTCGTCGTGGACCACCATTAGCATGGATTTTGTGCTTGGTCTCCGTCCTACTGAAAGAAGAGTGGACTCTATCATGGCAGATATTGATCAATTCTAAAATTTGGTTCATTATATTGTTCACAAAGAGACAGTGGACATCTCTGATATTGCTAACCTCTTCTTTCAAGAGACATAAAGATTGCATGGTTTTCCTTGTTACATTATTTCAGATTGTGATAGTAAGTTTCTTGGAGTCTTGGACATTTTTGGAGAACTCTATGGAAGTAAACTGGTACAATTTTGGACTTTACTACTTCATTTCATCATCAAACAGACAGTGAAGTTGACAATAGAAGTTTAGGAAATTTTTAAGATGCCTAACTGGAGATAAGACTAAACAATGGGATATCGTGCTGCCACTAGCTGAATTTGCTTATAACAGACCCATGAATCGCATGACAAAGCGAAGTCCCTTTGAAGCAGTTTATGATACAACCTAACAGCATAGTCCACTTGGTTCCCATCCCAAACTTGAAGAAAGTCAATGTGAAAATTGAAGAAATTGCAGAACACATGAAGCATATCCATGAGCTTGTACGACAACATCTGAAGCCAACAATATGTGCATTGTTGTACAGTTATGTTTGCTGTTGGTAACCACATTTGAGCGGTTTTGACCAAAGAGCTCCAAATGGAGTAAACAATAAGATGAGGGGTCGAAAAATTGGCCTGTGCAAGATAGTAAAGAAGATTTACTGATAATGCATATAAGGCGACTTTTCCAAGCCATAACAACACCTCAGATGTCTTTGATATCGAGCACTTGGTATCATACATAGGAGTCATGACAAAGGAAGAAGTCAACAACTCAAGATCAAGTTTTTCTCAACCAGGGGAGCCTGATGCAGTGCAGAAAATAAATATCAGGTCAGGTGTGTATTAGGCTTCATGCAGTGCAGCCTTATATTTTATCTTGTTTTAAATTGTCTTATAGATGGTTATATTATGGTCTGTTAAGTATTATGTATCCTTTTGTGTGTGGACACTTTTGAGACCGAGATGAAAAGGATTCAAGGGTTAAATATAGAACCTGTCCAGCAAGCTATGAAAAGCTACTTTCAATAATTAGGGCAACAACTTTATCTCTCTTATTTTGAAGAATAGAAGCTGCATCTGCAGTACTTTTCCAGCAGTTTTCTGGCCTGTTTTCTCCTTGTTTTCTTGTCTAATTTCTGTTTTCTTTCTTAGACTCTTGGTTGTTGAGATAACCTAGCTAAAGAGTAATAGAGTTTTAATGAAGGCAGCAAAGCTCCAGCTGCTTGCAATAGGCTGCATTACTTTTACCTCACATTTTTCTGTCATCAACATATAAGATTTAGATTCTTCAAATGACAGCTTATGTCCCATTGTTTAAACGAGTGGTACGAGAAAGATATATTTTCACTCAAATTTTTTTCAAATGTTTCTTGTTCAATGCTCTTTGTAAAACCACATTACCAGCAACAGTTCAAGCGAAAAAAATTACGCTTGTTTTTAGTAACTTTAAATCTGAAAACAATTTTCACAATTATTTGATGATATCTGAATCACCTTTATACAATTAATCATATATCATCTGTAGTAATTCAAGCTCAATCTTGCCCAGACCAAGAAAGCCAACCACGACCTATATATGGGGATCATCCCATTCCAGGCAAGCATTAGTACACTCCACGCCTATTTAAGTACAGCCTAAACTCCAGCTCAACCCAGTCCATTGCAGCCTTGCATACGCTCTTTATCCATTGAAACTCCACATGTATTTTATTAACTCATTAATCCAAAACCGAAGACAAAGTCGGATCAAATTTATGAAAATGTCAATTCAAGTTCCATTATATGACATGATCAAGGAACCAATTTTTCCTTGGGTAAAAAATTATTATTCGAGCAGATACTACATGAACTGGTCAATAAAGAATTAGCACTTTCTCAAATGAAAAAAAAAACTCACCAACAGCTTGTTCTGGGCGGCAAAACTCCCAACCGCCTCGAATGCACAAGGCGGCATGCACAGGATAGCGTTTAGCAACTGCTATCTCCTCCCGAGAAAGATCTACAAGATATAACCCATATAATTAATACGAACAAGTGCTAGCAAGTCCTTTATAAGAAATGTAACAAATAAATTGCTAGAAACTCTTCATTGAAACAAACTTGAAATGCAGATATGAGCTCACCGCAATGTAGTGAAAAGAAGTAACAAAAAGAAAGAAACAACGAGAGGAAAATAATCAAATTTGATAAAAAAGTAGAAAAGTTTTTGCCAAATCACAGCTAACATGTTAAACTGAGCAGACAAATGGACTTAAACCCACAGCCAAAAAAATGTGAGAAAGAATATACCAGAACAAATAAATGAAAAAGTTACAGAATACCTCTGTCATTGAACTTTTTTAAAGTTGGGCCAACAAGTAAAATAGAAGCTGCTTCTAGATGAGGCATCTTAAGTATAGGATTCTCTTCCACTCGTAAATGCTGCAGCAAGTCATAATGATAAACATACCAAGTTTGAGTACGTGCCATGAGAATGTGTGTGTGCATCACACAATACACAGACTAGGATTTATGATATTTCATTACTTCTTATGCCACGTAGAACAATAGGAAAAAGAAAAAATAAGTGCATAAACCAATTAAGATTAAATAAGCAGTTTAGCAGCACTAATGCTTCATATTCAGAAGAGATTAAAAATCCATTTCTACGCTAATTATCGAGAACAAAAAAGTTACTAGTGTAACTCTAGAAATCTTCACAAGGAAAGTTAGAAAGTTCATTTGTTTCTAGCGCAATGGACACTGTCAACATGTTAGACAACACAACAAAGGCAGATTCCAAACTTGCAATCAACTACACATATCCTATGAGATAGTTCTCTTACGTCAAAAAAACCATATTTGAAAATTAAGTTAACTTGTCCAAACATATCAGGTATTAAGCTACACAGTTTCCTTGTAATGAACAAGTTGGAAGGTCCAAATGGCTTATTAGACTTGCCCAGAATAAAAGAGAGAACAAGACGGCGAAATTGATGGCTGGGCTAAATGTTTGGATTCAGCACTAAGAACCCATGTAAACAGACATCCTTTTGCAGTCAATGATCTAGGAATCTATTTAATTGTGCCAAGCTATTTGATTCCAGGTATCATCTGGCTACCAGAACCTGCCTCGCGCATAGGAAAACCAGTTGATGGTCTATGAAGGCAGGTCACACCAAGAGCTGACAAGCACCTAGACTATGAGAGTAAAAGACCCCTAATCTAAGCTATAGAACGGAAAAGCACCCAGTTGAATCCTTGCTTAACCAGAATGCAAGTAAACACAGCCCTAGCCCTCAACACACGGCATTAAATGTTTGGAGTATGAAATGGGATACACTTGATCAGATGACATCCCGATTTTATATGACTAAATTCATTTAACGTAATATCATGTTGGGAACCTCAGATAAATAATGAAAAGCAGTGTCACAATTCTGATAACTATGAAAGACGCAATGCACGTGAGTATATACTATTGGCCAAATAATGCTACAAATCCTTGCAGAGTGCAACTAGAGTTATGTACAAACCTTGATGCATGTGACAGGAGAAAAATAAAGAAAGCCTAATATCCAACAGCCTGCACACTACACTAACCTTTATACCAGTTAACATAAAGCCAATATTCAAAATATTGAATTGAGAAGTGCCAAAAAGATCAAGGAAATAGCTACCACGCTGTTGTTTTTATTTTTGAATGTCGGGCATGCACACTAGAAGATATACACCAAAGAATAGCATGATTAATGCTACAATCTACATTAGCAAAAAACTTGACATTTACCACAAGAGAAATATGATGAACACATGATGATTCTGTTGTAGTATCAGAATCCAGGTTTTCCAATTCGCAAGGCTACATTTTGTCTAAGTAAGATTAGAACAGTACAAGTAAGAGACGATTACTGAAGTAAGCAGCCTGTTTGCAAGGCTGTCAAGAAAAATAATAGCATTTGCATAAGTGAATTATCAGAAAATTCTTCTCTCATTTTCATTTTTCAATTTTCTTTATATTTAAAAGTGTGGGTTTGCTCGTCAACGTCTAAACAGGAAATATAAGGGAGACCACCAAAACTCTAAAATGATACAAAAGCCACACCTGCAGAAAGGCAGTTAAAATAACTTTCGGAAAAAAATTTATACAGAAACTCATCCTCAAAAATGACAATGAGGTGCTTGAAAGGTCAAAGAGGTTTGATGTGTCAATACAGGTACAGGTTAACGTTTTTTGTGAAAACAACAGTCCATGATGCTGCCTGAGCAGTACATAATATTTAAGAAAAAGGAGTAGAAGTTAATGCTTTAAGAGGCTAAGGTACTGTTAGTTTTGCTTATGACTTATATTCAAATGGCATGTTTTCCCATTTAGATATTGGTTTTCTTCGTTATATTCATACTAGCAAATGGCAATAACTCCATGCCTAAAGGCACCCTGCAATACCAAAAATCAACCATTGATCGTGTAATATTGCTATTTTAAATAGCAATTTATTTTCCCCTGCTTTTTATTTAATTATGCAATTTAAAATTAAAGTAAACAAACAAAAAATAAGAGAGAGGTAGGCGCGGATTAATAAGCTTGTTTCACATTCGAGAGTGTGTTGGTTAAGTTGTCTGACATTGGAAGCCATACATAAAGAAGATAATGTTTTTTAGCAGAAAAAAAAATTGAGCTGAATTTTGTACAATTTGATCAAAGTAGAAGAAAATTAGATCAATCTTAACCATTGTTATCCTTTTATAAGTTGAAAATTCAACTTCCTAACTATAATATTAGATAGATGTGTGTGTCCGAGTGTGTGTGTAAATGGATAAAAAGACAGATAGACAGACAGAAAATCAAGCAAAGAGGCTCTCATGCCGAAGCAGAGACTTAGCCCGGGTGCCCCTACAGTCGCAACAAACCTACCAACAAATTCAACAAAATATACCTAAAACATGTCAATACAAACCACGAAACACACAAAGCTGCTTTTGTAAAAACGCGGCATGCAGACAAACATGCGTTACGAACCTCAAGGGCAGGTAAATGTGGGAAGCCCTTCAAAGTTGATATTTTGTTCTTGCTGGCAGCTAATACCTGAGCCAAACAGGAAGTGACACATCAAGATATGACCAAGCACCACACACCAAATAACAGAAGGAACAAACAAACCTGCAGTCGAGGCTGACTTGCCATAGAAAGAGACTTTAACTTGTTTTGAGCAACCGAAAGAAACTAGAAAAAATAAAATAAAATAAATAAGAAGACATTATTAGTGGACAAGCATAGAAGTATTGTAAAAAGAAAACCATCATATCAGCAGATGTGCAAACATTTCTTTAAGTTTGTTTACCTCCAAATTGGGCAGTTCAGGAAGGCTTACAAGTGATGTGATTTGGTTCCCAGCAAGGTAGAGTTGCTACAAGTATAGTAAGATATTTTAGAGCCATATTTTTTCATAGGAAACAGATATTTTAAAGCCTTATTGCCTGAATAGGTGCAACTTTACAACATTCAGAACCTCACCGAAGACGAATACTATATCAGATATACACAGACCTGTAGGGCTTTGCAATTCTGAAGTGGTTCAAATCCAGGCCCTTTGAAATCGTTAAAGCTCAAATCAAGAACCTGAAAAGAAAAGTAAAATTAATCTAACAAGCTTCTGTTCCAAGAGGCAGAAAATTCTTACAAGATAATAAAATTGAGATCTTATATGGGATAAGCAACGCTAATCATGTTACTCCAGAAATTTGGAACCTCAAAACTTAGACAAAAGCAAAGTTGTGAAATTTCAAAGAAACATCAGAGAAATAAACGAAGAAATAGTGCACAATTCTGAAAACAGACCTTCACCCGCTTCAGTATTTCAATACCTTCCAAGGTAGACAAGAGATTGTCTCTCAGATAAACAAACTGCCAAGTAAGAATTTTGAGTTAAAGAGTAACTAAAATATTCAAAAAGGTATAATGCAAGCAATTGATGCACTTTCTCCATATTATGTTATTGAAAAACCTCAAAAGAAAAAAGGAACATAGCTGCCCATCGTGCTGACACTTTGATGTCAACATATATTACATAGTAAAATTCACTAAGAATTTCGCGCACAACAACTTAATCCAAAAGTCCCCAGCCGACCACCTTATAACCGTGAACAAATGAGATTCAGATACCAAAACCTCTACCTCAGAAATACAGGATGAAATATATGCAGTCTTATTTCAAATATAATGGCATCATTTCAATTTGATTTTGGAGGTCGAGGCTTTCTTAAATTTTAACAATTTTGGAGTAATTACAACACAAGATAATTTGTGTTCCATCAATGATCAATATGACATCCCATTAAAAATACCAAAATAATAGACCAGACCAGACACCCTAGAAAACATAATCTCACATGCATATATGGTAGATCAAATGTCATATTCAAGTTCTTCAAGAAGGATCCCAACCAAGTAGATGAAAAATATATATTCTCAGCATATATTTCACTAAAAGTAAGAAATGAAGCATTCAGTAATCCCCTTTTCTGTTTTTTTCTTTAAAAATGAAACAGAAACTGAGTGATAGTAATGTAAGTATGTAACGGCACAAAAATATTCACAGGAGTCCAACAAAACAGAGAAGAAGCATCCGATATAAGATCAGCTTACCTCCAAATTCGGTGACAAGTTCAACCCATTAGCATTAAGACTGCGTATTCTGTGACCCCTAAGATCCAACCTCTGATATGAATAAGAAAAAAAAGATGTGGTGATTAAAAGATGGACCAACAAAAAATGCCAAGAGTTTTTATCAAAAAGGTTTCTAAAAAATCATCTCAATAAATATCACCACAATGAAATTACATGAACAAGAAAGATGATGATCTTAGTATAGAAAATGACGTAATTGTATTTTTTTCATGTTGATACAAATTCAAACAGAATGCAGATTAGTTCAGCCGAAACCATGAGAAATATCACATGGCATTCTGAGTGACATTGATGACTGAGTAATCAGTTTTTTTTATGTTTGTGTCTAAAAGTGCTGCTGCTGCCTGCTGCAACGAGAGATCAGCATGTTAAAGACCAAAAAAAAAGGTCATCATCATGTTGATGTTTGCACCTAAAAAATCTGTATCTATCCCAAAAATTCTATTTGCAACACGTAAAACTCAAATCTACTAAACAAAACTTTGTCCCAACTAACTGGAGTTGGCTAGGGATGCAACTTGAGAGGGCCAATCTGAACCCAACACAGAACATCAACAACTTGAGCAGGAATTTTGAATAATGGGATTGGGCTTGGACAGAAAATCACAACCCAAATTGAATCTCAACAATACTTGGGGTTTGGGACCTCAGATTTGGGACCCAAAACCCACATGAATTCCCTTTATTTTTCCTAAACAGCTTTGTATATAATAGTTATGTTCGGGTTAGAGTGAGACCTGTTCTAACCTCTTTCATGGTACATTGTTGTATTCAGTCCAGTTTTACTTATTTTGAATTCTTTTACTATTAATATTTCCCTCCAAACTTCTAATTATTATTGATTTCACTTTATTTTCATCTGCTGCTACTATTTCACAAACAAATAATATACATCATGCAGCCTCATCCTCAATGTTTTTGTTAACAGATGCATAATAAAGACAAAAAGATATGAACTTAAAACAAAATTCTGATGGAAGCCTATGGTGATTGGGAATCAACTAGTTGGTTAGGCCCATCAATTTATAAGATTTTGATCTAAACCCAATTCGAATCGGAATCCGATTAGTTAGATATGAATTAATTAATATTCTTTATAGATATTCAAATTTCAATCCTTCATATCATATTCTGTGAATTCTTTGCATATACTTACACCATATCCGATTATGATCCGATCCCAAATATACACATCAATATAATATACGATGATACTAAGTAAATTTTTGATAAGAATAATTGAAATTAAGATATAATTTCCTTAAATTCAGCTCTAATTGAGTTAATCATATCATATTTTTGGATTGTTTTTCAATTTTTACCAAATTTGGGTATGGACTATAAAAATAGAATCCGCTGAATAATTATATTGGGCCCAAAGTTTTCAAATCGGATTCAAATCGAACGAAATCCTATTCAAATCCAATCGAAACTGGCCTATGGTCACTCCTATACTTATGAACTCTAAAGTAACTACATCCTTATACATAATTGGAATCATATTAATTCAACTATTTGTAATTTTTTATCAGAATCCCACCATATAATATCTCTAAGGACTATATATAAGTTTTCTCTAAATATATAAAGACTTTTCTTTTTTCTCTGTATATATCTATCTTCCATTGTCAACATCCTAGGCATATTTCCAGACTGATTTTCAGATATTATCGTTTCAAGTTTTGAACAATATTCGATCTCTAACTCCTCAAGTTTCATTGAATGATTCATTTTATTCAATGACTCGATAATCCGTGCAACCCTAAATATCCCCCTTATTACTGTATGTAGGCCTTATCTTTCTTCACTCACAAGACATTTCCTTAGTCTTATAGTTTTATTAAATTATTTGGATAAACAAGATACTCCAACATATTCAAACCAGTTGCCAACCTCAATAAGTGGACCACCCAGCTAGAATGTTTTTTTGACATTTGATTCTTTTTAAACACTCTATTTTGGACACACTTAGGCCTTAGTACACCAAAGAACTTGTTCTCTAATTCAACCAAAAAAAAAAAAACTTATTTTCGTAATGTCTCTATGACTAGTTTTATTTAATAATTTTTAAATTAATCACTCCATATTTCTTAATTTTCTTGTTTTGTACTAACCCTTGAATACAACTTAACCCAACTCCATTTATTATACCAACCCTTGAATGCTCGCTTTTAATAAACTTAATAGGATTAGAATCTCTAGTTTTCCCTTCTCGTAATTTAGAAGGCATATAACTACATATATATTTTTTCTTCCGCATTTCTATCTAACTTGAAATAAAAATTGCGTATTTGTTTGCAAGTTTATAAATCTTAAAACTCTCATCCATTTGAACAGCTCAAGGACTTAATTCAATAGTACTGCTTATTTAAACCAAAAACAATGTTAGGCATCAGATATGCCATTTCAATCTACAAAAGGAGAAACAATTTTCTTCAAATACACAAGTGTAGCTAGTAATGTAATGCACACGTCTATTTTTCCTCACTGTATCCTTCTAGGAATCGTACAATCTTAATAAGTTTTTTCTTTTACGTATTTTAAACTTTTGACAATATTCCATGGCCAGCTCCTATGTTTCTCTAAATAATGCATACCAAAAAAGACAATAAAGCATTAATAATGGACCATGGAAGGGTGTATCTCATCTTACACTCAGTATGTTTTCTTTTTGGTTTTTTTTTTTGGCAGCACGGTTGATACATCTAAAGCAGGTAATACTTTAAGGGGAAAAAAAAGGTATCAAAGACGAAGTAAAACTTCAAAAAGATACATTCTTTGTTGGCAGAAGTAAAACTTCAAAAAGATACATTCTTTGTTGGCAGTTCCTGTAAGGTAGAGGTAGCTCATTCTATGTTCTTTTAAATGATGATTGCTCGGGGGAGATTTCAAAAAAAATATTGCCAAGAAAAAAAAAAGGAGCAAGCACATGGCCCATCTTAAGAGCAGATTGAACAATATGTTTTCATGCATTAAAGCAGACATTAGATCCACAAAGAAAACAATGGAAAATAGTATTCTTCCTTTGCAGTCCCTGAAAATTTAATCAAGTAATCAACAAATAAGTACTTATCCTCGGCTCTTGACTCATATCGTTCAGCTCAAGCTATTGATGGGACAATATGAAATAATAGAAAGGATTGGAAAAACATTTCCACTATCCTGCCTGTATGTTTTTTGTTACTTTACTTGCAACAATTAAACATGACAAACAGAAAGTGCTTCAAGAATATTCGGAGACCAATCTGCAAAAACTTCATATAGGACTCCACAAAGAAATGATCCAATTAATCAAGATACACAATGAAGATCGTATCCATACAATTTTGTACTTCTCAAACTATTCGAAGTGATTATTCCATTTTGGTAATGAAGAACTTTTTATTCCTTACTCTTGGGCTCAGGAATTCCTATATAACTTAAGTGACAAAATAAAAGCTTTTTTCTATTCTTTTATCAACCAACTAGCAACGGGCGCGTGCCTAAAGGTAATATGTAACAAAACCAAAAGACCAAATTCACCCCTAAAGTATTTTATGTAATTAAGATTTACCCTATTTGCAAACATACAAACTTTGAGCCAAGAATCCAAGTGGCACCAAACTGGGATCACCAACTGCCCAATTTATGTTTCATGTTTTAAATGTCAGAAAAAAGATGAACATCACAAAAAGAATTTTATAAAATAGAGATACTGTGAAAGGGAGGTCTATACACATGCAATGTGCGTGTGTGAGTGGGGGAGGGGGGGGGGGGCAGGAAGGTGAGATATAGGAGATATATAATTGAGATATGAAATATCTGAATCCACATGATTTAAGTATTCAAAACAATTTGGGCAAGGTCGGTACTCTTTTGACAGGAAATTATATTTTCGAGTGTCAATTTTGGCTGTTGTATTAACTGCAAATATTTACCAAGTTACTAACTAACTTGGGACGTTCAAACAAATTTATAAGTTGGGAGATTCAAAATACCTTGTACTTTATTGTATAGATTTTTGCATCATATTCCATAGCATGTGAAAGTATTTGTCCACAAAAAAAATGGAATTTGTGTATTAATATGTGCGTACTCCATACTGATAGCATGGCTAGTCAACACACCACTCATGAAAGGACTATGTCACCATGGAGCCAAGCCGACTAAACAATTGGCAACTCTAATTGTTGCACTGTTTACAAACCTCACCCCAATCCTTCAATAAAAGTGAGATAATGCAATGCTACCCAAACAACTAATTTTGCTCCCTTAGCTCCTGGAATATATGTGCACAGTGGCAGTAGTCTATAAATCAACTTAGCATTTCAAACTCAAACCAACTAACCAAACTTTGGTACATCCTACAAGATTCCATGCATACGATTATACATCAGGTGAGCTGACAAAGTGCTTACCACATCATCACCAGCTTTGATTTCCACCTGGGGAAGAATAATAAAGCGTGAATCCCGACTTTCTGGAGTCCCCATTTTCTTACGGCCAGATAAACTGGAACTTCTGTCTAGCGACGATGACAAAGACCCAGCTCTTGATCCACTGGAAACCGAAGGTGACCGAGCCGATGGCGAAGACACCACCTTTGAAACTCCTTTCCTAACCGTGCTGCTGCTGCTGCCAGGGCTGTCCAGTGAAGTAGATGCAACCCTCTTTGAAGAAGAAATAGAAGGCGATGACAATTTCACGGACGATTTCTTAACAGAATCTTGCTTGCTCGCATCAGTACTAGACAATGCTCTTGAAGTTTTAGCAACAGGGGAAATGGGAACCAATTTTCTGATCTCTGAAATGCTTGCCCGGGTAGAAGGTTTAGTACCAACTGAAGACAATGAGCCCCTTCTAACATTTGGAAGAGACTGCCTCAATGGCTCCGAGGCAGAAGAACTGTTCTTTTTCGCCCCAATTGAGGTATCTATACTTTGTCGTTTTGTGATTGACATTGGCTGCTTTTCAGGCAAACCACCAGTGCTGTTCCTTCTAGTCACTGGCATCAAATTTGTAATCCGTGAAGCACTGCTTACAGTTGATTTGGTTAAACTTGATTTGGCCATATTTGAATTTGAATTGGAACCACTCTCTGGTTCTATTTTCTTTCTGGTTGTTCCAGTTGGTCCCGTGACCTTTGATGGTGCTGTAACATTTGGTTTCATGGTTTTTGATGTTCTTTTTACGCTCTCAGTGGAGGATGGTTTCTGCATCTCTAAACTTTGCAGCTTTTCTACCGATTCTTTGCCAGATTGAACCAATGGCTCCTCCATTTTGGTTCAATCCCAGCCCCAGGAATGGCAGAAAAAGTCTCTGATATAAATACATTAAAGTGACAATCAAAAAAGAGAGAGGTAAACAAGGATCTATGCTTTGTTTGGTTTACATGACATGCAGCCGAGGGGAGGGGTGGTGGTGTTTAGAAACAAAAAAAAATTGCGATCTGAAAAGGAAAAAAAATTACGATACTCAATTGAGCCAAAAGTGTAAAAAGCTCTTTTTCGACAAGAAAATGCAGGGAAA
Organism: Ilex paraguariensis; assembly: GCA_963454935.2. Classification (NCBI taxonomy): domain Eukaryota; kingdom Viridiplantae; phylum Streptophyta; class Magnoliopsida; order Aquifoliales; family Aquifoliaceae; genus Ilex; species Ilex paraguariensis. Next base: position 489,272 of record CAUOFW020001258.1, read on the forward strand.
TGAATGGGGGAAAATGGTACTATGATTCTTCTATCAATAGGACCAAACTATAAAAGCCAAAACAAAATGTAAATAAAACCTACTCAACAAAAATTAATTCAACTGCTACACTAAGTTAATCAGTGTGTTGATCCTCATATTCCAAAAAACATCATTGGAAGTTCATTCGTATCTTTTTTTTATACTTAATTTTCTCACAACCAAATAGAACGCAACACTGTTGACATTGAACGCAGAAAAAAGTTTTACCCAAAAACATACATTCTTAGTTTTTTTCTTTTTCTTAATTTTCTCAGCAACCATTCGGATAAGGAGAAAACCCAGAAAAGGTTTGAGGAAAAAAAAACCCAAAAATTGACAGCGTTATATAGTCCAAAACTTTGCGCACAAACCAGAGATCAAAGAATACTGACAACTACACTCGAGCACATAAGCCCATTCTTGAATCAATCACAATATGTAGCTTCTTGATCTCAAATTCAACACTATACGCACATTTTAAGCTGATCCCAGTAAGCAAAACGCTTCCGGAGAGAGAAAGATAAAACATTAAAGTTCTATAGTGAGAAAGTAAAATGTCTGTGTTTTCATACCTGAATTGCCTCTAGATCTGAAGAAAGGGACCGTACTATTCAACCACCCTTGACCATTTTTTTGCTAGGGTTTTCATACGCATACTCTAATGTATATTGAAGTTTTAAAAGCGTGACATTAAAAAGTGAGATAAAGTAAGAGAGAGAATCGACTGAAAATGATGAGAGAGAGAGAATGTGTGTAGAGTAGAGTAGAGTGAATGTAACTGGAGATAGTAGCGAATAGGACACAAGAAGTTGTAGTATGATATTGGAGACCAGTAGGCGCAGTGGCGTACAGGTCACAGTTAATTGTCGGTGTGTATCTGTGTGTGAGAGAGAAAACGGTGCGTGGGAGAGAGGAAGGGAGGGAAATATTGGGTTTGGATTTTCTTAATTTTAATTTAGATAAATCTAACAAATGACCCTGAACTATAACCTTCGTTTTAAATGACCCTTAAATCTTCAATTATCCTAATTTGTACCCGTTTTTTTTTTTTTTTGTTCAATAGGTAGGGGTATTCAGGCTAGTTTATATACATCTCGACTAATCCCTTTTTTGGTTTGGTCAAAGGTAGATCATCCATGCCAAAATTAAGGTATTTATGAGAGATAAATTCATCATTGATCTGAGCCAAAATAGTTGACAATATTTAAACTCAGTACATCTAGATTTACAACTCGTCTTTGTTACTACTTTAACTATCTTTGGAGTTAAAAAATTTGGACCATTTTCTCGATTTGTCCCAGTCATGCTAATCTTCTTTGTATTGTTCTAATTTTATTGGAACTATGTAATTTATTTCAATCGACCCCTTTTGTTAAGCTAACAAATAAATAATACAAATTTTGCTAAGATTAATCATTAATGTAATAGATTCCCTTCAAATTAATTGTTAATTTATCTCATTTAATGAATATTATAAAAAAAATGAATTCATTAAAATAATGGTGCGTTTTATAACATTTTTGTTTTTATGTTTTTTTATTATAAAATTTTAAAATATAAAACATATTTAATAGTCATTTATATATAAAAATTTGTGAAAATAAAAATAAAAAATCTGTTTAGTATTATACCAAAAATCCGTCACCCAACTCCACCTAAACCCATCACTAACAACCACCCAACCCCACATCTAACCCCCGAAATCTATCACCCACCACCTAAAAACTACTTGAAACCACCATCACCACCCCTCAAACTCACCCTCAGACTCCCCAGTAACCCCACCCCCAAAAAATCCATCTTGAAAACCACTCAAAACCATCCCCAAACCACCATTCCCCACCCCCGCAAATCCACCAAACCACTTGAAACACAACCATCACCCCTAAAACCCCACCCTCAAACCCCCTAAAACCCCCACCTCCAAACCCCGAAGGCCAACTTGAACCCCCCACACCCAAAAAACCACCCGAAAACCCACCCCCAAACACCTTGAAAACCCCCTCCCCCCCCCCCCCAAAAAAAAAAAAAAAAAAAAAACCCACTCCTAAACCACTTGAAACCTACCACCACCACCTTGGAAAAACCCACCCCAAAAACCCAACCTGAAACCCCCCCCACCCCCAAAAAACCACCCAATCCCACCCCCTAAAACCCACTGATCTCGTCTTTGTCTTTCTCTTCAATTTCATCTTCGCGCTTGATTTCATTGTCGACCTCTTCATATCCCTCTTCTTCACTGATTTTTAGGTAAGAGAACAAGTGAGAGAGATGAGGGAAAGAGGCAAAGGGACTAAAAAAAAAAAAGGAAAAAAGGGGTTTTTATAGGTGGCTCAAAAAAATCTCATTTTGTTGTTAATGAGATTCGAAGGCTGGACTTCATTAATTGTTACACTAAAAATAGCGCGCGTTTCTAGTTTTTGATGTTTTAAAAAACATCATTTTTTATGTTTACAAATTTTGACTATGTTTTCAAAACAATGTGGTTTAAAAAAAAAAAAAAATACATCACAAACACGTTAATTTTTAGCAAAAAACGAAAAAAAAAATCGTAAACTTTCGATTACCAAACGACACCTAAATTACATAGTTCAAGAAATAAATTAGAATAATTGAAAATTCCAAGGGAGAATTTAAAATAAAGGTCATAATTTAAGAAGCATTTGTAATTTAGCATTTTAATTTTTGTCAGTTAATATCAAACTCAATTATTGATGGTAAAAGTTGTTGAATCTAATTAAAATTAATGAAATATCATCCAAAACTCACTGATAAACTTGTCAAATCAGTCTACTCGAAGCTTAATTTTTGTTGGTGTTAATATATTAATTCGAAGCTTAATTTGTAAGGAAGTATAAAATATGGGTGGTTGGAACTCAATTATTGAAAGAGAAGAAAACTAATGAAAGATGGCCAGCACAGATCCAAACCAAAGCTGCCTCCAGCCATCAGTTAAGCTTAAAGCATCAAAAAATATACGTGTTTTAGTTTATGCCGTCAGTTCAATCTAAAATTCAAGAGTTCAGAAAAATTAATGCACGTAGGAGAGTAATTATTGGGATAGTCATTATTCAAAAATAGTGTCTATCCTTAATAGTAACCATCCTCTCCGATAAATTAGTAGCTTAACTTTCACGTCACCGTTACAGGTAGGGCTTTGTGCTTATAAATTATAAACCCTTTACACGTGGGAATGGATCACACACTCCTCTATTACCTTGTACTCTCTCATTAATAGAGTTATTCGGCCACCGTTGGCGCTTTCAGTGATTAAGTTACCTAGACCCCCAATCACTCGATCTTTGTCTCTTATTATTCATTGTTTCATTAATTACTTTACAGCACATACTCTGACTGATTTGTACATAAATCTATTTTTATACATCATCAAAAGATAACAATTTGAATAAAAGTCTAGAATACTAAATACGAAATTTTATCTTGAACATTGGACAAATAATGATTCACTTGGGTAAAGTTATGATTCAATAATAATCTTAAGAAAAAACTTACGATGTTGAATTTCGGATAATGTGAATAAAAATAAAAATATTATAATTTAGGATTTTATAAAAAATAAAAAAATTGAAAAATGAGCTGACAGAAGTGGATATTATCGTCATGCTATGTGGCATGGGCAATCAAGAACATGTCGAAGAAAGTTCTTAAAAGACCAACTGGTGTTGTTGGAGATCAAATTCAAAATGTTGTTGAGTTAACTCGGCCGAGTTTTATAAAAAAACTCAGCCGAGTTTATCCCACACCCCAATTGTCCGAGATCAAATTCAAATAATTGATGAGTTAACTCGGCCTAGTTGATATCACGCTGATGTGTCTGCATTGACTCAGCATGAGCTCAGTAGGGTCCTACAGGCTACAAGCCAACAACTTTAACAGATTGATACGATGGCCACGATTACGAATAAGATGTTGATACAATTACCCTTACACCCCTATTTTTTGTGGCATTTACATGGATATCCACACCATGTTTGGAATTTTTTGTTGGTAAGTTTAATTTTGCTAAACTTTTATAGTTCCACATTTCAGTAGTTTACAACTATTGAAAATCATAATTCATACAAAACACACAAAAAATAATAATTACTATTATTTTTTGACAAATTTGAATTCTCTTTAAATTGTATTTATTTTTTGGTCATTATTTTGAACTTTTACAGGAGAAGAGATGGTAAGGTTTGAGCACGCGACCTAATGATCAAACAACGGGTTGCGGTTGAGAAATCGGGGCCAAAATTATTGACTAGGTCTAGAATCACAAACGAGACTCAGCTCATAGGCCCATTTAAGGAATGCAGGTCAAGCTCACCAAAAGAAACAAGAAGTTAAGTCAATCACGCCATTTTGTAAGAGAGTTAAGTCAACTGTCGTATGACGTGAGACTTAGTTCATAACTTACAAGTGGAGATATATCTTTGGGACACGCACATCACAACTTCTACAGAATTGTCTCACTTATTATGAGAAAGACTTCATTTCCACAAAACAATCTCAGTTGATATAAGAAAGGCATCTCGATCCATTAGGAGACGCTTATAAATTGTAAGTTTCACTTGTACAATGGGGGGTATCTCACACATATTACTCAGGCTTGAGCATCCCACAATCCTTGAAGCAATAAAACACTCAGGTCATCTTAATCCTTCACAATGGAGTAGGTCACCCTGATCGAATCACTTAAATTGAGTTTTATTTGAATCGACTCTCTTCATTTATTACTGCATTAAGTACGTGACAGATGATACATAAACACATTTTATACATCATCAGTGGTGACTATCAAGCCAACTGTTGATCCTCAATTTTTACTTACTTTTTTTTTATCAATTTTTTTGCATTTACTTCAATCAAGTCCTTTCGTAGCTTAATTCTTTACAATTTTGAATTCTTTTCAAAATTCACCAATTTAAGTCAAGTCATTTGGTAATCTCGGAGTACAATCAAATCCCCTTGTCATCTATTGGGAGCACAATCAATTGAAGGAGATGACATATTTGAGTTCCTTTTGGTTTCAGCAGCATAAATATGCATTAACCCTTTTTTTTTTTTTTGAGTAAGTCTTGCATTAGCATTTGAATACATCATTTTAGAGTAGGTTTGACATTTCTATACATGACCTGTCAAGATAAGGAATTCGCAAGTTTGGTGGCAAAACAATTACACCTATCAAACTCATTTAATAAATGATTCAAAAGAAACCAGGTGAACATGATACAAAACTAGTTAAATACAGTGTGTATACAACTCAAACTAGATATGACATAAACTTGTCTATATGTAGTTTTATATGGGTTGAATATTAACTGAGTAAATTATAACATGACATAAATTAGAGAAAAAAATGAACAGGACGGTATACGACCTATTACATAGAAATTTTTTAGCAGAAACAAAATATTTTCTCTCATTTACGTAGAATGCGGTATCATTTGATAGGTGTGTTACAGGGTATAAATTGTTTGACATCATAGGCAAAATGCGTCGACAATTCCAATAAGGGTGTTTCAGATGACAAAAAGCATTGAAAAAGTAATACTGCACTTACCAAATTTTGGGATCAAATTTAGAGTTCAAAATGACATGACAGCTGACTTGAGCTTCTTTATTTGGTGTCATGTCATCTGAGCCCCAATAAAAACTCTAAATAATCAGTTGTCATGTCATTTGAGCTCCAAATTTGGTCCCAAAAATTTGTCAGTGTAACATTATAAAATATGTTGAAATATTATGAAACACCTCAAAATATTATAATTTTGATATTGTCACTGATTTATTTCGGTCTCCTTGTAAACAAAAATGTTCCGACATTGATCAAGAAAAATGAATTTTAATGACTTAAAATTGTTGATTCTAGCCGAGCTAAAAAAGTAATGGTAAAGTAGCATTTTGTCGAATACTAAAGTCATTCTCGGAAAAGAATGTTAAAAAGTGACGATACCATAGGAAAATGTGCAGTCTGGACAAGGAACAAGCCAGTGACAGGTCATCAAAATGAGTGATATTATATAAACTTAAAAATTATATTTAAAAAATTAGATTTAATAATAAGAATTATTAAATAGTTAGTTCACCTTAATAAATACTGGGATCCATAGTGAAATAAAATCAATGATTATAATTATCAAGTTTATTTTTTAAATTTAATTTTTAAATTAATATAACATTGCTCCCTTAGAATTACGGTGCCAATTAAAACTGACACTTAAGTTAGGTCTAACTAGAAGGGTAAAAGGAAGAATTTACAATGAAATCCAGGGAGTCATTATTTTTAGAAGATCACGTTATACATTGGAAACGGTCAAATATTCTCTAACAAATCTGATAAAAAAGCAATGATTAATGTATAAAGGAGATAAGCCAACACTGTCATAAAAGAAACCCAATTATACTCGTCTTTTTTCTCGAGCAATAAAGAAAAATCAAGAACAAGAGCTTTCCTTAATAGTGTACTATTCATGCACTTTAGCAGGAAGAATCACTCTAACTTGTGAATTTTCCATTTGCTTTAATCCTTAGATCAAACACTCAACGAACAATTCATCCATTCTCATAAATCTTGGTCAATAGAAGAGACTCTTCCACCTAGCTTCTGTTTGTATTTTTCCTTATTTTTAAAAGCAGCAAATTTCAGTTTGTAAAATTTGGCTTTATTGTATCAAATATGGTAGATAAAAAAAACGAAAACATACACACAAACGAGTTTATTTTTTTGGCAAAAACTGAAAAATAAAAAATTAAATGGTTATCAAACGATACCTTAGTTTCTCATTTTTTCAATTGTTGTTTAAATTTTAGATACACCAAAATAGTGAGGNCAAATTTCAGTTTGTAAAATTTGGCTTTATTGTATCAAATATGGTAGATAAAAAAACAAAAACATACACACAAACGAGTTTATTTTTTTGGCAAAAATTGAAAAATAAAAAATTAAATGGTTATCAAACGATACCTTAGTTTCTCATTTTTTTAATTGTTGTTTTAATTTTAGATACACCAAAATAGTGAGGTTGTTTCATGACAAAAATTATCGAATTTAATGTTCATCAATTCAGGAAAAAAAAATCACATTTTTTATTTGTTTGCTTAACAATATATAAATAAAAACAATAAAAAAACTTAATCGTCATATTTATAATATAAAACATGACAGACTTTAATACGATCATTCGACAGTTTCAAATATCCAACTGTAACAAACATTTATCTCAAAATCATTCACATTACATCGTGCTTTTAAGCACAAATTACCTTAGTAAAATTCAAATTCAACCTACCTTTTCTTATTCCAACCTTGTTTTTTTCTTCCAACTCTAAAAGGCAATGACATGAAAAGCGCAACTATTATTCTTCGAAATATACGTAGGGGTGAACGAGAAAATTTCAAAATATGCTAACTCTCAAGCAAAAAAAATAAAAAATAAATAACAATATTTGTTGGCATGAGTAGCCCTTCATGAGTATTTTGGTAATAAAAGAATAATAGCCTTTGTTAATTTGGATAATACAACTAGTTTTCAATTAGGACATATTTATGACTTTATAGAACGGATAGTTGTTCTTTTCAATAATTTTCACTACTTAAAAGGCAATAAAGGAAGGAATAGGGATTTATTTATGTAATTATGTGGTTTATGAGCATCCAACTATATAAAGACACGTCATAAATTTGAACCAACTACCGTGGAACACACACTAGATAATAATAACCCACTGCATATGCTAACGAGTCAATTGAAACCCACTGTTCACGTTAGTGACTTCTCAAAGAAAAATTCCTCCATGAGAGCTTTGTAAGATTTACAGGTATAGAACATTTCTAATAAATTCTCTATTTTTTTTTAATTTTTTATTTTAGAGAGTCAATATTGATGATGCACAAAAATAGTTTTGCACACCACCTGTCAAGTATAGATAATAAATGCAATGAAATCAACGAAAGAATTAAAGAAGACACAATTTATAGTGGTTCGGTCAATTCGACCTACGTCCACTCTTCAATGGCTTCAGTCGCCGGGTATTTTATTGATTCAAAGGTATGGAAAATGGAGATACAAGCTTTTGAGAGGGGGAGTAGAGAATCAGAGAAATTAATAATCTCCGGTAGTCGGTTCGTCTTCTATAAGTCTTTGATGGAGCATGTGTCCCTCCTCTCCCAGATTAGAGTCATTTTATAGTAGCTAAGAGATAATTCTTGTGGAGATCATGACATATCCTCAAGGCTTCTTTATCGCAGCTTAGAGATTATCTTTGGTGGAGATCGCGACTTATCCTCCACGGAAGAAAGAGGTTGGGGAGCTCTTCATGAGACGTGGTCGATGATTGGACCGTTTTCTTCCTTCGGTGGTTGCAGATAAACTTCTCGTGCTCTCCTCTTGGTGACGTGCTAAGCGAGAAGTCTAGCCGGCCTTGGGCTCCTTAAGGCGGTGCAGATAAACTTCCCATGCTCTCCTCTTCGTGACGTGCTAAGCAAGAAGTCTAGCCAGCCTTGGGCTCCTTAAGGAGGTGCAGATAAACTTCCCGTGCTTTCCTCTTGGTGACGTGCTAAGCAAAAAGTCTAGCCAGCCTTGGGTTTCTTAAGGCGGTGCACATAAACTTCCCGTGCTTTCCTCTTGGTGACGTGCTAAGCAAGAAGTCTAACCGGCTTGAGCTCCTTTGGCTTGGTGGATTCACGATGAGGTTGGGCTCCTCAACCGGGGTTGGGCTTTAATACATAAATTGGACTATTTGGGCTTAACCCATCATATGCCCCCCAATGCCCCATGTCCAAGGAGACTTGGAGAAGGAGGCATTGATTACATTTTTTTTTTTTTTTTTTAAAGAAGGCCCATAATATCTTGTTTGGCCTTTTTGTTTTGAAAAATGACTTATAACTTTCTTATTGGCCACTTTGTTTTGAAGAGGGCCCATAAATTTTTATTTGCCTACTTTATTTTGAAGAGGGCCCATATTAGTCTATTTGGGCTTTTNGGCTCCTCAACCGGGGTTGGGCTTTAATACATAAATTGGACTACTTGGGCTTAACTCATCAAATATCACACTTCAGGTCGTCCAGACATGTAACTTATAACACCCTGTACCATAAGAGCACGTTATGTGATAACGAAACATAATAAATGACAAACTCGGCTCAATCCACATTCAAATATCTATATAATAAGAGTAGTTAAAAAAATTTATCTTGAGCTTTTTGCTGTTCAGATCGCTTGACAATTATTGATCCAACGGTCCTCATGTGAAATTTTTTTAAAACTCTTATCTCTCATCCAACTCTCTCTCCCTTTATTTCATATTATCTATCTTGTCTCTCATACTTTTTAAACACACACTCTCCCATTAGCCATCTCTCATCTAACTCTCTCTTGAACGGTTATATATATCTAATAATAACAAAATATATCTAATACCCATTAAAAATCTAATAAAAAATATTATTTCTAACAAATTATAGGTTCATTAGCATATATCATGAGCTAAAAATTTTATTTAGGGTGACACTTTAATTATATATTATAATTTTTTTTCTCTTAATCAATCACACTATATAATATATTTATATTTATATTTATTATATCATATGCATCAAGTCTAGTTAACATAAAAAGGCCAAAAAAAAAATGTATATTCTATATATATAAAAAGTTGACTAGTTATCACCATTGTAAAAGAGTAAAGATAATTTTTATTTTTATAATTAAAAAATATCAATTATTCACTTACAATCCATCAAATTTATTCAATAAATGATGTTCTAAACATTATCACTAAAATATTAGCATAGTAAAATTAGTAAACTAAAATTTAAGAGGTAAACATATTGAAAAAATAAAAAATGATTGGAACATAATAAAGACTATAATCAATACTTGAATAAAAATAAAAGACATTTTTTTATAGGAAAAACAAAGTCAAATAAAGATAAGTTGAAAGAACTTTTACTTGCAAAAATTCATAATAAAATGAAAGTCATCTAAAGAAAGCCTTATTATAATAAAAAAAGCTCAACAATTGAAATAAGAAAATTCTAAAGTGAGCAAAAGTAAAAAATATGTGAAGAATACAAAAATATAAATATACATATCATAATTTTTTTTTAAAATTTGAGGGTGGGCTCGTGCGCACTTTGCTCCTGTGTTACTCTGTCCATGTATGTCATCCTATATATATTTATCTATCTTTTTTTTTCTTTGATAAATCTATCTATATATATATCTATACAATTCTAATAGAATTTTTATTTCTTTTACATCTCTCTTACTCTCCTATATCTCACACATTTTAAATGCACGCTTCGTCTCTTCCTTTATCCTAAACCCATATAATAATAAAGTAATGGGTGGGACTATTTTCACCTCACAAATCTCTATTGTCACCCCATTTAATTTCGCATTATCAAACTACTAAATCCACCCTATCTATACGCACCTCATTAGTAAGTAAGTCCACTTCATGCTACATACACCTATTTTAAAAAACAAAAAACAAAAAAAAAAGGAAAGAAAAAAGCAAATCGAAACAAGAAGGAAAAAAAATAAAAAAGATTAAAGGAATAAGCAAAATTATAAAACGCAAAACTACAAGACGCAATATCACGAGATGCAATACTGAACATGAAAAAAAAAAGCATCAAGCACATAAACAAGCATTGATGTAAAACCTAAACAAAATAAAAAAGAATAAATAATCTGAAAGCATATGTATATATACATATATAAATTCTAAATAAAAAATTATTTAACTTGACAGAGATATCAAAACATACGAAAAATAATGAAAATTCATACAACAAACATGAAATCAAACATATAATTAAATTAAAGAATATTATTATAATTAAATTAAAGAATAATATTAACCTATATCTTACTAAAAAAATTCATTTTGAAATTTTTTTTTTTGTAATTGCATGAAATGAGATAGAGAATAAAACTCTAATTATGACAAAATATAAAGTGAGCTTACTTTTTAAATGGGTGTAAGTAGCATGAAGTAGGCTTAGTTACTAATTATGTGAGTATAAAATGGGTTAGCTTAATAGTTTGATGATGAAAAATTAAATGGAGTGAGAATAGAGATTTGTGGGGTGGGAATAGACCACACCTTAAAGTAATAAGAGTTGGAGAGTTTGACCTGTACAGCTCTATATATCTAATAATAATAAAATACATCTAATACCCATAAAACTTTAATTTCTCTTTATATCATACTCTCATATCTCGTATAACTCTCTCTATACACCCACCAACACACACGTTAATATCGACTCCTACAAAAAAAAAGATAATATTTTTTAGGTATAATGATTAAATATATAAATTGTGTACATGTTAATATTTTTAGGGGTCGTATTTTTAGAGAAGTTTTGTTAAAATCTTTTAGAAAATAGTGTTTATAAATTTATTTTGAATTGTTTAACTAAAGAAAATAATAAAACATAAAGTACTGTTTTTTTTTTTTTTTAACATAACAAGGTAAGAGCCCCGATATATATTAAGTAGAAAGATTCAAATTACAATCAGATAAGAGTGAAGCCTTAAGCTTAAGAGGGGGGAGCCTAACCAATTCGCAGGTAGAGAGCTGGTTAGTTTAGCAACTGCCACCCAATGAGCAGCCTTATTATAGGCTCTAAACTTATGTAAAAAACTAAGGTTATGAGTCCTAGCAAAATGCCTAATGTCATTCACAATTACAAAAATTTCTCATGGGGGAACATCTTCAGTAGAACTCAATTTGATAAGAGAGAGGCATTCATTCATAATAGAGGAATTGAAGAGCAAAAGAGCATCGGCCAAAAGACAGGACTGACGAACAGCTTCAGCTTCAGCAACCAGAGAAGAAGCAACAGGAAAAAAAACAGCAGTCCCAGCCATCAGAGAACCATCTTCCTTACATATAACCACCCACATGCTGCACAAACAGTAAGAGGATCAAAGGAGCCATCACAGAAAATCATAAAGTCATTAACAAGAGGAGAAGAGTGAAACCCAGAAAACAGCGAGGCCCCATTAGTGGAAGAAGAAGCAGAGAGAATACAAGCCTGATCAGCCCACAAGGATCGGACACGTAGAACAACCGAATAAGGATTAACATCTTTAGCACAAAACACCCATTGATTTCTAGTCTTCCAAATAACCCCGCTCACAGTGGCCACTATTCCCCAGATTGTCAATCTCTCATGAGCATCCTCAAAAAAATCCAGAATCCAGGAAGAACGTTGAGTGACAGAGAGAAAATAGTGTGCATCCCATCCAAAAGCAAGGTTCAAACCAAACCAAACACGTTTAACCCAATCACACTCAAGTAAAATATGTTCAATAGATTCAATAGATAACTTACAAATAAGGCAGCATGGAGAAGGGGCACATTTCTGACGATAAAGATTCTCCTGTGTAGCCAGGATATTATGGCATGCCCTCCACCAAAAATGTTTTACTTTTGGAAGAGCTCACATGTTCCAAAATTGTTGTCAAAATTTGAGATGAGGGGAGGTAGAGGAACAACATTCCTGGGGAGCCCTCTTAGATGATAAAGCCAATTGATAGCCAGATTTAACAGTATATAAACCCTTACGAACCGGCCACCAAAAACGTCTATCAGAAGCCCCAACCCTCGACAGAGGAATCGCTCGAATAGTCTTGAGATCTTCCCTGGAGTTAGTAGAGGATAAAAAAATCAACATTCCATAAGGAAGAATGAGATTTAATAAAATCAGCCACTTTAATAGAATGAGAATTGGGAGGTTTGGGGGATTGAACAGACAGCGAGGGGGAATAGGGAATCCATTTTATCATTTCAAAAGTGAACCTCACACCCATCACCAATTTGCCACATAAGTCCTTTGTCAAGAAGAGATTTGCCATGAAGGAGACTACTCCAGCCCCAGGATGGTCGATTACCATGTTTCGCTTGCATCAAATCTTCATTAGGAAAGTAAATAGTTTTAACAAATCTCGCCCAAAAGGAATTAGGGAAGTGGATTAGCCTCCAGCATTGCTTAGCCAACAAAGCTTGATTCAAAATATTGAAATCCTTGAAACCCATACCCCTAGAGACCTTTGATTTAGTCATCTCCTTCCACTGTTTCCAACAAATACCCTTTCTTTCATTCGATCCCTTCCACTAGAAAAATCAAACATGACCATTTAACTTATCACAGAAACTTTTAGGGAAAGCCACCACAAACATGACGTAGTTAGGAATAGCTTGGCTAACAGCTTTGAAAATATTTATATTGCATGATCGATGCTCAATGTTTTTTGAGTTACTTAGTGCCTTCAGACAAGAGTTATTACTAGTAAGTGATATAACTAATCAACTCATAGTAGTTACATATTAATCACACCTAGTTGTAACAATTTTGAACAAATAGGAGTGCAGACTCAAACTTATTATAATGTACATATTCTTTATAACTATTTTAAGTTAAAATAAAATTAAACTGACAGTTTGGTCACACTCCGAATCTACACCGCATGTGCAAATCTAAAAAGGAGTAAACAATGTAGGGTGAGTGACAACAACTTAGTAACAAATCTCAATTCCAAGTCACAATAGTTTGAAAATAAATAATTTGATATGATTGGGTAGACAAAATAGAACAATTGGTGCATAGATATTAAAGCAAAAGACAGTCATTGTAAATAGTTAATAAATACAGTAAAAACTGTAAAATAGCACCAATACCATTACCAATACAATGCCACACCTGATAACAATCATCCTAATAGATCACTCAGGGTCGATACAACCTATATGATCCAACTTTTTAGAGGACTTGCACTACAAGAAGATACGTTATGAATCACAATTCGATACCCAAGTACGAAGACCAACCGGGTCATCCAGACATTTACGAACTTAAAGAAACCTTTTATGGTCTCAACCTAGAACGTAAATCATGTCACTCAAACCTATTTGCACTTACATTTCATAGAAAAGATCCCGAATTCACATAATCAACAAACCATTCAAAAGATTGCGCATTTCAAAACAATAATATGGTCCGAAGTTACAAATTAGTGTGAATCACCCAATCATGAGTTTATAAACGTGTTAAACAACATTTATAACATAATGGATATATTTGAAAAGATTTCAAAAAATCCCACTTATTTAAAAATTCATAGTGCGTGTTGATTCGAAATTTGCCAAAATAGAAAAGGAAAATTTCTACGTGAAATTTCCACATAACTACATTTTGACCAGTTAAACAAAAATTAATTTGGTCAAACTACCCAAAATGGGGTCAAATTGGGACCCAAATGACAAAATGATCATTTTACGCACAGTTTTCATCAGAGCATTGAATCAACAATTGGAAGGTACTAGGACTTTCCGTGGGATGTGGGGAGTCCAACCCACANTAAAAGAGTAAAGATAATTTTTATTTTTATAATTAAAAAATATCAATTATTCACTAACAATCCATCAAATTTATTCAATAAATGATGTTCTAAACATTATCACTAAAATATTAACATGGTAAAATTAGTAAACTAAAATTTAAGAGGTAAACATATTAAAAAAATAAAAAATGATTGGAACATAATAAAGACTATAATCAATACTTGAATAAAAATAAAAGACATTTTTTTATAGGAAAAACAAAGTCAAATAAAGATAAGTTGAAAGAACTTTTACTTGCAAAAATTCATAATAAAATGAAAGTCATCTAAAGAAAGCCTTATTATAATAAAAAAAGCTCAACAATTGAAATAAGAAAATTCTAAAGTGAGCAAAAGTAAAAAATATGTGAAGAATATAAAAATATAAATATACATATCATAATTTTTTTTTAAAATTTGAGGGTGGGCTCGTGCGCACTTTGCTCCTGTGTTACTCTGTCCATGTATGTCATCCTATATATATTTATCTATCTTTTTTTTTCTTTGATAAATCTATCTATATATATATCTATACAATTCTAATAGAATTTTTATTTCTTTTACATCTCTCTTACTCTCCTATATCTCACACATTTTAAATGCACGCTTCGTCTCTTCCTTTATCCTAAACCCATATAATAATAAAGTAATGGGTGGGACTATTTTCACCTCACAAATCTCTATTGTCACCCCATTTAATTTCGCATTATCAAACTACTAAATCCACCC
Source organism: Ilex paraguariensis (assembly GCA_963454935.2). NCBI lineage: Eukaryota > Viridiplantae > Streptophyta > Magnoliopsida > Aquifoliales > Aquifoliaceae > Ilex > Ilex paraguariensis. The sequence goes on from CAUOFW020001258.1 coordinate 504,424, forward strand.
TATCTATACGCACCTCATTAGTAAGTAAGTCCACTTCATGCTACATACACCTATTTTAAAAAACAAAAAACAAAAAAAAAAGGAAAGAAAAAAGCAAATCGAAACAAGAAGGAAAAAAAATAAAAAAGATTAAAGGAATAAGCAAAATTATAAAACGCAAAACTACAAGACGCAATATCACGAGATGCAATACCGACCATGAAAAAAAAAAGCATCAAGCACATAAACAAGCATTGATGTAAAACCTAAACAAAATAAAAAAGAATAAATAATCTGAAAGCATATGTATATATACATATATAAATTCTAAATAAAAAATTATTAAACTTGACAGAGATATCAAAACATACGAAAAATAATGAAAATTCATACAACAAACATGAAATCAAACATATAATTAAATTAAAGAATATTATTATAATTAAATTAAAGAATAATATTAACCTATATCTTACTAAAAAAATTCATTTTGAAATTTTTTTTTTGTAATTGCATGAAATGAGATAGAGAATAAAACTCTAATTATGACAAAATATAAAGTGAGCTTACTTTTTAAATGGGTGTAAGTAGCATGAAGTAGGCTTAGTTACTAATTATGTGAGTATAAAATGAGTTAGCTTAATAGTTTGATGATGAAAAATTAAATGGAGTGAGAATAGAGATTTGTGGGGTGGGAATAGACCACACCTTAAAGTAATAAGAGTTGGAGAGTTTGACCTGTACAGCTCTATATATCTAATAATAATAAAATACATCTAATACCCATAAAACTTTAATTTCTCTTTATATCATACTCTCATATCTCGTATAACTCTCTCTATACACCCACCAACACACACGTTAATATCGACTCCTACAAAAAAAAAGATAATATTTTTTAGGTATAATGATTAAATATATAAATTGTGTACATGTTAATATTTTTAGGGGTCGTATTTTTAGAGAAGTTTTGTTAAAATCTTTTAGAAAATAGTGTTTATAAATTTATTTTGAATTGTTTAACTAAAGAAAATAATAAAACATAAAGTACTGTTTTTTTTTTTTTTTAACATAACAAGGTAAGAGCCCCGATATATATTAAGTAGAAAGATTCAAATTACAATCAGATAAGAGTGAAGCCTTAAGCTTAAGAGGGGGGAGCCTAACCAATTCGCAGGTAGAGAGCTGGTTAGTTTAGCAACTGCCACCCAATGAGCAGCCTTATTATAGGCTCTAAACTTATGTAAAAAACTAAGGTTATGAGTCCTAGCAAAATGCCTAATGTCATTCACAATTACAAAAATTTCTCATGGGGGAACATCTTCAGTAGAACTCAATTTGATAAGAGAGAGGCATTCATTCATAATAGAGGAATTGAAGAGCAAAAGAGCATCGGCCAAAAGACAGGACTGACGAACAGCTTCAGCTTCAGCAACCAGAGAAGAAGCAACAGGAAAAAAAACAGCAGTCCCAGCCATCAGAGAACCATCTTCCTTACATATAACCACCCACATGCTGCACAAACAGTAAGAGGATCAAAGGAGCCATCACAGAAAATCATAAAGTCATTAACAAGAGGAGAAGAGTGAAACCCAGAAAACAGCGAGGCCCCATTAGTGGAAGAAGAAGCAGAGAGAATACAAGCCTGATCAGCCCACAAGGATCGGACACGTAGAACAACCGAATAAGGATTAACATCTTTAGCACAAAACACCCATTGATTTCTAGTCTTCCAAATAACCCCGCTCACAGTGGCCACTATTCCCCAGATTGTCAATCTCTCATGAGCATCCTCAAAAAAATCCAGAATCCAGGAAGAACGTTGAGTGACAGAGAGAAAATAGTGTGTATCCCATCCAAAAGCAAGGTTCAAACCAAACCAAACACGTTTAACCCAATCACACTCAAGTAAAATATGTTCAATAGATTCAATAGATAACTTACAAATAAGGCAGCATGGAGAAGGGGCACATTTCTGACGATAAAGATTCTCCTGTGTAGCCAGGATATTATGGCATGCCCTCCACCAAAAATGTTTTACTTTTGGAAGAGCTCACATGTTCCAAAATTGTTGTCAAAATTTGAGATGAGGGGAGGTAGAGGAACAACATTCCTGGGGAGCCCTCTTAGATGATAAAGCCAATTGATAGCCAGATTTAACAGTATATAAACCCTTACGAACCGGCCACCAAAAACGTCTATCAGAAGCCCCAACCCTCGACAGAGGAATCGCTCGAATAGTCTTGAGATCTTCCCTGGAGTTAGTAGAGGATAAAAAAATCAACATTCCATAAGGAAGAATGAGATTTAATAAAATCAGCCACTTTAATAGAATGAGAATTGGGAGGTTTGGGGGATTGAACAGACAGCGAGGGGGAATAGGGAATCCATTTTATCATTTCAAAAGTGAACCTCACACCCATCACCAATTTGCCACATAAGTCCTTTGTCAAGAAGAGATTTGCCATGAAGGAGACTACTCCAGCCCCAGGATGGTCGATTACCATGTTTCGCTTGCATCAAATCTTCATTAGGAAAGTAAATAGTTTTAACAAATCTCGCCCAAAAGGAATCAGGGAAGTGGATTAGCCTCCAGCATTGCTTAGCCAACAAAGCTTGATTCAAAATATTGAAATCCTTGAAACCCATACCCCTAGAGACCTTTGATTTAGTCATCTCCTTCCACTGTTTCCAACAAATACCCTTTCTTTCATCCGATCCCTTCCACTAGAAAAATCAAACATGACCATTTAACTTATCACAGAAACTTTTAGGGAAAGCCACCGCAAACATGGCGTAGTTAGGAATAGCTTGGCTAACAGCTTTGAAAATATTTATATTGCATGATCGATGCTCAATGTTTTTTGAGTTACTTAGTGCCTTCAGACAAGAGTTATTACTAGTAAGTGATATAACTAATCAACTCATAGTAGTTACATATTAATCACACCTAGTTGTAACAATTTTGAACAAATAGGAGTGCAGACTCAAACTTATTATAATGTACATATTCTTTATAACTATTTTAAGTTAAAATAAAATTAAACTGACAGTTTGGTCACACTCCGAATCTACACCGCATGTGCAAATCTAAAAAGGAGTAAACAATGTAGGGTGAGTGACAACAACTTAGTAACAAATCTCAATTCCAAGTCACAATAGTTTGAAAATAAATAATTTGATATGATTGGGTAGACAAAATAGAACAATTGGTGCATAGATATTAAAGCAAAAGACAGTCATTGTAAATAGTTAATAAATACAGTAAAAACTGTAAAATAGCACCAATACCATTACCAATACAANGTAAAATTAGTAAACTAAAATTTAAGAGGTAAACATATTAAAAAAATAAAAAATGATTGGAACATAATAAAGACTATAATCAATACTTGAATAAAAATAAAAGACATTTTTTTATAGGAAAAACAAAGTCAAATAAAGATAAGTTGAAAGAACTTTTACTTGCAAAAATTCATAATAAAATGAAAGTCATCTAAAGAAAGCCTTATTATAATAAAAAAAGCTCAACAATTGAAATAAGAAAATTCTAAAGTGAGCAAAAGTAAAAAATATGTGAAGAATACAAAAATATAAATATACATATCATAATTTTTTTTTAAAATTTGAGGGTGGGCTCGTGCGCACTTTGCTCCTGTGTTACTCTGTCCATGTATGTCATCCTATATATATTTATCTATCTTTTTTTTTCTTTGATAAATCTATCTATATATATATCTATACAATTCTAATAGAATTTTTATTTCTTTTACATCTCTCTTACTCTCCTATATCTCACACATTTTAAACACACGCTTCGTCTCTTCCTTTATCCTAAATCCATATAATAATGANATCACACCTAGTTGTAACAATTTTGAACAAATAGGAGTGCAGACTCAAACTTATTATAATGTACATATTCTTTATAACTATTTTAAGTTAAAATAAAATTAAACTGACAGTTTGGTCACACTCCGAATCTACACCGCATGTGCAAATCTAAAAAGGAGTAAACAATGTAGGGTGAGTGACAACAACTTAGTAACAAATCTCAATTCCAAGTCACAATAGTTTGAAAATAAATAATTTGATATGATTGGGTAGACAAAATAGAACAATTGGTGCATAGATATTAAAGCAAAAGACAGTCATTGTAAATAGTTAATAAATACAGTAAAAACTGTAAAATAGCACCAATACCATTACCAATACAATGCCACACCTGATAACAATCATCCTAATAGATCACTCAGGGTCGATACAACCTATATGATCTAACTTTTTAGAGGACTTGCACTACAAAGAAGATACGTTATGAATCACAATTCGATACCCAAGTACGAAGACCAACCGGGTCATCCAGACATTTGCGAACTTAAAGAAACCTTTTATGGTCTCAACCTAGAACGTAAATCATGTCACTCAAACCTATTTGCACTTACATTTCATAGAAAAGATCCCGAATTCACATAATCAACAAACCATTCAAAAGATTGCGCATTTCAAAACAATAATATGGTCCGAAGTTACAAATTAGTGTGAATCACCCAATCATGAGTTTATAAACGTGTTAAACAACATTTATAACATAATGGATATATTTGAAAAGATTTCAAAAAATCCCACTTATTTAAAAATTCATAGTGCGTGTTGATTCGAAATTTGCCAAAATAGAAAAGGAAAATTTCTACGTGAAATTTCCACATAACTACATTTTGACCAGTTAAACAAAAATTAATTTGGTCAAACTACCCAAAATGGGGTCAAATTGGGACCCAAATGACAAAATGATCATTTTACGCACAGTTTTCATCAGAGCATTGAATCAACAATTGGAAGGTACTAGGACTTTCCGTGGGATGTGGGGAGTCCAACCCACAAACTAGAAATGTGACAGCCACCCCACACACCTTCATGCACTGTCAGGGTGGGTTGCCCTCCTCCGTCCCTCCTTTTGTTTTCTTCTTCTCGCCTAACCCTAATTCTTCTGATTTTTTTAGCTAACTCTCCATCTTCACAACTCTTGTTCTCCCTCCAAAGTACAACAAACTCCCTCGTTCAAACGCCTATCTCTTTTTTTTTTTCTCTTACCTCTTCCAAAACCCATAGGCATCTTGCTCCAAATCTTTGCACAACTACTCCATGAATTTAAGGTCAAAGTACACCCAAAACTCAGTTGGATATAATTGATCAGACCTATAACTCAACTTTTGATCCTCTAAATGACCTCTTTTTGCAATTATGAGGCTATGAACGGATTCCTTGACCCCTAGTACCCCTTTCGAATTAAAAACAAGTTTTACAAGATCTTGATTTTCAAGTTTCAAACCCAACTTAGGGTTTCACCTCCTTCCACCAACACACCACGACCATGGATATCAAGCCCCCAAACACACACTACTATAACCCAAGAACACAACTCAAGCCTCAATTAAAAGGAAAAACAACAATTCCATTAAACCGTTTTGAAAATTCGAAAAACTTCCACCTTTAAACTCAAATTTGATCATAACCACTCACATAAATGGAAAAATAAATGCACCAATGAACTTGTAACGAGGAAATGAATCTCACCTCATTCCCTTTTTCTCTTGAAACACTCTAGAAATAGAAAACCTAATTTTGTTCCTCACTTTCAAATTTCAAGTTTCTCTCTCTCTCGTTTTGGATCATATCTAATCTAGCACCTCCAAAAGCCTTTAACCAACTCAGAGGGACACCTAGGCTAGCAATCATGGGACTACATGACCAAATTCACCAAAAATTGCCACTTGCTAGTTCCTCCATGTGACGTGCTTAGAGGGGTAGTTTCGTGAATATCTTCAAACCTAAATTTTCATTTTTTTTAAATACACACTTTGATTTCTTGACTCGAAAATATAAATCTCCAAATTTGAACACTTTGGTGTGCATAATTAAATTTGTGCACTTTGAAAGCCTAAATCTCCTATTCAACTGATTTTAATTATTTTGACCTAATTTTGTCCAACTTTTCGATTGGCCAACCACGTGTCACTAACCCTTATTCCTTTTGACGTTACCAACTACTCCACACTTTTAGTTGGTTATAACTCATTCGAGGTCTTGCCTAGCTAACACGACCCTTAAAACCTCAATCTTCGTGATTATAGAACCTCGGTCGCTACAATCAATCTCTAAAAAATTGTCTTCAATCAACTCTCTATCTGGACTAGTTAGGATAGAGAGTCCAATTTGACTCTCAATGTTTAGAGAGTCAACTTCACTCTCTACTCTATAATTAATGAATGAAAAAATGATATATGTGCATTTTACATTAAATGCTATTTCTAATAAATTAGAGTTGTAAAAAAAATTATTTTCTATTTTAACTTTTCATCAAAAAAGCTCTTTATTTAATTTTTTTTTTTTGAAATAGAGAGAATACTCTAACCGGTCAAAACCTAATTGGATACCTATAAACACATTGGTTTATAGGCCATTAAAAAAAACATTAATCTCAAAGTAATTGCTCTATATATCAATAAATAATAAGAGATACTAATGCAATTTGCTTCTCTTTGAAAGATTTGATGCCATGGGTGTTCTTTAAAAAAGATAATGAAAAAAAAGAAAATTAAGCTTTGGCTTTTGTAATTATGGACTCGATTTTAATTTACTCCTAGAACTATTAAAATTTTTACATTGTCTCCTTAACTAGTTTAATTTTTTCACATTGTCCCTATTACAAGCGTCTGCTATTTTTTTGAACAAAAATTACAAATATATCTAGATAAAACAAAAAAAAAAGATGACATAGTTATAGAATCAAAATTAAATAATTTTTTTTTATCAAATTTGTAATATACATTAATAATTGGAGCACTGAGAAACTAATAATATAATTGAGAATACAATGTAAAAAATACGATAGTGGAGAGAGGCATTGTGAATAGAGGCTATCAAAGTGTAATTTATTCAAAAAAAAAAAAAGAAAAAAAGAAAAAGAAAAAGAAAAAGAAAAAGAAAAAAGATGGATTCGATTCGAAAATAGTGGCCCCCAATTGTCAAAAGAGCCCACGCCCATTTACGAACTCGCTGTACACTGCCAGCGTCAAGTCTATTATTCTTTGAAACTTTTCCTCTCTCACGGAGAACATTCTTCTGCCATGGCAAACCCAGAAGATGAATTAAAACCACTTCCAAAAATAGCCGATGCCTTCAAAGAGCTGGCCAACACTATTCATTCTCAAACCCCAGATCACGCCCAACTCGAACTCGGCCCATTCTCTAGCGCTTGTTCTCTCGTCTCCCCTCTCTTCCGCTGCCTCGGAATCGCCTTTAAGTTCGCCGAACTGGACTATGTTGCCAAAGTAAAATAGCTGAGCTTTCGTTTGGGTATTTGAGCTTTGACCGATTGATTGATTGAAATATTCTGGTTGTTGCAGGTTGATGATCTTATGGAAGCGTCGAAGTCGATTGGGACTTTGCGAGTGATGGTTGATAAGGATGTCGAAGCGAATTGTGTGAGGAAAGCGGGGAGTCATACGAGAAATTTGTTGAGAGTGAAGCGTGGGTTGGATATGGTTAGAGTCTTGTTTGAGCAGATTATAGCTTTAGAGTATGTTCTTTGACCTTTACATATGACTTTGGAAATGATAATTGTGTTGATATATGCTGTGTATTCGTTAACCCTTGCACTTGACACTAGACACACGCACTCTCTCTCTCTCTCTCTCTCTCACACACACACACACACAGAGGAATTGAAGAAGGCCTTAAATGATGAATATTGATCACATCCGACTTGGACAACTTAACTTCGCACTAGCAAAAGCATATGATTGAGTGTTGCGTATTTTGGTGGCTGGTGGGACAAAACTAAGGATAGTTCAATCCTTCTGTTTCTGGGCTAGTGGTGAAGGAGGGGATGGGCTGGAAAGGTCTGCAGCCAATCATAGGTGGGGCAGGATAAGGTGTTTTCTCCTCATAGCAATCAAAAATAAATAAATATCTTTAATGGGGAGTGGAAAGATCTATATTGAACACAACAACAAAAGGGATAATAGGACACAATATTGGCTTCAAGACTCTAATGACCACCACAAGTTAGAAGAAGCTTGAAAATTTTCCAATGCAATTTTCGCATTTTGAGTACAGAAGCCTATGAGATTACAGGAAGACCAGATTTTTTTTTAATTGGTCAGACTTTAGAGGCCATGAATAAGGGTGGCAGATACTTCTTGCATGTTGGAGTTGCTTTAAGTTCTAAGGAGCAACTAAGAATGGACTACGAGGTGGGGAGAAAAATCTTGTGCGGAGAGGTTGAAACAGGAGATTGGAATTTTGAGTTGCTTCATAGTGGCAGTAGAAGGCTTTGAACGAATTTTGTCAAATCTCTGAATCTGTTTCTGGAAGAGTTTGAGGACATTGAGGTAAACTTTTCTAGGTGATTCTGTGTGTCTTTTAGCAGTAGCATGAGAAGATGATATTTTGTTATGTTCACATTTTTAATATACTTTTATATAGTATCAGAGATAGTTATTAGGGAGTTATTTTAGTAAGTGGATTAGTGATAGAGACTCATTTGTGGGTAGTTTTCTAGGTGATTCATCGAATAATAGAGTAATGTGTTAGGTTAGTTATTAAGGTAGTTTTTATCATCTTGTATTTAAAGGCCTTTCTACGGATAAAAATGATGTTGAATATGTAGAATGTTTGCATTATTTTAATTAGGGGTATTATTGTAATCTACAACTCTTTTATGAGTTAATATAAATATGGATGATGAAAATAGGGATTGATTTACTCTTATTCTCTTAAACCCTTGTTTCTTATAATCTCATCTACCCTCTTGTCACTTCTCCACTCTAAACCATAAAATTTAAGATCTTTAAATTTCAACTTGGTATCAGATCAGTCTAACGGAAGTTTGAAGTCACTGAAACATTTAGGAAGGCGTTTGGAGTCTGCCGGTGTCGCTAACGTCATCGTCGGAATGATGACGTCATCGTTGGAACCATTAAACTCGACATAGTTCGACTTGTTTTTTCTCTTAAGTATTGTGGTGGTTTTTTTTGTAAGTCATTTGATGGGTTTTTTTTTTTTTTTTTGAATTTTTTTGAAATTTTCGAGTTGGATTTTACTATCTACTCTTTGGTGAAGTTTGCGGCCATTCCAATTGTCCTACTGCTACCCGTTGGCGCTGACTAAGTCTTCTAGGAGCCCTGGTTGAGTTCCGTGCACATCCCACTGAGTTTTGGGCAGTTTTTGACGTCGGCAGTGGTAGATCTACACTCCGGCAGCACTGTTCTGTTCCGGCGTTGAGGTATTTTTGCTCCAGCAGTGAGTTTTTTGGTCTCAGCAGTGTTGGGTTGGCCTCAACAATGATTTTCCTGTCTTGGATGATATTATCCAGCCTTGACAGTGATTGTTTTGGTCCAGCGGGGGATTTTTTTTTCTAGCCTCGCCACTGAGTGTTCTTCACTCTACAGGTGTGGGTTTTGTGTTTTTTTTTACTGTTGGGTTATTTGTGAAGGTCTTTTGGTTTTCCTTGTGTTTTTCAGTTGCTAACTTGATTCCTTTTTTGTTGGGTTAGTCCTAAAATTGCTTTTCAAGAGTCGGTCTGTGTTGGAAAGTTCCCATTTACTAAGTAGACATGTCTGGAGTTAATGCAGAATCCACTAGCACTGAGAAAAGTGGGTTGAGTTGTGTAGGGACTCTTGGATGTAAACCTTCTCTCTAAACCAGTCCAACAAAATTAGATGGGAGCAACTATTTGGCTTGGTCCTAATAATGCATGTTATCAGTATGGACAAGTGGGCTAAATGGATATATGATAGGAGCAAGTAAGAAACCCAAATTTGAATTTGACCTGAGTTAGTGGATCTTTGAAAACTCATTGGTGATGATATAGTTATCCAAACATGATGCAACCTCACATAAGTCGTAGTTTTCTGTTTCTTGAAGCAACCTATGACATTTGGTCAACGTTGGCTCAAATATATTCATAGCTTGGGAAAGATGCCCAGATTTATGAGCTCCGGAGGAAGATTTATGAAACTAAACAGAGGAATATGACTATTGCATAGAATTACGCAAGACATGGTTACCCAACTTGATGCAGTCTCACATAAGTCGTGGTTTTCTGTTTCTTGAAGCAACTTGTGAGATTTAGTCAGCGTTGGCTCATACATATTCATAGATTGGGAATGATGCCCAGATTTATGAGCTCCAGAAGAAGATTTATGAAACTAAATAGAGGACTATGACTATTGCATAAAAAAATACGTTGGATTGAGTAGTTTGTGACAAAAGCTGGATTATTATCAAGATTTTCAAGCAGATTATGTTAGAGATAGTATTAAGTTTCAGATGTTGATAGAAAAAGAACTAGTATATGATTTTCTTACAGGTCTCAATATAGAGTATGATCAAATTTGTACACAGATCTTGGGTAGAGATCTTTTTTCCTTCTTTAAGGCAAACATATGCTTATGTGTAATAAAAGGAGAGTAGGAGGAGTGTCGTGCTTCATAGTCGTACTCATGATCGATCTACTCTAGCAACTTAGTCAATAGATCCTTCCAGCCTTGGGGTGATGGTAAAAATGGGAGCATTGAAAAGGATCTGTTAAAATGTGACTACTGTGGAAAGATGAGGCACACTAAGGACCATTGTTGGAAGCTACATGGTCGTCCTTCTAAGGGGCAGGGTGGTAATAGGGTTGATCCTATGTGCTCACATGCTCATAAGATTGAGATTGCTAATCCTACCTAGCAGTTCATCTCCATCCACTGGTATTGATAGTGCAAGTTTCACTATAAATGAGATGTAGGCTCTTAGGTGTCTGATGGCCCAGCTTGATAATTCTTTTGCACCTATTTTCACTTCTGCTATTTTCAATTTTGCTCACACTGGTATACATGTTAGGGCTCTTATTGCATCTTGTTTTCCTAACTTTTTGATTATTGATTTCGTAGCCACTGACCATATAATAGGTTTCTAGAGTCTTTTCTCCTCTTATTCCACATGTTGCGGTAGAGATAAGGTTAGGGTATTATTGTCATCTGTATTTGGGAAAGGTTCCATCTATTGTTCTCCTTCTATGTCTTTGTCTTCAGTCCTTCATGTTCCTACTTTTTCTACTAACTTACTCTCAGTAAGTAGTATTACACTTGAGATAAATGTGAGTAAAAGGGATATAAACTAAGCGTAGAGCCCTGTATATATAACCAATGAAAGTTACAATAAGGATAAAAAGGTAAAAATAAAAAACTTAATAAGCCCTAATAAACTAGACTGCTGTTATATCTCCAACACTCTCCCTCAAGCTAGGCGCAAAAATGTCAACTAAGTCAAATTTGACAACAGAGTCCCGAAGAATGGATAGAGTGACAGGTTTGGTAAAAATATCTACAACTTGATCACTGGTCCTCACAAACGATGGAGTGACAATACCACTGCTAACCTTCTCCCGAAGAAAGTGAACATCGATCTCTATATGCTTCGTCGTCTCGTGTAATACAGAGTCAGAAGCAAGCTGAATAGCAAATCGATTATCACAATATAATGTAGATGAAGTAGTCACTGAAAATCCCAACTCGCCAAGAATCGATCGGAGCCAGATAATCTCACATGTGCCAAGTGCCAGTGCCGGTGCCCGTGCCCGATACTCTGTCTCTGTTGACGAGCGAGAGACAACTAACTGCTTCTTGCTCTTCCAAGAGATAAGATGAGTCCCTCCAAAAGCACATAAACCTGTAGTATATCAACCGTCACATGCTCTCCCATAATCTGAATCTTAATAATAGGCTAGAGAACCAGTCTGAGATCCTGATGCATAGAATAACCCAAGTTCAGGACAAGACTTGAGGTATCGAAGAATATGATAAATTGCATCAAGATGAGGCTGACATGGTCTGTGCATGAACTGACTAACTCGGCTGACAGCGAATGAAATGTCTGGCCTAGTGTTGGCTAGGTAGATAAGTCTACCTACCAACCTCTGATAGACAGACGGATCTTTCAACTCCTCACCTTCAGCAGTAAGCTTTAGGTTTGGAATCATAGGTGATGATGCCGGTTTGCATCCCAGCATCCCAATGTTTGAGAAAAGATCCAAAACATACTTTCTCTGAGAAAGAATAATACCTCTGCTGTTACGAGTAACCTCAATCCCAAGAAAGTATCGCAAAAATTCAAGGTCCTTCACATCGAAGGCCTTCCTAAGGTCTACCTTGACCTGTGCAGTCCCAGAAACATCATCTCCATTAATAATAATATCATCAACATATACCAAAAGGATGACACACTGTCCAGAAATATTCCGTCGAATGAAATAGGTATGATCAGAATGACATCTGGTGAATCCTAAACGTACAACTACATCACTAAAGCGAGAGAACCAGACTCGTGGTGACTGCTTCAGTCCATAAAGAGACTTACGCAGTCGACATACCTTTCCAGCATACTCTCTCTCACCACGAAAGTCCAGTGGTGCATCCATATAAATAATCTCGTCCAGATCACCGCGAAGAAATACATTCTTCACATCTAACTGATGAAGATGCTAAGAGTACTTCGTAGCAAGAGAAATAATCAGTCGAACAGTAGTCAATTTTGCCACGAGGGCAAAGGTAGCACCAAAATCACGACCTGATATTTGAGTAAAGTCCTTCGCCACAAGCCTAGCCTTGTGACGATCAATAGTCATATCCGCAAGAAATTTCAGGGTGTAAACCCAGCGACAGTTAACAGGCTTCACTCCTGAAGGTAAAGAGACAAGATTCCACGTATGATTACGCTGAAGAGCGTCCATCTCTATCTGTATGGCAAGAACCCACTGGGGCTCTTACATAGCCTCTGAAACAGAGCGAGGAACTGGTGTATCTGATAAAGCTATACTATAAGCCCGAAATATAGGAGACAGATCACCATAAGAAACATAAGCAGAGATCGGGTATAAAATCTTGGCAATCCAACCATAACGAACAACTGGACGACGATCACGCCGCGAATAACGACGCTCTAAATCATTATCCTCCACTGACAATGTCTCATCAGGTAAAACAACTGGCTCAGTACCTGTAATCTCATTAGTATTAATAACAGGTGCATCAATATGCTCAACAAACTGAGAAGTATTACCTGCATTGCCTAAGGTAGAGGTGACATCAGCAGGGGGATGAGAGCGAGGGCGACGAACATAAACCTGCAAAGGAAGAGAGGCTGGTGACTCTGTACCAGGGATGAGTGGCTCTGGTGGAGGAGAGACCAATGACTCTATAGTGATAGTGACCAATGGCTCTGGCTCCGGGGGTAATGAAAAATCAAAGGAAGTATCATCAACTAGAGGAACAGACACAGGATTGGAAAAAAAATAAGAAATATGCTCAAGAAAGGTAATATCTAGACTGTGATACATACGACACCTAATAGGATTATAATACCGATACCCCTTAGATTGATTGCAATAGCCCATAAAGATACAACGAATTGCTTTATCATCAAGTTTATGACGAGTAGGAGACCGATCCTGAACAAAACATGTGCATCCAAAAACACGAGGGAGGAACAAAAAAGTGTTCGCTCAGGAAATAAAACCTGTAAGGGAGTCCTATACTGAAGAACACGACTCGGCGTACGATTGTACAGAAAGGTAGAAGTCAAAACAGCAAAATGCCAATAAGATTTTGGCACCCCCATGCCTCTAAGCATACAACGTACCATCCCTATTAGACTTCTATTTTTCCTTTCAGCAACGCTATTTTGCTTAGGAATATATGGACAAGTGAGTTGCTGAAGGATACCTTGAGAAGAAAGGTGAGACACTAAGGCATCATACACATATTCTTTGGCATTATCTGAATGAAGAGCACGAACAATGACATCGAATTGTGTCTTAATCATCTGTAGAAACTGAGTGATTATAGGGAGTGTATCGGACTTCTTATGCAAAAGGTAGGCCCAAGTACAACGGGTATGGTCATCTATAAATGTCACATAGTATTGGGCACCTAATAGAGCAGTAACAGGAGAGGGTCCCCAAATATCAGAGTGTATTAGGTCAAATGACTTGGGTGACTGGTGCATGCGAGGAATATAACTGGTCCTAACATGTTTGATAGGAAACATATAACATAGTCAAGTTTACCACCAACACAAGCATTACTCAAAGCAGGAAACAACATACATAAATATTTAAAATTTGTATATCCAAAACGGTCATGTCACAACTGAACAGTTTGTGACGAAAAATCATAACGACAATTATTAGGTAAAATACTAGCATGTAAACTAGGAACAGATAAAGATAAAGCAGGTGCAGGTGATGTAGATGGAGGAACTGGTGAAACTGGAGGCAGATCGCCTAGAAAATACAGTCCATCTCTCTCATGTCCCTTGATAATAATCCTCCTGGTACTCAGGTCCTGCAAATAACGCGAATCAGATAAGAACACAACCGCACAATAAAAATCTCTAGCTAACTGATGTACAAATAATAGATTTATGACCAACTTTGGCACATGAAAAATCAAACGTAATGTAAAGCCATCTGGGAGGCGGATTATACCCTTACTAACAATAAGGGCATGTGTCCCATCTGCTAACTGAACCTGTGTATGTACCTGTTCGTTAAAAATGGTGAAGTGATGGGCCTCACTTGTCATGTGACCATTCGCACTCGAGTCTAGCATCCAAAGGGGAGACGGACTGGTACAAGCATGAAAGGTACGAGGTATATCTGTAGTGGTGGCTGCAGTAATAGTCGGACTTTGAGAAGTTAGAGCGGACATAAGTATATCTAATCGGGAAGTGATAACATCCATATCACTCTGCCAAGGAGGAGCAGTAGCGGTAGTAGATAGTGGTACCTCATCAATAGCAGTAGTACGGCCACGAGGAGGTGGCTTAAGCTTTGGATGGAGCTTCCAACAAGCAGCTCTGAGATGTCCTGTTTAGCCACAATAATCACACTGACGAGAATTTTCCCGTCTGCGTTGATCTGGGGCACCCTGATGGCACTGGTTTGAGCACTGCCCACCCCTGACTGAGGATCCTGAACGAGATCCTACAGCTGTTGTAAGGGTCATATGATCAGCTGGAGGAGTCAAGGCCTCAACTGGAAGTGATGCAATATGGACGCGGCGCTCATGCTGCTCAATCATCGCATACACCTCATAAAGAGAAGGAAACGTTTACATTGATAAGATCTGGGAACGAAGTCCCNGAGGAACTGGTGAAACTGGAGGCAGATCGCCTAGAAAATACAGTCCATCTCTCTCATGTCCCTTGATAATAATCCTCCTGGTACTCAGGTCCTGCAAATAACGCGAATCAGATAAGAACACAACCGCACAATAAAAATCTCTAGCTAACTGATGTACAAATAATAGATTTATGACCAACTTTGGCACATGAAAAATCAAACGTAATGTAAAGCCATCTGGGAGGCGGATTATACCCTTACTAACAATAAGGGCATGTGTCCCATCTGCTAACTGAACCTGTGTATGTACCTGTTCGTTAAAAATGGTGAAGTGATGGGCCTCACTTGTCATGTGACCATTCGCACTCGAGTCTAGCATCCAAAGGGGAGACGGACTGGTACAAGCATGAAAGGTACGAGGTATATCTGTAGTGGTGGCTGCAGTAATAGTCGGACTTTGAGAAGTTAGAGCGGACATAAGTATATCTAATCGGGAAGTGATAACATCCATATCACTCTGCCAAGGAGGAGCAGTAGCGGTAGTAGATAGTGGTACCTCATCAATAGCAGTAGTACGGCCACGAGGAGGTGGCTTAAGCTTTGGATGGAGCTTCCAACAAGCAGCTCTGAGATGTCCTGTTTAGCCACAATAATCACACTGACGAGAATTTTCCCGTCTGCGTTGATCTGGGGCACCCTGATGGCACTGGTTTGAGCACTGCCCACCCCTGACTGAGGATCCTGAACGAGATCCTACAGCTGTTGTAAGGGTCATATGATCAGCTGGAGGAGTCAAGGCCTCAACTGGAAGTGATGCAATATGGACGCGGCGCTCATGCTGCTCAATCATCGCATACACCTCATAAAGAGAAGGAAACGTTTACATTGATAAGATCTGGGAACGAAGTCCCTCAAACTCATCACGAAGCCTCATAAGGAACTTGTGAATCCTATCCTCCTACTCTCGAGTATGCAAGAATGTTGCTCCCTCGGGCTCTATCCTCAGAATAGCAGCAAGAGGACGTAGAGTCTCATACTCAAGCCAGCGCTGGGTCAAATAGCTATAATAATCTTGAACAGTCATATCTCCCTGCCGAGCATATGAGAGCTCCTGAGAAAGCTCATAAACACGAACTCTCCGTCCAGACTGGGAATACATCTCTGATAATACGTTCCATAATTTTGGAACAGAGCTATGAAATTGGTGTATCCTGCAAACAGATGGCTTTATCAAGCCAAATAACCATCCAAGAATAGCGTAGTTTTCAGAGAACCACGTAGAATATCCAGGGTCGGCATCAGCTGGTTTTGGGTGAGATCCCGTTAGCCAACCAAGCTTCTCGACACGGCCTAAGAAAAGCGGGAATAAACGTGACCACTCAGCAAAGTTACGACCATTCAACAATTGTGCCGTAACCTTCTGAGAGATCATTCCCGGCATTGCCGGTAAAGTAACTGTGCCAGTAGGTACTCTGTATTGGTCAAACATAAAAGTAGGAGAAACAGACGTTACATGCCCGGTGGAAGTACTAATAGAAACCTCAACAGTAGAGGTCTTTACGGTAGGAGTCTCTAGTCCCTCAGTAGTAGCCATAACAACAATAATACGTGGGCACCCGTGATAGAAAAAATAACTCTAAAAAATAGAGGAATAAAATAAGGGAGAATAATATACTTCCAGTCGAACAGTAGCGATAGATAAAGAAGGTTCAGAAAGCTCCCAAATAATCAAGTCACTGTGCCCAGAAATTCAGTAAATATAAATAAATGATCTATTGCATCAAGAGCATGTCAACGAAGAAGAGGATTCAACCCCTCTTAAAAAGTCCTACGATCCTGTAACTTGACAACACTGTGACAAAGAATGCGAAGGACGAAGCTACAACGAAAAATGCGATCTGATAGTGGGCTGAACAGAAGTAGACTGGACAACAGTGGGCTGGTCTAGATTTATTAGGCTGGTCTAGGTTTATTGGATTGGTTTGTGTTTATTGGGTCTGGGTTGATTGGGCTGTGTTTTTTTTTTTTTATTCGGCTGGTCTTGGATGCTGTAGGTAATGGGTAGTGGAGTTGTTGTTGGTGTATTGGGTAGTTGTCGGCTGGAGTTGGGTGCAATCGGCTTTGGGTCTTAGGTTCGTTCAGTTCTGTTCGGCTGGGTTTGATGGTGTATGGGCAGTCGGCGAATTATGTTGTCGGCTGGGTTTATTGGGTCTAGTGTAACGGGCTGAAGGTAATGTACTTGGTGCTTGAATGCTTGGGCAATCGGTGGGATTTGTCTCTTTGAGTTTTATGCTGGTCGGTGGCTTGGGCAAAAGGATCTTGGTTTTGTTTTGGTTTTGTGGTCAGTAGGTGGCAGGGGTTGCTGGTTTATATGGAGTTGCAGGCTGAGTTGTGGGAAAGATGTCGCTGGTTTGGCTTGTGGTAATGGCGACAACATGGAGGAGGGGCTAGGGTTAGGGTTAGTGTTTGGCTCTGATACCAACTTGAGATAAATGTGAGTAAAAGGGATACAAATTAAGTGTAGAGCCTCATATATAGAGCTAATGAAAGTTACAATAAGGATAAAAAGGTAAAAAGAAAAAACTTAATAAGCCCTAATAAACTAGGCTGTTGTTATATCTCCAACAATTACAAAGTCTCTAAATTATTCTGTAACATTCTTTCCTTCTCATTATGTCTTTTAGGAATTGAAAATAAGGAGAATGATTGGCAATGATAGAGCTCATGGTGGATTATATTTACTCTAAGATCAACCTTTTCGGGCATTTCAGACTTCGGGTTCTATGGCCCTCCAATAGTTACATCACTAGTATTGAAGACCTGGTGATAGGATACGATCTACACCACCTGGTCATCCATCAATAGGAGTATTAGAGAAATTTTTTCCAACTTTGGTGAAACAATGTAATAAAAATAACTTTCTTTGTGATGCTTGTGAATTTGTCAAGCATACTAGAACTTCTTATCCTAGTAATAATAATAGAAGTACTAATCTGTTTATGATTGTTCATTCCGGTGTCTGGGGACCATCTCGTGTTATTTCTCTTTCTGGAGATTGATGGTTTGTTACTTTCATTGACTATTACACTCGGGTTACTAGGGTCTATCTGTTGCATTACAAGGATGAAGTGTTTACTTGTTTTACAAAAAATTATAAATTGATAAATACTCAGTTTAATTCCAAAATTAAGGTTTTCAGATGGATATTGGGGCTAATTACTTTAATGGAGACCATCGGGCTCATCTTACAGAACATGAAATTCTTTACCAATCTAGTTGCGTGGATACAACTCAGCAAAATGGTGTAATAGAGAGGAAAAATCGACATCTCCTCGAGGTGACTCGTTCCTTAATATTTTACGATGGGTGTACCTA
This sequence comes from Ilex paraguariensis, assembly GCA_963454935.2. NCBI lineage: Eukaryota > Viridiplantae > Streptophyta > Magnoliopsida > Aquifoliales > Aquifoliaceae > Ilex > Ilex paraguariensis. The sequence goes on from CAUOFW020001258.1 coordinate 522,950, forward strand.
AGTCATTTTGGGGAAATGCAGTACTTACAGCTCCATATCTCATTAATAGGATGCCTTCGAAAATTCTTGAATTTGCCACCCTTATAAGGTCGCTCGCTTAAAGGGTCAGTTCCTCATTACTCTATTCCTCGAAAGGTGTTTGGTTGTATGTGTTTTGTACATGATTATAGAAGGATCAAAGGGAAGTTGGATCCAAGACGTTGCACTGTGTCTTTATTGGCTACTCTGTTATCTAGAAGGGGTATAAGTGCTATCATCCTCAGTCCCAGAAGGTTTATGTTAGTATGGAAGGGGTATAAGTGCTATCATCCTCATTCCCAGAAGGTTTATGTTAGTATGGATGTCATATTTCATAAGATAGAGTCGTATTTCTCGACTTCTCCACCATCTCTTTAGGGGGAACAGTGTGCTCAGGAAGGGATGTTAGAGGATGGATATGGATTCCTTCTATTACCTCCAAATTAATGCTCTAGTCAAGGGGAGTATCAGGGAGAAACACCTATTCAGGAGAATCAAACTACTTATGACAGATTAGATAGGGCTGATTTGCGGTACTATTCTCGACGACAAATTAAGCAGATTATCATCCATGAGCCACAGAATCTGTCATCTCCTGACTCAGTTTCTGAGATTTCTCCTGACTCAGTTCTTGAGATTTCCTCCCGTAATGAGCTTCTTTGTAGTAATCCTGTTGATGATAGTTCTTTATCTATTGCTATTAGGAAAGGAATTCGGACTTGTACTTAACATCTTATTTCTAAATTTATTTCTTATGACTCTTTACCTTCCTCTTATCATGTTTTTATTTCGTCTTTGTCTTTTATATCTCTTCTTCAAAGTTGGAATGAAGCCCTTGTAGAGCCCAAGTGGAAAACAATGATGGTAGAAGAAATGAGAGCTTTGAGAAAGAATGGACTATGGGAATTTATGTCTCTTCAAGCTAGAAAAAAATTAGTAAGTTATAAGTGGGTGTTCTCTATCAAGCAGAATGCAGATGGTACAATGGATAGATACAAAGTAAGACTAGTAGATAAGGAATTTTACTCAGACATATGACATTGACAATCAGGAAACGTTTGCTCATGTGGCTAAAATGAATTCCATTCGTGTCATCTTTTCAAGTGTTGCCAATCTAGGATGAGAGTTACAACAACTTGATGTAAATAATGCATTCCTTTATGGGGACTTGGAGGAGGACATGTACATTGATATTCCTCCTGGTTTTTTTTCTCCAGCTACGGAAGGGAAAGTATGCAAGTTAAAGAAATCTCTTTATGGACTGAAGAAGTCTCCTAGAACTTGATTTGACAAGTACCATAAGGCAATGATCAAGTTTGGGTACATGAATACTCATGGAGATCACACGATATTCATCAAATGAAGGAGTGCTAAGATCTCGATTTTTATAGTATATTTGATGACATAATAATCACAGGTGATGATGTGGAGGAAGTGTCCAAATTGAAAGTCCACTTGGCTAAAGAATTTGAGATCAAGGATTTGGGCATTTATGCTATTTTTTAGGGATTGAAATGGCTAGATTAGAGATGGGCATTTTCATCTCATAGAGAAAGTATATCCTTGTTCTTCTGAAGGAAATCGACATATGTTAGGTTTTAGACCAGTGCAAAAAAAAAAAAAAGGTTTTAGACCAGTTGACTATTGAGAGAAATCACATATTGAGAAGTGATGAAGGTGATCGAGTTGTTGGAGAAACATATTAGAGACTTTTTGGGTGATTTATTTACCTTTTTCACACTCGTCCTAACATAACATATGTATTGAGTGTTGTTAGCCAATTTATGCATAATCTTCATCAAGAGGTAGTTCATCGTATATTAAGGTATCTCAAGTCATCTCCAGACAAAGAAATATTGTTCTCAAAACAAGATTATCTGAGATTAGAAGTGATCACAGATGCAGATTGGACAAACTCGATTGATGATAGAAGGTCTACTATAGGGTATTGTACCTTTGTAGGTGAAAATGTAGTTACTTGCGGAGCAACAAACAAACAGTGGTGGCCAGATCTAGTGCAGAGGTAGAATATAGGGTTATAGTTCATGGTATTTGTGAGCTTATGTGGTTGAAAACCTTAGTGAAAGATTTGAGGTTCTCTAATGGTGAACTGACGCGCCTGGCTGTTTGTATTGCGATAATAAAGCTGCCATAAATATTGGTCACAACTCAGTTCAACACGATAGAATAAAGTATATTGAGATTGATAGATACCTTATCAAAGAGAAGCTAAATAATGGATAAATTTGTATGACATTTGTGACGTCTAAAGAACAATTAGCTGATGTGTTCACGAAGACTTAGTAGTAGAATTTTTCATTCAAATGTACTGAAGTTGGGTACAAAAGATATCTAAGTTCCAACTTGAGGAGGAGTGTAAAATGTTAGCATTATTTTAATTAGCGGTATTATTGTAATCTACACCTCTTTTAGGAGTTAAAATAAATATGGATGACGAGAATAGGGGCTGATTAAATATTTTTCTCCTAAACCATAGTTTCTAATCTCTTCTTCATTCTTCCCTCTTCTCCACTTTAAACCTTAAAATTTAAGATCTCTAATTTTCAACTTGTGATAAACTTTCTTGTGAAATGTTTGGGAGATCGGGTTCCCCTTGAAATGAACCAACGGAGGTTTCCACTCCCCTCGAAGCAGGCTTCCTTTTCCCAATTATATTTTGTGTTTGTCTTCTAAATTCTTCAAAGTGTGCACGTAACAATTGATATTAGAGCCAATGATTTAGCAATACCATTGAAGATTTTGAAGGCAATGTGTGGCGATTTTGAAAAAGTGTTCACCAAAATAATTAAGGAAAATCAACGCATGCAAGGAAGGTTCAACAAACTTGGTAAAATCATTCAAGAAGAAAGTGTGACTGCGAACCACTATGATCAATTATCTGGCAAGGAATATGCATTGGTGATGAGAAAAAATCCAAGATAATTGATGCTAAGGCCTAGTTAGCTGCACACTATGTTGAGGGAGATGTGCAATTACACTATCAACCATCCAAGGAAAACAAAGAGGTGCTCACATTGGAATTGTTTAAGGAAAGATGCAAGAACACAATGAGTTGTTCACATGAGACTTGTTTAAGGAAATGTTGCAGTTTGGTCCAATCCTCTTTATCCTTTATGGGGCAAAATTTCCTCCTCAACTTGAAACAAGAAAATCAATTGATTACTGGTGAAATAGAAAAATAATATTAGGGTTTAGAGTTGCAGAGAAAGGGAGAAAAGAAGATAAGAGAAAGAAAAATTGAAAAGAATAATCTCTTGTGTGTGTAGGCTATGTTGCTCTACTCCTTATTTATAACTGAACAATGTTTAGGAGTAATTACAATATTACTCTACACTAATTAAATTATGATTTAATATAGAAAATAAGAACTCTGAATACTCCTTCTCAAGTTAGAGTATAAAGATAAAAAATATCCAACTTGCAATATAAACTATCGAAGGAAGATCGAGCCAATGGCTTGGTAAGGATGTCACCTCGCTGATCCCCCGACTTAATATAAAGAGTGAGGATCTCTTTTCCCATCAATAGATCTCGGATGAAATGATAATGCACCTCAATGTGTTCGCTCATGAAATACTGGATTACTTGTAATGAAAATAGTTGTTTGATTGTCATAATGCTTCTTCGTAAGTGAAGACACGTTAAATCCCATATCACGAAGTAAAGAACAAACGCATAATATCTCATAAGCATTATGAGCCATAACACGATATTCAACTTCTACATTGGAACGACAACTACATTCTGTTTCTAATTGCATTAGGTAATAAAATTACTTCCAAGAAACGTACAGTTGCCAAAAGTAGATCGTTTATCACTATGACTACCGGTTTCGTCAACATTAGAAAAATTAATAGCCGTGATGGATGAAGATGGACGATATAATAATTCTTTCTTAAGAGCTCTTTTTAGGTATCAGATGATACGACAGACAGCCTCCCAATGAGGCTTGCAAGGAGAATGCTATACTGACTAATCACAACAACAACAAATGTAATATCAGAACGTGTAACTGTGAAATAAATTAGTTTGCCGACCGATCTTTGATTTCACCTTATATCATCAAACACTTTACCACACTCAGGATCTAACTTAACTGTAGAATTTTTAGGCATATCAATCGGATGATCACCAAGATTGTCTGCTTTAGAGAGTAAGTCCAGTACATATTTTTGTTGGCACAAATTAATACCTTTCTTTGACTAGACAACCTCAATCCCTAGGAAGTACCAAAGAAGACCCAAATCTTTGGTATGAAATTGCTATCCCAAATAGACCTTCAAGTGTGCAATACCATTTGAGTCATTACACTAATGATAATATCGTCGGCATACACAATAACAACAATAATGCCTACAGAAGACCAAAAATATAGATCGAATGATCTGAAGTGGCGCGCTGAAAGCCAAACTGAAGAGTACAACAATGCTAAACTTATCAAATAAAGCACGTGGTGACTACTTGAAGCCATAAAGTGTTTTCTTCAATTGACGCACACTATTTATTCCTGACCAGAAATAACATACCCTGGAGGCTAAATCATACATACCTTCTCCTGTAAATCTCCATGTAAAATGACATTCTTTATGCCAGTTGATACAAGGGTTAGTCACAATTGACTGCAATAGAAATAAGAACTCTAACAGAGTTAAGACGAATAACAAGAGAGAAGGTCTCACTATAATTTATACCATAGGTTTGGGTGTATCCCTTAGCAACCAATTGTGCCTTCAAATGCTCAACGGATCCCTCAAGTTAAAATTTCACCATATATACCCAACGATAACTGATAGGTTGCTTACTAGAAGGAAGAGAGTGAGACGTCCCAAGTTTGATTTTTATGGAGTGCTTTAATTTCCTCAATTCATAGCAAGTTTTCATTCAAGAGATGTTAATGTCTATTTTAAAGAGTTAGGAACAAATATAGAAAATAAGGCCGATGCAAAACAATGAAAAAAAAAGAAAAGTTTATGCCAAGAGACAAAGTTAGAAATAGGATGGTCAGTACAAGTATGAGTACCTTTCTGCATTGCAATAGGCAAATTAGAAGAGGATGATACAATAGACGGCTCTGGAGATCCAAGCATTGCCCAGGGAGCATGAGCATATAGATCAACCTATCTGTCGATGAAGGGACGGTAAACTTGCAATGGAGGGTCAGAAATCTAAGAGGGAGAAGGTACACCACCCGGTACAAGAGACAATAAGAGCTTCCCCAGACTAATAGAAATCAAATTTGGAGAAAAAGTATTTCTTAAACTAGAAAAAAAAAGATGACTCAAAAAAGGTTACATTGGCACTCCACCAAACAAATATAAACATCCAATCAAAAGAAACAGGTCCAAAATCGCAGATTTGAAAATTGAGAACTATTTTCTCAAAAAATATTCAAAAATACAAAACAATACCTAGATGGCCTCAAAAATTGGATAGAGAAGTGGGTTAGCCACCTCCGTCCCTTTGTACACAAATAAATCAAGCTTTGGGGGGCAAAGTTTGTTGAAAGGGGAATGTAGTGTTATGTGCACATTTTTGATATATTTTTATGGAATACCAGAGATAGTTATTAGGAAGTTATTTTAGTAAGTGAATTAGTGATAGAGTATTTGTGGATAGTTTTCTAGGTGGTTCATCGAATAATGGAGTTATGAGTTAGGTTAGTTACTAAGGTAGTTTTTATCATATTGTATTTAAATGAATGAAAATGATGTTGAATATTGTGATAAACGTTCTTGTGAAAGGCTTGGGAGGTCGGGTTCCCCTCATAATGAACTAACAGAGGTTTCCACCCCCTTCGAAGCGGGTTTCCTTTCCTCAATTCTATTTTTCGTTTGTTTTCTTAATTCCTCAAAGTGTGCATGTAATATATTTCCTTCTGATTGTTGTGATTCTCCTATAAGTTTCAAGGTTGCAAATGGGTTAGAATGACTTTTGAGTAAATTGAACTTGATGAGCTAATATTTTTTATGGAATTAAACTAGGCTCCATAGGAGTACTTGAAAATTGTTTAGGCATTTTAGGTATCATTTGTCACATGTGTTTAGCATATTCTATGTGAGGTTATGAATTGATTGTGGTGTGATGCTTTTTTATCATTTTGATCTCAGAAAGCGAGATTTGTGGCTGTCAGAGGTTATAAACATATTGAACTAGTTTTAGCTTGTTGGAAGTTTTAATGCTATAGTTCTTGCAAGGAAACTGCAACTGGTACTTTGTAATCTTTTTGCCCATAAAAGGGGCTTTAGTGGAAGGCACGGTAAGTCTTGATGCAGTCTGTGTAACTGATTTAAGTCGTTGATTAGATATTAAAGCTAATAAGAAGAAGTCCAGGGAACTTGAGGAAGCTTATGATGATGTGGACTTCGGTTTCTTTCACCTTGTTTTCTATGGAAAGTTTGGTGTCTTATTGGAGAAGATGGCTAAGAGAATGATAAGAATATTTGTTTTCAATTAGCCTTTGTGGTGATTCTTCCTTACAAGCTTATCCCTACGTGACAATAACTGTCCTAGAAATTGTTTAGTAAGATGGAAGTAGGGAGATGGCCTCTCATTTCAATCCATTGGTGATACCAAATTCTACTGCAGGTGACAAATACGAATTAGGCTTTTGCATTGGGCCCCAAAAATCTTTCTGCTACAAATACGAATTAGGCTTCATTTTATCATCCCCTAGACTTTGTGCCATCATGGGCATCCTATTGTTGAATTGTGGCTCAAGTAATCTAAGAAAAGAAAAGAACAAACAAGACGATTTATTGAAACTTTTTTTTGTCTGAACTCTTGGTGATAGCTTCTTATTGACTGCATCAAATGTGCTTTGTGCTTTATTCTGAGAGTGTTTTTTATGAGGTTGTTGGCAACAGCACCCCACATCCCCAACAACATACACAACCAACATCTTTTCAGCCCACTTGAAGCACTTCAGGAATATTTTATCCTTGTTGAAAACAGGCAACTAATTTTGACTGCAGGGATAGAATAAACTTTTTTTTTCCTGCTTGAAGTAACTGAACTTGGAGAGGTGAAGTATACTGTAGGCCTATACGTGCATGTTAGAAAAGATTTTTTTTGCTTGAGTCGCCTAAGTCGCCCANATTCGTTAACCCTTGCACTTGACACTAGACACACGCACTCTCTCTCTCTCTCTCTCACACACACACACACAGAGGAATTGAAGAAGGCCTTAAATGATGAATATTGATCACATCCGACTTGGACAACTTAACTTCGCACTAACAAAAGCATATGATTGAGTGTTGCGTATTTTGGTGGCTGGTGGGGCAAAACTAAGGATAGTTCAATCCTTCTGTTTCTGGGCTACTGGTGAAGGAGGGGATGGGCTGGAAAGGTCTGCAGCCAATCATAGGTGGGGCAGGATAAGGTGTTTTCTCCTCATAGCAATCAAAAATAAATAAATATCTTTAATGGGGAGTGGAAAGATCTATATNTTTGAATTTTTTTGAAATTTTCGAGTTGGATTTTACTATCTACTCTTTGGTGAAGTTTGCGGCCATTCCAATTGTCCTACTGCTACCCGTTGGCGCTGACTAAGTCTTCTAGGAGCCCTGGTTGAGTTCCGTGCACATCCCACTGAGTTTTGGGCAGTTTTTGACGTCGGCAGTGGTAGATCTACACTCCGGCAGCACTGTTCTGTTCCGGCGTTGAGGTATTTTTGCTCCAGCAGTGAGTTTTTTGGTCTCAGCAGTGTTGGGTTGGCCTCAACAATGATTTTCCTGTCTTGGATGATATTATCCAGCCTTGACAGTGATTGTTTTGGTCCAGCGGGGGATTTTTTTTTCTAGCCTCGCCACTGAGTGTTCTTCACTCTACAGGTGTGGGTTTTGTGTTTTTTTTTACTGTTGGGTTATTTGTGAAGGTCTTTTGGTTTTCCTTGTGTTTTTCAGTTGCTAACTTGATTCCTTTTTTGTTGGGTTAGTCCTAAAATTGCTTTTCAAGAGTCGGTCTGTGTTGGAAAGTTCCCATTTACTAAGTAGACATGTCTGGAGTTAATGCAGAATCCACTAGCACTGAGAAAAGTGGGTTGAGTTGTGTAGGGACTCTTGGATGTAAACCTTCTCTCTAAACCAGTCCAACAAAATTAGATGGGAGCAACTATTTGGCTTGGTCCTAATAATGCATGTTATCAGTATGGACAAGTGGGCTAAATGGATATATGATAGGAGCAAGTAAGAAACCCAAATTTGAATTTGACCTGAGTTAGTGGATCTTTGAAAACTCATTGGTGATGATATAGTTATCCAAACATGATGCAACCTCACATAAGTCGTAGTTTTCTGTTTCTTGAAGCAACCTATGCGATTTGGTCAACGTTGGCTCAAATATATTCATAGCTTGGGAAAGATGCCCAGATTTATGAGCTCCGGAGGAAGATTTATGAAACTAAACAGAGGAATATGACTATTGCATAGAATTACGCAAGACATGGTTACCCAACTTGATGCAGTCTCACATAAGTCGTGGTTTTCTGTTTCTTGAAGCAACTTGTGAGATTTAGGCAGCGTTGGCTCATACATATTCATAGATTGGGAATGATGCCCAGATTTATGAGCTCCAGAAGAAGATTTATGAAACTAAATAGAGGACTATGACTATTGCATAAAAAAATACGTTGGATTGAGTAGTTTGTGACAAAAGCTGGATTATTATCAAGATTTTCAAGCAGATTATGTTAGAGATAGTATTAAGTTTCAGATGTTGATAGAAAAAGAAATAGACTGCAAAGTTGTGAGCTTTCATCTTTAATCATTGATCAATAAAGCTGGACATACGTGTGATACTTGAATCATCTATTTGACAGGGGAAATTCCTTAAAGAATCCGGCTTCAACAGCTTATACGCAAGTATTTGCTCCTCACCATGGATGGGCTATCAGGAAAGCTGTTGCTGCAGGGATGTATGCCCTTCCCTCGAAGGCACAGCTGTTAAAGAAGCTCAATGAAGATGGTGAGTTACTGCTCCAATTGATAGCTTAGTCAGTAGCTTCTGTAGTTCAATACCTCAACCAGGCATGTGAAGTTCATTCCTGCTGACTTATTTAGTGAAATGTTTGAATTTGAACGTATAGCTTAATTGGTTCACCTGGGGGTTCTTTGACTTAATCCAACTTCAAAAACTCTGGTAGGAGTTTTCACAATGTTAGCTCGGAAAGATCTCTTTACTTCTGACTCTTGAACTTGAAGGTGGTCGGGAAGTAGATATTCACCGACTTAGAGCCTGTCAAGTGGAGCCTGGTTTTTCATTTGGAATGCATAATTATTCATTTTCTGGTAGGTTGGTTTTTATTTTTTCTGGGTAAACAAAACCAACTTGTGTCAAAAATATACGAGGAGATCTGCAGCACTTTGGAATGCAATTATCAATTAACATAGTACAGTCTAAACAGCCAGTAGTCAAACTTTCATAGGGTGTAACTAATTGGAAGGCTTTATAGTTTATTGTGTTTTGTAGCACTTGGATGTATTGGTTGGACTGAAAGAATGTCTGACATCTTAGCTTGCTTTTTATTTTTTCATGTATCTTACTGTTAAAAAAGTTGGAATACAACTAAATGTCCCTTCATCTTCCTTCCTGTATATCTGACTGTTGGGTGTTTCTTTTAACTTCTGTCACTTTCAGAGGTCTCGGCGAGGATTCAGATGCAAACTTTCATTGCTGCATCAGTTCCTGTCATCCTGTATATTGACAATCTCTTCCTCTCAAAAGAATTGGGCATAGATTGGTGATCAATGGTGTGAATGATGTATACCCTGATTTAATGATCATCCTCTCGATGTTGAACAATCTAATTGCACTAATGTTCCTATTTGTTGCATCTTCATAAGCGCTGCAGAATATTATAAATTGGAACGAACATATAATTTTTACTGGTCATTCACCAAGTTGTCAAAGCATGTCTATTTTTTAATTTTGTGTTCCTTGCTAACTTTGTTGCTCATTATGTCTCAAACATTGTGACCACAGCCTATTGTGGCAGCTTGGAGCTGGCAAATTGTTGGGTTTGGCTGTCAAGTGCGAACTTGCAACTGAGGCCAATTTTACATGTTTTGCTTTTGTTTATTCACATTTATTTTATAGTTTTGATGATTGCTTTATGTTTAAAATTTTTTGTGGGCTGGGTTGGTGGGGGTGGGGAGGGGGAGTAGCACCAAACTTGAACATACCATCTTTTGACTTGGTTCTATTTCAACGACAATTATAATCTGGGGTGCTTGATTTCACTTCATCCATATATGTATAGGTTCAAACCTGGCAAGCATGACAGACTATTAGAGTAGTTTGGCTGGAAAACAGAGGAAAGAAGGATTGATTTGATTTGATCATGTTGGACATTGAATCAGTGCTGCAATCCTGTGGCCAAGGGGAGTGTCCTTGTCCATTGTGCAGGCGCAGTATGGTGGTTTTCTGATCCGGCTTTGCTTATTCACCGATGAGTTCTGCAATATTGCATGCTCATTACCGACTAGATTTGTCATAATAGGTTTGTGTAGTTGTTCATTGTGCAAGTAATGTGGTGTGTTTACAGGTCTGGCTGGTGTAGTTACTGATTTGGTCATGCTAATTATTGATAGCTTCTGCAGTAGTGACTGCTCATATTACAGACTAGTTTATTAGGCTCAATTTGAGTAGAAAACGGTGCCAAATTAACGATGTTAGAAAATGGTTGCACAAGCCGAATACAAAGCAGATTCTTTTCATCTGTCTGCCAATCCTTCCAACGAGAAAGACGAGAAAACTCGGTTTGAACCGGGTTAGGGATTCAAATGAACTCCGTCAATATGGTTGGTATTAAGATTTGCCCTGCGAAATTTCGCGCTTCAACATGCTGTGAAAAGTTGAGATATGTGATCAAGTGAGTGAATATCGGATAGAAACAAAAATCAAATTAAAATGGACGAACAAAACTCTGGAAAACTACCAATAAAACAAAAAACTTTGAAAAGCCTCCAAATCTCTAACGAATGAGATTTTATTGCAGATCAAATATATGTATGTAAAGATGGGATAGGTTTGGATACTAAATTTGTTATGAACCCAATTGTTGATTCAAAAGTCTTAGGACTTGTTGGAGGTTAGAGCTCGTAACTATATGAATGTAACATTTTGCCACCATGCTCAGAGCTGACATTCATAATGACTCACTCTATTGACATTTGACCAAACAGTAACCTTTTCTCTTTGACGGCTTTACTCACTTATCAATATTCAATACAATAGCACTATACCCGTACATAGTATANCATTCATAATGACTCACTCTATTGACATTTGACCAAACAGTAACCTTTTCTCTTTGGCGGCTTTACTCACTTATCAATATTCAATACAATAGCACTATACCCGTACATAGTATACTAAGATATTTTAATCTAACCTATAGATCACCCTTTCCGTGACTCGAACTCATGATGTGGTGCCTGCTATGATACTAATTGATATGAACCCAATCCAAAAGTCTCATGACTTGTTTGGGGTTAGAACTCATAACTATTTGACCCTACACAAAATCATAAACCACAAATCACAATGAGACACATGGTATTTGAGTAGATTGACCAATTATATACCATTTGTTACTTGTGATTANCATAAACCACAAATCACAATGAGACACATGGTATTTGAGTAGATTGACCAATTATAAACCATTTGTTACTTGTGAATTAAAAAAAATTGACAAAAAGTGCAACGGAAAGCTCCAAACTCTAGACGGACACTAAGAGCCCAAAAGTTCCTCCAGTAACCCCGCTGTATTGAAGAACGCAGGGCAAAATGGAAGGGTTCTAATGAGGACCATCATCCAGTGACTACAAGGATCCCGAAGCAGCAGAGAACGGATACAAACAAAACATGTACAGACTACAGTATATTCCCTCATCTATTAATCAATTAGTCAATGTAATCCTCTACTGTAACATCTAGAGGTAGCCAGTAATTTTGCTAGACATAGTCTGAGCCCCTAAGGTTTAATGGGGGCAGGGTCACTCACATCGCCCCCTCCACGGATTTTAGTTTTATAAACTATACACAAAGCTGCTTTCGGAAGAAGAAAAAAAAAACTTTACACAAGGCAATATGTCTGAAATCTAAACCTAGAAAAGAAAGGAAAAAACTCTTAAAGAAGTTTCATGACTCCAGATATATCTAGCTTCACAACATTCTCAGTTACACTAATACATCTCTGATCTGAAATGGTTTTTAACAAAAATGAGTTAATTTCAGAAGTGGGTATAGACCCAAGAAGGCTTTCCAAGATGGAGTTATCACTAGACTTGTTGATCAGAGCCAGTGGCAGCATGTCCCTCCAAGCTTCGCCTCTTTTTCTTTCCTTCCCCATCTCTTGACCTTCTGGGTGCCTCATCCTCGCTTTCACTTTCATCATTTTTGAAACTGTTTCCAGTGCCAAGATCCTCCGGTTGGGTTTTTACTCTTCGCTGATAATGTGCCTCATCATCAGCTCCACCACCTGCCATCTCTTGGCCCTTGCCTTGATCTGAACCAGCACTGTATCTGTCATTCCTGTCATTAGCTGGTGCCCTCTGATCCCTCTTAACTGCCCGGTAGGAGTTTTGAAAAGGTTGTGATGCTGGTGGTGGAAACATCGGGGACATACCAACTGGTCGACCACCTCTAGCTGTGCCTGAAGCCCCAATGCCCATCCCACCCATGAAAGGAGCACGACCTGGACCCATCATCATCCCAAATCCACTGGCCTGAAAGTTTCTGGGCTGGGAGGGTCGGCTATGAAACATCATGCCAGAGGCAGGACCTGCAAAATCGCCAGAAAATCTTGGGCCATATGGAGCGAAAGCACGGGGAGCCATACCGAAAACATCGGGCATAGGAAAACCATCAGGTGTGATGGCTCCATAAGAAAATCCATCAGGACCCATCATACCAGGGGCAAAACTCCGGAGCCCAGGGAGAGGCCTGGCCCCACGTGCTAAAGCCATCTGAGGAGGCCACATCATTCCTCCGCCCCTTCCTCTACCTTGAGCTGCAGCCCCGAATCCCTGGCCGTAGTTTTCATCGTCTTCCTCACTCTCTTCTTCTTCTTCCTCTTCGTTGTCCTCGAATGGGACAATGTCAGGGTCCTCATTCCCCTTCTCCAGATTGACTCCTTTTGCCTTTTCTTCCTCTCGCTTTGACTCTGCTGCAATTGAGATCGCCTACATAAAAAGAGGATGGGGGTTGCAACAAAATATAATTACCTTCGGCAAGGAATGTTAATAGAGTGGCTTCATATTCAGTATTGTGTTGCATTCATCACTTTCCTTGCAATTGGTCTTCATCAACTAGGGGATGGTTACTGAACCACTAAAATGGTCCAACCAATTAGAACTAGCCATGAAGTGAATAAATCCTACCACACCTTAGGTAAGCTAAATTAGGAAGTAGAAGATCCTTAGGTGGATTCTACTATTTAAATAGTTCAAATCCATATATTCACATTAGAGGATGGATGATAGTAACAGAAACTATAATGGTGACACTGACTACATGAATGTATATGTACATATAACTTCAATAGCTTTCCGAAATACTGAGTAGATAAGAACGGAGGGAACCTAGAAACGGCATCATTTCTTCAGCTCTGAAAAATGAAGCATAGGTTAATCTAAAGGGTATACTCTTTAACTTTCTATAGGGAGAAGAGAGAACAAAAAACAAAAACAAAAAAAAACCAAAACAAAATCCTAGGTTTAAAAAAAATGCATGGTCAATTTCAAGATCAATGCCAAAGATATATTCTGAACCAGCCCTCATCATCTTACATGAACTTGTATAACCAGTTGGTACTGAAACTGACAAAAACCACTTCATTGACTTGTGCCTATTTCTGCCATTCTTTGTTTAGAAATTGGTTATGAGGATTCATTTAAATATCTGACACTAAAGTATATATATAGGGCAGTAATACTATTTAGCACCCAGCAGCTGACCAATATTCACCACAGGTTATGCAACATCTGCAACTGCAGATCCTACCCAAAGTAGGTAAGTGGGCTATTTCTACATAAGCTTCAGCAGAAGCAACACAAAAATACAAAAGATAATTTATTTGACCGCTAGAGTGCTTGGACACAGGCGAATTTCTAGTATGCAGACCACGATTTTAAAGAATTTCAAAGAAAGTATCCAGAATTATAAATAAAGAAAGATCAAATAAGGAAGTGACTTCGGATAAAACTAAAATGTCCAGGCCAAACCAGGGACGGAACCACACCTAGGCCAAGGGGCACCCCTCATGTTTGCAAAACTAACCTATACATATGTATCTATACACATATTTAATGTAATAACTCATTAATGTGTAATGTATTGGTGCCCTAAGAATACCACAAAGATTGTGGGCTAGTTGCATATGCATATTGGGTGAAATTATAAGAAGGCCAAGTAGTCATGGGTTCAAGTCTTGGGGTGATCAAAGGTCGTCTAATGTGTAGGACTGTGCTTTGTCTACGATTCCTCTAAAATAAAGGCATTGGTAATTTTTGACATTAAGCTAAAATAATTGGGTTATTTGGTGAAATTGAGAATAAATTGAGCTATAGTAATTGGTTATGTGATTAGTTTTTGTTTAATTTGTTGACGCCATGAAGTTGACGTGAAATAGGTCGTTATATGATGATTGATCATATTCTTTTTATCCGTAACTGGATAAATTTGAACTAATCTTTTAAATTCGTTGGGAAATATATAATACCATTCAATTGTCATGCAAAATTTAATTTTGATATGTTTTGTACAACCTTGATAAATAAAAAAAGTTTTGTACAACTAAAATTTAAGATTAATTAAAAGGCTTCTATGACAAAATTTGGGGTGTTGTGGAAGGAAATAAATATAAAAATTTCGAAGATGAAGTTGAGTTTACGGTGTACTTGTGTGACAAAGTTAAGTTCTTAACATCTTTATGAGGTGTCGCTTCTAATTGTTAAGATTGTATGTATATTTATTTACCATTATGGGCATTTTAGTTTTTCTCTTGTAGTTGGGCGCTATATATAGTATCTGTTGTAGCTCGTTATTACTTATTATTATTGTTATTACTATGGAATATGGAGTAGCCGACTACTTTTCTCTCTCTATTCTTCTATGTATGCCTTTTCTTCTTTGAAAGTTTCACCTCAGCTTTCATGGTATCAAAGTCAAGGTTGTGACATGGCCAAAAACAAACTCAAANTTATTATTATTGTTATTACTATGGAATATGGAGTAGCCGACTACTTTTCTCTCTCTCTTCTTCTATGTATGCCTTTTCTTCTTTGAAAGTTTCACCTCAGCTTTCATGGTATCAAAGTCAAGGCTGTGACATGGCCAAAAACAAACTCAGAAGAAGATAATCATGTGGACATCACTGTTCATCTGTTGTATACTGCTCCACGGCTTGTGGATCCTACATGGTTGCTTTAATCTATCTTTGGTGTATTTTTTTGAAAGAATGGTTCCAGGTTTCAAGGTATTTTGATANTGTTCATCTGTTGTATACTGCTCCACGGCTTGTGGATCCTACATGGTTGCTTTAATCTATCTTTTATGTATTTTTTTGAAAGAATGGTTCCAGGTTTCAAGGTATTTTGATAAAGCTAAAACCCTAATTTTTAGTGCACCATTTAAATTTCGACATTTCAAAAATTGAATTTTTTCATTTCTTCATCTACTCCTTTCGACCTTGTGCATTCCAACGCGTAGGGTCCTGTTTCCATTGCCACCAAAAGGGGGTTTTGGTACTATGTTTCTTTTATTGATGATTATCCTTAATTTTGTTGGATTTATTTCATGAAACATCAATTTAAATTTTCTCTATCTTTGCTGCTTTTCGTTCTATGATTCACACACAATATTCTTCACTTATTAAATGTTTTCAATGTGATTTGGTTGGGAAATACAAATTTACTAATTTTCTTGACTTATTGAAATCTGATAGAGCCATTCAGTAGTCTACTTGTGTAGACACTTTTGAGCAAAATGGGTGATTGATCGAAAACATAGACACGTTATAAAGATTGCTCGCTCAGTACTTTTATTTGTGTATGTTCCCAGCTATTTTTGGGGAGAGGTAGTTCTCATGGGTGTTTATATCATTAACCGGATTCCTTTTATTATTAGTTTTAGGTGTTCCCTTTTTGAAGGACTCATTGGGTGTGTTTGGATGTACATGCTTTGTTCTTCTCCCTAGAGTTGAATGAAATAAGCTATCTGCTCGTTCCATCATGTTTGTCTTTCTTGATTATGGTGAAGGATAAAAAGGATATCGTTGTTACAATCCTGTTGTCAATAAATTAGATACAATCCAAACAAGCGGTCTTTTTCGAGTATATTCCTTTTTTTTCCATTCCCTCTAACTCTGACACATTGAGTAAATCTAATGTTATTTATATTGACCCTTTTCCTGATGATATTTCTGATGATTATTTTATTTCTGACATTTGGTCTTTGACTCAGCCTTCATCTTCTTCTATGGTACCCCCTCCTATTGTTCATACTTGCTCTTATTGAAACAATACTAAGTCTCTATAGTTACAACTCCTTTACGTCTTTCTGCTACATCTCCATCGGCTTCTAATGGTGTGCATACTCCCTACTCTCACTATCCTAAGCGCATCTATAAGTGCCCATATCAATTTGATTTTTCTAACACTTTTTTTTTATTCATTTTTATCCTCTATTCACCCTCTATTTGAGTCTACCTATTATAAGGAGACTGTTTTTGANTCCTAAGCGCATCTATAAGTGCCCATATCAATTTGATTTTTCTAACACTTTTTTTTATTCATTTTTATCCTCTATTCACCCTCTATTTGAGTCTACCTATTATAAGGAGACTGTTTTTTATCTACTTTACAACATTCTATGAATGAAGAACTTTCTGAATTGCACAAACTTGGGACATGAGATCTTATGCCTTTACTTACTAGTAAGCATGTTGTTGGTTGTTGGTTGTTGGCGGACACATAAAGATAGATTGGTTGCAAAGAGTTTTGCACATATGACATTGATTATAAGGAGAAATTTGCTCCTGTTGCAAAGATGACCATTGTTTGTACATTAATTGTCATAGCAGTTGTTTGTAAATGAATGTTAAAGAATGTTTTTTTGGATGATGATTTGGCTGAAGAGATTTTTATGGTTCCTTCCTTGATCTTCCACATGCTCCTAGTGAGGTATGCCCTCTCAGAAAATTTTCGTATGCTTTCAAATTGGCTCCTCGGGCGTAGTTTAAACAGTTCTTTCCTATGATATGTGACTTGAGTTTTCATTCTAGTGATAATGATTTTCCTATTTTTCTTTGTTCTACTCTCGTCAAGGTTTAAAGTATCGTCCGAGCTAATTCGCTGAGTTTTATCCGCCTTGGCCACCCTAATACGATAACGGTATACGATACACAAATATTGTGAGTCACTCTTTGTATTGACGATAACTTGATTACGACACAGACATATCGACTTAGCTCAAAATCAATTCAACGACTCAAAAAGATTGATATAATGAAATCTTGTGCAAAATCTCCAAAGTCCGGAACAAACAAAGGCAATCTCCAATAAACTAAAGAAGGATTGTAAAGATGTGCAAAACATACACTCATAATCAAAAATAAGGAGTCTAATCTTCTTTTATTTTCTGCGAAGTGCAAACCAATGGCGACTAGGCAACAGAAACACAATTCCAACCTCATCCTCCTTCTTAATGATCGTTGATGCCTCCGTTGACTCCTCGCAAATTCTCTCTCTCTCCCTCTTTACGAACTGAGTGGACGAAGCGCCTTTGAGACTCAAATAGAGTCTTTTGAGACTCTTCCCTGTCAGTGGCCTAATTAACCCTTAGACTTCTTTGTTTTCTTTTATCCTTTATTGGTATTTTTAACTCGTGGTAAATTTATTTTGTGGGTAATTGACTTTTAAGTGCACTTTTGCCAAAGTCTAATTTGGGCAAATTTCTTTGATACCATGGGATATATTAACATTTTTATTTTTGGATATTTAAAATTATATATTAAAATTACAATATATTTATATTCAAATAATTAATTTATTGTATAAATATTTATTTTTTTTACATTTTTAAATGTCCAACAACGTAAAAATTAAATAGTGAATTGAATACCGATAGTGATAAATATTTTTAGTAGCCCNATTACAATATATTTATATTCAAATAATTAATTTATTGTATAAATATTTATTTTTTTACATTTTTAAATGTCCAACAACGTAAAAATTAAATAGTGAATTGAATACCGATAGTGATAAATATTTTTAGTAGTGCCTATCTATTTTATTTTCATTGGGGGTAATGTGCTAGTGGATGTAATGCGGACATATAATGCAAGGATGATGTCTATTTCTTTAGAATTTTTCATTATTTTTTCAAAAAAATTTAGGCCTTCTATATAGCATATCGACCAATATCATACTATGATGCTATGACCAATATGTATTAGTGTCCTTCGAGTCGATGGGCAATGATGNTTTATTTTCATTGGGGGTAATGTGCTAGTGGATGTAATGCGGACATATAATGCAAGGATGATGTCTATTTCTTTAGAATTTTTCATTATTTTTTCAAAAAAATTTAGGCCTTCTATATAGCATATCGACCGATATCATACTATGATGCTATGACCAATATGTATTAGTGCCCTTCGAGTCGATGGGCAATGACGNTAGAATTTTTCATTATTTTTTCAAAAAAATTTAGGCCTTCTATATAGCATATCGACCGATATCATACTATGATGCTATGACCAATATGTATTAGTGTCCTTCGAGTCGATGGGCAATGATGCGACCTTAAACTATGACTCCCTCTATTCAAATTATTCTCTCTTACAAGTTGATAATATGGTTATTTTTGGTGATGATTAAAATGGAATCTCAGTTTTGAAGGTCCATTTCAACATCAATTTGAGATGAAGGATCTTGATCTCCTTCGCTATTTTTTGGGCATTAAGTGGATTTGTCACCTAAGGGTTATCTTATTTCTCAATCAAAGTATGCAACTGATATTATCCACAAGGCTCAATTAACAAATTCTTGTACTGTTGAGACTACGCTAGAGTTTAATAGACATGACACTTATACTTATGGTGTTCCTTTCATTGATCCTGCTCTGTATCGGGTTCTTGCTAGTAGTTTGGTCTAATCTTTCTATTACACGACTTGATATTACTTATGTTGTTCATGTTGTGAGTCAATTTGTCTCTTTTCTAACTACAGTTTANTTCTCAATCAAAGTATGCAACTGATATTATCCACAAGGCTCAATTAACAAATTCTTGTACTGTTGAGACTACGCTCGAGTTTAATAGACATGACACTTATACTTATGGTGTTCCTTTCATTGATCCTGCTCTGTATCGGGTTCTTGCTGGTAGTTTGGTCTAATCTTTCTATTACACGACTTGATATTACTTATGTTGTTCATGTTGTGAGTCAATTTGTCTCTTCTCTAACTACAGTTCANCTAATCTTTCTATTACACGACTTGATATTACTTATGTTGTTCATGTTGTGAGTCAATTTGTCTCTTTTCTAACTACAGTTTATTGGATTGCAGTTCTCCATATTTTGCGTAATCTTCGGGGCAATTCATATCAAAATTTGTTGTTCTATTCCATTTCTTTGGAATTTCATGCCTTTTCTGATGCTAACTTGACAGTTGATGTCATGGATCGCAAATCTATGATTGGTTTCTGTGTTTTTTTTGGGTGATTCCCTAATTTCGTGGAGGAGCAAAAAATAAATTGTTGTCACTCGTTCTACTACTAACGTATGGCTAGTACTACATACATTAGAGACAGTTTGGTTGATATGGTTGCTTTCTAATTTAGGAATCACTTTTTATGCTCCTAGTTCTATGCATTGTGTCAACAACAGTGACATGCAAGTTGCACCTAATTCTGTTTTCTAAGAGAGGACTAAACATCTTGTCATTTTGTGCACCACCATTTTCTGCTTGAGATTATTTCCATGCCTTCTCTTTCTGCTACTTTGCAACTAGCCAACTTTTTCATTAAGTCTCAATACTACGCTACGTTTAGGTTTTCTTATTGATAAACTCTCGATGCTTCCTACTGTCACATCATGAATTTGAGGAAGTGTGTTAAAATTGTATTTGTATTTATATCTATTTATCATAAGGGGCATTTNTACGTTTAGGTTTTCTTATTGATAAACTCTCGATGCTTCCTACTGTCACATCATGATTTGAGGAAGTGTGTTAAAATTGTATTTGTATTTATATCTATTTATCATAAGGGGCATTTTATTCTTTCTCTTATAGTAGGGTTTTATATATAGTGTCTCTTGTAACTAGTTATGATTATTATTACGGAATCTAGGATTAGCAGATTACTTTTCTCTCTCTCTTCCTCTATATATGTCATTTGTTCTTTTTAAGTTTGACCTAAGCTGTCACTAATGAGTCCAAAGATATTTCTTTCTAATCCATCACAATTGGATTACAACTTGCAGTTTGGCCAGTCAATGGATCAAATTTTAATTCGAATCCAACTCAAATGGATTTGTTTTTGATCAATTGTTCAAATCCAAGCCAAAATATTTTAAGTCTGCCTAAGTCTTCTAAGCAAGCTACGTACAAATAGGAGTAGAGAGAAGTGTTAAAAAGGGGTATACATATGGGTATCAAGATAATTTTGTCCACATTTGCATTGAAGTTAATGGTACACTTTAGTTCAAAACCACATGGGGGTCATGTGATTATATTCATAAGGAAGTGAAGTGCTATAGGGTAAAACCACAAGAGAGTAAAATGGATTTCACCCTATTTACGGAAAATTCTGATTAGAATATAATCGGATTGAATATTGAAAAATCTAGATACAAAATCCTTGAAATATGATATATATAATTTAGTCCACAAATTTTTGAAACCTTAAAACTAAAGAGCCCAATTTCTTTCAACTCATTAGATTTCCACTCTACAACTGTTTAAAGTTGAAGAAGTAACTCAGCTGCCAATATGCTTCTCAAGCCCCATCACACTCAGCCAACTCATTTGCTAATCTTTCATTAACAAATTTACTAGTCAAAGGAACATCAGTCAACCAAAGCAACTCATTCATAGTGGCATAATCTTACATCAAACCCCCAGTTGGCTTCACATGGAAACCATGTTACATATGATAGTCTTTCTCCAGCTTCCCAAATAGCTTGACTGGGTCTTAATTTCATTTTGCAATTAGCCAGAGTTATCTAACAATGTACCGTGCAAACAGCAAGCACCACGTGAATCTTGACTTAAAACAACAAGGATCTGAATCCCAATTTCATTTTGCCATCACTAAAGAAGTGGGTTATTTGCCAGAGAATTGCAAATTTTGGGATGCACGAATTTCATTTTGGCACAACTTTCCGGCAATGATGATGATGGCTGAAACTTGGGAAGACCGCAAATTGGGCATAACTTCTTCAACCTTTTGACCCAATTCTTTGTGGGTTGAGTTTTTGGGCCTTGTTAGGATTTGGATTTTGAAGGAGATGACGTTAAAGACACACCAGGCACCCCAGAAACTCTGGTAACTCCATGATGGCAAGTTCATTATGGAATGCAGATGTTAGGTAGGAGGTGGTATGTGAGGTGGCGAAGGAAGTCAAGTGGGAGGAGGGAAGAGATACATAGAAGAAGAAGAAGAAGAATAAAAAGGGGAAAAATATATGCAACTTTACATAAAGTTTAAGGGATGTATTTGTTTTGTTATATCAAAGTTTGACTTTGACCACATGTCAAATCTCAAATTGGGCACGCATGTCACAATTTCCATCAATTTGGATGAAAATTGTAACAGTAGCATAATGGTTCCAAACCACATGGGGTGGTGTGGTTACATTTGAACCATAAGGGGGTAAATTGCCATAGGGTCAAACCACAAAGGCATAAATTACCAAAATAAATATAAACATATTATTAAATTTGGTGATTATTTAAGGAAATTGAACTGAAATTTAAATGTAATTTGTTAAAATCAACTCTAATTAAGTTATTCCGGTTGAATTGGATATTCAATTAGCTACCCGATTTTTAAAGTATTTGAATATGGATGTGAAAATAAATTCCGTTGGATAATTGGATCGAAGTATAATTGGATTTTTCAAATTGGTTTGAATTAGTCAAAATCCGCTCTAAATCCAACATGTTGACAGACCTACTTGTAGGTGGAGTCCTTATTGTAATTTTCAGCTTTCCCAGAACCAATGAGGGTTCTAGTTTCCTTTTTTGAAAGAAAAAATTGAAGTGATGAAAGTTTCCAATATATGGTTCTCAACCCTTTATGCTTCACACTTCGATGTTGCTCACATATTGCTGATGGAATTTTGCTAGGTGGGCGAAGGTTTGTCATTAAATTAGAGTACCCAATAAATAATTTTTGGAATAGTGATGGGCTCCCTTTGTTAAAGTTCTGTAAAAAGTGCTGAAGCCAATAATATAGAAAACAAAAATACCATTAGTTCACTGTCTGGCTCGAGATACAGAAGGGAAGCCAACTGCTCACCAATAGNTTGAACCATAAGGGGGTAAATTGCCATAGGGTCAAACCACAAAGGCATAAATTACCAAAATAAATATAAACATATTATTAAATTTGGTGATTATTTAAGGAAATTGAACTGAAATTTAAATGTAATTTGTTAAAATCAACTCTAATTAAGTTATTCCGGTTGAATTGGATATTCAATTAGCTACCCGATTTTTAAAGTATTTGAATATGGATGTGAAAATAAATTCCGTTGGATAATTGGATCGAAGTATAATTGGATTTTTCAAATTGGTTTGAATTAGTCAAAATCCGCTCTAAATCCAACATGTTGACAGACCTACTTGTAGGTGGAGTCCTTATTGTAATTTTCAGCTTTCCCAGAACCAATGAGGGTTCTAGTTTCCTTTTTTGAAAGAAAAAATTGAAGTGATGAAAGTTTCCAATATATGGTTCTCAACCCTTTATGCTTCACACTTCGATGTTGCTCACATATTGCTGATGGAATTTTGCTAGGTGGGCGAAGGTTTGTCATTAAATTAGAGTACCCAATAAATAATTTTTGGAATAGTGATGGGCTCCCTTTGTTAAAGTTCTGTAAAAAGTGCTGAAGCCAATAATATAGAAAACAAAAATACCATTAGTTCACTGTCTGGCTCGAGATACAGAAGGGAAGCCAACTGCTCACCAATAGAGGGCTCTAGCTCTTGGCAATCTCTGCTTATCTGCAATTACAAAAAAAAAAAAAGCAATGGTATTAAAAGATGATTGGAAGTTAAGTTCAATTCTGGAGATAAATTGCATGGTCCATAATAACCAACTGAGAAAAATTTAAGAGGATTAAACAAACAACCAAAGTCATGTTTTACCATGCAAGTTTAATAGTGTTGTGCAAGCCCATTTTTACTCCCATTTTTGAATTTCTGTTCGTTATTCATGCCACAAATACTCGGCTGGTACTGCATCCATAGTGACCAATACACCAATACTAATGTCCACCTTGATTTTCACAGGCACAGTTCCAGTTCATTCTCCACATGCCTTTAGCATGTTGACCATTATTCATTCCAAGTTCAAAGTAGAATGGTTCAATTTTTCACTAGTAAAGGGCACAACTGTATGATAAAAATAACATTGCCACAAACATTGTCATCGCTGAATTCGGAAAAGCAGCTACTAAACAATACATTAAAAGCTCAAAGTGCACTATAGTACAGGCCCTACAGGGATCAACTGTTTGGTATAACCATGTAGTGTAATGGACCTGTGGGACAGCATTGGGATATGCCTGAAGGGTGGGGGCAGACATTTCTCCGACATTTTGAATTTCAAGCTGCTAGACCACTGGATATCCAATCTGAGGCTTTAGCTCATTTAAGGTTGCTTACCAATGGTTTTACAGCGGTAACGTGTAGAAACCAAGCATCAATATAGTTAGATATTCACATGAATTCTGTGTTGTGGTTCTTATTTTCTATATTAAGTCCTAAGTTAGCAAGTTAGCCAGGGTAATATTGTAATTATCCTAAACATTACTTAGTTATAAATACAAAGGTGTAGGGCAACAGAGTAGCCCTAAGGCTCCTAACACAGAATATTCTTTACTGTCTCTCTTTCTTTTCTCTTTCTTCTTTCTTTCTCTACATCCTTCTAACCCTAATATTGTTTTTTCTATCTTAACTTTCGGCAAATAGATTTCGTGCTTATATGATCTCATTTTCATTACCTGAATATGAAAAATTAACAAAGTTCAACATTTAGGCGATACGATGTTGGATTCTTTTAGACTTGGTGTATTTTGGATTTTGGAGAACTTTTGAGCGTTTGATGATCTAATTGTGGGCACAGGGCACTTATATTTGTTAAATGCACAAGGTCAATATCTGTGATAAGGTTTTCTAAGGCCTATAAAAAGGCCACATAAGGTAAAACATGGGTGGACTCCACTGAGATGGCATTGAATGGTATGAGTTTCTGAAAGAGCTCCCTGCTTATCACCTCTCTCCCACTTCTTGCTTTCTCCTCTCCTTTTTCCTCTACCCTCTCCTTCCTTCTCATCTATGGATATGGAGTGTGATGTAGATCGTAGTAAGGAAGAATTAGGGATGACAAGGGAAGAAGAAGGGGTGAGAAAAGGAAAAGAAGGGAATGAAGACTGAAAGAGAATTTGAGGAAGACGAATTCAATATCAATAATCAATAATAATCAAAGTCTAATCTAAATAAAATCCTTACATGCATCCCTTTATATAAGAAAACTAAAACCCTAAAACAAATAAGTAATAACAAATAAACCCTTAAAAATTAAAAGAAATTACTTAAAAAATAAATATTAAAAGTATTCAAATTACTCTTATGATTAATCTAAAATATTTATCCAATTCCTACACGATCCCCATCATTCTCCCCTAGTTAAGAAAAACTCTCCTCCGGAGAGTCTTCAAAACAGCAGTACCCTAAGAGAACAGCATGAAAATGACTAAAAGTCTCATCTAGAATGAAAGAACCATCAACATTTTTTCATCGATCAGGATAAATGCAAGAATCTCTATCTATAGCATTGTAAATTNCATGAAAATGACTAAACGTCTCATCTAGAATGAAAGAACCATCAACATTTTTTCATCGATCAGGATAAATGCAAGAATCTCTATCTATAGCATTGTAAATTTGGTCACGTAGCACATCATTTATTTGTCCCGAAATACGCAATGGAAGTGGAAAGATAAGAACTGGAGCTAATGCTAAGGAAGAAGCAATTCCACCAACAGAAACACTGGGTAACAAAATAGGAGGTTCTAGACTACCTCGATTAAGTAGCATGTCCTCCAAATAAAAATCTAGACTAATACTAGCATTCAATGAAAAATTAAGCAAATAAGTATTAGATCTAAATTCAAGCATAGGAAAATAATTCCCATTAGACTTTAACAACAAGCATTCAGTGGGACAAGACTTCAATGATAAAGGAGTAACAATAATGCCTTGGTGCTGAAAATAATTAAATACAAACTCAAGTGAATACTTGGTAGTAAGCAGAGGAACAAAGTCAACAATCTTAGATCGGGAAGAATTCGTAACAAAATCATGATGACTTGGACAAGTAGACATAGAATAGTCACTAATAGATGCAATAAATGACTTGATTGGCTTAATATCTTGTATAGGTGTAGATTCAACAGACTTTTTCACAATTTTCAAAATCAATGATGATTCAAGAATTGACACAAGCAAAGACTCACACACACTTTCTTTTGATATGAACTCTTATGGGTGCAAAGGAGGAGGACTCTGATCTAATGAAACTGAATGAGGGAATTGAAAGTCAATATGAGTAACATTTTTCTCTTTATCTAATACTAACATATCTAATCCTTTGTCACACTTGAATTAGGAAAGCATGCAGAAACAACATGGACATTGTTCAAATAATCACGATACTCATATGTGGTGGAATTAAAATTGGAAGATATCCTGTCACGATGTTTAGTAGACTGTGATTAATAACTTATCAAGCTATAGTTGGATTTCTTATGAAATCTCTCAACTTTTAGAGCATATTGATAGGCTGCAACTAACGTATTAAAAGTGTATAATTTGACCTCCCTACTAATTTTTTATCTCAACCCAAGAATAAACTGATCAATTATTCAAGGTTCTTCAACAATGTCACACAAATACATGAGATAATCGAAGTGGGCAAAGTAATCAGAGACACTAGAAGAATGTTGTCTAAGATTGAGTCATTGGTTATAAACTTGATCAGTGTAGGAAGTAGACAAATACTTCTCTTTTAATTTATATTTCATTTCAACCCAAGTAATAGGTGATTTTTCTAAGGAGTCTAGGCTTCTTTGGATTGCTTGCCAATACCGCTTGGCGGAACCCTCCAACATAAATTTAGCAAAACGGACGCAATGAAAATCTGACATGTCATGCCAATCAAAATATTCTTCTAAATTAGCTAACCAATCCAAGAATTCAAAAAGATCTAAAGTGCCACTAAATATAGAAAGATCTTTGACTAGTTTGGTCATATGGGAATTCATGTAAACATCCCTAGACTTCCTATGATGATAACCTCGATGAGAAACTCTAGCAGTGGAATAGGTATAGTGGTGACGTTGTGGAGAATTACGACCTTGAGACATCCTTGATGTTGGCTTAATATCTTGCATAGGTGTAGACTCAACAGACTTTTCCACAATTTTTAAAACTAATGATGGTTCAAGAATTGACACAAGCAAAGACTCGTACACATTTTTTTTCGATATGAACTCTTGCTGGTGCAAAGGAGGAGGACTCTGATTTGATAAAACTGGATGAGGGAGTTGNTTTTAAAACTAATGATGGTTCAAGAATTGACACAAGCAAAGACTCGTACACATTTTCTTTCGATATGAACTCTTGTTGGTGCAAAGGAGGAGGACTCTGATTTGATAAAACTGGATGAGGGAGTCGAAAGTCAATATGAATAATATTTTTCTCTTGATCCGATACTAGCATATCTAAATCTTTTGTCACATTCAGATTAGAAAAATATGCAGAAACAACATGAATATCGTTTAAGTAATCATGATACTCATATGTGATAGAATTAAAACTAGAAGGTCTTTCATGCTATTTAGCAGACTGTGATTGAGAACTCATCAATTTATAGTTGAATTTCTTATGAAATCTCTCAACCTTTAGAGCATATTGATAGGCTACAACTATCGTATTAAAAGTGTATACTTTGACCTCTCTACTAATTTTTGGTCTCAACCCAAGAATAAACTGATCAATTGTCCAAGGTTCTTCAATAATGTNAGCAGACTGTGATTGAGAACTCATCAATTTATAGTTGAATTTCTTATGAAATCTCTCAACCTTTAGAGCATATTGATAGGCTGCAACTATCGTATTAAAAGTGTATACTTTGACCTCTCTACTAATTTTTGGTCTCAACCCAAGAATAAACTGATCAATTGTCCAAGGTTCTTCAACAATATCACACAAATACATGAGATAATCGAACTGGACAAAGTAATCAGAGACACTAGAAAAATGTTTGTCTAAGATTGAGTCATTGGTCATAGAATTGATTTATGTAGGAAGTATGCAAATACTTCTCTTTCAATTTATATCTCATTTCAACCCAAGTGATAGGTGATTCTCCAAAGGGGTTTAGGCTTCTTTGAACTGTTTGCCAATACTGCTTGGCGGAGCCCCCCAACATCAATTTAGCAAAACAGACGCAATGGAAATCTGACATGTCATACCAATCAAAATATTCTTCTAAATTAGCTAACCAATTCAAGAATTTAAAATGATTTAAAGAGCCACTAAAAATAGAAGGATCTTTGACTAATTTGGCCATATAGGAATTCATGTAAACATTCCTAGACTTCCTATGATGATGACCTCGATCAGAGACTCTACTCTAGCAGTAGAATAGGTATAGTGGTGACGTTGTGGAGAACTACGACCTTGAGACATCCTTAATGTTGGGTAAGCATATGAATAGGCATCATAAGGATTATATGAACTCATGATGACTTTGAAAGATAAGAATAACATAAGAATGAGTTGAAGGATTATATGATGTAAATCGTAATAGCTCTGATACCAAATTAATGTAGATCGTAGTAAAGAAAAATTAGTGATGAGAAAAGAAGAAGGGGATGTGGACTGAGAGAGAATTTGAAGAAGAAGGATTCAATATCAATAATCAACAATAATCAAAGTCTAATTTAAATAAAACCCTTACATGCATCACTTTATATTGGGAAACTAAAACCCTAANATCAACAATAATCAAAGTCTAATTTAAATAAAACCCTTACATGCATCACTTTATATAGGAAAACTAAAACCCTTAAACAAATAAGTAATGACAAATAAACTCTTAAAAGTTAAAAAAAATTAATTAAAAGATAAATATTAAAAGTATCCAAATTACTCTCATGATTAATCTAAAATATCTATTCAATTCCTACACGATCCCCATCAAAGTGTCTGGGAAGTCATATATGTACCCTCCCTTTCTTACTGTCTCTCCTCCTTTCTTTTTCTTTCCTTCTTCTCCCCTTGTGAGGGAAAGGCTTGGAAGCTGTTTAAGATGCCCTCCATCTCCTTTACTCTGATCTTTCTCTCACTCTCTCTCATCAAATCTTATATTTAAAAAATTATTGATTTTCTCTCCCACAACGAGTTTAATAAATCCTCGGGAGATCCAAATCATATCATCAAACCAAGCCAGAGGAGTTATATCAAGCTCTTTCTTAATCTCTTTGTGATTTGACAATCTAAGCTTAAGGATAGGAAATTACTAAGACAAGTAAGCTCTTCAAATATCTTCAGCCATCCACAACAAATAGAATTCCTTAAGCCAAGGTCATAAAAATTTCTTTACGTTTGATCCATAAGAAAATCCAATGAAATTCATGCTAATAACCCTGTATCTTGATAGGTAAGAACTTTGTGTGATATATAAAGCAGTGCACAGAATGCCACTACTTTATTGCTTCCAATTCTTGAATCCAGACTAGACCAGCAGATTCAAACCCCCCCCCCCCCCAACACAAAAAAAAAAAAAGGGAATTGGCTTGCCATAAAGACAAATACTCATACAGAACCCTACATTAACATTATGTGTCTTTTTTATATTTTTTTGAGCCTGGTTTTTTGTAATTTCCAGATCTACTAGAATGGGTTATAGTATGACCCATGGATCTGCCATATGAGTCGAATAAGATCATTGGATGTTACTTGATTTACGGTCTTAGTTCTAGTCTATATTAGTTTCCTAATCTATATGTAAATCTTAGTGTTTTGAGCCCTAATTTTTTTTGGATTACGAAATACTTGGAATCCTATATATAGCAATGAAAAGTTCTCGCGCAAGAGACAAACAAATAGAGAGTATTTTCCAAAAAAAAATTAGCAATTACATGCTTTGAGGATTGTATTTGCAGTTCAAAACCATATGTCTGATGCTTAAGGAGCCCTAGGAGTGATTCCTAGTTTTTTTCTTCTTCTTTCTTAAACTTTTTCAATCTAAACGCTTCCAAACCAATCTATTTTTGTTCTCTTTTGGTCCTGCGCAACTCTAATATGCAAATCTTACCTTTTCTTTAAACAAAACTTGAAAACCAATATTTTTGAACCCCAAACAATATCTATTTGAAATATATACTACTATCCTGCATCCACCTTCTCATCCCCAATGTCTCCCTCACAATCTTGGTTAGGGATATTTCTTTTTGTCCAAACTGAAATAATTCAAAATCGATCTTCTAAAGCATGGGTTATGAGAATCAAGGTCCTCTCTCTCTCATGCCAATCAAAGCTCTAACACCAATTGACATACGCCTAAGTTCTTACGAGAAATAACTGTTAGAGCATCCAATCGAAAACTAATTGGCAATGGTCTGTCAAGTTTATAGACCAACGTTGGATGCAAGTAGTTTTTCGACGTGGGGTCCAACTCTTTTTACACCCTACTTGCAACTCGGGCTCTCATGTAGGCTACAAACCAAATTAAAACCGACATACTAACAGACTGGAGTTGAACAAAAATAGACAGAAACATATTTTGGGGAATCCAAATGGAGGAAAGACTTGTTCCTTCTTTTCGATCTTTATGCATTTCACCGCTCCACTAGAAATTCCATTGCCCCTACTATACTCCAACTTGGCAATGTCCGCTACCTATCCTGGTGTAAGCCCTCAGATTTGATGGCAGACTTAAAAATCCATCTATACAGTATTGTGAAAAGCTCGCCTAGGTGAGAAGTGAAACGAAGTGAGAGTGGCTCACTTTGAATAACTCAGGTGAAGCAAACATAATTGAAGCGATGGAAAAATGAGAAAAACGAGTGTCTTTTGCTTAAGCGAATGGTGAAAAAAGCGACGCCTTAATTAAGTTTTTAAAGTTGTTTTATTTTTTTATAATGGACCATTGAATTGTTTTATTTTTATTATGGACTGTTGGATTGGGACAATTAAAACAAAATTGTGAGATGTCCCTACACCCTATTGCCCCTTATCCTAATATATATAGCACCCAAACCCTAATTTTGCCTAAAGATCAGACCATAGCTGCTATTACTCCTTCCTCGCTGCTACTACTCCTTCCTCGCTGCTGCTTCTTCCTCGTTGCTCCTACAGTTTTGCCCCTCTTTTCTTCTTCTCTCTTATGTTTCTCTTCTTCTCTATTTTTCTATTTCTCTTCTTTTAATTCTTCTTCTTCTTCCACAGAACCAACAGAACAAAAAACTTTGCATGTGTTGCTTCTGTCGTNTTCCTCGTTGCTCCTACAGTTTTGCCCCTCTTTTCTTCTTCTCTCTTATGTTTCTCTTCTTCTCTATTTTTCTATTTCTATTCTTTTAATTCTTCTTCTTCTTCCACAGAACCAATAGAACAAAAAACTTTGCATGTGTTGCTTCTGTCGTCTTCTTCTTCTACAGAAAACACCACATAGGTACATGTTTTTTCTCAATCTCTCTCTTCCTTCTCCTATCTTCTTCTTCTTCTACTACTTTTTCAATTCCTCTTCTCCAGCTTATACTGCTACTTCTATCTTCTTTGACAATAAAGGTATGTTCTCTTCTATNTCTTCTTCTTCTACAGAAAACACCACATAGGTACATGTTTTTTCTCAATCTCTCTCTTCCTTCTCCTATCTTCTTCTTCTTCTTCTTCTTCTACTTTTTCAATTCCTCTTCTCCAGCTTATACTGCTACTTCTATCTTCTATCTTCTTTGACAATAAAGGTATGTTCTCTTCTCTTCTATCCTCTCCTCTCCTCTTCTTCTACTGATTTTTCTTCTTTTGGTTCTGCTTCCTCTCTCTTTCTTCTCCTCTTTTGCTTTTGGTTCTAGTTCTAGTTCTGTTTTTCTGCTTCTGGTTCTACCTCTTGTTTCTCTTTTTGTGTTTCTGTTTTTACNTCCTCTCCTCTCCTCTTCTTCTACTGATTTTTCTTCTTTTGGTTCTGCTTCCTCTCTCTTTCTTCTCCTCTTTTGCTTTTGGTTCTAGTTCTAGTTCTGTTTTTCTGCTTCTTCTCTTCTGCTTCTGGTTCTGCCTCTTGTTTCTCTTTTTGTGTTTCTGTTTTTACTTCTGGTTCTGATTCTGATTCTACTTTTGTTTTTGCTTCTCTGTTCCTAGTTATGCTTCTCTGCTTCTACTTTTTTTTCCCCATAATGCTAANACTTTTGTTTTTGCTTCTCTGTTCCTAGTTATGCTTCTCTGCTTCTACTTTTTTTTTTCCCCATAATGCTAATTCTTCTTTTTTCTGTTTCTACAATGCTGATTATGTAATGTTTCTATGCTTCTGTTTTTTTTTGTAATGCTGATTCTGCTTTTTTCAATTTCTATAATGTTGATTCTGTAATGCTTCTCTATATCTAATTTTTTTCTGCAATGTTGATTCTGATTTTCTGTAATACTAATTCTAATTTGTAAAATTAGAACTTATATATTTAGAAATAATTAAACTAAATTTTTTTTAATTATTCGCTTCGCCTTGATGAAGCGTTTCGCTTCGCTTCTCACTTCTCGCCTAGAATTTAGGAGCCTTGGTTGCTTCAGTTCGCTTTACGCCTTAAGTAACACTACTACATCTATAATCGCTTTATGCCCAATTATTCCAAATAACGCTTGCATCAACTATATACTCCAATTGTTGGCACAAAATTAACCGATGTTTATTCCCCAAATACTCTCATTCCTTCTTCTCCAGGAAAAGAAGTTTATGACCCGCGAGCCTTCTACCTCCAAGTAGCATTGCTCCATTAGGCTTTTGCCTATTGTGAAAAATTCCTCATTGTTGTCTCTCATAAGAGTCTAGGCTGTCTAAGACCTAGTGTGTCTAATCATCCTCTCAATCCAGCTACTGAGCAATCCCTTGGTAAGATATTGCCTCACCAACTAGCTAAAGATTCCTCCTACTCCTTAGTTTATAGGGTATTGGCAATGTTTTTCATTGTTCTTTCCCACCCAAAGGCAAGTTCTTATGTTTTATTCACCCATCCACCACTAGAAATACCACTTCTCATCTGACTTGCATGTGTTAAGCATGTCGCTAACATCCATCCTAAGCCAGGATTGATCTCACTAGGAATTTTAATTAGGCTCATATTTATTACTATAGGAATTAGGTTCAAGCTTTCTCCAACCCCTTCTCAACAATGGACTCCTAACATATACGAAGAAGTATTGTTTGTATGATAAATTCCTACCTCTTTATCTATCTCTGAGATGTTGAATTTTTCAAAACTCCATATNCTCCTAACATATACGAAGAAGTATTGTTTGTATGATAAATTCCTACCTCTTTATCTGTCTCTGAGATGTTGAATTTTCAAAACTCCATGTNTAGGTTCAAGCTTTCTCCAACCCCTTCTCAACAATGGACTCCTAACATATACGAAGAAGTATTGTTTGTATGATAAATTCCTACCTCTTTATCTATCTCTGAGATGTTGAATTTTTCAAAACTCCATATACATACAGAAGAGAAATGTTATCCTCACTAGGACCAACAAAAAACGTTTATTTGTTCAAATAATAATTAAGGTGAAGCAAGTTCAGCTACAATGAATCTCTTTATAATAAACAGATCTATTTGCAAGTTCGTTATTACGGACAGTTCCTACAAAGGATCGAACAAATGACGTATACAATACTTAAATTCTTGACGAAGATGCTACATAGTTAGTTTTCTCTTTCAAAGACCAATTAGCAATGGGTGGAGTGACCCCAATATATAAATCAATCTTGGGTGCACTAAATTTTTCGATGTGGGACGCAAACTCTCATCACACTACAGACATNTCGTTATTACGGACAGTTCCTACAAAGGATCGAACAAATGACGTATACAATACTTACATTCTTGATGAAGATGCTACATAGTTAGTTTTCTCTTTCAAAGACCAATTCGCAATGGGTGGAGTGACCCCAATATATAAATCAATCTTGGGTGCACTAAATTTTTCGATGTGGGATGCAAACTCTCATCACACTACAGACCTCCTCCTCTCCTCCAGTTTCATNGAAGATGCTACATAGTTAGTTTTCTCTTTCAAAGACCAATTAGCAATGGGTGGAGTGACCCCAATATATAAATCAATCTTGGGTGCACTAAATTTTTCGATGTGGGACGCAAACTCTCATCACACTACAGACATCCTCCTCTCCTCCAGTTTCATCAAGTCATGGCCTTTCTTTTATTTCAACAAGAGCCAATAATTGAAGAAATGGGGCGTAAACTAGTATTGCCTTTAGGGAGTGAAGAGGTTCTCGAGATTCCAACAATGCCAAAGGTTGAATCATCATTTGTTATAGAAAAAAGGGCCGATCTAGTGCACAAGGCTCTCACCACTGCCGGATCTAAGAAGGGTCAAACGTACACAACCTTACCCCTGCATGCAGAAATGTTGTTTTGCTACTCGGGTCCTTGATGCGCATACCATTTGTTGTGGAACTTGCAAAAATCTATTAGTCTGCACCTATGCAAGATGTTAAGTACATAAGTTACCTGACTTTTTGAGTCAAAGTTGCTTTTTCAACATTTGCTCATGATTATTCGATCACTTAGTCCACTGGTGAAAGCATTTTTAGATTTTCCAATTCCACTTCCTTTACGAGCTTGGTGAGTTACAATATCCAATGTCGATCATCCCATCATTCCATATGATGATTGTTTATACATCATTCTATTATCCAATAAAGCTTTGTATTTAATTCATGAAACAACATAGAGGTAAGTCGAATTTGAGTGGCCTTCTTTCCCTACTTTGCAACACATTGCTTTGAGTTTTAACTTGACCTCCGGATGCAATCCATATACAGATGCTCAAGGAAACACAAATGCAAAGACATGAAAAACAATGGAAGGCTTGCCATAACGACAAAGACCAAATGGAACCTTGCATAAACATCTTTTAAGGCTTATGTGCCTTTTCTATATTTGTTTGAGCTTTATTTGTATAATTTATAGATTTACTGTAATAGGTTATAGTACGACCCATGAGTTTGTCTTGTGGATCAAATTTTATCATTAGATGTTTCAAGATTTAGGGTCTTAGTTGTAGTCGCTATTAGTTTCCTAATCTATATGTAAATTGGAGACTTGGGAGCCGTAATCTTTGTAGGATTACGAAATACTTGGAACTCTATATATTGATATGTGATGCTTTCCTGAGAGAGAGTATTTTCCAAAAAATTTCAACAATTATATGCTTTGAGAACTTTGTGATGTAGGTCAAAACCCTAAGTGTGATGCTCAAGGAGCCTTAGGAGTGATTCCCAGTTTCTTCTACTTCTTTCTTAAATTTCATGCATCTAAACACTTTCAAAGCAATCTATTTGCACTCTCTTTTGATCCCACGCAGCTTGAATAAGCAAATACTACTTTTTATATCAACAAAACTTGAAACCCAAAACTTTTGTATCTCAAAATATAATTTTACATTATTCTATCGGTCTATATAGCTCCTGTCGTGAGCTCGTTGGCTCCGTTCCTTTGTTTTCTTTGCTTACTGGCAAGAGTTCAGTTGACACTATTCTTGATTATTTTCACCATTTGGACTTTTTGTTGCTCCTTTGCCTATAGTTTTTTGTCCATCCAAACATGGCAAGTGAAAATCTAATTGGAATAGTATGATTCTTGAGTTTAAACCGTTTTCATATTTGGTTAATTGTTGAAGGCATTTAATGATTAGCGTGTTTCCAAATGTGAAGTTGTGTCTTCTACAATATTTTCCCTACTTATCATTGTTCTCCTTCCACTGCAGATTCTTGTCCAGATAGAAGTGCGAGATAACTAGACTATCAATTCTACAGGTGGAGGTTCTCAAGTTATCTAATTGGAAGGAGGAATCTCCTTGATACAGATACTTCTTGGGATACAAAGGAGGAATTCCATCAATTTGATCCTAATCCTCTAGACCGGTGTCACCATTATTTTTTTTAGGAGTCGATATTTTTTTAGCCAAGTAGAAATTATAGGGACTGAAAGCAAATAGGATAAATGATGTATAATTATTTTGGGATTTATTTATTTGGATTACTTAGTATATATCTTTTAGAAGTAGGTTATGTCAGGAGTCTTAATTTTAAGGTTTGAGTCCCAGGAAAAAGAGAATGATGTATTGATTTTAGGAGAATTTGATTATTGAGTGAAAGAACATTGGACATGTTTGAAACTCTTCTTAATTACGCTCTCTTTCTTCTTAATTCTAGTTCTTCTTCTTCACTTCTTTCCTTTGTTTCTTCTTCCATTCTCATCCCCGATTCCTTCTTCCCAATCTGCATCAATTAGAATCAAAACTNTTCTTCTTAATTCTAGTTCTTCTTCTTCACTTCTTTCCTTTGTTTCTTCTTCCATTATATCCCCGATTCCTTCTTCCCAATCTGCATCAATTAGAATCAAAACTTCGATCTACATCACCCTCTCTCTCTCTCTCTCTCTCTCTCTCTCTCTCTCTCAAAAACATGCTTTCATGCCTTCCATTGTTCCTTCTACTCTGTTTTCCATCAGATCATATTTGCATAAAATAAAATTTTATTCCACTGCATTAGTTTCAATATAAATAAATTATCTAATTCCCATGTTGACATCAAAGTCCAACTAGTTAATGAATCATTTTGTCCCTTGACTTGTGAGTTTGGGAACCAGGCTCTTACAAGTTCGGCAAAAACTCAATTTTGAAACACTTCTCCTAGTACATTCCCATCACATCCAAATTACTGGGACTATCTGGACAATGGATACAGCCGTGACTCAACGCTGACCTGTTGACATGGAAAATCCTTAAAAAAATGGAAAAAACACAGAAACAAACATGACTAGAACATGTTATCAGTAACTGTGGAATATATTACAACATACAGTTTATAAAATATTTCTACATATATATACACAATATAAGAAAATTATCATTTGATGATACATTTAATCCGATATCTAGGACTCTAACATGGATTTTTAAACTAGTAGACCATAAGAGTTAACAATCACTAATTTATTGCAGGTAAAGGGTAGCAAACTTACATCATTACAGTAATTCCTCTCATCCTACTAAGTTCTCTTCTTCAGTACATTATCTAAATGTCTTTTCCAACAATTTTTAAATAAAATTTTATTATGACAAGTATTAACAAAAATATTCATATTTCCATGCTTCAATAATCACAGTTAGCCCATGTCCAAGAAGTGTTGGCCGCCTATTTATTTTTTCAATCACCGGTATCACCTCAAAAATGTTGGATTTGTTGCCCAATGAGTGCCGAACATGTCCGAATTAAGATTTCTATTTCTTACTTTTGGACGTGACTTAAAGAGTATCGGACACGTATTTTAGAGTGTCTGTCACATGCCCAACCAGGACATATCACCTTCTTAGAAGTCTTCGTGCTTCCTAGGTTTACAATTATACTTCTTGCAAAATCAATGTCACAATTACCAAAATAAATGGTGTAAAAAACAATAACAAGAAAAGGTAATTAGAACTGTCAGATAATGTCAAAGGAGTTGAGAAGGGCACAAGGCCTGTGTACCAACCTTCACTGGCAAGTTCTCATTGTATGGATTCCTCAAATGGCGAGTTTTATTGAAGGACAATTCACAAAGCTGCATATAAGATAACTGCAATTAATTTTCATGACAACAATTCTAAAATTTTTGGAAACACATAAAAAACGTACAGAAGAATTTAGGACATGTATGCAGATACCTATTTGATTCAATTTGCAAAGGCTAGTTACCAAAATCCGGCAAATAAGTTGGTATTTGTAGTTATTTATTCTTTTTGTGAAAGCATGCTTCTAATCAAACACATCAAATAAAAGAAGAAACTGAATAGCAAAGGGGTCAAAATAGCCACAAATTTTTGCCTCTATGATAGCACTAAGTCTCGCATTTACTCTAAGCCAACACCACTCAAAATAGCAACAAATTTTTGCCTCTGTGATGGTACTAAGTCTCGCATTTATTATAAGCCAACACCAGTCAAAAGGATCCCTCAGATGTATTATCAAACACTAGGCAGGCACCCAAGTGCTGGTACCAACTAAGCTAGGCCAATAAGGCCTTGCAGTTAACATTCTGAACCACTAGGAAGTACTGGCACAATCACAAAAATGCCACAAGGGTCTAAGCAGCCTTCCCACAAACCACCAGACCACTTAGCCCAATTTAATGTCTCCCACAAATGTTGGAGTAGTTGTTTCTTGGTAATCACCCATAACCGACGCTAACTGCTTGTCTGGTCAGACCAATGCCACCTTTGTCTACCCATCTTGTTGCCTTATTGTGTCAATGTGTCAAGCCATGCTCAGCTCATCGCTTGGTATTCAATGAATGCAAGGAATGCTCCCTAGCCTATCCCACGACCATGCATTGGTTGCCTCAAGTGCCCACCATGTGCTGCCTCCCTCAGACATTTGTGGGCTTCCATAGCGACAGGTCCCACAAATGCGACAGTCCCACATTTTCTTGGGGTTCCAACTTGCTTGCCTTGCCTAAACCCGTGCCAAGGATCTTGGTATTGTGCCTTGCTTTTGTTTGCCAAGGCTCAGCTGCATAGGGGTTATCACGCCCAGGTGCCCTAAGGGACCCTTCCCCCCCCCCCCTCCCTTTTTCTCTTCCTAGCATTTGACATCAAGGAAGATGGGAATCATAATAGTATTTACGAAACTATTGCTGATGCACCAAACTTAGTTTTTTTGCACGATTGGCCTACTGATAAGCCCCGTTGGCTACATGACTGTGCACAGTTCAACAACCGAAACACCCGATCACTACTGACATGATTCAAAAAACTAAAAACACCCACACTACCAGGCTTCCAAGTATTTTAAGAGCCGTCACACACACATTGGAGTTGCTCAGCCAAGAACACTCTCACTTTGACATTGGCATGGGGCAGCATTCAACCAAGGCTAAATAGATTTGATCCTCCCCAAACGTTGTACTGACAAAAGTCTCATGCATTGGGCTGCTCTTTTTTTACTAAGCGATTACAAAAGGGTAAGCATTATGAACAAGAATTGTGCATTTCACATGCTAGATTCCTGTGTGAATCAAAATGACTTACACAAATAAATGTATGTTAATAATAAGAACGTAGCAACCAATCACAATATTGTGTCCCTCAAAACCTTGTGCCAATAATAGCAATTAAACAGGCACAAAGAAAGGATCCATTCATGGCAACTATGGTTTGTATGTTAAGGTATCCAAGAAGTGTCAACCACTAGTCTGAAATTAAGAATTTGATTTTTAAATTATGGACACATCTAAGATGTGACATGCGCATGAGTGTAAGTCTGAGAAGAGTATCCAGTTGATGCCCAGCATGGATGTCTTAATTTTAAGTTCAACACTTCACCATTTCCTTCTGAGACATTTAAGAGAAGGCAAAAACGCAATTTTCAAAAAGCAGATGCCACTACTCAAATCTCTCCGGTATATCCAAGCTATAATAGTCTATCCGGTTGTGTTTAAAGAGGAAGCTAAACTGCTGTTCCTCTTAGTAAAAAAAAGCCAAAGTTTCTTCTTTGACTAGAAAACAAATTTCAAGATTTTCAGGCAAGAATGGAGGCTCAAATCCCTTGCTCGAATTACTTGGGAAACACTTTTTGAGAATCTCCACGAGGGATTGGACAATTCACCCTATCGCAGTAGCTGCCACCATTAGCAATAGCACACTATTGCTCCGCCACCCCTTGCCATTAGTTCCACCAAGATCATTGCCTACCCAAATCACTCACTTCCACCATAACCCCCACCACCACTACAACCACTACATTGGTGCCAATACTGCAGGCAACACCATCTGTTACCACAATCACAAACACTATAAACATTGTTATCACCGTGCATGACCATGTCATTGCCACCATCCCCAATGCTACATCACCACCACACCTCAACCACCTTGTCTTTAACATAAAATTACCCTAATGTAAACACTACTATACTGTTCCTGTTCCATTTCCACCACAATTGATGTCAAATTGCACCCACTGTCGCCTTCTCTATTATAGCAACACTGGTCATCTCTGTCATAGCTGGTAATTAAGGTCATGATTTACCAACATTGTCAAAGCTGTAAGTCTCACCATCGTCTTCCTCACCACCCTTAACCACTTTAATAAGTACACAATTTCATGCTGAAGCATATTTTATTCCCATCAGTTTAGACCTTGGGGGTACTTGCAATTTTCTTTATAGCAATGTCTCGTGTAACACATTCCACCAACATCTTGACCAACAATATCTGCAATGATATGACATCTGTCAAGTTTCATCCTCTCCTCGTGACAATCAAAGCCCCCCGTTATCCAATATCTTGATCATAAGATGATGGATGCAGCACACGTGTAGCACAGGAATTTCTAGACAACAGGAACTTGTTAGGTTTAAATGTTGATTAGAAAGCTGAAGGCTCGCAGATTGGAAAGGATTAAATTTGGGCCAGATGTGGAGTTTTGGCACCAATAAAGAGGTTGTTCATGGCCTGTGAATAGTAACTTTAGGAAAGAAGGAGCAAAGGAGAAGAACAATAGTAAGAATGGTCTAGGGACCTTCAGAATTCTCTTGAAATAATTCCCTTGGGTATGGTTGCACCATATATTCGACATTCATAAACAAAGAGGGCAAAACATGTCACATACGCAATATCGTTGTCTCACTAGTGCAACTCTTTTCATCATTGTACAAGTTCAAACCATCTTAATCAGTTCTCTCCTAATTTATCTTTCGTCTATTATATTGCAGTCCCACAGTTGTACTCATTTCTGATTCCATTTGTTGTCTTACTACACATCAATCTCACAACTAACTCATTTTACGAATATGTGCTTCCTACCAGCCCAACATTAAAATAAACCATGAAATTAAACCTATAGTATCCAAATTCCCCCAAAAAAATATATAATTACTGGTGAGAGGAGATAAAGACTCACAATATAAAATTAACTTCATATTCCTGTTATTGGAGGTTTCGAGAGATCGTCGTGGTGGTGTTCAGCTTCAAGAACAGGGAGCAGTTCCAAAGAGAGGAGTAGGAGGCAATTGTTATCTCCATTGGCTCAAAAAGTCAGAGAATCATAAAGCCTCTCAAACATAGATTAAACACTCAAATGAGGGAAAAGACAGGAGGCACCGTAGGACCGAGCTTAGGGGTGGGGTGGGGACAGATCTGCCAATAGCAGTAAAGAGAGAACTAGTTAGATTAAAAGGGGTCTGTGTAAGGTTAGAGCAGTAAAAGTCACCAAAAGTCTTTCCTTTCACTCGTGCTATGAATGGCTTATGGCATTTAATGTGATAAAAAACGAGCATGGCAAGCTACTCGTGCTCGGCTCAGGCTCAGCTCATATCTTAAATGAGCCTGAAAATTTGTTGAGATTCTGCTCTTATTAGAAAAAAAGAAGCTGAAAACGAGTCAAGCCCAAGCCAAACCAGAGCAGCTCAAATCGTTTAACAGTCCTATCACAAGATCCCAAAAACTTGTGGATTTGGATTCCCATCTAAAAAAAATAACAGGAGTCATTTTCCAAGAGAACAACCCACAGCTTATCCTGCTGTGAATCAATAGCGAAAATAGAGCTCTTAATTATATTGACCATCAACCCTGAAATCAATTCAAAAACTTGCACTCTGCAGTGAGAGGGAAGAGTTGTAAACTTGCACTGTGGATCAACTCCCTTCCCACTGTTGGGTCCTAAAAACTTGCACTAACGTCCTCTAATAGCATATTCTTTTCAGCTTCTGTCATATCCGTAAATCACATATTATGCCCGAAGCATTTCTTCGCTCAAGTCAACCAGCTTTACATAATATGAGCAACATCATCTCTAAATGTTGGTGATGCTCCATCTACAACAATACTACTAGCATATTAGTGTATAATATAAAAAAAATTAGGTTTAAATCCATCCAAAACATGATAAGAATGGCCTTAAACATGCTCCAAATGATATTACCAATTAGCCTTTTTCTTCACATCATTGCTATGCATCATCATGAGTTAGTTACTGATGCACCACTTGTCCATATGTACCTAAACTCTAGAACAATGCAAGTCAACCCTTATGTTTGAAGTCCATGGCAAACTATACTATCAACAAATCTTTAGATGTCACCCTTACATGGTAAAATTATTTATATTTGACCACGTTCATTCATTCATTTATTCTATTATTTTTATTTTAAGTAGAAGGGCTAAAGAAGACAAGAAAATGTCCTGAAAGGTACTAAAGCAGAAGAAATTGTACAAAATGATTCACAACTGAAAGGTTAAGCCAAGGATGTTATTACAGAAGATAAGAGGAAAAATGCACGTGCTTGAAAAGTAAAGTCATGCACATGACTGATAACTAGGAAGCATTCCGGACTGCAGTGACTTTAGGGGTTAAGAATTTACCACTGATGCACAAGCTTCCAGTGTTAAAGGCCAGGCTACCAATATGCAATGAACATACTAAAAGCCTCTGAGATGACTTTTCAACAAAAACTACAGCCAAAATAATTGATATTCAATTCAAAAAACAAGTAGGAAAATTTTATGGAGCCCAATTTGTAGTCAATTTGAGGAAATGTCCATGGGAAAAACGAAAATAAACATCTATGTAGCATTATAGAAAGATTTATTCCACTGTACATATTAAAGTTGGTCATGTCCAACGAAAAAGTTTTAACTTGAATGCTTGTTTGGGCATGAATATGAGAGTCCTTTTAGCTAGAAGAGTTTAAATTGCATCATTGGTCCTAGTAGCCATTGTTTCGCGTCTCATTATTCTTTTCCATTATTACTAAAAGCAACAAAGAAAAAGATGTTAGCATGAACAAGACAACTGTTTAGTTGAGTTAACAAAAATAAATAAATAATGGTGGCAATGCAGATTTTCTTGCTCCTTTTGTACCATAAAATAGCAAACAATGAGTTCAGTATATGGTGTTCCTACTCTTTCCAAATCAAACAAACAGCAGAGTGTTTCACCTGTTTGACAAAACTCAAAATGATAACGGGGATATCAAACTAGATCATCTCCTTTTGGAAAACAATATCTAAGTACGTAATACATGAGATGTTGACTCTTAAGACAAAAACATCGTAAGGGACCAAAAAAGTTGAGTAGCAAAAAAACCAAAACCACAATCTAAGCTTTCTTGACATGAACAAACACTTATTCTTGTATCACATTATGACTACAACAGACGCACTGTGGAAATCAGGGAAATTGAAATATAGTCCCTGTGAAAGAAAAAAAGAAAACCAGCTGACCTCCATTTAACATGTCCTGGCAGTTACCTTTTATTCTAACCTATAAAACAAGATGATGTACCTTCAACCATTTAACTGAGAAATTCCGCCCATAAAGTGCACTTCCATGTGCATACTTCCAGTTCCCCCCACTGACAGAGCCGCCAATTCTAGATGTCATCTTTGCACAACCCTAGAAACATAAATGAATTCATACTGAAAACTGCATCTAATGCAAAATGTGAAGTTTTATACAAGATGGAGTTGTCTTAAATTTTAGTAAGATCAGCGGAACATCGGTTGCAAAACCACACAATTTGCACAACATACAGGCTGATAAATCTTCAACCTACCTGAAAATGCTGGGTCCGGTTGACCGAAAATATCAAAATAACATTTTCCACAGAATCAAAAGCCTCATTTAGTTTAGCTTCATTGTTCCGTTGAGTTGCCCACACTCCTTGTTGTACCGATAATTCTAAATTCTCACGGTTGCAACTTTTGACTACAAAATACCTATATTTTCGTGAACAGAGATGGAAGAATTTGATTAGCAACCAAATTAGGGATGAAACAATCCAAAACAAGGTGGGACGAATGACAAATGAGCACCAAAGATTCCATAAGGTAGAACAATGCATAAAGTTAAATATACACTTTTTATTAATAGCTGAAAGTCTCTGGAGACACAAAATAAACTTCCTTCAAGAACAATGTCATCCAATAACTTCACAAGACATTCAATCTCTGCATCAATGCATCCTCCATGCCGCGATTCCCTCAGAACGAATGTTGAACACTTGGGTGGATGCATCTCTGGCAAGTTGGGAGTAGCACAAAATCATAAGCCACGAAGGGCCTCATCCCACTCACCTTAACAGAGGTCAGTAAAATTTTTGTATGTTCAGTTTAAACTTAGTCAAGTAGGAGGTATAAGATGGCATGGAAGGTTAAAGTATCCTTTAGAAGATCTTGATATGGCAAATACAATATAGTTATCCAAAACACTTCTTGCCTTCCCCAAAATAGTAAATCAACAAAACATGGTCAAAAGTTTCTTTCCAATAAGAAACAACAATTTTTTTTATCAATAATAGAGCTAAAAAAAAAAGGTAAAAAAGTGGTTTAAAGTCCAATCAAAGATGGACTAGTCATCCCACCCAATGAAGGGTAATAAAAAAGTAATAAAAAAATAAGCTGGAGCAATTAAACCAAATTATAATCTGAATTATGCTGGCCAACTCACCATAATGCTAGAAAGAGGGATGCTGCCAAAATCCTTTGTTACGGATGCCCAAAAAGAAACCAAGAAATAAAGCCTCTCCCATAAACAGGCTTGTCAATAATCCTGATTTTGATTTGAATCCGATGTAAACCCAAATCCATTTAACTAGATATGGATCAAATTTTCTTATCCATTTATCCGAATCTATTTAGACCTTTAGAATCCGATTCAGATTTGACACACATACTAATCTGATTCAGCAAAAATCCGATCCAACTTACACACACACACACATATATATATATTCATGAGACTCAAGGCATCCATCCCTATACACTTCCTTCCCACTTCACAAACAGAGCCTTTCCTCCTCCACCAACAATTCTGGACACACACTATCCTATCCCCAGTTACCCCTCCCCTCTCCCTTTCTCTCTCCCAATTGCTTCCTTCCCCTTCTCTCTCCCAATTGCTTCCTTTCCCTTTCTCTCTCTCTAACTCCCTTCCTCTTCTTTTTTCTTCTAACTTGGCCTTATGTGTCTCCCGCCTCTCTTCTCACCCTCTTCTTTTCTATTATGCTATCTCATATTTCTCTCTAATTTATGTAGTCCCCATATTCCTCTCTTCATCTTGACAAATACCAAGGTTTGGGTTTCATGAAAGGTTTTAATGGTTCTTCATCTTTACGATGAACTCAGCCTCAAATTGTGCAGAAATTCATGAGCAACATGAGCCCTAGTATTGGGGTTT
Organism: Ilex paraguariensis; assembly: GCA_963454935.2. Taxonomy (NCBI): domain Eukaryota; kingdom Viridiplantae; phylum Streptophyta; class Magnoliopsida; order Aquifoliales; family Aquifoliaceae; genus Ilex; species Ilex paraguariensis. Next base: position 567,734 of record CAUOFW020001258.1, read on the forward strand.
AGTTCAACCTACATTTATGTGAATTTGAAGATGGCAAACTAGGGTCTTTGTTAGCTTGAAGAACTCAGCTCCTCCAAGTTTTTCTATTTTTTGTTTGGTTTTTCAAGTTGTTGATTTACAATGAGATTGAAGTAAAATTGAACATAAATTGTTTGGATTGAGTATTCAAACAGTGGAATTAGACTAAAGTTTACATATAAGTAGATTGGATGATTGTTCATTATTTGATAACATTTTGCTGAAATTCCACCGATTTGGATCGGATTATCGGACTGCATTTCCAATTATTAGCGGATTAGGATATGAATTACGATTTTGCTGAAATTCTACTGATTCGGATCGGATTTAGACTAGATATTTTTATTCGAAACAGATCAACTAAGATCCATACCGAATTCAAGTCATTGACAGACGTACCCATAAACACTCAACACTCAACTTTGTTCCATTTATCTTCAAAGATTCTCGATTTCTCTCTATCTGAAAACCTTAAACAGTGACCCAAAAAAAATAACAGTGTGAAACGGTCTTTCTTTTATTTCCTCACAAACCCATAAAGTCTAAACAAAGCATACTTAACATAGATTACGGACCCACCCAACAAAGGCTAACTAAATCAAACAATTTATTTTATGTGAATGAAGCACATGCTATGAAACATGGATATTTTGATCAGAGTGACATATCCGTATATGTATCGAATACTGACACTCGTCAGATACTCGCAGATACGTATCGAATACTTTCTATATGTATCCAATAATTAATAAAATATTCATCATTGTTGGATACTTGTTGTATACACGCATCTCTACGATGGATACTTTCTCCTTTTACTTAGTGAGGTGGGTTGTTTAGAAACATGAATCATACACATAGGGATTCCTTGTTCCAAGACGTACATTTGGATGTGCATTGCATGTCACCTGATTTGTCAATTCTTTACAATTTTTCCAAATAATGAGTTTTTATGGCTTCTATCAAAGCTAATGAAGTTATTGCAATTTTTTTAAAGCAAGTTATTACAATTAAATGCTAAGTNAAATAATGAGTTTTTATGGCTTCTATCAAAGCTAATGAAGTTATTGCAATTTTTTTTAAAGCAAGTTATTGCAATTAAATGCTAAATAAAAATTGAGAACTCTCGAAACGTGACACATGTTCAACTATAGAACTACGTAAAACATTGGATTCAAACACCATTAAGCAATCCCCGTGTAAACAAAATAAATTGTTTAGTTTGAGAAGTGTTTTATATCTTAATCATTCATATCCTTAATATTATACTAGCATCCTATTTTATATAGATATAAAGATATATATAGACGTATCCTAATCGTATCCGTATCCTACTTTTTAAGTTTTTGCATCCATAAATCGTATTCATATCCGTGTTTTCTAGAGCAGAGGACAATACAAGAATACACGATCCATTCCACACTCTCACCATCCCTTNATCTTAATCATTCATATCCTTAATATTATACTAGCATCCTATTTTATATAGATATATAGATATATATAGACGTATCCTAATCGTATCCGTATCCTACTTTTTAAGTTTTTGCATCTATAAATCGTATTCATATCCGTGTTTTCTAGAGCAGAGGACAATACAAGAATACACGATCCATTCCACACTCTCACCATCCCCTCTACACAAACCACACTATTGTGGTAAAAGACAAGTCATAGGTCTCCTTTCAAACCAATCATTGGTAATAGTCTTGCAACTATGCATGTACAAATTTGCATCTTTATAAGAACTTTGGTTTTCATAGATTCATATTAGTATTCACAAGAAACGACACCTAAAAAGATCACTAATTCAAATTTTTTTATCCAAAGACTTTTGGGACAATGAAACACTATTGAGCATAAAAAGAAGTAACAAAAATTCTGAATAAGAGACTAAAAAAGAGTAAAATGTTATCAAAGATGGAATAAATTCTCCATGATAACAAGAAATACGATAAGACAAGGAAATAGACTAGAAAAAAAAGGCTCCCTCCTCCAATAATCTATCCAAAAATGAACTCTTGCCCATTTCCCATATGGAACTTCGCCCACTTAGAAAAGCTTGGACACACCTGAGAAATGAATTACTATGTACTCCAAAAATTATTCCTTTTAACCTCATTTTCAACCCCATTAGCATCCCACCTGTTAGCCTGTAAATTATATATGCTCCTAATAACCGCATGTCATGGTGAATCTTGCTCCAAAGAAAATCTCTAAAATAATTTTAAGACTATATTCTGTTTCAACAGATTCCCCAGCGAAAGCCTGTGCCCATAACTTTAGGCCTAGACTAGGGATGTCAAACGTCTCAAATTAAACGGTTACGTGTCGGGTTAAACGGGGTGACGTTTGAAAAATATGTAAACCCGTACACAACATATTTAATAAACGGGTGAAAAATCTCAATACGAACACAACTCGTTTAATAAACGAGTAATACGATACGGCTCGTTTAACCCGCTTAATTTTAAAAAAAAATTATATCAACAAATTTTAATACACCACTTTTTTTTACTGTCAATTGTATTTATCTCAAAAAAGAGGAATTTCTAGCAAAATTTCACATAAAAATCAGATTTAAAAGCTAAAAAAAAAAAAAAGCAATAGGCCACTGTCTTTTATAGGCAAGGCAGCCCTCCTCATCTCTCCTTATTTGCCGATGTGGGATAAAAACAAAAGGGGTTGGTTTGTCTTTGTCATGAACTGCTTCCATCTCCCCTTTTTTGTCTTTGAACTACTACTTTACTTCTTCTTTTTTTTGTATTGATTTCTTTACTTTTTTATTGGCTAATTTTTAAAAATAATTATTAATTTATCATTATATTAATTTTATTTAAACGGATAAATGTGTGATAAACAGTTTGACAGGTCTCACCCGAACACAACCCGTTTATTAAACGTGTCTGGTGGGTCAACCCGTTTACCATTCAAACCCGCTTACTTCGTGTCGGTTAATTATGTCGTATCGAATTTTGACAGGTATTGNAAAATTATTCCTTTTAACCTCATTTTCAACCCCATTAGCATCCCACCTGTTAGCCTTTAAATTATATATGCTCCTAATAACCGCATGTCATGGTGAATCTTGCTCCAAAGAAAATCTCTAAAATAATTTTAAGACTATATTCTGTTTCAACAGATTCCCCAGCGAAAGCCTGTGCCCATAACTTTAGGCCTAGACTAGGGATGTCAAACGTCTCAAATTAAACGGTTACGTGTCGGGTTAAACGGGGTGACGTTTGAAAAATATGTAAACCCGTACACAACATATTTAATAAACGGGTGAAAAATCTCAATACGAACACAACTCGTTTAATAAACGAGTAATACGATACGGCTCGTTTAACCCGCTTAATTTTAAAAAAAAATTATATCAACAAATTTTAATACACCACTTTTTTTTACTGTCAATTGTATTTATCTCAAAAAAGAGGAATTTCTAGCAAAATTTCACATAAAAATCAGATTTAAAAGCTAAAAAAAAAAAAAAGCAATAGGCCACTGTCTTTTATAGGCAAGGCAGCCCTCCCCATCTCTCCTTATTTGCCGATGTGGGATAAAAACAAAAGGGGTTGGTTTGTCTTTGTCATGAACTGCTTCCATCTCCCCTTTTTTGTCTTTGAACTACTACTTTACTTCTTCTTTTTTTTGTATTGATTTCTTTACTTTTTTATTGGCTAATTTTTAAAAATAATTATTAATTTATCATTATATTAATTTTATTTAAACGGATAAATGTGTGATAAACAGTTTGACAGGTCTTACCCGAACACAACCCGTTTATTAAACGTGTCTGGTGGGTCAACCCGTTTACCATCCAAACCCGCTTACTTCGTGTCGGTTAATTATGTCGTATCGAATTTTGACAGGTATAGCCTAGACATAAAATCTCAACTACTCAAATGAACCTTCTTCCCTTCTCTACTTCCTTCTCAAGAAATCCCTCATCATCCCTTCAATCCTCCTTAACAACAAACAAGGCATCTAAAGAGAGATAAGAAGAAAATAGGGATGCTTGCCAACACAGACCGACATAACTCTAACCTTTCCCTATTTCCTTAATGGCAAGATCCCACACAATTATAAACATCAGGTTACCAATACAGGTAGACCTAAATACTTCGAAGGTCAATCACTCACAATGCACCCTAAATCCCAAGCCAATTTCTTAATTTTCTCCTGACTCATTAATCCCTACAATCAGCATTTTTCACGTTAATCTTTAGCCCATAAACCAAGCCAAACACATCAACAATATTTTTAAAACTTTTAAATTTCTCCTCATCTCTTGAAGAAAATAAAACCGTGTCATTGACTAATTGAAAATGTGAAACCGAAATTCTCTCCCTACCAATCGCATAACCCTCAACCAATTTACAACCATCCACCCTCTCCATTAATATGCTCAAATCCACCACGCTTTGATCCTGCCCTTGGGTTTACCATTTAAAATAGCTGGGCGATTCATTAATCCCAAACATCATTTAATCCATGTCCACCATCTATCTCCAAAACCTTTTGCTCCCATTGCAAAATCCAAAGAAAACCAATCCACCTCCTTGTATTGAGCACAAATTTAGACTCTTAAGAAGANCATCTATCTCCAAAACCTTTTGCTCCCATTGCAAAATCCAAAGAAAACCAATCCACTTCCTTGTATTGAGCACAAATTTAGACTCTTAAAAAAATAGATTCCAAATTTCCAAGAAGCTATGGATACCGCTTTCCAAATCTGCCCAAAAGGAAAAAGAAGCTCCATATTCCATCCTTTAGGTAGAACTATGTTAAGCCCATTAAGAGATAACCTTATTAGAACACAATCCTTTTGATTCACACAGCCAATAAAACTTAAAAGCAACCTAACACAACCAAGAATGGGTGCATTGAAGTCCTTAAGATCAAAATTAAGAAAATTACTTGAGTTCTGTTGCCACCAGAAAAAAGAATATTTAGATAATTAGCCTTCTCTCTCGATAACCTATTAAAAAAAATTTGAAACTTAAAAACTAAATAAATTATTGGTTACATGCTAAAAATAACAAGGGCATAGGAGAAACACTAGTATATGCCAATGCACATTGAAATATATGTCAAATTTCACGTGATTAGCAAAAAAAATCCACCGACAACACGTATGAGAGATTTACAATTGTTGAGGCATGAACATTTGCTCATCTCTACCTCAGAAAATTTGGGGAGCAACTGAGAGGATGCAAGCCTCTGAGGCTGCATCAGAGATTTTTCTTATGCCTCGAATGGGCAGCTGCAAAGCCTCAGTCTACATTCTCGTAGTTTGCATATCAGAACCCAACAAATGATTACTGAAGCAAGAGCAAAGAACAAAAGTGCTTCAAATATTCATCACTCAAACCAGTGTATAGGTCAAAAACTTAATGAAACAATGCCACAATTTGTAGAATTCCTCCATGCAAAAGCAACAATGAAAAAAGAGGAAAAGAAAGCAAGCATGTGATGAGAAGGAAACTATACATCAGTTGCTAAACCAGTAATGTGAAACAAATGTGTTAATACAAGTATGGTTGGGCTCTGAAGAAACCAATTACAGCTGACAAATGAGGATGGATCTCTCACATACTGAAAGTACAATAAGTTACATGACCTAAATGAAAACCTTAGAACTCTGAACAAACCTAGATATTCCTTGAGGCAGGGGTGTCGCAGTTCTATTTGCTTGATTTTGCTGGCCACTGGAAAGATTTTGTTCATGGACCTGGCTGACATGATGTTGGGACGGTTGAACTTGTTGTGGTTGCTGCTGCTGCTGCACATTGGGGGACTCTCTTGTTGTCGGGTTCACAACTTGATCGACACTTGTACCCTGTGGAAGCTGAGATCTATCTGTTTGTTGCGGATAGTTCCGGTTTTGGAAGAACCTATTTGAGTTAGCATAATTGTGGGAAATAAGATGCTGAATTTTCTGAAGGACTTCTTCCACCGGGGGTGGAGGCCCAGGCAGCTTTGCATGCCTATACCGGCAATCAGGACCATTTGGGCAAAACCCCAATTTGTACCTGAAATAATTAAAATGTCAATCAAAAAATACATCAATGCTCTAACGCCAACTTCCCTACCATACATCAAATTTTCTAGGTCACACCACCTACAACAAATAATTAATAAATTTTGCATACAAAGTGGCAATTTAAAAGATCTCAATTATTAATGTCAGAAAATTTATTGTAATTGGCAAATTTTGTAGGCCACATGTATTTGTACCTCAACTAAATCCATGATCATGATGCTATGAAAAATTGAAGATAGAGTAAGATGTGATAAAGAAACTCAAGTTACATTGTAATTATAATTGAAGACTTCTTGAAATCCATCGAGCTTGGGTGAGGTACGAGGCCTGGATAGCTAGTTAACCTAGTTTGTTTTAACTTAGTTGTTAAAGATAGATTTAGATATTTTATACTTGAATTTGTAGCATGACACCTGGATTGTTATTGAAAAACTTCTTTGAAACTAGAAATGTTGGTTTTGAAATATTATAAGAGTCATGCTATGAAGCCTTATTAAGTAGCATCCCTTGAACTCAAAAAGTTAAAGAGAGCATCGGCTTTAGGTATTAACCATCTCTCTAAGCACTCTCTGAGGGCTCCAACAGTTGAGGAAAATATATCAAGATCAAGTTCCAGTAGCCACTACTCTCTGAGCGCCTGAGCAGTGTGTAGTTGTGTTAGGATTTCTCGCCCAATTAATCTTTGTTTCCCCACCTATAAAAATGGGATGATTATTTTTTACCTTAAGGGGTTTTACCAAACTAGAAAAAGAGAGAAAAGGCTAAAGAAAAGAACTCTAGCCTCCCATGTATCTACTTGATCAATCTAGAGTTATTTCATGAATCAACCTAGACCTTGAGATTGGTCTTTTAGAACACCCAAAACCTTAAGAATTGTAGATCTAAGGTGTATTCTAAGGATCAAAGGAGAATTCCAACAAATAAAAGAGGAGGATTCCAAGGCGGACCGTGGATTTTGGTTCATTGCCTATAAGCTATTGTTTAAGAGCTCGCGATGGATCCCGGGGGTCAAAGGTTCAAGTTGAGAAAGTGTCTAACCATAGTATTGGTTGAAGTATAAAACTTTGAGGCTTGTAATCCTACATCCTGTATTTTTCTTAGAAGGGTTTCCACTTTCCACATAAAATTGCTTGTGTTATGGTTGTGTTGTTCTAAATTTTCTTTACACACTTGCAATTTTACATTCCTCATGTGTTTGCTATAATGCTTGAATGAGAATCTCCTAGTGGGTGTTGAATTAAAATTGGTGATTTAAATTTTAATTCTTCAATTGATTGGATAATTGGCTCAATTTTGGGGATTGTAGTTTAATTGAATATATCAATTGATAATTGGAGTAAATTAAATTTTATTTGGGAAAGTAATTATGCGTTGAGTGCTAAGACAAATTCACTCTCCCTCTCAGTTTGAAGATTGGAGTCGATCCAGTCACACTTTGAGTCTCAATTACCATAAAAACACAATTATTATATNTTATGCGTTGAGTGCTAAGACAAATTCACTCTCCCTCTCAGTTTGAAGATTGGAGTTGATCCAGTCACACTTTGAGTCTCAATTACCATAAAAACACAATTATTATATCTTTCTGAAGAATGTGGCAATTTAGAATATCTCATTGACATTCATAACAGATATGCATATTGTCCATGTGAACAAAGCTCCTATTTATAAAACTAAACACACAAGTATAACTCATAAGAAAATAATAATAGGAAGAAAAGTACTTGACACAATATACGACGGAGCAAGGGGGAAAAGATAAAAAGATGACACTCAAGAAATCAATCATGATCTATTTCCGGATTGAGGCAATTGACAACATAAATGAAGAAGAATAATGCATTCCTCCATATTGCATTGCCTAAGACACGTACAAAACAACACAAAAAATTCAACATACAACATGTAGTTTATAAAAATTGAGTACAATAGTAGATTTCGAATTTATTGGGTAATGAAGATAAAGTTCTAAAAACTCCAAGCAAGTCAGGAAATAACATATTGGTAGGGTGTCAGCCCAAATGGGTTCTCTAACCAAAGCACCTAAGCTTTAACTTAATATATACACTTCCAAGCTCATATGGAAACCCATAATACAATTTGCACTTTAGACAAAGGAGAACATAAACAATTGAATATGTTCCAAAGCTTTTTCCATGCAACAAATCTAAGTTATAATTTATAACATTTCAACATGTAAGAGAAACATGAGTCAGCTCCAACAANTAGGGTGTCAGCCCAAATGGGTTCTCTAACCAAAGCACCTAAGCTTTAACTTAATAAATACACTTCCAAGCTCATATGGAAACGCATAATACAATTTGCACTTTAGACAAAGGAGAACATAAACAATTGAATATGTTCCAAAGCTTTTTCCATGCAACAAATATAAGTTATAATTTATAACATTTCAACATGTAAGAGAAACATGAGTCAGCTCCAACGANTCACTTCATGTATCCAATGATAGCGAATATCAATATGCTTCGTCCGGGAATGGTACATTGAGTTTTTACTCAAGTCCAGAGCACTTTGACTATCACAATGCACCTTGTATTCCTTCTGCTTAATACCTAGTTCTTAGAGAAACCGCTTTAACCACAACATTTCCTTACCAGCTTTCGCTGATGCAATATACTCTGCCTTTGTCGTGGATAAAACAATGCACTTCTGCAACCTTGACTACCATGACACAGCTCCTCCTGTAAAAGTGTACAGANAGTTTTTTACTTTTCTGATTTAGCATGATAACAACTCGAATGAAATTTCTATTCTTTCAAGAGAAGGAACCGAGATCCTACCCATCATGGCCTAATCATGTATACCAAGGCTTGATACAAGTGTGAGACAATAACGAATAACCTTTTCTTCCCTACTCCATCGACCTTCATTCCAATCTTACCAAGCTAACTTACCCTATTAGTATAGTGTCTACTAACTGAGTCGTTGCATTAGATTAGATCGCCTTATGGCGAATGCAATTAGGAGTTGTCGAAAGGACCGGAGATACTATGTATCAAGACTCGTGATAGGAGCTGAGTGCTCATTCATTCAATATTTTTATGGGTGGTTTATTTTTCCTTATAGAAGAAAAAAAAAGGTATGACAAGAAACACCATTCAACCGATATTTCAAAGACATAAACATAGTACCAGTTACACATCTAATCTTTGAGAAAGTCGGGTTCTTTTCGCATAATAGCATCAACCAAAGATCGAAGCATCTTCGCAGACACAAGAGAGAAATTCCTAGTTAATTTGTCACTTCAAAATCTTTTGGCAAACTATAAAATATGACAAATAATAGAAGAAAAAAATCTTTGAAATGGGATACTTTTCTTTAGATATAGCATTTTTGAGCACAAGGAAAAGGCAGTGACAAACACGATAAGTTGTGCTTGGTCACCAAACTTTGAAAAAAAGATTCAGCAAGTAACCCCATGCAAGGGTTGATACCTCTAATCCTATCAAATAAAGGTTGAAGTTTGGCTTAGTTTCTGGGTGTAGTTCAGAGATAAAAGAAAGGCCATGATAATTGTTTCGGTGTTGGGTTCTATTCTTGTTTTGATTGCAAAGAACCTCACTTACATATCAATATGTTATTGTCATTACACCTTAAAACTAGTGTCAATATTGTATTGTCCTTATCTTCTTACCAAAGTGCGCTAGCGTTTTAGTTTTAGCACTTGTTCCTTTATTAGGGGATCAAGACTTTAGTAAGTAAGCTTTTTACATCTCCTCAATAAAAGTTGAAAGGTTTCTTTACAAAGATTCTAATATAAGGTGCGTTCGCATTTTACTTTGATTACTCGTTAGCACTTTAGTTTCAACAAGGAAGGATATTTAGGCTTTACTAGTACGATATAAAGGGCTTTTTCGTCATGTTCGCAAGTTTAGAACTTTTTACTTGCATTCAAAGGTCTTGCTTGCGTTATCAAGTAACGTGCTTAACTTCCCAAGAATGACTCGATGGATAAGATAGAGAACAAAAGTGGCTGGCGACGAGGTAGAGCCGATGGAGCGAAGCTCACACACACCAGCTGATGGAGGGTGAGATCACATTCACTTGCTGCCATGCTCCATAGTAAAAAAGTGGAAAGTAGGTCTGCCCCCATAACCGCACGAGAGGGTAACAAGATTCAAACTGGATGGGCACGCTTTTTTGAGAACAATTTTTCATTCAATTTGAAAGCAGGTTCGTGATTCCAAGCCTAAACAAGGAAAGCCCAAAAAAGCACGCTCTATTAACTGGTGCAAACAACAAATGATCCCCCAAATTAATCAAATTTATAAAGAGGCACATCCTCAATCGAACTGATAACATAGACAAAACCAAACAACATAAATAAAACAAAACAAACAAACAGCAAATAGCAAAAACTACTTGGATACTCCATAATTGAGACCAATCAAATTTAAGGGGAGGAATCTCTACGTTTCCCCAACACAGTATAACCCAATATCTTATCTGTAGAATTAAATCCAAACCTACCAAACTTCCCAAGAGCACAACACTGCCAAACCACCAGGTTAAGACCAAAAACAAAATACCATAATTAACAGAATAACTGGCATACAAGAAAGACATGCGCAAAGACAAAAAGGAAAAGTGAAACAGAACATACATATTACACTCCTTGATATCTTCATTTGTGTGCTTATACACACAATCCTGCTCTCTACATTCCCCATAAAGCCGGAAAAACCGGCAGATCGGCATTCGAGACTTGTCGTACTGGTGGAGGAATCCACAGGCATCCCCTTTCATACAGAGGCCTCGGAGCCAGTGCCGGCACACGGTCTGCCGGAAACTCCGTCTGTTATGCCCAGCCGCATGGTCGGTCGCCGCCGGCGGGGCGGAGTTATTGACGACGGCGGTAATGGGTACATTATCCGATTGGATCACCGGGACGGAGGCGGTGGGGTGAGTGGGCGCCGTGTCAAGGTTGCCCTCAAAGTCGAAGCTCAGACCCCCTTCTCCGTCGTCCATTGATAGATGTAGATATGTATTTGTATATGTTTATACTCTGTTTTGTGCTTTTGGATGGTTTTATGTGATTCGTTTGGGTCTACGGAGAGAGAGAGTCGACACAGGGGTTTTATGTTGAACCTGAGGGGACGAAAGTAATGTAAAATAGGAAGCAGTGTAGGAGGGTGTGCATGGCAAAAATGGAAAAGGTTAAATTATTAAATTATTATTAATAGATAGTATAAGTTTAATTTTGTGTGGGTTCAAATAAAAACATAATCAAGTAAATGATACATCAAACATAAAGAAAGGTCCAAAACTATGTTGTTGCAATTTCGATTGCGTGGGTAAATTTTGTTAAAAGAGTTAAAAGAGTAAGTTCAAATCAACGTTGCCTACAACAAAATTAAACAAAAAGTTAGTAAATGTTTGACTCACAAGTGTTGGCTAAATGATGACTTGTTATATGCTAAGGGAGGGAGTCTCAATGTCTTAAGCGGAGAGGGTCTAAAGCTAGAGTTGATGCAGAAAACACATGACTCTTGACAGCTTGGAATGGGTAAAAAACTTATGCTGTTGTCTTGTTTGTAGATTTACCTAATATTGATTCAAGGTGGAAGATGGCGTCCAGGCATATGTGAATAGTTGTCTAGTTTACCAACTTGAAATTGCGAAGTAGGGCTGTCCATGGGCAGGGCTAAGTTTGGCCCGTGAATTTTTTTTTCGGGTCAAACTTGGGTAGTATAGGCCCAAGCCCGTACTTAGGCGAGTGGCGGTCCGGGCTCAGGTAGGGGTAAGTTGTCTGTAGCCCAGTTCGTCATCTATTGGGCGGGCTTGATTTGACGGGCTTTTACAGGCTTGTTTGGGCGGGCTTTGTTGGACCTATTGGAAGCGAACTATTTTAAGTTATGGTGGTCATTTAATTATAAAAATTGGTTGAGCAAATTTAAAAAATTAAGTTGTAATAAGTAATTTAATGTAATATTGAACATATTCGTAGCATTGATAATCGATACAAATAAAATGGCTTCTAGTATTACCAATAAATATAACTAAAGAAGATTTATTAAAACTAAAACATAAAAGAGAATAAAATGAAAAGTAAGGGTTTGATAATATTATCCAAATTATATTGAAATAAATCTTATATTAAATAAGACTCTAGTGCATTTATGCAATTTCATTTGAAAATTCAGAAACTTGTCATCAATTAATGAAAATAGATAGAAATAAATAATAGTAAATTTAATTATTTTAACAATTCATTTTTATCTTTTAAAAGAAAGGATATGAAAGGCTTGACTATGTGTAATATTAATGAAGTTTTATTAATATAAATTCCATATTAATAATGTTAGTATTGTGAGAGTCAAGTTGTCCAATTAAAAGTTTAACATCAATCTAGTATTATTAAAATGAGTTCTAAATTAAATAAGGCTAGTATTGTCTTTATATATTATGTTTAGGGTTAAAGTAGTCAATTAAATTTTTTTCTAAATAATGTACTTTTATTAGTAGTATAGATATAGATATAAATATGTATATTATATATATATATGGTATGTGGGCTTCGGGTATTGGGTCGGGGCTTCGATATTTCGGGCCAGGCTTGGGGGGCGGGTAGTGGGTTTAGGGGTAAACCCAAACCTTTTCTTAAAGGATATTGGGCTCGGGTTCAGGGCCGGCCAACTATCGGGCTTATCAGGCCTATTTTTTTGTTCCGGCTGGGTAACGGGACTCGTGGGTAACCCGGTTCATGGACACCCCTAGCAGTAAGCCTCTCCAAACTTTAATTGTAATTTGTTGAAGGTGAATAGCATACAGTTGATTCTGGTTATGGTGGATTGATTTTTTAAGTACGTGGTATTCATTTCTCCATCACGTGTTTGTCCCGCTGAAGTTGTTGTAGAATAATTCTATAAGAATGTTGTTAAGTTTTTTGGTTTTCGATGAGACATAGTCAGTGATCATGATGCAAGGTTCACGGAGCTATGTTCTGTAATCTTATAACTAATAAATTGAAGTTCTCTACGGCAAGTCACCTGCACATGAATGGTCTCACCGAAAGGTTGAATGCCTTGCTGGTACAGTGCATGTGACACTATGTCATTGCAGGTCATGAAAATTTGGTGGAATTGTTGGATATGACCCAATTTTGCTATAACTTACATAAGTCTTATGTGATAGGAATTGGTCATTATGAATTGGCTAAGTGACAACAATCACTTACTCCACATGAAAATGGCAAAAACGTAGGACCGAAGGTGGAAGTGTTGTTGCATACCATTTTGCTTACTCTAAACTAGAGTTGTTTGACAAAGCAAATGACATTCTAGCTAAGGTTGTTCATAGTGGTCTGTATTAGATTTCACAAACCACGAGCAACTAAATCAAAGTTTAAAGGTCACCTACAAAGTGTTGGATACCCAGGGCCAGAAAAATACCATAAACAAGATATAAACAAAGAGGATATCTCTATTTCTCCCTGAAAATAAAATACAAAAATTATTACAAAATTCTCACTGAGATCTCTCCCAAATCTTTCTCTCTCTGTTTCTTCCTCACTAAACTTGAACCATGTCATTTGTCTTCACTAAGCTTCCTATTTATAGGGAGTTTTCTGGCCAAATAAGTCAAGGAGAAGGGAACACAATTTAAAGCTTGGGCAAGCTTTGTCAAAGCTTCACCTGTCCACCGCCAACCAGTCTACCGACAAGCTGTCCATAGGGTGGCTACTGGCATGAGCTACTGGGTAGTAGATTCAGATATTGGGTAGCCTTCTAATGGAGTTGGACCTTCAATTCTCCCCCTCTAGAACTATCAGAAGATAATGTAATTAGACATTCATCCCGGCTATGTCTTTGCACAGCTCAAGCTTCTCCTGAGTGACAACCTTTGTCAACATGTCTGCTGGATTCTCCTTTGTGTGGATCTTCACTAGTTTCAATAATTGTTGCTCCATCACTTCATGTATCCAATGATAGCGAATATCAATATGCTTCGTCCGGGAATGGTACATTGAGTTTTTACTCAAGTCCAGAGCACTTTGACTATCACAATGCACCTTGTATTCCTTCTGCTTAATACCTAGTTCTTAGAGAAACCGCTTTAACCACAACATTTCCTTACCAGCTTTCGCTGATGCAATATACTCTGCCTTTGTCGTGGATAAAACAATGCACTTCTGCAACCTTGACTACCATGACACAGCTCCTCCTGTAAAAGTGTACAGAAATCCTGATGTAGATTTTCTACCATCAAGATCTCCTGTCATATCTGAATCTGTATAGCCTTCCAAAACTAGTTCGACCCCCCCGTAACACAAATATTTCTTTGATGTACCCTTAAGGTATCTAAGAATTCACTTGACCGCCTTCAATGTTCTTTCCCTGGATTGGAAAGGAATCTGTTCATCNTCTTTCTCCTATATTACATTTGCCCACTACAGAGCATGTCCGCCAGCTCTTAGTATAGTTTTTTACTTTTCTGATTTAGCATGATAACAACTCGAATGAAATTTCTATTCTTTCAAGAGAAGGAACCGAGATCCTACCCATCATGGCCTAATCATGTATACCAAGGCTTGATACAAGTGTGAGACAATAACGAATAACCTTTCTTCCCTACTCCATCGACCTTCATTCCAATCTTACCAAGCTAACTTACCCTATTAGTATAGTGTCTACTAACTGAGTCGTTGCATTAGATTAGATCGCCTTATGGCGAATGCAATTAGGAGTTGTCGAAAGGACCGGAGATACTATGTATCAAGACTCGTGATAGGAGCTGAGTGCTCATTCATTCAATATTTTTATGGGTGGTTTATTTTTCCTTATAGAAGAAAAAAAAAGGTATGACAAGAAACACCATTCAACCGATATTTCAAAGACATAAACATAGGACCAGTTACACATCTAATCTTTGAGAAAGTCGGGTTCTTTTCGCATAATAGCATCAACCAAAGATCGAAGCATCTTCGCAGACACAAGAGAGAAATTCCTAGTTAATTTGTCACTTCAAAATCTTTTGGCAAACTATAAAATATGACAAATAATAGAAGAAAAAAATCTTTGAAATGGGATACTTTTCTTTAGATATAGCATTTTTGAGCACAAGGAAAAGGCAGTGACAAACACGATAAGTTGTGCTTGGTCACCAAACTTTGAAAAAAAGATTCAGCAAGTAACCCCATGCAAGGGTTGATACCTCTAATCCTATCAAATAAAGGTTGAAGTTTGGCTTAGTTTCTGGGTGTAGTTCAGAGATAAAAGAAAGGCCATGATAATTGTTTCGGTGTTGGGTTCTATTCTTGTTTTGATTGCAAAGAACCTCACTTACATATCAATATGTTATTGTCATTACACCTTAAAACTAGTGTCAATATTGTATTGTCCTTATCTTCTTACCAAAGTGCGCTAGCGTTTTAGTTTTAGCACTTGTTCCTTTATTAGGGGATCAAGACTTTAGTAAGTAAGCTTTTTACATCTCCTCAATAAAAGTTGAAAGGTTTCTTTACAAAGATTCTAATATAAGGTGCGTTCGCATTTTACTTTGATTACTCGTTAGCACTTTAGTTTCAACAAGGAAGGATATTTAGGCTTTACTAGTACGATATAAAGGGCTTTTTCGTCATGTTCGCAAGTTTAGAACTTTTTACTTGCATTCAAAGGTCTTGCTTGCGTTATCAAGTAACGTGCTTAACTTCCCAAGAATGACTCGATGGATAAGATAGAGAACAAAAGTGGCTGGCGACGAGGTAGAGCCGATGGAGCGAAGCTCATACACACCAGCTGATGGAGGGTGA
This sequence comes from Ilex paraguariensis, assembly GCA_963454935.2. NCBI lineage: Eukaryota > Viridiplantae > Streptophyta > Magnoliopsida > Aquifoliales > Aquifoliaceae > Ilex > Ilex paraguariensis. The sequence goes on from CAUOFW020001258.1 coordinate 583,570, forward strand.
GATCACATTCACTTGCTGCCATGCTCCATAGTAAAAAAGTGGAAAGTAGGTCTGCCCCCATAACCGCACGAGAGGGTAACAAGATTCAAACTGGATGGGCACGCTTTTTTGAGAACAATTTTTCATTCAATTTGAAAGCAGGTTCGTGATTCCAAGCCTAAACAAGGAAAGCCCAAAAAAGCACGCTCTATTAACTGGTGCAAACAACAAATGATCCCCCAAATTAATCAAATTTATAAAGAGGCACATCCTCAATCGAACTGATAACATAGACAAAACCAAACAACATAAATAAAACAAAACAAACAAACAGCAAATAGCAAAAACTACTTGGATACTCCATAATTGAGACCAATCAAATTTAAGGGGAGGAATCTCTACGTTTCCCCAACACAGTATAACCCAATATCTTATCTGTAGAATTAAATCCAAACCTACCAAACTTCCCAAGAGCACAACACTGCCAAACCACCAGGTTAAGACCAAAAACAAAATACCATAATTAACAGAATAACTGGCATACAAGAAAGACATGCGCAAAGACAAAAAGGAAAAGTGAAACAGAACATACATATTACACTCCTTGATATCTTCATTTGTGTGCTTATACACACAATCCTGCTCTCTACATTCCCCATAAAGCCGGAAAAACCGGCAGATCGGCATTCGAGACTTGTCGTACTGGTGGAGGAATCCACAGGCATCCCCTTTCATACAGAGGCCTCGGAGCCAGTGCCGGCACACGGTCTGCCGAAAACTCCGTCTGTTATGCCCAGCCGCATGGTCGGTCGCCGCCGGCGGGGCGGAGTTATTGACGACGGCGGTAATGGGTACATTATCCGATTGGATCACCGGGACGGAGGCGGTGGGGTGAGTGGGCGCCGTGTCAAGGTTGCCCTCAAAGTCGAAGCTCAGACCCCCTTCTCCGTCGTCCATTGATAGATGTAGATATGTATTTGTATATGTTTATACTCTGTTTTGTGCTTTTGGATGGTTTTATGTGATTCGTTTGGGTCTACGGAGAGAGAGAGTCGACACAGGGGTTTTATGTTGAACCTGAGGGGACGAAAGTAATGTAAAATAGGAAGCAGTGTAGGAGGGTGTGCATGGCAAAAATGGAAAAGGTTAAATTATTAAATTATTATTAATAGATAGTATAAGTTTAATTTTGTGTGGGTTCAAATAAAAACATAATCAAGTAAATGATACATCAAACATAAAGAAAGGTCCAAAACTATGTTGTTGCAATTTCGATTGCGTGGGTAAATTTTGTTAAAAGAGTTAAAAGAGTAAGTTCAAATCAACGTTGCCTACAACAAAATTAAACAAAAAGTTAGTAAATGTTTGACTCACAAGTGTTGGCTAAATGATGACTTGTTATATGCTAAGGGAGGGAGTCTCAATGTCTTAAGCGGAGAGGGTCTAAAGCTAGAGTTGATGCAGAAAACACATGACTCTTGACAGCTTGGAATGGGTAAAAAACTTATGCTGTTGTCTTGTTTGTAGATTTACCTAATATTGATTCAAGGTGGAAGATGGCGTCCAGGCATATGTGAATAGTTGTCTAGTTTACCAACTTGAAATTGCGAAGTAGGGCTGTCCATGGGCAGGGCTAAGTTTGGCCCGTGAATTTTTTTTTCGGGTCAAACTTGGGTAGTATAGGCCCAAGCCCGTACTTAGGTGAGTGGCGGTCCGGGCTCAGGTAGGGGTAAGTTGTCTGTAGCCCAGTTCGTCATCTATTGGGCGGGCTTGATTTGACGGGCTTTTACAGGCTTGTTTGGGCGGGCTTTGTTGGACCTATTGGAAGCGAACTATTTTAAGTTATGGTGGTCATTTAATTATAAAAATTGGTTGAGCAAATTTAAAAAATTAAGTTGTAATAAGTAATTTAATGTAATATTGAACATATTCGTAACATTGATAATCGATACAAATAAAATGGCTTCTAGTATTACCAATAAACATAACTAAAGAAGATTTATTAAAACTAAAACATAAAAGAGAATAAAATGAAAAGTAAGGGTTTGATAATATTATCCAAATTATATTGAAATAAATCTTATATTAAATAAGACTCTAGTGCATTTATGCAATTTCATTTGAAAATTCAGAAACTTGTCATCAATTAATGAAAATAGATAGAAATAAATAATAGTAAATTTAATTATTTTAACAATTCATTTTTATCTTTTAAAAGAAAGGATATGAAAGGCTTGACTATGTGTAATATTAATGAAGTTTTATTAATATAAATTCCATATTAATAATGTTAGTATTGTGAGAGTCAAGTTGTCCAATTAAAAGTTTAACATCAATCTAGTATTATTAAAATGAGTTCTAAATTAAATAAGGCTAGTATTGTCTTTATATATTATGTTTAGGGTTAAAGTAGTCAATTAAATTTTTTTCTAAATAATGTACTTTTATTAGTAGTATAGATATAGATATAAATATGTATATTATATATATATATATGGTATGTGGGCTTCGGGTATTGGGTCGGGGCTTCGATATTTCGGGCCAGGCTTGGGGGGCGGGTAGTGGGTTTAGGGGTAAACCCAAACCTTTTCTTAAAGGATATTGGGCTCGGGTTCAGGGCCGGCCAACTATCGGGCTTATCAGGCCTATTTTTTTGTTCCGGCTGGGTAACGGGACTCGTGGGTAACCCGGTTCATGGACACCCCTAGCAGTAAGCCTCTCCAAACTTTAATTGTAATTTGTTGAAGGTGAATAGCATACAGTTGATTCTGGTTATGGTGGATTGATTTTTTAAGTACGTGGTATTCATTTCTCCATCACGTGTTTGTCCCGCTGAAGTTGTTGTAGAATAATTCTATAAGAATGTTGTTAAGTTTTTTGGTTTTCGATGAGACATAGTCAGTGATCATGATGCAAGGTTCACGGAGCTATGTTCTGTAATCTTATAACTAATAAATTGAAGTTCTCTACGGCAAGTCACCTGCACATGAATGGTCTCACCGAAAGGTTGAATGCCTTGCTGGTACAGTGCATGTGACACTATGTCATTGCAGGTCATGAAAATTTGGTGGAATTGTTGGATATGACCCAATTTTGCTATAACTTACATAAGTCTTATGTGATAGGAATTGGTCATTATGAATTGGCTAAGTGACAACAATCACTTACTCCACATGAAAATGGCAAAAACGTAGGACCGAAGGTGGAAGTGTTGTTGCATACCATTTTGCTTACTCTAAACTAGAGTTGTTTGACAAAGCAAATGACATTCTAGCTAAGGTTGTTCATAGTGGTCTGTATTAGATTTCACAAACCACGAGCAACTAAATCAAAGTTTAAAGGTCACCTACAAAGTGTTGGATACCCAGGGCCAGAAAAATACCATAAACAAGATATAAACAAAGAGGATATCTCTATTTCTCCCTGAAAATAAAATACAAAAATTATTACAAAATTCTCACTGAGATCTCTCCCAAATCTTTCTCTCTCTGTTTCTTCCTCACTAAACTTGAACCATGTCATTTGTCTTCACTAAGCTTCCTATTTATAGGGAGTTTTCTGGCCAAATAAGTCAAGGAGAAGGGAACACAATTTAAAGCTTGGGCAAGCTTTGTCAAAGCTTCACCTGTCCACCGCCAACCAGTCTACCGACAAGCTGTCCATAGGGTGGCTACTGGCATGAGCTACTGGGTAGTAGATTCAGATATTGGGTAGCCTTCTAATGGAGTTGGACCTTCAATTCTCCCCCTCTAGAACTATCAGAAGATAATGTAATTAGACATTCATCCCGGCTATGTCTTTGCACAGCTCAAGCTTCTCCTGAGTGACAACCTTTGTCAACATGTCTGCTGGATTCTCCTTTGTGTGGATCTTCACTAGTTTCAATAATTGTTGCTCCATCACTTCATGTATCCAATGATAGCGAATATCAATATGCTTCGTCCGGGAATGGTACATTGAGTTTTTACTCAAGTCCAGAGCACTTTGACTATCACAATGCACCTTGTATTCCTTCTGCTTAATACCTAGTTCTTAGAGAAACCGCTTTAACCACAACATTTCCTTACCAGCTTTCGCTGATGCAATATACTCTGCCTTTGTCGTGGATAAAGCAATGCACTTCTGCAACCTTGACTACCATGACACAGCTCTTCCTGTANCAGCTTTCGCTGATGCAATATACTCTGCCTTTGTCGTGGATAAAGCAATGCACTTCTGCAACCTTGACTACCATGACACAGCTCCTCCTGTAAAAGTGTACAGAAATCCTGATGTAGATTTTCTACCATCAAGATCTCCTGTCATATCTGAATCTGTATAGCCTTCCAAAACTAGTTCGACCCCCCCGTAACACAAATATTTCTTTGATGTACCCTTAAGGTATCTAAGAATTCACTTGACCGCCTCCAATGTTCTTTCCCTGGATTGGAAAGGAATCTGTTCATCATACCCACTGCATGGGCAATATCTGGCCTTGTACACACCATTGCATACATTAGACTCCCAACTACTGAAGAGTAAGGAATCAATGTCATATCTTCTATCTCCTTCTTTGATGAGGGACAAAAATTCTTGCTCACCTTGAAATGATTAGCTAGTGGGATGCTGACTGGCTTGGCAGTATCCATGTTGAACCTTTGGATCACCCGTTCAACGTATTTCTCCTGTGATAGCCACAATTTCTTAGTTTTCCTATCATGAACAATCTAGATGCCTAATATCTGCTGAGCTAGGCCTAAGTCTTTCATGTCAAAGGACTTGGATAGTTCCTTTTTCAACTGGCTAATCTTTATTACATCCTTTTTGACGATTAACATGTTGTCAACATAAAGTAGGAGTGCAACGAAATTGCCATCCGAGAATCTCTGAACGTAAACACACTGATCTGCAGCAGTCCTCTTATAGCCTTGACCCACCATGAATGAGTCAAATTTCTTATACCATTGTCGGGGCGCTTGTTTGAGGCCATATAGACTCTTCTTCAACTTGTAGACCAGATTTTCCTTTCTTGGAACTTCGAAATCTTCTAGTTGTTCCATATAGATTTCTTCATTTAGTTCTCCATGAAGAAATGCAGTTTTCACATCCATTTGTTCAAGCTCTAAGTTTAAACTAGCTACNAATTTAAAGCTTGGGCAAGCTTTGTCAAAGCTTCACCTGTCCACCGCCAACCAGTCTACCGACAAGCTGTCCATAGGGTGGCTACTGGCATGAGCTACTGGGTAGTAGATTCAGATATTGGGTAGCCTTCTAATGGAGTTGGACCTTCAATTCTCCCCCTCTAGAACTATCAGAAGATAATGTAATTAGACATTCATCCCGGCTATGTCTTTGCACAGCTCAAGCTTCTCCTGAGTGACAANACTAATCCGAGAATGACTCGAATTTAGGTCATCTTAACAACTGGTGAAAAAATCTCATCAAAGTCAATACCTTTCTTCTGTTGGAATCCTTTAATGATTAATCGAGCTTTATACTTCACTAATTTCCCACTGCCNACTAATCCGAGAATGACTCGAATTTAGGTCATCTTAACAACTGGTGAAAAAATCTCGTCAAAGTCAATACCTTTCTTCTGTTGGAATCCTTTAATGATTAATCGAGCTTTATACTTCACCAATTTCCCACTGTCNTTCTGTTGGAATCCTTTAATGATTAATCGAGCTTTATACTTCACTAATTTCCCACTGCCATCTTTCTTCAGCTTGAACACCCATTTATTCCTTAGTGTTTTCTTGCCTTTTAGAAGTTTTACAAGCTCATAGGTTTGATTTGTCTGCAGGGAATCCATCTCATCTTGCATGACTTGCATCCACTTGTCTTTATCCGTATGAGCTTGTGCCTCCTGGAAGCTCTCTGGCTCCCCCTCATCAGTAAGTAGAATATNATGACTTGCATCCACTTGTCTTTATCCGTATGAGCTTGTGCCTCCTGGAAGCTCTCCGGCTCCCCCTCATCAGTAAGTAGAATGTAGTTTTGACTCCAGATATTTACTCGACAGAATGTGTCCTCTTTTGGATTTTCGTGATTGAGGCTCGTCAGCTATATGAGGTACACCATCTTCTGGCTGCTATGATGGTCCTGCAACATCTGGTGGAGGGGGGTGTTGCTCCCCTTGCTCAACACCTTCATCATCATCTTGTTCTGCTTCTGTAGTTTCATCCTGCACTTTGTCAATATCTGTGGTGAGCTGTAATGGTGCAGGGTCTGAAATAATTTCTTATACACTGGAACTAGAACTACTGGACTTTGTGGGATTTTCAACATTCTCATATGCTTAGTTTTCACGGAACACCACGTCTCTGCTCCTGATGATCTTTTTAGCCTTTGAGTCCCACAATCTGTATCCAAATTCTTCATCTTTGTAGTCTATAAAGATGCATGGAGTGGTCTTGACGTCAAGTTTCTGCCTTTGCTCCTTGGATATATATGCAAATGCTTTGCACCCAAAAATTCTTAAGTGAGAATAAGTAGGATTCCTACCAGACCACACCTTATCCGGAATGTCAAAATTCAATAATACTGACGGTAATCTGTTTATCAGATAACAGGCGGTATGAACAGCTTCACCCCATAATGGCTTTGGCAGCTTTGCCATACTAAGCATGCATCGAGCTCTTTCCACAATGGTTCGATTCATCCTCTCCGTTACTCCATTGTGCTGTGGGGTACGTGGAACAGTCTTCTCATGTCTGATCCCATAATTTTCATAGTATGCTTCAAACTCTCTGGAATTATATTCGCCTCCATTGTCTGTTCGGAGACACTTTAGCTTCGTTTCTGTTTCTCGCTCTGTCATGGCATGGAATCTTTTGAAGCATTCGTGTACTTGGTCCTTCGTCTTTAGGAAGTACACCCATACCTTCCGTGAAGCATCATCAATAAAAGGTCAAAAAACATATGTTGCCGCCCAATGATTCCACCTCTAGAGAACCACAAACATCAATGTGTACCAGGCTTAACAACTCTAATCTCCTCTTCATAGAGGAATTAAACGAGATTCGATGTTATTTACCAAACAAGCAATGATCACAAGGATTTAGTGCAACATCCTTGGCAACTGTGATGAGATTCTTCTTTGCCAAGGTAAACAATCATTTTTCCCCCCATGCGACCAAGTCTCTGGTGCCACAGATTTGGTGAAACCTCATTTTCAACTGCATTGAGGCTGTCTGAGCAAACCTTCACATGGGTCTTGTAAAGTGTGCCACAAATATGTCCTCGGACGACAACCAAGACACCTTTCATGAGTTTCCATGTGCCATTGTTGAAGTGGTTATTGTAGCCCTGTCTGTCGAGGGTTATCCCGAAAAGTAGATTTAGCTGAAAGTCAGGCACGTGTCGGACATCCTTCAATACCAATGTACACCCAATATTTGTTTTTATCTGAATATCATCAATTCCTATGATCTTGGAAGAACTGGTGTTTTCCATCCTCACCATACCAAAGTCTTCGGCTTTGTACGTCGAGAAGAAATCGCTGTAAGAAGTGGCATGGTATGAAGCTGCAGTATCTACCACCCACTCAGCGTCGTGTTGGAAAAATGAAGGCATGTCTCCTCATTGACAAAAAGGATAGCCAAGTCCTCTACAAGAGTGACTAGTGTCTCTCCGTCCTATTTTTTTGGCTGATTACTGCCTTGACATTGCTCTCGTAGCAACTTGCGTCAGTTTTTCTTCATGTGGCCTTGCAAGCCACAATGGTAACACTNTTGAAGCATTCGTGTACTTGGTCCTTCGTCTTTAGGAAGTACACCCATACCTTCCGTGAAGCATCATCAATAAAAGGTCAAAAAACATATGTTGCCGCCCAATGATTCCACCTCTAGAGAACCACAAACATCAATGTGTACCAGGCTTAACAACTCTAATCTCCTCTTCATAGAGGAATTAAACGAGATTCGATGTTATTTACCAAACAAGCAATGATCACAAGGATTTAGTGCAACATCCTTGGCAACTGTGATGAGATTCTTCTTTGCCAAGGTAAACAATCATTTTTCCCCCCATGCGACCAAGTCTCTGGTGCCACAGATTTGGTGAAACCTCATTTTCAACTGCATTGAGGCTGTCTGAGCAAACCTTCACATGGGTCTTGTAAAGTGTGCCACAAATATGTCCTCGGACGACAACCAAGACACCTTTCATGAGTTTCCATGTGCCATTGTTGAAGTGGTTATTGTAGCCCTGTCTGTCGAGGGTTATCCCGAAAAGTAGATTTAGCTGAAAGTCAGGCACGTGTCGGACATCCTTCAATACCAATGTACACCCAATATTTGTTTTTATCTGAATATCATCAATTCCTATGATCTTGGAAGAACTGGTGTTTTCCATCCTCACCATACCAAAGTCTTCGGCTTTGTACGTCGAGAAGAAATCGCTGTAAGAAGTGGCATGGTATGAAGCTGCAGTATCTACCACCCACTCAGCGTCGTGTTGGAAAAATGAAGGCATGTCTCCTCATTGACAAAAAGGATAGCCAAGTCCTCTACAAGAGTGACTAGTGTCTNTGCTGACGATGACAGAATATTCCCTGGATGGAATATTATCTAAGAATATTCTGTGGATAGAATATGTTTTAACTGAGAGAGAATATTCTTTAATGGAATCGAATATTTCGTCGTCTTCAACCTTCCTCCAGTTACCGGTCCGACAAACTTCCAGCAGAAACTCCGATGAGCTCTGGTGAGCTCCAACAGCAACTCCAGTGGTCAATAAACTTTCTGGCGATGACCGTGAGAGCGTGTACAATGTCGGATTGATGCGAGGCCAATGGGGTTCGACTCGTTTCGACGACAGGAATCCAACGATGCAATCAGAATTTGATTTTGAGTTTGTTTAGAACCCGTACGAACCAAAACAGTGAGTTAAAAAAAAATTGGCGACCCAACTAAAGCTCTGATACCACTTGTTGGATACCTAGNCTTCCTCCAGTTACCGGTCCGACAAACTTCCAGCAGAAACTCCGATGAGCTCTGGTGAGCTCCAACAGCAACTCCAGTGGTCAATAAACTTTCTGGCGATGACCGTGAGAGCGTGTACAATGTCGGATTGATGCGAGGCCAATGGGGTTCGACTCGTTTCGACGAGAGGAATCCAACGATGCAATCAGAATTTGATTTTGAGTTTGTTTAGAACCCATACGAACCAAAACAGTGAGTTAAAAAAAAATTGGCGACCCAACTAAAGCTCTGATACCACTTGTTGGATACCTAGGNGACAAAAAGGATAGCCAAGTCCTCTACAAGAGTGACTAGTGTCTCTCCGTCCTATTTTTTTGGCTGATTACTGCCTTGACATTGCTCTCGTAGCAACTAGCGTCAGTTTTTCTTCATGTGGCCTTGCAAGCCACAATGGTAACATTNAACGTATAAGATGAGTCCCACGTACTATTTTCCTAATACCACCTCCTTATACCACTCTAATACTCAAAACAAACGGCCTCCAGTGTTAAACTATAATTCTATCCCTTCTCCTTATTTGTTTATCACAAATATTATCTGTGTAATACTTATTTAAAAAAGTCAATAATTGCGGCTAATCAATGTAAAAGACAATTTTAACCTTTAAAAAATTAAAAATTGTGGTTAGACTTTTATATGGGAATTGTATCGGAGGCCATTTCGGTCTTTTTATTTTATAATACCTATACCAATAATATAATATCACCCCCTAGGTGGTATTTATTAAGACATTCTATAAGGCNCTGGTAGAGAACTGAGAAGTAAGAGAGCTTGTACTTCATCTCTCAGATTCAACTCTATCGATGATAATTGATTTACCAGACTTTGGAACTCACTAGTGTGCTCGGCAATTGAAGTTCCATTTTTTAACTTCAGATTCACAAACTGCCTCATCAAAAGGGCTTTATTTCGAGCAGTCTTGGCCTGGTACATGTCTTCCAGCTTCTTCCAGAGGACATGTGCATCAGTCTCTTGTGCAACATGGTGGAATGCACTGTGGTCAATCCATTGCCTAATTTGATCGATGATTTTTTTGTTCAGTTTCTTCCACTCCGTTTCTTTTGTCGAATCTGGATTTACACATTCTGCCTCTAAAGGATCGTACAAGTCTTTACAACTTAGGAGATCTTCCATCCGAGGTCCCCAAAGTGTATAATTAGAGGCAGTGAGTTTGATCATGGCTCCCGATGTTGATTCCTCCGTGGGCATATTGAGTTTTTTAGGCTCTAAATGTCTCAATCAAAAATTTTAGGGGTTGAATTTTGTAAAACATAGTGCACCGTTGCGTCCGAAACGGTTGAAATAGTTGGGAAAGAGTCTTGGTTCACCAAAAATGGAACTAAAATGAGCTCAAAATTGACTCAAAAAGTTTTTAGTAACTTAACAGAATATTTCGTTAAACTTGACGGAATATGCTGACGATGACAGAATATTCCCTGGATGGAATATTATCTAAGAATATTCTGTGGATAGAATATGTTTTAACTGAGAGAGAATATTCTTTAATGGAATCGAATATTTCGTCGTCTTCAACCTTCCTCCAGTTACCGGTCCGACAAACTTCCAGCAGAAACTCCGATGAGCTCTGGTGAGCTCCAACAGCAACTCCAGTGGTCAATAAACTTTCTGGNAGTGTTAAACTATAATTCTATCCCTTCTCCTTATTTGTTTATCACAAATATTATCTGTGTAATACTTATTTAAAAAAGTCAATAATTGCGGCTAACCAATGTAAAAGACAATTTTAACCTTTAAAAAATTAAAAATTGTGGTTAGACTTTTATATGGGAATTGTACCGGAGGCCATTTCGGTCTTTTTATTTTATAATACCTATACCAATAATATAATATCACCCCCTAAGTGGTATTTATTAAGACATTCTATAAGGCATTATGACTACTGTTTACAGAGGGTTGATATTACGATTCAAAAAATAGTACTGACTATAAAATATTAAACAAATAACATATAAGATAGGTTTCACGTACTATTTTTTTAATATCACATTATTATACCACTTTAATACTCAAAACAAAAGCCCAAGTGGTCGAACCGACTTAAGTCGGTCAATCGAATTCGATCGACCGCTGACAAGAAGCCAGCTGATCGACATGGGTTTTTGCCTCCTGCCTTCCCAATCTAGACGGCATCCCTCTTATTTCTTCACTGCCAAAAAATCTTTTAATATTTACACATTCTCACCTGTACAATATCCCGGTCATACTAAAGCATTAATTTATACATATTAAGTTTAATTGCTTTGAATTTTGTTGCTAATTGCACTATTGTCCCCCTAACTTCTCAAGCTTTCCTAATGTCCCACTATAGTATTCTCCGGCCCTTCTTTATCACACATATATGGCGTACCTTTTCTTTATTATCGGTAATCAACACTCTATTAAACTAACTTAAAAACTATAGGGATTTACATTGCAAGTAGTGAAACATTGAACAATGTTATAAAATTCAAATGAAACTTAAAAAATTGTAATTTAAATACATATTATCATTTGAATGGGCATGTCCCATCAATTTTTTTAGTAAGACCCACTCATCTCACACTTATCCAAATGATGATATGCATTTAAATTTTAAAATTTTATTTGAGTTATGTAGCATTTTCCTGAAACATTAGATTAAATGTCATTAACCACTCTGCCCCCAATACAACCAAGCAAATTGACACCAATCCCCCAATTTTACTGGACAATGAACCAAACAAAACATTGACAGTTATTCATTCTACACAGATACAAAAAAAAATGTATACTTTTTTGGGAGAATTACTTTTTATTCCTTAAAAAAATTAAGAATTATTGCTTTATACCATTAAAAATTAAATTTCTCATATTTTACTATAATTATATTAAAAATAATACAACGTGGTATTTCTGTTGCTCATTTTGTAAAAAAGTACTCATTTGACTTAGACAAAATGAGCAACGGAATAATATAAAAAATTTAATAATTGAGGGTTTAAAATAAGAATTCTTAATTTTTTGAGTACAAAATATAATTTGTACTAAATTTTTATTATTTCATAATCATAATTATTTGTAAAAGAATAAAATATGCATTTGTCATTAGTAGTATGCCGATATTTTACATATACAGAGATATAAATCCAAAATATAATTATTTTTCCTCGAACAGTCCTTTCGTCCCGGAACTCCCAAAGTATTTTGGTTCTCTCGTTTTCCCTCTCTTGAATCAATCGAACCCAATCTCTTCCAAATCTACGGCTTGGAATTCTGTGATTTGGATTTACTGATCTTCATAGTTGGTACAGTGACTAATTGGAAGAGTTTTGGCTAGGGTTTTGCGAGTTGGTAGATCCGATTTTAAACGATTCGACAGAGGCGATTTCGGTGCTCAATTCAAGATGTTTTGGGGTATGAATGGATTGTCCACTGTATCTCCGGTGAGTCACTTGGATTTTCTTAATGATGGTCTGACTTTAATAGTTTGGATACATGGTTTGTCGAGTTGGGCTGAGTTGAGTAATGATAATTTGAATTTGTCTTTGGATACAATTTTTTTTTTTTTTTTTTTTTGATTTTACGTAGTGTGGAAATTGATGCCTAATGATTTGGGTTTTATTATTTATAACATTGCTGAGAGAATGGAGGGAACTTAAAGGAAGTTGAATTTTGAATCGTGTGCTTATGAGTAATACCTGAGATGGAGATTTTTCAATTTGAGTTAATTGCAAAGAACAGAGCATAAGTTGAGAAATCTTTCGAGGCCCAAATAAAAAGGAAATATATAGGGCCTGTTTGGTTGTATCTCAAAAAATAGAATCTGAAAAATATTTTTGGGATGAAAGGGTTTTTAATAATTTTTAGATTACAAAACTTGTTTGGTTATATATTTTTGAAAATAGTTTTAAAGAACAAAAAATATATAATTTGTTTGGACAATAATCTACAATTTTCACCTCTCTTCAACTCTCGGTCTCTCTCTCTCTTTCATTGTGTATCACTCAACACTCACAACCGAGAACCACCATCAACCCAACACCCACAACCAACATCAACCCACACCACACAACCACCACCAACCCAAACCGAGAACCACCCAACACCCACAACCACCACCAACCCACACCGAGAACCACCCAATACCCACAACCACCACCACCACCACCACCCAAATCAAGAACCACCCAACAGATCGTGCCAAAAACGAAAAATCAAAATCAAACCAAGTAGACCCAAAAAATGGGATTATCTATAACAGCAGATCTGTTAGCCAGAACTGTATTGCAGTAGATCTGTTATAGTATTGAAGGGATAATGGAAAAATCAAAACAAAAATAAATCCAAAAAAAATCGTGCAAAAAACGAAAAAAAGAACCCAGATCTATGGCTTACTTGAGTAAGAGAAGACGATCTACAGTCGTCGGAGAATAACTTTTCGCCGGAGAAGACAAAGTTGTCGGAGAGTGTTGCCATTTGGGTTTTGCCGAAATAGAGAGAGTGAGAGGCCAAAAAAAGAAACAAGACAACAGGCAAAAAAAATACCTTTTATAGAAGGACCTTATTTGCTGTTAAGAAGGTTCGAAGGGCAGACCTCTTTAATGAGCAAAGCTTGTCTCCTTGTTTCCAAAATTTACAAAAAAAACTCCAAAAATTAGTTTAACTTGTTTTCTATTTTTTTGCTCCAATTCTTATTTTTTCTCAAAATTTTGAAAACAAAAATGTTAAACAAACAAGTTTTGGGTGTTTTTGAAATTTTGAGAACAAAAAACAGTTTTCGGAACGCAAACCAAACACCGCCCTAATTTTTTTGGGTGCTCAATTTTATGGGTACAAACTAACTGAATGTTGAAAGAGGACGATAGCATTATATACACGATTTAACCATGTTGATAAAGAGAAGCCATTGCCTGGCTAAATTATGGTGTTGAGGTCATGGTTGTGGTTTCAAACATGGAGCACAACCATGAGGGCAGCCTATGCGAAAGATTAAGTCTTAACAAGTTCATCCCCCCTAGCACTCTCGATTGCCAACTGCTAAACATGGTAATCACCCTTTAAACTAGTTGAACAAGTTGCAAACTTGAATTTTTGTATTTGTAGAACTCTTAGGCTTGAGTCTTGTTTGTATTGATCATCACATTTGTCATTTTGTATATTATATGTGGACTTGAAGCTGCATTATTCTTCTGTTTATTGGGCTTTTGAACAATTTTATGATCATGGTTCTTTGAACTTGCACGAAATGCAGATGCCATATGATTTTATGACATTTTTTCTGTAGTTTTAGTTGAATTGGGCTTGTTATTAGTCTGTATTCATAAAGGCACATTGACATTAGAATGATTTCCGTTAGTTGTATGGATTTGTAATCCAGTGTCTTGAATCCATTATTTATTTGTTTATATTGAACTTCAGAGAAGATTGGATATATTAGAGCCTTCTGGGTCAAGTCTTATCACTCATATTTGTCCCTATCTAGTTATTTAGAAAATTTGGCTTCTACTTGCTTTATGTCAACTTGGGCAGGCTGAGGCTCAAAAGAAGCTCGACCTAATATATGAAGCTACGAAGCATGGACATGGACTTTGACATAGATATGACATGATACGGATACGCAGATACAACATTTTTAAAAAAAGTAAGATATAAATACATTGAAGACACGCTACAGATTATTCTGTTTTATATATAAAATTATATAATTGATCACAAATATAGTGATAATTATATATTATTCATAAAAATATAAGTATTTTATGATAAGTAAATGTTATGTCTATCATTTAGTGTGATTCGTTAGACTAACATTGTAATAATCAATAATCATCATTTTTTTTGTAGACGTGTACTAAACATATAATTTAAATAACTGTTCTTTTCTAAATCTTTTATATATATATTTTACTTTTGTTATTATATTTTGAGTACAAATTTAACATGTCTAGTTTTAGTAATCATATGTTCTCTCATAGCATAAGATACTTAATAGTCAATTTTTTAGGCTTCGTTAATCACATGTTTATTGTTTATTAATAGACACAATTTAAAGAAGTGGCAGACATGTGTCTGAAATTAAAATTTTATCATTTAATTATGGATACAGATAAAAAAGTATCAGATACGTGTCCAAGGAGTGTCGGTGTTCGACATGTGTCCGACATGGATACGTTACTTTCTTGAGAGTGTCCGTGCTTTATATATATGAAGTTTGAGTTTTAAATCATCTTCTTCCCGAATTTGATTAGATGTTTGAACTTGGGCTACAAAGTTCGGGTTGACTCAAGTTTCTGAACAATAGGGTTTGTACTATATTGGTTCATTCCCCAAATTAAACCCAAGTTCTACAATTTGATATTAATCAAAACCAAATTGTCATATAAAACTAAATCAAAATTTCACATTATCAATTCTCTTCCAAATCATTAACTCCTAAGCTTTCTCCAAAGCTATGCAAAAACAAAACTGTGAAATAAAACTCACTTGTGAGGTGGAAAAGAAATTTGAAAAGCAAATCTGCAAGTTGTGTGCTTTTCTGACATATTTTCTCAATCGTTTTCTTCCACTTCTAGCATATGCTAGATGCATTTAAATACACACTTTGTCAACAATTTGAGGACGTGGTGATGACTAGAAGATCCTTTCTTCCTTTTCCTTGAATTACTAACATCTTAGCTACAACATTTTGACCATTGCCAAGTACTTGGTAAGGAGGGCATCTTGGTCTAAGTTAAGTGAGAGATGGTAAACTACCTTAGAGAAGAAAGTGAGAGTGCGAATGAATGGGAGAGGAGGCGGTTGAGATTCTAAGAATGGGAAATGAGGCGAGGGGCTATTGTGTCAAATGCCCTAATTGCGTTAATTTTATGTTTTTTAGTTATTTGTGCCCTAATTGTTTTGTCCTAATTTTATCAAATTGTTATAGGATCCGGTTGGGTCTTGAAAACCCAAGACTCCAACTCAAATACTGCCAAAATTGAAGTCTTAGCCTCAGTAGTGGGTTTTTTTTGGGTTAGGTTCGGATTAGCACTCCCAAGTTATACCCCTCTATAGTGGCTTTAGCCTTAAGTTTGAAGTTGTTTAGGCGGTTGAAAATTTGTTCCCTTCTCACTCTAGATGCTATGAAACAATGTCAAATTATTTTTAGTTTATAGGTTCTAAGTATGTACTTCTATGAGCACGATTATAAATCCTTAGATTTCTTCTTCCTTATATGGGATGCACTATGGATGAAAGACGTTTTGACTTCCGTCTTTTGTCTATATCGCTCATAGCCTTTCTTTATCTTTCTTTCCTTTCTAGCCTATCTCTAACGTTCTCCGCTATCATCTAGACTCGAGACATGCCTCAAATTGTGCTTTCCTCCCTGCCTTGTACTTAAGAATCCAAATGTGACTTCTCTCCTAACTAGCTTGCTATCTGAGAAGCTCCTGTGCTTAGACCTCCTTAAACTTAATTGCTTTGGTATAGGGGCCGGGGGGTTATAGAGGATTTGTTGAGGGGTCCTAGGGCCTTCCGAGTTTTTAGAGAAAAATCACACAATTTTTTTTTTTTTTAAATTTGAAACTTATTGTTTTAAAACGGTGAAACAAAACTAGGGAGATTGATAAGATTGAGGAAAGGGGCGGTTTGGATGAAAACTTGAGGAGTGAGAGGTGGGAGTGAAGGAAAAATTTAAAGAGGTGGTATTTAAGGAAAAAATTAGTTGGATGCAAAAGACTAGAGTGAAGTGGATAAAAGAACGGGATAATAACATAAGTTTTTTTTTAGGTTGCAAATGGGAAAAGAAAGAAGAAATTTATTGTTAAGATGCAATTGGATAATGAATTGATTATTGAAGATGAGAGGATAATTGAGAGTAAGATTGTTGAGTTATATGCCTAGTTATATTCATTATAGGGGGGAGAGACCTAGATTGGAAGGTTTAGATTGGTGCTCGGTTAATGATAGTATGGCTGGGCGGTTGAAAAGTTCGTTTGAAGAGGAAGAGTGTGGTTGTGCTTGAGTGTGGTTGGGATAAGCTCTTAGTCCCAATGGATTCACCTTGGATATATCGGGGGGTTGGGACATAGCTAAAGAGGATATAGCGAAAGTTTTCAGTGAATTTTTCCAAAAATGGTGTGGTTAATGCAATTATGAAGTGTACATTTATNAAAGTTTTCAGTGAATTTTTCCAAAAATGGTGTGGTTAATGCAATTATGAAGTGTATTTTATTGTGTGTTTGTGACAATGATTGAGAGAGATGCAACTCTTCATCTTTGCAATTGAGGCTGAAGTATAGCTAGGGTTTCATTTATTGCAGATGAGGAGGAGGAGGAGGAGGAGGAGGAGGAGGAGGAAAAGAGGATCCTCGGAAAAAAAAGGATGCGATCGCATGCTTCGACCTTTTAGACTGAATCCAAAAATAATCTATAAGAAACAATATCGTTTCATTGTTTAGGATTAAAAAAAGGTCTTGCAAATTAATTTTTTTCACTATTTAAGAGTAAAAAAGAAAAAAAACATGCACGTATTGTTTTTTCCAAGATGTATCTTATGATATGTATCTCTTGTCATTGTAACAATACGTTTCATCTAAGAAGCACGAGCATGGACACGGTCACAGACATGGGTAGGGTGTTCACCCTACCCTACGTGTAGGAATTATGGTATTTTATTTTTTTACTCGATATTTTACAGAAGAATTTTTTCTTGACTTACCCTATCCAATCAAGTACATTATTCTTACCTAAATTCCAGCCAAAAAAATAGGATAGGAAGTTGGGTGAACACATTTTTAAGTCATTGATTTTTGGATCATTTTAATAATTTAATTAAGTAACCTGCACTAATTAACTACCACAATAAACCAATAATACTAAAGAAAACACAATAAATTCGATAATACATAAACAATTATAATAAAACACAACTAGAAAGTCATAAACTTCAATACATCATATATATAAGAAAGCCATAAACATCAATAAAATTTTAAGGTTTTTAAATTTTTAGATTTTAATTTTTAGGGATTAACATATATATATATATATGTATGTATATGCGGATAGGGTAGAGTAGAAATACGAAAATTTTGTAGGCATTTCGCATTCCTATCCGATTTTTTGCAGAATACAAAAAAATCTTCTGTTGACTTACCACATTCTTTCAGGTAGTCGATCAATAGAGTCGGATAGGGTAGAGTAGGGTCGAAATTTGCGGGTAATCAGAAATTTGAACATCCCTAGATATGGGGCACGGATTTGACATGACATAGACATGCCGACCAGTGTTTTGAAAAGCTCGCCTAGGCGCTCGCCTAGGCGAGAAGCGAGGCGAGGCGAGCTTATCTCGCCTGGAGGACCCCAGGCGAAGCGAATGTGAGCGAAGCGAGAAAAAAGCGAGAATAAGCGAAAAAAGCGAAAAAGCGAACGCTTTATTATAAAAAGCGATTCTGCTTCACTTTTTTTTTTTTTTTTTTTTTTCTGATTACAGGTTAGTAGTCTATTTTATTTTTTAATCACTAATGACTTTTTTTTTAGACTATTGCTGGTCTATTTTTTTTTTTTTTTTATAAAACAATGTTTCGAACAAAACACATTCCTTTTTTTTCCTTGTGTTGCTGAATTCATTTAGAATATTTGTGGGATGTGGGAGTCAGGCGACTACACTGCATGACAATTATGATAAAAAAATAAAGCAGGAGTATCAGAAATGGGGGTAAATAATAAATTCTTCTACAAAGAAGTGTCTCTGATATGTCTTGGTTATACTTTTCCCTTTTCTTATATATATACAAATGGTACCAAAAAGTGGTCTATGCTTATACCATGTTTAATTATTTTAGTACATGTGAAATGTGCCTCTGTTCTGCTTTTTTTTATTCAGTATATAATTACATATGAAATTGTTTACAATTGATTCTGCTCCTGTCATGATCATTGTGCTTCTGTTTTTTTTTTAGCTCATTCTGCTTCTATTTTTTTTTTGTTGATTCTGTTGCTGCTTCGATTTTGCTGTCCTGTGTTGCTTTTGTTTTTTTTAATTGTCATTCTGCTTCTTTTTTTTTTTTTGCTAATTCTGCTGTTGTCCTGATTCTGCTTCTTTTGTTGTCCTACCCTGTCAATATGAAAATGTATACAATTGTTAGTATTTGTTTGAATTTAAATGTTTAAGTTATGACTGTTATTAAGATTTGAGATATTATTAGTGTTTGTTTTAATTTAAATGTTTATGGTTTTACTTGCATTTAAATATTTAGTATATATAAAATTAGAACTTAGATTGTTTAGAAGTAATTAAACTAAAATATATATTTTTTTTAACTGTTCGCTTTGCTTCGGTAAAGCGTGTCGCTTCGCTTCTCGCTTCTCGCCTAGGCGTTAGGAGCCTTGGTCGCTTCGGTTCGCTTTACGCCTTAAATAACACAGATGCCGACATGGTATTTTTCTAAAAAGTCGAGCATGAATACATTGAGAACACGTTGTATATAAAACATATTTTTATATGGTCAATACATATTTTATAGGCAATGAGTTCCCAGATTTACACCCAATACAAACATTAATTTGGCCTCAGTTAATGTGTAAGCCTAACCGTCCAAATTGAGAACAAAATAGATACACCTCATCAAGCCCATTACAAAAGGTCCGAAAAAGAGTCTAAAACCCCTTAGGTGAGTTGATTGGATGGTAATTTGGCTGACCAATCAATGAAAGACAAATGGCTGATAAAATATGATGAGGAGCTAATTTGATTACACGCACATCACCTAAAACAAAAATTGTACAAACACTAGTTGCTTTTTGTTCTCCTCTCTCGCTTTTTCTCTCTTTCTATTACCTCTACAACTTCTAGTCTCCCTCTCTCTCTCTCTTCTTATCTCTTTGTCACCGATCTAAAGTATGATATCTTCCTTCCAAAGTGGTGCTTCTTCGACAGGTCCTAAACACATGGGTAACGGCCTCTTTCTTTATCATATTCGACTTTCTCATGCGATACAATTTGTTTTCTCTGTTTTGTCAGATTTTGCCAGCAACGAATTGCAAACATGTCCCGGCATGTCGATGATGTGTCCGGACGTGTCTGAAATAATAAAAAATGAAAAGAAAATCCGGGCACTTGTTCTTGCACGTGCGACATGTGGCTAGACGTGCTCGAGTCCCAGACTTGTCGGACACCGGTACGTGAACCATTTTAGCAGCGCACCGTACGATCCTAACAATATTGGAGACTATTTTTTTTGGTAGGAAACAAACTTTCATTAATTAAATAGAAATGTATGACAGAAGTGGACAGGAAATCCACCCTTTGAGGTACATAAAATGAGAAAATACATCAAAGCTGACATCTTCCTCTAGATCCATGCTACAATCTAATCAATACTAAGAGAATAAAATGGGAAGCCAAAAAACCTTGTTCTATCTGGAAGAAACTCCACAGATTCTTTCTTCAAAACTTCTGGTATTCCTTTCCTCTAGACAATAATAAAAGTAGAGGCACCGTGCGTCTCCTTAGAATTCAAAGGAGAAAGCTGAGGCCTTAACCTCAAAAGTCAGGCCTAAACTGGTCCACTTTTAGTATGTTTTGGCTTGCGTGGAACATGCAATGAGACTATTGTTAATTATTTAATGTTTGATGAATTTTACTAATTTGGTGGCTTAAGTATATCCACTCCGTGCGTAATACATCTGTGTGAAATCTTCCACCTTTTTGAGCTTGAATTGTAATTTTGTATGTAGCTTATTGCTCTGAAGTTTTGCCTACAATTCCAATATCATTGTGCCTAAATTTGAATGGCAATCTCTTTATATCTAAATAACTAAAAGTGTCGTGTATATATAATAAGCCATTAATTTTCCTCTCTTATGCTACTTGCATTTCAGGTGGACACAATTTTGGATAAGGAAAACTTTACACTGGATGAGCTTCTGGATGAGGATGAAATAATTCAAGAATGTAAATCCCTTAATGGACGTCTTATCAATTTGTAAGGCCTCAAATTTACTGTGGTGCTACCATTTTCTTCACTATTACTTACTTCTAATATTTTAGGCTCATAATGGGCTTCTTTCCAATTTTTAATGCTTTTTAGTTCTCTGTCATATTAAAAATATACTGTCTGCTTACGGTTGTTTCTGTCGTCTTTATTTGATACCTGTGGTTTGTTTCTGTGCATGGTACAGCGTTGCTTATTGTATTTCAAGGATGGTTCCATAGGAGGAATACATCATAAGCAGGAATTCTTGTTTTTTGTTGATGCGAGAACCTGCGGCATTGTGCCTGAGGACATTTCCATTCTTGAACATCTATTTTTGCCGATATTTATCCTGGGAACTGAAGAAACTTTGTTTGACCCTTGAAGCACTGAATGTTCCTTAGTTTATATTATGACTGCTGATTCATCCTTTTCTCTTAGAAAAAATTGCTTGGACCATCTTTACCAGAAAATTGAGAAGCCCGATCCCTCCACTCCATGTTAAAACTATTTTACTATAATATCTTTGGGGTGGTTGTTAGGGATGCAGCCATGACATGTTAGCCCTTGGTTTTGGCACCAAAGCTGGGACTTAACTTTAAATGATGGAATGTATAAGCAATAAATCAGCTTGAGGTCCAAATTTATGTGGGAACTATTGAAGAAGTGCCATTGTTTATTGAGTCAAAAAGGTAGGAAACAACTACTGGTAATGCTTTGGTCGGATGACTTGTCCACCCTAATTGTATCCTAGTTCTGTGCTTGACATTTCATCAATAAATTACATTTCTTAACCAAAAAAAAGGAATCAATTGCTGGAGCAAAACCTTTTAGGCTGACTTGGCCCAGCCGGCACAAGTATTCTGTGTTGGAAGCAAGGTAAATTAAAACATGTAGATTGAGCTGATTGCAAGAGCCAGTACATTGTAGACCCTAGCAGTTGTTCTTGTAGGCGGGCTTGCAACTTTTTTGAGAACAGAAACTGAAGCTTAGCAAGCGTTTAAAGCCAGTTACTGTATGAGTTACTGTTGCAGAAAGGTGTGACATTCGTTCGTTTGTGTTTTACATATGATCTTACCACATAGCTGTTACTTTTATGGCCCCCACAACCTACCATGATAGTCCAGAAGACAACCTCAGGTTGCCTGAGGTTGCATTGTGCATTTGCATGATGTTTGTTGAAGTATTTGTTGGCTATGACATGGTTCTTTCTTGTTTCTCAATTGTTTTAAACGGATTTGATGCATTTGCATGGTACATTTTTTTTTTTTGTCTCTGTTCAACTCCAAAGTTGATTCTAAGATTTTTTTTTGCAAGTTTTCTAAGATTTTTTTCCTTCTTAAAGCATGTATAAGCTTCTAACCTGTGTTATGCAATTTCCTTACACTGGCCGTGTTGCAGTTTGCGAGAAAGAGCTCAAGTTGAACAGCTTATTCGATACATAGTGGAAGAAGCACCTGAAGATTCTGAAAAAAGCATTCCTTTTAAGTAGGTTACTGTGGATGGACTTGTTTCCTAGGTGCTCTTTTATACATCAGGATGCATTTTGTGATAGTTTCATGATTTCATTGTATCTAACATCTAACCAGCTTAATATAATATTTGTTATTTGATTGTATAATAGGTTTCCTTTTATTGCTTGTGAAATTTTTACTTGTGAAGTTGATATCATACTCAAGACGCTGGTAGAGGATGAGGAGGTGAGAAGTTATTGGAGTTTGTTTCCACTTTTTAGGTTCTTAGTTTGTCTCTTGACTTGAATCAATCTAGTCAATCAAAGTGGTTGTTCATTTCTGGTTGACAGTTGATGAACTTACTGTTCTCCTTTTTGGAACCTGAAAAGCCGCATAGCACACTACTGGCAGGTTACTTCAGCAAGGTATGGCTATAATGTTCCTTTGATACTTATATCTAACATCTATGTTTGCAGAACAATCACTTAATCGCTTAGAATTGAAGGGGATTGCTGTTATGCAATTTTTTTTAAGGTTTTCTGTTTCGTTTCCTTTTTCTGAAGTTATTGTTATATTTGTTTTTATATTAGTGTTTGATTTTCTGATTTTCATATGCTAGGTTGTCATATGCCTATTGTTGCGCAAGACCATTACATTTATGGATTATATTCGAGTAAGTCTGATTTGTTTTATCATTACTGAGAGAACCTATCTACTTGTGTATATGCCACACAAATAATCATGCGCATGTATCTTGGTAGTCCTTTATGAACCCTGGCACATTTACATTTGTGGCCTTGTGTAGGACCGATTACTGATTTTTGGGGTTCATTTTTCCCTATGTTAACAAAATATTGGATTAGGATAGCAGTTGTTGGATTACTAATATGTATTAAATGTAGCTAGTTGTTGAGAAAATGAGGTTATTCTGATTGATTTAGGATAGCGGGATATTTCATAAGTTTGCACTACTGGTATCTTTGCTATTTACTTTTAAGTTTGCCGAGTACATATTTCCAGTTTCTTTGGTTGTTAGATGATGCTAATTGCTAAATATTCCATGGTTTGCACAACCTTTTAATTTTTTTTTTTGTTTTTTTGTTTTTGAGCTGTGAATGCCATTGAGCTAGTATATACATTATGTGCTCACTTAGGTTCATCAAGAAATTATCCGGAGACTGGTTGATCTTATTGGAATTACATCCATCATGGAGGTTCGTTTTCAGCTGCTGTTTTCGTTGTTCCTTATTTGAAACCCTCTTGCTCATTCCTTCCTTGTTGAACAGGTTTTAATTCGTCTGATTGGTGCTGATGAACATCTCTATAGCAACTATGTGGACTCAATGCAGTGGTTGGAAGAGATTGATGTGCTAGAGATGATTGTGGATAAGTTCAGCTCATCGGTAAGTGGCATTCCATATCAGGATGATCTTGAATATTATAAACATCTGATTTTTAACAATTATCAAAACAAGAAAGAGAGAAGAGCGAATGGGAGAGAAAATATTATGGCCATAGTTGCCAAATTGCGTATCGGAAGACGTATTGTTTTTCAAACATTGTGTATCGTATCGTATCGTGTATCGTAACATACGCACAATTTTAATTTTTAAATAATTATTAATATAATATATATATACCTACCTTTGTAAAAAAGTTATAGACTCATAATAACATAGCATTTCATTAATATTTTACTAACTATTTAAGTTTTCAATATAGTTCAGTAATATCAAAATGCAAATACCTCTAATTCAAACTTCTAACATCAACGATTTGAACAACCTTAATATTAATCAAGAATTTTGAATTCAATTGAACAACATTAACAGTAGATTTTTTTTTTACCACAGAAATGAGGTTGTTTCACTGGCTAGTAATTTAAAAATAAGCCCTAGGATAAAACGATGTTATTTCAGCCCAAAAAATTTAAAAAAAATAAAAAAACAGAATCTTCACGTATCGTATCGTGTATCCTACGATACGGTGCGAAAATGATATAAAGACACGATACATATCGTTTTTCTGGTGTATCGTGACGTATCGTGCGATACTAACTATGATTATGACTACATTTGTCTGTGTAACTTCAAAATAAAAAGAATACTATGGAGGCCCTACGTATATAGTGGGGAAACACAAAATAAAGTAAACGACTAAACTACTCTAAATATTCAAATGCACTCTAACACCCCCTCTAACTTGGGATGTGATAGTTGAGAACGTCAAGAGTTTACCAAGCAAAAGAAGAAAGCACGCTATTGTGTGTGATTTCGTAAAGAAATTTGCTAACTATACAGTAGAACTATATAGTAGAAGGTAGAAAGGGAAGAGAGATAGTACCAAGCTGAAGATGATAGTGCACAAATTGGAAGTCAATCACAATATTCTTTGTACATTCATTAGACACCGAGTTGTGAGCAATCTAAATAGGGCTTGTGTTGTGTTGTCTCAATACATAGGTGTAAGAGTAGGTATAGGGATGCCAAGATCAGCAAGTAGCCAACATAACCGAAATATCTCAGCTGTAGTGGATTTCATACCATATTACTTAGCTTCAGCAGGTGAATGAGCAACAACAGTTTGCTTCTTGTTTTTTCTAGGAGACAAGGGAATCATCAAGAAAAAGACAGAAACTAGTAGGAGACTTGCAATTCATAGAGTCATCAGTCCAATTAACATCGAATAAGCTTTGAATTCCATAAACAAGGAGGAAGAAAATAAAATACTTTGATGCAGAGTGCCTCGAATATATTAAAGAATATGGAGAATAGCAGCCTAGTGAACAGTTGTAGGCAAGACAACAAATTGACTAACAACATGAATTGTATAATAGATATCTGGGTGAATAATTATAAGATACTAGACTCCAAACAATAGTACGGTAGAGAGTAAGATCTGGCAATAGAGTACCACCATCAAAAGAAGAATAAAGAGTATTGAGCTCCAAAGGTGTTTCAATTGTGTGATTATCTGATAAATGAGTTTGTTGAATAACATTCAATTCATATTTGGATTGAGAGAAGAGATAACATTTGGGAGAGGAAAAACCTTAATCCTCAAAAAATATTAAAACTGGTCTAAATCTTTCGTCTCAAAACGATCCCACAACTTATTTTTCAATAGTCGTATGCCACCTGTAATAGTCATATCATTAACATAAAGTAACTGAACAATGTAACTTGAGTAAGTGGACCGCCAAAAGAGAGCAAAATCATAATCATTGATACGAAAATCCAAGTCACAAACGACTAAAGAAAACTTGGCAAATCATACCTTGAGGCTTATTTAAGACCTTATAATACCTTTTTTTGAGTTTGCACACCTAACTAGGACTATGAGGTAATCCATTAGGAGGAGCCATAAAGGCTTATTCAATCAAATCTCCATTAAGATAGACATTTTTCACATCCATCTGAGAGAGACTCTATTAACGAATAGCAGCGACTGTACTCTTGAGTAATAGCAACTGTAAACAATGGTCATCTTAGTAACATGAGTAAATGTCTCCATAGTCTATGCCGTACTCTTGAGCAAGTCTTTGACTATCAATCGAGCTTTCTATCATTCCACATAATCACCAAATTTAGTCTTAATTTTATAGACCCATTTATTACCAACTGTGTGTTTGCTAGTGGGTAAGGACACCAACTTCTAGGCGTTAGTCTTATATAACACATCAAGCTCCTTATCTCCTCATCCATACCCTACTTTCAAAGAGGATTAAGAATAACCTCTTTATAGGAGGTAGGTTCAGAAGGAGAGTGTATAGAGGCTAAGAAAGAACAAAAATCAATAGAATAGCAAGATTTAGAGAAACTAAATCGATCTCGATATTTACGAGGTCACTAAGGATAACGAGGAATATGATCCACATTGGTAAGCCTGATTGAGTAACGATAGAGGAGGGAGTTATCTCATCTGTACAAGGGACGACTTAAGTCCAGCGTGCATAATTATGTAAAATTGGGGGCTGAGTGACAGACAAGTTAGAAGAGAAAGACACATTAGAGATAATCATATCACCAACATAAGTGTAAAAAATATTAGTTTGAAATAGATTAATGTAAATGAGATCAGATTTATGCAAATGTGAAGAACTAGATGAAATAGAAAAGAAGGGAATATGTTCTATGAAAAGAACATGACGAGAGATATAGAGTTTGTTTGCCACAAGATCATAGCAATAATACCCTTTTTGACCCTCATCATAACCAAGAAAGACATGTTGAGTTAAACGAGTAGAAAGTTTAGTACGAATAACACTAGGAAGCAAGACAAAACGTGTGCATCTAAACACATGTAAGGAGAATAATTAGGTGGCTTACCACATAGTTTTTTTAGAGGAGTGATTCTAGAGTTGATGATAGTAGGAATATAATTAATCAGATGAACGAACTGCTTTCCCTAAAAAGAACTTGGGACATTTGCGGATATTAATAGGGAGCATGCTGTGTTCATAGTATGTTGGTGTTTGCTTTTGCTTCACCATTTTGGTTAGGGGTGTGGGTATGAGAAGATTGACAAATAGTTCGTTAGATTTCAACAGATCATGAAAAAGAATTAAAACAATATTCTCCTCCCTAGTCACATTGAAAGCATTTAATATTAGAGGAATATTGAGTATGTATCATAACACAAAAAACAATGAATATAGAAAAGAATTCAGAACGATACTTAATTAGACAAATCCAACAATGTCTGGTATAGTCATCGATACAAAATATATAATATTTGGACCCTTCTTTTGTAGGAATAGGAGTAAGTCTCCATTTATCATAATGAACCAGTTCAAAAGATGCAAGAGAGTTAGTACAATTGCTATTGAAAGGTAATACAGTAAATTTAGCTAGCTTGCATCCACTACAATTAAAATGTCATGACAAGTTATCTAAATTACCAGTAGAGGCTAAGAACTTCAAACGGGAATAAGAAACATGACCAAGACGAGAATGTCACAAATAAAAACTAGAAAATTGTAAGCTCAAATAAAAAGAAGACAAATCAACAATGAAGCAGCCATATCTGACACATGCAACTCATTCGATGCATACCATACTGCCTTTCTATTGCCGGTCTTAATTAGCCTTGGAACGTGGATCATGCATAACATAACCAGAAGAAGAAAAGTGAGCAGAAAATCCAGAATGAAAAGGCTGAATAATTGAAATCAAGTTCAAATTAAGCTGTGGAATACAATAAATATCGGGAATAGTTAGTTATGGAGAAATAATAGACCTAACACCGGCTAATGACATTTGAGTACCATTGGCGGCAAACACAATAAAGAGAAGGTGGATGCAAATAAAGAAGAATCATTAGTCATGTGATGTGTAGTACTTGAGTCGAAGACCCAGATGGTTCAAGATATACCTGAATGACCCAAAGTGAACAACCCTACGGAAGGAGAAATTAAGAGAGTATTAAGCTGTTGAAGAATTTTTTCCAACTAGTCAACAATCATAGTCAATTTTAAATTAATAGGCTGATGAGAATCAGCATAACCACTTCCCATAATTGCAGCAAACAAAAAATCGAGTAACAACAATCAAATCACCTATACCAAATCCAAAACACAAAGCCCATAGTCCAATACAAGGGATAGCAACCAACAATTTCCAAGGAAATCAAAACCTGCAGGAAACCGACAACCCAAACCCTAATATAAGCATCGAGCAATAAACCAGCCAACAAATCAAACCAACTATCCTCCAAATCTCAGTAGCCACACCAAATCCTGGAGAATAAACCCCAGCAATAGATCAAGGACCCAATAGCAAATAATGACCCAAAAGATCAAGGCGGTTGACAATTTAAAAAAAAAAAAGAAGATTTTTCAAGAAAATAGGGTCGAAAATCTAGATGAGATTTCTTGAAGTTTTGATTGAATTCTCAGCCTCAAATCTCTCCTGTGGGGTGTGTTTTAACAGCCTAATAAGACAAACCAGAAAAACAGCCCAATAAGACACACCAATAGCCCAACAGCCCAACAATCCAATAGCCCAATAACACCAACCAAAATCTCTTTGAACAAGCAAACCAGCAACTTCAACAGCGAACCAGCAAACCTGAACAGATTGTGAACCAGCAAACCAGAAACACAGGGACCAACAACCTGAAACAGGAATCAGCAAACCAGAAAAACATCAACCCAAAGTGCAGAGGAGGATCCAACAGCCCTGTGTAAAGAATAGGTGTAGTCAAAGAAGAGAAAAGCCAAGATCTCATCCCTGCAAGTCGTGTTTAGGATCAAAACCTGCTCTGATACCATGTTAACAATGATCAACACAAGAAAGAGAAGAGAGAATGGGAGAGAAAATGTTATGGCTACATTCATGTGTGTAACTGCATAATAGTAGGGCAACACAAAATAAAATAAATGACTAAACTACCCTCAATATCTAAATATACTCTAACACTGATAAACTCTTTGAGCTTTGGTTGATTTTGAGGTCTTTGGCTCCGGCAGCTGTAATTGAGAAGCTATGGCTCCTTGATTTCATTGTATGTATAGATTGTTTCCACTCTGACCGAACCTTGGTGCCCTAATTTGTGTATGGGGTCCATGCACCCTCTGTCAATTAGCTGATTTGCAAGTTGCAACTTGACTGCGGATCCACCGTGCACTTGTTGGCTCGTTTTTTTATTGTGTGGATTGAATGGCAGTAAATTGAGTATGATTGGACTAAATTTTTTGAGGTTCCTGGGCTCCGGTGTGGCTATTTTCGTTCTAATTTGGCTTGACTTCAAGAGGTTTGCATGCACTTGATGGTTGCTCAGTTTGATATCAGGCTGTTACATGCAGCCTGTACATGATTCATCTAGTAGTAGGGTGTTTTTTTAAGTGAGAATGAACCTCAGGCCCTCAAGCATGCGGTGGCTTCTCTCTGCTAGGCTTTTTTAATGTTCATTTTATTGTTTATGCAACTTGCAAGTTTAATACCAGACATAGGACTCGATAGGATTCAGCTGAGTCGGATACAACTTTCCATTTTCTGTTTTGATCGATACAAGTTTAGTACAACCATGAGCCTCACTCTACTCGTGGAATATTCAGAGATGTCTTGGATGACTTGTCCGAGTTGTATGAGTTAATGATTTGCAACTCCGGAAGACAATTGCATCGCGTCTATGGCTCGGATCTTCTATCTAGCATTTTGTGCTAATTTTTCAATACCGACTTCCGACACAGGAATCAATCTATTTTAGTGCCCTTTGAGTCAATTTCAAATATTGCGACCTTAAACCATGGTATAGACGTGTGTATGGGAAAATTTAGATGTATGTGTGATATATATTTTTTATTTTATGTAGAAATTTTGGCAACAATTTGGCATAGATATTATAAAATGAGATGGGCATTCGCTTCCACTTGTCCTCATGAACTTGCACATTGATTTGTCACTTACTTCTAGACCCTTAATTGAGTGGGTCTGAGGAAGCTCTCTTTTTAAAAGGGGAATGAAACATGATTTATAGGGAATATAGATGGTGAAATACGTTTTCACAACCGATGTGGGATAAGTAAAAAAGACAAAAGAAAGACAATGTGTTGTCATCCCACATCGAATAGACAATCAAATGACCTCTCCCCTTTCTCTTATATAAAGAAATATCACTTACACCTTTAATAAGCTGTCTTGATGGGTTTTATTTTAGTGAGGCCAGTAGGCCTATGTAATAGTCCAACATTGTGCAACGACTCACATCTAATTAAGGATTATTGTTTGTTGAGCCTGAATTACCAACGCAAATTGGGTAAACCAATTTTAGCATGAGCTTATCCAAAATCAACTCGGGCAATACTTGGGTTGAGGATCTCGAGTTGAGGTCGAGTTAGGGTTAGGGTTAAAAATTTTATACCTAGGGTTGGGATAGGGTTGATCTCTCAACCTGCCCAACTTGCCCAAGTTGTACCCCTAGCCAGAGGAAGTAAACTTTCACTTTAAAGTCTAGAAACCGACCATATGCATCAGGTTACTGAATCAGGTACCAATGTGCTGGTCAGAATGGATTTGATCATTGTTGCACAAACAACAATTCTATTGATTCACCTTGAATGCTGGAATTATATTCTACTATACACCTTATAAATGCACGAACCCTGCTTGTAACTTGGTTAAACCTTTTCTTAAATTTTGACTTATTGACGTGTGAAATTGAAAAGTAAATAGTTCGTTAACATGATTATCACAGGATTGTCCTGAAGTGCATGCTAATGCAGCAGAAACACTTTGTGCCTTAAGTCGATATGCTCCCCCAGTATTAGCTGCTAAAATCACCAGCCCGAGGTATTATCTATTTCTTGGTCATCTTGATAGGAAGTAGGCAACTGATATTTTTCAACCTTTTTCACATTATTTAACGAACAATGCTTTGTTTTCTGTGCTTTCACAGTTTTATAGGAAGATTATTTCGTTGTGCTTTGGAGGACACATGGACAAAATCTGTTTTAGTTAACTCATTGTCTGTATGCATATCGTTGTTAGACCCAAAGAGGTTGACGTTGGGAACATATTATATGTACAACCGCCAACTCACTCCTCAATCTGTAGTAACTGCCAATCCTGAGACCATAGAAGGCATGCTCGAGAGCCTTGGTAAGGTTACTTTGATCGCAATGTAATGAAGCTATTGTTTGTACTTCAAACATTCTATTCCCCAGCCAATTGCACTTTTTTTGGATGATACATGCAATCTTCTTCTTCATTTTTTGGGTATGTTTTTCCCATGCTCGTTCTTATCTATATTACTGACATCTGTGATTTTTGTATTATTACTTATATTCTTAATTATTTTGTCAACTTCCATATTCCTTTGATATCCTATTAGAGGACAAATTCTAACACTCCTACTAGGCCTCTAGAATGTATCTCCCAGAGGTTATTAGTTGCATTCTAATTTTTGACCGTATGTTAAATCTTAGGTAATTAAACTCACCTACAACTCAACCCTACTCAACAAAGACTTGCCTCAACATTTTTGCGGTTGATTACATGAATCTGATTTGCCATTATGCTACCTTGGTGCATTAACTTTTTAAAATTATTCATGTCATTATTTTTTACAATTGAATCTGTAAAGAAGTAAACTTAAATCTAGTCACTATCAAACAACATTACACCAAATTTACAAGTACAAATATTCAAAAAAGTTATTTATAAGATATTAATTTTTAATTTATCTTTTGTGGTACAGTAATGACAATTTTTTAGATCCTCGCAAAAAGGAGTCTTCTTGACTGATGGTTTTGAAGTATTGAGGCTTATTAGCAAATGGTTAAATATAAAAAAAATTAAAACTATGCCTCAAAATAATTTATGTACAATGTACATTTGCTTTAACTAGTACTAATAAATATACTTCTTTGGTTGCTAGGCATGGTCTTTAATTTTAGTTTCATGTTAGATTCAGTTTTTTTCCCTTATTTTTAGAAAAGTAGTGATTTGAATCATGTCTCATGGTCTATGCTACATCAAGGAGATATTCTAGAACTGAAAATTACTTGTTGCAACTTTGAGATATTTAACATTGAGGCTTTATTGAAATTCGGCCTGGTAAAATTCAAACCAGATGGCAGCCACTTTGTCCAAATAATACCAAAGGGTAGGTGTATTAGTTTATTGCGAAACAGGGGCCAATTGGTTCAATGATTAAAATTCGGCTCAGTAACGTTGACATTGTGGGTTCAATCTCTAAATCAGTCACTTTATGCAAATAATGTCAAATGTTAAGTTTTTACCCCGTCTACCCCCCTTTAGAGTGCATTAATGGGTATTAATTTGGGAGATATTTTTCTTTTTGGCAATAAGATTATTTTAATTTTCAGAAAATATTTATTCTGATACAGTTTACTCATGTTTTATTTCCAACCAATGCAAAGCAGTATAAATTATAGTAAACACCTTTCACTGGTAACAGGCTGTCGATGATGACATAATATAGACAAACCTTTGCTTTTGCATCTTCACTCTCTGGGTAAACCTTGTTGAGCCAATGATCTGTGTTGTAATCGGTGAGTTCTGAGCTGTTTCTTTAAAGTCATGCGCACAAGGTAAGGCATTCAAGTCAAGTCATAGAGGGGGAATAAAAACTTACAAACTGTTTAATGCATGTATCAATATTAGAGTAGAAAGGTCGTCTAACTCCCCCAAACACAAGGGGGCGGTCACTACTCTCAGCCTATCGTAACAAGGAAACCAAACTCCTTACCAGAAAAGCATTATCTTTTCCCTAGAACAATAGACATTGGGACAACAGGAGGCTCTAGAGATCTCGAACGACACATCGTAATTTAGGCTAACCTAGCGTAGCATCAGAGAAACTTTAGTCATATCATAACCCATGGTTGAAGAATGAGGCGATCAAGAATGTCCTCCCCCTTGAACTAGATAAAATGAAAAAGTTTGTAAGAATAATTTTGAGGGTCATGCTCGAGTTTTGTTGACATTGACATGTATATGTGTAGGTTATTGGGTACCGCATTTGACTGCCACATCTTTTATTCTCTCTCAAGTCCTTGAGCAGGACTCAACCTAATTGTGCGAACTGTGAATATGTAGTAAAAATATTTCTTGGCGATTGATTGTGTCTGTGTAACTGTTTGTAAATGGTTGCAACATATATCTTTTAGGTGGTACCCATTGTCTTTTGAGTTTCTTTCTCACTATCTGGTCAAGTTCCTTATAGAAATTGTTTGTATTTCGGCTTCTGTACCTATGTTTATTGATGTTTTGGTTAAATCTTCAGTTTCTTTTCATAATTCTGATATGGGCCTTAGGATATAGATGTGCGTTGCACTGATGATTGAACACTCTTTATTGTTTTACTGAAAAAAGGAGGTCCCATTAATTATCGAAGTTGATGGAGGCTCTTTTTGCTGTATTCAATCACCTGTAAAGCAGGGGGAACACTGGATTGGGGCTTGTCTCAAAGGCAGGGCCTCACAAATGGCGATTCGAGGGAAGGCCCTTAAAGTAGTAGGACAGGTGTTTCTTCCTGTACGGTGTCATGTTGACAACATGCTTTGATTCTGTCCTCTGCTTGGGTGGATGCTAATCGTATGAAATTGTTGCCTTGTGGGAAAGAAATGATAGGGTCGATTGCAGCTTACTAGAATATTCATAAAACACAATCTTACTTTATCATAGTCATCTGGAATGTTACATAGATTATTTACTACTTAGATTTCATTTTTACTCAATACATTTTAACAAATGGATCTTTATGCACTGTTTGTCTTGGGGACAAGTGTATGATTTGAATTTTTTCTTTTAATGATGGCAAAGGACTTAGAATCTTCTTTTGATCTAAGTATGTTTTGCACATTTAAAGGTTTAAGGAGTTGAATTTGGTCTCATTTACTACTGTGCCAGGCTCGGAAGGATCAATTTTGGATGGCTATTGGCTCTGTAAGGAGATCTATGAGCGGATTGCTTGAGAGCTAATGCATCTAGTTTGAGGTCCTCAAGTGCAATGGCCTCACATGCAGGAGCAATATTAGCAGAAGCTAGCATTATGATGACTTTGAGGCGTTGATTTATATCATACAACTATCCAAGTGCACCCTACCTATGCATATTGGAGATCTATATCACAAAATATATTTTATTGAATGGAGAAAATATTGGTTTTTTAATCGGGAAAAATTTAATCAGTGTTAAAGGAAGGTTTTTTTTTGACCAACAAGAATGGACTCTGATTAATACTGGAAAAATATTATAGGGGGCAACTGGGCAAGTAGTCGATCAATGAACAATGAAGAACAGAAAATAAAAGGGAAAACGCAATAAAGGTACAAGATACATTTCACATAAGGATTTCGACTCTGCCCTAAAAAACAATGGAATTTTCTCAAAGTGAGGAGACACCAAAATCCAAAAAGAAGCCAAGAAACAAATTCTATACCATTAGCTGTCTTCCTCGTTACACTTATCTTTGACAATCTTTACATTCCTTTCTAGCCATAAGACTCGAGAAATAGCTGACACTACACATTTCCTAAGTGGTTGAGCTTTTTTACTCTATCGATAGTTATTAGGTGACACCCATTGTACATGTCACCTGATAGGAAGACAACCGTGGTAAAGCTGTATATTGTGTGTGCACATTCGCAGTCCACATAGCAAAGCATCTACACTTTGAGTAACATATATCAAACTAGTTTCCTGGGTCTACTTCACGGAAATTCTGCATCCTTTTATGTGCACATGGGTTTATGAACTTCAACTCCTGTGTGGTCTGGTCTGATCATTTGCATGTTGTTTTTAGTCTGCCATGTCCTAGATTATGCCATATTGGTTAAAGTTGATTGAATTGAGGTTTTGTTGGAAGATTTCCTTAATCATTAGTTTGCAAATCCGTTTAATATTTTTAAAATTTTGGGAGAAACCTGTATGTTCCAAGAATTTATGACAATAGAAGAAACCAAACATTATTTTGGTTGTACTGTGCACAGGTGATTTACTCAAGCTTTTAGATGTTTCATCTGAGGAAAATAGGTTGCTAACTACATATGGCAAGTTGCAGCCCCCTTTTGGGAAACATCGGCTGAAGGTATTCCTTGTACTTTGCCTTGTTAGAAAGAGTAATTGAATTTGTATTTGTCGGAGAAAAAATACCTCCATGCCTGCATAGAGTCCACCATGGCTGGGGCATTGTGCACTGGGTTGCCATTTATCTGTCCGAGAAAAATATTGTCTGCTAAGTATATTTTCCTCCTTTATTGACTTTGCTTGTTCGAAGTGGCCAAATTACATGAATGTTTTTGGTTAGAGAGAGAAGTTTATTTATATCACTTATTAATTAATGAACTTGCAAGCAACCTATTAATTTTTCTCAATTTTTAAAGTGCTCTTGGCATCTGTATCCGCAAGCAAAAAGGGCCTTCAAGGAAGGAGTAACAAATGTTATGAAGAATTATCAATCAATTTTTTTGCTCTTTGTGACCCTTTCCTCGGGTTCCCTGTATGTCATAAGAAGAATGTAACAAACAACTTGTTATTCAATACTGATTGTTGATTAAATGGAACTCTCAGATTATTGAGTTCATCTCAGTCTTAGTGACTGTCAGTAGTGAAGCTGCTGAGAAAGAATTGATACGCCTTGGTGCTATAAAACACATATTAGAATTATTTTTTGAGTAAGTGTCTCATTCCTTTTTCCCTTATTCAGTTAAATTTTATACTGGGAAACAACGGTATTCTTGGTGCCAAGACTTGGTTTTATTGCCTCTGCAGGTACCCGTACAATAACTTTTTGCATCACCATGTAGAGGACATAATAGAATCTTGCTTGGAGAGAAATAATGCTGCACTTACTGAACACATTCTTAACGACTGTAATCTTGTCGGGAAAATTCTTGAAGCAGAGAAGAATTTCACGTTGTCCACTGACCCAAACAAGGTACTGATCAGTTTCTATGATATCTTCAGTTGGGCGCGTGTATTTGTGATGTAATTTTTAAGCTCTGTATTGGTGTATTGTTGTTACTGCCTTTTCTGATGATTTGTTCAATTCCAGTTGTTATGGTCATGCTTTTCTACTTCAAATTTCATAAATGAAATCCTTATGATAGTTGACTTTGTTGATGTGTCTTTCAGCCAACTGTCCCTGCTGATGGGAGATCACCACCCAGGATAGGGAATATTGGACACATTACACATATATCTAACAAACTTGTTCAACTTGGGAAAAATGACAATTATATACAGGCATATCTACAGGTATTTTTTTTCTACCCTTCTCCACATGTTCCCATTGAACTGCTAGACATTTTAATGTATTGTCTGTGATTTTGGACAGGAGAATAGTGAGTGGATAGATTGGCATACAAATACCCTACTCAAGCGCAATGCAGTAGAAAATGTCTACCAGTGGGCATGCGGGTGTGTGATCCTTAATTACAACTGCTGTTATTGTGTTTTTTACATCAGCAGTCAATTCGCAATTTGGTTTTCCTAATGGATGATCTGATAAATGAGATCGGTGTATTTGACTGATTGTTAGGGGCCTTATTTTCATTTTCTTTCTCTTTTATAAATGATAAAGATTGGAAACTGTGGTGGTGATCACTATAGAACTAAACCAAAGCCAGCTACCCAAATTAACCCCAGCCCAAGCAAATATTAACCCCAACCCAACAGTTAATCAGCCCAATAAAGTCCGACCCAACCCAAATTTGTGAAAATTCTCCTCAAGCCACATACTTTTCTGCAATTACACATACATCCCACACAACTTTTCAGCAACTATGTATTTGACCCCAACAGTTTCTGGAATTACATATTTGATTCTTAAAGTTTTCTAAACTAAAGATTTAATCACAGAAGTTTTTGAAATTATAGTTTTTTTAGATCATCAAGATGACCTCTTACGGCGAATTAAATGTCAAAGTGGAGGCTTTATCCCAAGCACACGTTGATTCAAAAAAGGCCATGAAGGATGGGATGAATTCACACGAAGAGTTCATAGTATCACTAAAACCCTTAGGGGTCGTTTGGTTGCGGTACAGTGTGGATTACATAATCTTAATATATTAAAATTCTTTAATCTAACCTTATACTGTATTTGGTTGCAAAAAATACTCTATGTTATATATAGAGTCTTATTTCAAATGCTTATCCATATAATACACAATATCCATAGATTCCATACTAATGAGCCAATTATAATACCACCTGGAGAGGTGGAATAGTCTAGTTCAAGTGTACTAAGTTATAAATTTAATATTTTACTCACTAATTAAACAAAAATATTAATAACTAGACAATATTGATGATTTTTTGGTCAATATATAATTAGTACTCTATTATCCCAATCTTAATTCAGTGTTTTACCAAATATTGGATTACAATGCTTAGTATTTTTATCTCATATCTAATCTTGTATTTTATCCGCTTATACGGAATTCGTATGTATTACTTAATACAATCAAATAATACAATCAATTCTTTTACAGTACGGTAACTAATCGAGCCCTTAGATAAGAAGGTTAAAGGAGTTGAGAAGAATGCATATATTGATATATCTTGTTCAGCTATCTATCAACAAANGTTAAAGGAGTTGAGAAGAATGCATATATTGATATATCTTGTTCAGCTATCTATCATCAACAGATCTTTGCCCAAGCTTTAGCTTGAAAAAATCCTAGATTGTTGGATGTTCAGAGAGGGGTTAAAGTAGATGTTGGTGATTTTCATAAGTCAATAGGTAGTTACACAACCTCAAGAGTTTCTTTGGATGGTATCGTCATCAATGAGTGAAAGATGTTCTTCGCGGTAACCACATTATGGTTGTAAGAAGACTTTGGTGGGTGAAGTATCAACAAACTCATTTTGATGTCAACAAATTATGGGATGACATGAAGACTAATTTGAGTGGATACTTCGTACTTCCTAATTATAAGCAATGAGTTTATCTATAGTTTACACAATTGTCTTAGGGAAGCATGTTTGTTGAGGAGTACGGAGAAGGCATGGGACTCTATCATAGATTTAGTTGCAAGTCGTCAACAATTAGCTTGCCATAGTTATTGTTGCCGCCCGTTTACCGGTGATTATACTTTCTGGGATAACCGGCAGCTAGTTACCTATATGCGTTGGAAGTCTTTGTTTGCTTTATTGAGCTCTGAAACCTGCCTTTGTGTATTCCTTCGTCGACCATCTGAGAAAGATTTTTTTGGCTTTCTTTCTTTGTCCCGGTATTTCTTGTTGGCCTGTGAAGGGAGTCCCAGTTGACTAGTCAGACTATTTCTTTACAACATGACCAATTCAGTTTTTGTTGCTTATCTGATAAAAGATGAGTTTAAAAAGTAGATTTCTATGAGATTATTCATGGTGCCTACATCCCAAAGTGAAAGAACTTTCGTTGATGCAAGTTAAGGTAAACTCATTAGTAAACCAGAATAGAGTATTTTTATTCCAAATAAACCATTTCAGGCTAATGCCACTTCTTCTTCTCAGGGTAGTACTGATCTTGAGATGTTTTAGTTGCCATGGTTTTGGTTATCAGTCTTTTCAATACCCTAAATAATTTGTTGTTGTGATTGAAAAGGAAAATTCCTTGGCAAATAATGAGTTTGATAAGCCAGAATTTGAAACAAAATTGAATTTTTTTTTAACATAGGTAAGGTTGATTTTGATGATTTGGATAATGACCATTTGATGGAGATTATCTCTCTATTTATTACTAGTAGAGAGGTTGCTAATTGTGAGCATATTCATAGAGGGAACATTTTTTAGACCAGAGTTAATTGTGAAGGACAATTTTGCTCATTAGTGATTGACATCGGAAGTCAAGGTTCGAAGTATTGTCATAAGACTCCGTCAAGTCATATCTGCCTTGGCCACCTCACATTTCGATACCGCTACACATTACGAGAATATCATGAAACTCGTCTGACTTAGTGCTAACTTGGTCATGACTCGAAGGTATTAACTCTTAGAGTCAAAGTCAAATTGTTTGACTCGGACTGAGTCAACCGTGATACCACTAAGTCGATCTGCAACTCTCAAACAAATAACAAAATACAAAGAAAAAAATAAAGGGAGATGACCTAGTTGCAGTGTGTCTAGTCGGTTCGATCCATGTATGAATAAACCAAATGAAAACGGAATGAGATGAAGTAAAAATTTAAGACCTATCTTTTCAGAAACCACATGCAAGATGCAACTCATGAAATATTAAACCTTAATTCAGGAACTCTTTTCTTCTTCTTTGTCTCCCGCTGCAAGATGCAGAGGGCGAGCCTCATCTGTTTGCTTCCTAGCAATGAAAACCTCCATTTGATTGAAAGTTTTCGCTCTCTCTTTCTCTCTCTCTCTCTCTATTCTATCACGTCTCTTGACCAAGTGTTTGATGGTGTAAAGACCCAACTATTATAAATAAACAAAAACTTTATTTAACTATCAAAGACCCACTGTTATAAACCAAGTATTATAACTCATTGTTATAATGTGTTATAAATATAATACAATTCTATTTTAATTGATATATAAATAAATTTCTTAATTAATATTCAAAAATTAAATGATTTAAAAAATTTATTTCGATTTATGTACATATTATAAATGATACTTGGAGCACTATTGGTGATAAATCTTTTTGGTAACACCCTTATATTTGATTTTCACTATGTTTAATGTGTTAGATGATGTACTTTAAATATCTTGTGCATAGATGATGTACTTTAAATATTTTGGGCCTTCTCTATAGCATTTTTTGCATATAGACCAATACCGCTTTGAGACACTGCGATCGATGTATATCAGTGCGCTTTGAGTCGATGACCGATACTGTGACCTTAAACCATGCTGGGAGTTGCATAAATATGATATCGAAAGTTGTTGTGAAGAAATTGAATCTGAAAGTTAAGCCACATCTGGAACCATATCACGTGACATGAATTACTAATACCAAGTTGAAAATTGATAAGAGATGTTCAATTGCGTTCACTATTGGAACACTTTAGAAGATGTTCATGTGTGATGCATAACCTCTTCAACTTTGTCATATACTTTTAGGGCGTGCTGGACAGGGAGAGGATCATGATGCATTTTATTATTATAGCTAAAAGATATACATATTTACTTGTGCTACATATACGCATACAACACAATTGAAGAAGACTTCATTATAATTTGGAGAGTTTCACCATCTAATGATATTCTTGGCCCTCTTCCTCACTCATCAAAGTTGAGTTCTTTTTTGCTGAGGGGAATTGATGGCACAACTATTGCGTGCTTGAACCACTATAATTGATTTTGGAAGCCTAGACAGAAGACTAAAAATTTTTGGTTCAAAGAAAAATGTGATTGGTAGTACCATTAGGGGTAGTTTTCTTATTATTTATTAGATTATTTAATTAGACCATATTTGTTTGAGTAGTAATGTTTTAGTAATTTGAGTAGTGAGAATTTGATTAGAAAACTATTATAGGATTTTAGTAAGAAAGTGAGTTTCGTTTTAGTAGGAAATTTAGACTATATCTATATTGATGCAATCCCTACTATTTCGTTAGGTGATGGTAGTGAAGATTGTTCTATGTGGAGGATTTGAGTGTTTTTTTGACCTAATCTTTTACAAGGGATTGCTATCTCTTATTCTTTTTTCTTATCCTCTTGCTGAATGGCTTAGATTGGTATTAGTATGGATACGAAAAAATAATTCTATTAGATTGAATACTATCATTCCATTCAAATATCAGCTAGTGATTGCGTCCTCCCCAGTTCCCGTACTGCATCGTCCTCTCCTCATTTTGATTCACCTCTTTATTTATTTGAGCGGCATTCTGGCATGGCTTCTCTCATCATTGTTTTTTTTTCCTATAGATAATTGTATCAGCATAAAGCTAGTCATTATTCTCAAATATTGCCAGATTTCAATTATAGAGCCAATCATGCAGGATTGCCATTGTAAAACAGTATTATCCCTGGGTTGTTTTGGAAGTGGTGTAGCATACAACTTATACCTTGCCTTTTTAAGTGGATGCCTACGTCAGATGTGGTTGGAGACACTAAGAATAATGGACCTACAATGCTAGTGAGCTTGTCATTTTTCATTTGTCTATGCATGTCGTGTTTGGTTATTGTTTTGTGTGGGTTACTTGCCATTTACTTTTTGGGGTTTTCAGTTTCTGTTTTTGCCATGGCTCTTTTATTTTTTATTTATTTATAGGAAACAATACTATCTTATTGATTTCAAAAATAGTACATCAATGAGTTAAATAGGATGGACAAGAAGATGTCCAGCCATGAAATGGAGGAAAAAACGAAATCAAATAACATACTATTTTTTTTTTTTTGCCGTGGTTCTATAGTGGTTCTTTTGGCATTTCTAACCTCTTTCCCTTCCTTTCATTAGCAAAAGTAATTTTTTTTCTACTTGTTGTAGAGGTAAAGAATTTATGGAGATAATTTGTAGTGGGTTAAAGGCTAGCCTACACAAGTTGGAGTTTCGGGATGGCAATATGTTATACTAGTTGCAAATTGCTAGAATTTTGTCCTTGGAAGTTCATATGTCAGGGTTTACCTCGTTTTTCCAATTATGTTAAATTTGTTGTTGGGAAGGCGAANTGTTATACTAGTTGCAAATTGCTAGAATTTTGTCCTTGGAAGTTCATATGTCAGGGGTTTACCTCGTTTTTCCAATTATGTTAAATTTGTTGTTGGGAAGGCGAAAAAAGATTAGGTTTGGGAGGATGTTTGGTGGGTTGATTCTTCTTTTGTTTCTTTGTTTCTTTGTTTAAATCGTTTGTTGAGATCCCATAATGTATCCATTGCTGACATAGTTTCCTCTTAGTTGTCCCCAACTTGTTGGAATGCTGATCTCTGTAGGAAAGAAATTGAATGCTACAGAAAATTTTGAGTTCTCTTCTCTTTTGGGTATTCTTGGTAATGTTGTTATGAATCAATCTTCTTTGGATAGAAGAAGATGGATTCTATCTGCATCGGGGGAGTTT
This sequence comes from Ilex paraguariensis, assembly GCA_963454935.2. Lineage (NCBI taxonomy): Eukaryota > Viridiplantae > Streptophyta > Magnoliopsida > Aquifoliales > Aquifoliaceae > Ilex > Ilex paraguariensis. The sequence goes on from CAUOFW020001258.1 coordinate 625,361, forward strand.
CCTTGTAAATCCTTTTTTGACTCCTTGATTGGTAAGCCTTTTCTTCTTTTCCTTGAGTCTTCAATCATGATTTGGAAAGTAAAGGCACCTTTAAAGGTTTAAGTAACACTAATGCATTACTTCAAAAAAGGAGTCCATCATGCTCACCTACAAGCATCCTTTGTAAGAGGGATGCTGAATGTATGGACTACTTGTTCTTATATTGCTCCTTTGTCTCTTAACTGTGGAATGGACTTAGATTGTTGGGATTCCTTGGGTGATTTCAAGAAGTTGCCGCAACTTGGTATTTATTATGAATTTCAATGGCTTGGGTTATGGCAATAAAGCCAAGGTCTTATGGAAATGTGCAGTGTTGGCTTTGTTTTGGGTAGTATGGTTGGAAAGGAATTCTAGGATTTTTTATGACAGGGAGTCCCGTTGGGAAGATTTGCGAGGTAAAATATCATTATTGGCTTCTCTTTGGGCTTCAACTTGAAAATATTGAAGGGATGCCGATGTTCTTGATTGAAGATCACTGACTCAAGTGTACAAAGAGTGTTGATAAAAGGCTTTTTTTCTTTTCCTTGAAATTTTTTTTCCTTTACGATGATTTTTAGTTAAGGTTTTCTCTTATAATGCTATGCTGTTTCTTATCATAAACCAAAGCTTGTGTATTTCCAATGACTTCTTTGTGCAAGCTTAGCCAATTAATCATTGTTTTCAGTGTTCCTAGGTGGATATTATTTGCACTGATATCAAATTGTGAAAATTCCATGTCTTTTGGACTTGCAGTTTGTTATTATGCCTTACTTCGGTTATCCTGTTTAATATGACGGGGTTCATATTTAAAAATGCCTGATGATACTATACCTTGTTCAAGTTGGTATTTGTTTTGCTTTGATTTTGTTAGTTGTTTTGTATGTTTCAAACATGGTTTCATTAACTCTAACAGGAGGCCAACAGCACTACAGGATCGGATGAGGGATAGCGATGATGACAATTACCAAGAAAGGGATTATGATGTTGCAGCTCTAGCAAACAATCTAAGCCAGGCCTTTCCATATGGCATTTATAGTAATGATTATATTGATGAGGTGCTCCTCATCACTTTATAAACTACTTAATATGTTCGTTAATTGTTTTGTTCTATTTATCTTATCTATATAGGTTTGGAATTGGAACAAAATGAACTGTTGAAGAAGAAAAAGCAAAACATGGAATATAGATGCCTATGTGTATGGCCTAGGGATAGAACTGTAAAGCAAGGATGATTACTATGGAGGTGAATCTCCTACAATGAGAAATGCTCTCCTGAATCCATGGCCTCTCTATTGGCCGTGGTATCCACCTTTGGTTTGGAAAATTTAGAAACAAAGAGAAGGTACTAGATGGATAAAGTGGGAGATACAGAAGTCCACAAAAATAGAGGTTTTGGCACACTAAGGTTTCCTAGGATGGAAAGTTCCAATGCTAGTGAATAATCACCCTGGTTGCGCTGACCTCCATGATGATGACTTTTTTGTTTTATTCGAGAGAAAGCAAAGAGCTGAAGACTTTATTTTGGCTACATGTCCAAATATAAGATTTGCTTCTTGAAGGATCAATTATTTGATCCGAGTATGAAGACTGTGGGATCTTATCCCAAAAACCATTCCATCTCAAGAAGAAAATGAATCATCCTTCTATTTAATAAGCCTCTATTATGTTAGGTCATGCAATTGTAAACCACTGATCTTGATAAATAAAGTCTTCATCCTACTCCACATCGATGCTTTGTTCAAAGAAATCCCCTGGTGTCAAGTATGTGGTGCTTAAAAGATAGAAAGGACATAAAATGAGGAAGATACTGTCAGACCTTGGGTTTTTATTTTTTTCTTTATAGTTTATAACAATAAACTTCTCTTGTCCTCAAATTCATCAAATTATTCCTTACTCTTGTCTTAGAAATTCTTATTCGAGACAGATGGAAGTGCCAGTTGCATGTTTGTTGCTGGGCATGAATGTCCAGCAGTTTAGTGGAGTTGATTTTGCTGTGAGATAGACCAGGTTTGGAATTTCAAAAGAAAAGGAGAATGGGGTACTGAAGAGAAGCTTGAGAGTAGTGGAAGGACTACATGCAGATTGTGTGAGTATAACTTCCAACTGGTGGGAAAAAGTAGATTAAAATTATTCAAACTTAGGTTTACGATTTCGCCACTAAATTTGTGGTGTCTTTCCATATAATGAAAGCATTTTTGGTCCTGCAAGTGAGGGCAAGGACATCAAAAGACCTCCTTATTTTGTAAACAGTATAGATAACCACAAATTAGGCAAAAAAAAGCATAATTGAAGAAGAAAAAGGAGATATGAAGATGTAGAAGAATCAAAAAGAAGAAACAGTGGGAATGACAATCTCTTAGACAAAGTGTTAAGGCTGCAACTAATGCTCAGTAGCTCACGTGGTGAGCCATTGCATTAATATGAACAATTACTGGTTACAGGGCTTGTATAATATTCATTGCTGCAAGGTATTACACTACTACTTAGGAACTTACCATAGTACTGTTACCAACTTACCATAACTTGGCTGCTTTTAGATTTACAACTGTAAAAGATAAAGCCAAACTGTATGACTCTAATTAAATTAATTGAACAGCTTATACATATTAGGGAAACTTTTGCTTGGTATTTTGTGATTGGAATGGGACTAAAAGCTTTACTTTTTGGCTTCCAGTAAGCTAGGTTTTCTCTATCCGAGAAATTGCTACCACATCAATTCCTCTCTTAAATGAGAGATCATAGAACAGATCTACTAACAATAAGTTTAGCAGCAGTGAAGAATTTGTAAGATTGCATCACTTTAGAAGTTTGGTAAAAAGTGCCTAAAAGGGGCCACAACCATTTCATGTGACATATACAAAAAGATCACTGAAAGATAATAGAAGTATAACTACAAAATCCCCGAAAACTCGAGAAAAGAAACTATTGAACTCGATGCACCTCATTGAGCCATAAGAAAAGAAAGGAAATGAAAAGACAAAGCTACAACATAGAAAAGTCCTCGAATTTGAAAGGCTTACTAGTTCCAGTCAGACCATCCTGCATCTCTTTCTTGACCATGGACCCTTTCCAACAGCATAACAAAGCGTCCACAAATTTTGGCATTTCTTACTCGATTCAAAAGAGTACATGCAAGTCTAGGATGCACGGATACAGGTGTCATATCTGGTATGATATAGATAAGGGGATATGACAAAGTTCGAAAATATAGGACACGGGTATGAATATTAAAATAATATAATATATTTTTTAGATAATAATAGAGTTATAATATATTAAAAATAAAGTATATATTATATAATATTAATAATAAAACCTAACAAATATTAATTTTTTGATTAATATTGAAATATATTAAAATAAACATCCACCACTTTCATCAAACATTTTTACATCAATTAACATTTATATATTTATAAGTTACATAACAAAAAATATATTTTAAAAAATAGAAGTTACACTTCTTTTAATAGTTAACAACCATTTTTTAGGGAAAAAAAAAGAAAATAACTTCTTGGCAGTGTCTTAGGCGTGTTCTGGCCGTGTTCAACTGAGTTCACTATTCAAGACGCTTTTAGCCGTGTCTGATATATGTTCGACACTGCCACGACACCCCTTGGGGAAGTATATGTGCTTCCTATATGCAAGTTGTGAGCTTCTCTATCTTGACTTTTTGCAAGACTTAATTTTGACTTGCACAAAGTCATTGCTATAATGGTGAGGGAACAAAGAGTTGGATCTGTTTTTTGTAGGTTCTTCCAACATTAGCACCTCGAAGTATAATTGTGCAATTTGTTTTTTAGTTTCGATTTTCAAATTTTCTTTTATTGCATTGGGAGATGACTCGTAATGCAAGCTTTTCTCATTAGCTCAACTAGCTTGAACTCGTACTTCATGGAGACTGGGTCCTTTGATGTCAATGTAGTAGGTATCCTCATAATCAAACTGAAATTTATGTAACGATTTGAAATTCAGGGTATGTTAAAGAATTTATGCTTGTTATTTTTACAAGCAATTCTAGTGATTGAATGTCATATGATGTTTACTGTGATTAGTGAAAACAGTAATGATTTTCATCTCTCCCGTGTATGCAATGGAAGAGAGGAGAGGGGTGGGATATTTGGTCTGGTGTCATGTAAACTTGGTCAAGTTTTCCAACTTGCTTTTTGTCTCCATGCTTGCTTTATTGGCGATCACCATCCTTGCACACCATCTTTTTTGCTTTTATATGTCATTGTATGTATGTAGCGATGATGCAATATCTCTTAGTTGTAAATATCCCACTATGTTTCTTCCACCAATATAACTCTCTATTTTACTGCCTGTAGGCTCGTGGATCAATTGAACGAGATGATGAGGTATGTTTGAGTTGGTGTTATGTCTAATTGATTGTGTGATCCTCCCTCCGTTAACTTTGTATCTGATGAGTTAATGCTGTGCCATAAAGAATTCCATGGGAACCAGTTAGTGTGATGAGTTGCGGTAGGGTCTGTAAGAATGAGAAAACTGAAGAGATTGGAAAAAAGAGGAAAGAGAGGAAGACTGTGTGTACTCGTGAGGGGGAGGGAGAGAGAGAGCTCTTTAATTTTTGCGCAGGCTTCTGTTTGTAATAACATGAAGGTTTCTTACAGTAAATTTTGGCAGGACGTCTACTTTGATGACGAATCTGCTGAAGTTGTCATTTCTTCGCTTTGCCCGGGAGATGAGCAGGAAAGGTTGGTGGATCATCTCCTCTGCATTGGTTTAATGGGAGTAAGAGTTGATGTTATATTGCATGGGGGGTTTTTTGAATCTTCAAATTTCTGTGTTTACGCACATGCATGCTGGTTACTCATGGTCATTTTACTAGGGTGATGAATTCAGATGTGCACATCTACATTTTTTCGCCAAATTATTGCTTTAGGATTGGAACATAGATCAGCTTCCCTCTATAATTTTCAATGTTTGATAGTAAATTTGGCCTCAGTATAACTAAAGAGAGCTTATATCCCACGTCGAATGACTAGGACCACTCAATATTGGTTTATATACTTGAGGGGCTACTCCACTTATAGCCAATTAGTTTGGTGTTAGATGCTCTAATATGGTATCAGAGTTGGGCTTAGCGTGGTCAATGTGCAAAGTCTCCTACTTATTTAAATTTCCCTATATGCATGTTGTTTGTTTGTTAGCCCCACATGGGAGCCCAGGTTCCACATGAGGGAGGGTGTGAAGAGAGCTTGTATAGGACCCACCCAAGTTGGTTTATATACTTGAGGGGCTACTCCACCCATAGTTCTCCACTCATAGCCAATTGGTTTTGGGTTGGATGCTCTAACAATAACAGTTACTAGCAGACTTGGTTTTGCAAATATTGGGGATATTTTAAGCTATTATTGTTGGCTCATGCTGATTATTGGCTCACATTTCTTTCACAAAGATTGCATTAGTGGTCAGAACAGTCTGTTCATGCTATTTTTTTTCACGGGACATGTATTTTGTCCTAAAATATTGGTTTTTTCAGAATGTGCTTACCTGCCTGTACTTTCCAGTTGCCAGACATAACCATTCTTTCTTCTGTTTCCAGTGGGTCTCTTTTTACAAATTCCAACTGGTTTGCTTTGGAGGATGACAGAATAGTTAATGAGCGCTCTACTGGCTCAGTTGCTTCCCCATCTTCTAAATCCCAAGGGACTGGTGCGATCAATGGGAGTGGTGATGATGTAGTCATTGTTGGTGAAGATGATGATTTGGTCGACACCGCAACATCTGAATTGCCTGAACCAAACCCGAGGTTAGATGGTCCTGTGCTTCATAACTTGTCTGAGGGCATGAGAACCACAGGAGCCAATGAGAATGAAACACAGCCAGAGTGGGTTGAGTTGAGTGGAAGTTCTGATTCTGGTGAACGTTCAGATGCAACTTCAGAATCTGTTGAGCCATTGATTGCAGATCAGTGTACAGTTTTACCAAATGACCTAAGCAAAGAAGACACCTCTACATTGTCCACTGATAATTTGGCAGGTAGAGGCAAAAGTGATACTGGAGGCCCACCAGAATCACTAGATGACTCGAAGATCGATAACTCTGAACTGCCAGAACCTGGAAATGGGAATCCAAGCTGTGACACAAGTGCTTCTGTTAATGTGGAGAAGCCCATCACAACAGAAGTCTCTCCTGGAGCTGGAGGACATGAAGAAACGAATTGATGTGAGAATATGTAAATTCTCGAGTACAGTTTAATGGGGGGCTAACTCAATACTGGTTATGATCTGGTGGCTGGATAAATTCTGGGTGTATGCCTTTTCCTTTGGTTACTGTCTGATGTATCCAAAGCCCTTCTGTACATTAACTGGCCCTTTTGCCCAAATATGGCTAACGATTCTTTCTCTCATCTGTAAGTGACTTTGTCTCTCTCTCTCTCTCTCTCTCTCTCTCTCAAACACAAACACACGAACGCAAAAAAAATAAAATAAAATGGGGCAATGTTTTTGATGTTTTACTGGCTAGTGTGATTTCATGCGGGCCTATATTTCGGCTACTAGTAAGGGGGCTGGGCTTTCTCTTCTGGTTGTTTCTGGTCCTTGGGAAGGGTCTAAGGTGAGTTCTAAGGCTGGTTTGGAACCCTTGTTTTAGTCATGTTAGTTTGTTCATTGTTTATTTAGCATCTACCACTAGGTGAACTGCATACTCTGATGACCCTGGTGAGTGCTATAGATTTACAGGATCTGTTATAATAACTAATTATCCCTTTTCTGTTGATGTCCAAGTGATCTGTTTTCTGTTGATCGTGGTGATATTTTTAAAGAAGAACTTAATTATATATCATACACGTTCGATCTCCAAGAAGGTTTGTTGATTGCAGGTGTTATCCTGTGATCTAACTTCAGATGCCAGAATTCTCACCTCAGAACAAGGCTCTCCAACCCGGAATAGGATTGGTTAACAGTTTCTCCCCTTTGCTTTTAGCGGTTATCCGCTCTGCACTTTGCTATCCAGTGTTTATCGGGTACGATAACTAATACACCAGAGATGCGTCCTTTTCGATCCTCTCTTATTAGGGAAAGGTCCTCAGTACACTAACGCCGACAATGGATATGAATCAGATATGAATCGAATTGTCTCACGATGTTTTGAATTCAGTTCACGTACCACTTTAATGGGTGAACAATGCAACTCTTGAAATATAGTATAGCGTCAGGTGGCTAAGAGACAACATCGGGGTGCCAAATCTCCCCGTGCAATGAAACTTTGCTTGATGCCTGGCTAATGTGTGTTTATGTTCAAATATCCTCGTGNTAATTTGACCTTATTTTGTGTTATATTACATCATGAAATTTGTTGTTACAAATTTTGGCACGCTTAGTAGGACACTTTCTTCCTCTCATCTCTCAAGTCAAAAATTCAACAAACCTGACAACAATGACAACTAAAGACATTGTGATTCCTCCCACCGACAAGTCAGCGGACCTGGTCGAGGAGTCAATTCCAACAACTCGTGCTAGAACAAAGGTGGACAAATCTTAAATTTTGCCACCAATGGAGCATGGACCTAGGCAAAGCAAAAGGAAGGCTCTTCCAACCAGAAAGAGACAACCTGCCCATTCTGCTGTTGATTTGGAAGAAGAAATAGATGATTTTTTGTTCAACACACACTCCAGCACAGACTCGATGNTCTCTCTCTCTCTCTCTCCAAACGCACCCGTTCATCACACAGTGCTCGATGATTGCTTAGTTCTCCACAAAGATTAATCTTTCAAAAATAGGTTTCTAGTAGGTTGTGGTATTGTTGTATTGAGCATAAACCGTTAGCATTATGTTACCATCTAATACCAAATCAACATGTAAGTAAGTGAATCTTATTTAATTAACAACTACTCCGTCCATGTAAGAAAATAACTATTAAGTGTAGTTAATGACATGACTTCAGGCGGCTCAATAGCCACAAGTTGACACGTGGATTATTGTAGTTATTATGAAGTGCATATGACGTTTGGAGGAGGTGCCGAAGAGTTAAAGCTTTGGGGAGGTCAAAGACATCCATCAAGGCCGGGCATTAAAGGAGATCTGAAAACACATTAAATAGGGTTTTGAGTAGTTACAAGTCATTAAATGCGTATTCAGTTCTTTGAGAAGTGTGAGAACAGTCATCATTACAAGGTATTAATTACCATAATGTTGACTCGTTGTCCTTAGTGAAACCAGAGGGGTGTTTAGTCCCGAGCAATGAATGCTCAGCGTAGGTGTCAAGCACTGAGCAGTTGTATTTAATGATCGGAGTAAGGACATAAATGCTTGGCGTGTCCTGAGCAAAGGTTCGATCGCCCTGAGTGAATTAGTCTTGAGAGGATTTAATGGGATAACACTCATTATGCATAAATACGTGTACAAGCCATTAAATGTTGAGATGAAACTCAAAAGTCCTTCAATCATTACTGGTTTAGGTATAAATACCTCCCAAAAAATTGAACAATGGTATGCAACATAGATCGAGAAAATATACTATGCTAATGACTCTCATGCCGACTGACTTGAGTTTTAGAGAGGATTAGTCGGGTGTTCACCAGCCCCTTTTCTAACCCTTTGATTGTTTTAGCTTCATCATCCAGCGGATCACTATCTGAAGTTATTTCAGAAACGCACTTGTGTAATTAACCATATCCATTTTTAGATTTATTATTAGATAATAATATTACATGACAATGAAAACGTGATGTGTCAATGATACTAATATTACTCTTATATTGGCCTCATATTTAGTGCTACTTGGGTCCAACTAAGTTGACGCACTACCAATGCCATTGATGATCAAATTATGCATGAAAAGGGTCTCTTGATCTCAAACCAGGACTTGTGACGTCCAAACTAAGGCTTCAGACCCCTTGATTCTAAATTGGGAAATTGGAGGTGGGTACTCCTATATAGACTTATTTGGATTTAAGTCAGTTAAGGAAACTTATTTGTTATGAAATCTGTTTTTTGAAATTTGACTAACATTAAAAAAATTTTTCTCTCATATTTATCTACTAGTAATTGTCCGTGCCTGAAGGCACAGAGTAACAAAAAACAATTGTGGTTAATTAAAAGGCATATCAAATCAAAATAATTGGTGTAACACATAAAACTAATTGTTCAACAATATTACTATCAATAATATATTACATATAGTTATGACTATATACGTGAATATCAAACCAAAATAATTGGTTTAACACATAAAATCTCAGTAGTTAATATAAACCAACTTTTATCTTTAAAAAAATTTTGACAAAGTTTTCCTTGAAAACATGATCTAATTGACAATATCAACATGTGTGTACAATTCATAATCAAACCTTTCTGTAAATAAACACTACCTTAAATCAATAATTTTGTCACATCACGTTTATATCGCTATTAGCATTGTTTATCAACTGTTGCAATTTAATAATTCAAAACATTTAATACAAAAATGAATAAGATACAAATTATAAACTAAACTAACACTAAATTGAGGCTAATATTAATAATTAAATACATTCACTTATCCCGTATAAGCTAAATAACCAGTAAAATTAATATATTGTACCTTCTAGTTAATTGTCATGCTTAAAGGTACTTTATAATACAAAAAAAATCATTAATTAAAATCCACTAATTATTAATTAAAATCACTAATTAATTGAGAAGATTGATTTTCAATTTGGGAAGTTTGAAATCACCTCTATCTTATTAGTATAGATGAGATAGAAAGAGAAAGAAAGTTAAATAAGAGATAGAAGTCTTAAAAAATTTTGGTATGAGGACCATCAGATTAATAATCGTTAAGAGATCTGAGCCGCAAAAAACTAAAGATAAAAAAATTTAGTTACTTTATTATTATTATTACTATTATATATATATATATATAGAGAGAGAGAGAGAGAGAGAGAGAGGAGATGAGATAGTGTATTTAAAATTTCTAAGAGATAAGAAAGAGAGAAAGAGGAGATGAGATAGTGTGTTTAAAATTTTTAAGAGATAAGAAAGAGAGAGAGAGAGTTATATGAGCGATACGAATGATAGAGTTAAGTCCAATTATGATCGTCAGATCAGTATTTATGAGATGATCTGAACCGTTTTTTATGTTGAGNGGAGATGAGATAGTGTGTTTAAAATTTTTAAGAGATAAGAAAGAGAGAGAGAGAGTTATATGAGCGATAAGAATGATAGAGTTAAGTCCAATTATGATCGTCAGAACAGTATTTATGAGATGATCTGAACCGTTTTTTATGTTGGGATTACATTATCTGTTGGATGTGTTTATATTTTGTTTCAAAATGATCTGGACCTTTTTTTGTCTCTAGATTTAAACTCAGCTCTACTTTATTATATAGATATCTATATATAGGTTAGGACTATATCTCTCATATATATATATGAGAGATATAAAAAATAGTAATATTCAAATACAAAAAAAAAGTATCATTTAAACACAAAAAATAATATTATTTAAACACAAAAAAATAGTAACATTTATATATAAAAAAATAATAACATTCAATATTAATATTTTTAAAAAATAACAATAGTAATATGTTCGATAAAAATAGTAGCATGTTCAATAAAAATAGTAACATACTTAACCAAAAAAATAACATGCTCAACAAAAAATAGTAATATGGAATATTAAACACAATTAAAAATAAAAATAGTAACATTCAAATACATAACCAAAGGAAGAAGTCTCCAATTCTTCAGCTTCCAAAAAAGTAAAGCATCCAAAAAAGTAACACTGAAAAAAATAATAATATGCTCAATAAAAAATAGTAACATAAAAAAAAAATAGGGATATGCATTAGTAAATTATGATTTGAAATTGATGTTATTGAACTGATGTTACTATGCTAACATGAAATACTTGGTGTGCACTGCCCATGTTATTTTTTCAAAATCTCGAGCTCATACTCTGGCTTCAAATTTTATTCCTTTCAAATTAGCTTCAAAATTCGAAAGTCGATTATTTAAATGTATAACAGACAAAATAATGAATAAGAATTNAAGTTTGAAATCACCTCTATCTTATTAGTATAGATGAGATAGAGAGAGAAAGAAAGTTAAATAAGAGATAGGAGTCTTAAAAAATTTTGGCATGAGGACCGTCAGATTAATAATCGTTAAGAGATCTGAGTTGNAACTTTACATAATTGATCAAATTAACTCTATTAAGGGTATTTTTGAGATTAAAAAAAAATTACACTTAACTCCTTACTAATAAGTTTAAGAAAAAACTTACCCTCAAATAAATTTTTTTAACGGATTGAAATCATTACAAGTCCATCTAGGAAAACTTAACTCCAATTTTTACTTTTAAATTTTGGCCGATAATTAACCAGAGATTTGGGGCCCGAACATGGACCTAAGACTTGGGAACCCAATTCGGGACCTCAAACCTAATCCCATGATTGAAACTTTCATCGGGANTCTCTAGATTTAAACTCAGCTCTACTTTATTATATAGATATCTATATATAGGTTAGGACTATATCTCTCATATATATATGAGAGATATAAAAAATAGTAATATTCAAATACAAAAAAAAAGTATCATTTAAACACAAAAAATAATATTATTTAAACACAAAAAAATAGTAACATTTATATATAAAAAAATAATAACATTCAATATTAATATTTTTAAAAAATAACAATAGTAATATGTTCGATAAAAATAGTAGCATGTTCAATAAAAATAGTAACATACTTAACCAAAAAAATAACATGCTCAACAAAAAATAGTAATATGGAATATTAAACACAATTGAAAATAAAAATAGTAGCATTCAAATACATAACCAAAGGAAGAAGTCTCCAATTCTTCAGCTTCCAAAAAAATAAAGCATCCAAAAAAGTAACACTGAAAAAAATAATAATATGCTCAATAAGAAATAGTAACATAAAAAAAAATAGGGATATGCATTAGTAAATTACGATTTGAAATTGATGTTATTGAACTGATGTTACTATGCTAACATGAAAATACTTGGTGTGCACTGCCCATGTTATTTTTTCAAAATTTCGAGCTCATACTCTGGCTTCAAATTTTATTCCTTTCAAATTAGCTTCAAAATTCGAAAGTCGATTATTTAAATGTATAACAGACAAAATAATGAATAAGAATTTGAAATTGAAATATTATGAAAAGTTTGTAATTGATAATTACCATCGCAAATCAAATATTCTTATATTTAATCATTGATCTCCATATATAACTCCTTATAAATAATGTCTTCAACTTTACATAATTGATCAAATTAACTCTATTAAGGGTATTTTTGAGATTAAAAAAAAATTACACTTAACTCCTTACAAAAAAGTTTAAGAAAAAACTTACCCTCAAATAAATTTTCTTAACGGATTAAAATCATTACAAGTCCATCTAAGAAAACTTAACTCCAATTTTTACTTTTAAATTTTGGCTGATAATTAACCAGATATTTGGGCCCGAACATGGACCTAAGACTTGGGAACCCAATTCGGGACCTCAAACCTAATCCCATGATTGAAACTTTCATCGGCATCATAGAATTTGAGATTCAAATTTTGAACCTAGACTCGGGATCTCAAACCTAGACCTAGGGGTGTTACTCCCGATGAGCTACTTAGGCATGATTTGGATAAGATTTGACTTGAGTTTGACTCGTATTGTAAATGAGTTGAGTTTAAATAATTTTTTAGATTTATTTAGACAAACGAGTCCAAAAAAACTCGACTCGTTTATATGTAAAATAATCAAGTTATTTGGATTTGGCTAGGGTTCGCCTCAGGCTCAGGCTCAGTTTATTTTCTAAACAATCCGAGCTTGAATAATATTTTAGACTCATTTAAAAAAATGAGCTCAANTTAACTCTATTAAGGGTATTTTTGAGATTAAAAAAAAATTACACTTAACTCCTTACAAAAAAGTTTAAGAAAAAACTTACCCTCAAATAAATTTTCTTAACGGATTAAAATCATTACAAGTCCATCTAAGAAAACTTAACTCCAATTTTTACTTTTAAATTTTGGCTGATAATTAACCAGATATTTGGGCCCGAACATGGACCTAAGACTTGGGAACCCAATTCGGGACCTCAAACCTAATCCCATGATTGAAACTTTCATCGGCATCATAGAATTTGAGATTCAAATTTTGAACCTAGACTCGGGATCTCAAACCTAGACCTAGGGGTGTTACTCCCGATGAGCTACTTAGGCATGATTTGGATAAGATTTGACTTGAGTTTGACTAGTGTTATAAATGAGTTGAGTTTAAATAATTTTTTAGATTTATTTAGACAAACGAGTCGAAAAAAACTCGACTCGTTTATATGTAAAATAATCAAGTTATTTGGACTTGGCTAGGGTTCGGCTCAGGCTCAGGCTCAGTTTATTTTCTAAACAATCCGAACTTGAATAATATTTTAGACTCATTTAAAAAAATGAGCTTGACAAATTTAGACTCAAACTCATAAAATTTGGTTCGATTAACGCTCCTTATTTAGGCATACTAAATTTAGAATCGTTGATTTTGAAAATAATAAAACAAAATGCACAAATTTTACACATGTCGTATTGTTATTGGTTAAAAAAAGAGGCACAATAATTTTTGGTATAGTAGTTGTAATTAAATTTAACATAAATAATCTATCTTTAATCCAGCCAATGAGTAGATTAACAAAGGTTTATACGTCAACTACTGATCTAAATAGACTAACGGGCAATACCCCCAAAAAACAAAATTTTAATTTACAACTCAAATGCATGGAAGGGTAGAAATGAGATGTTAAGTAAAGCAAACATATCCAAACCCTAATCCCTAAATCACCCCCTGCAATTCCTCCACAATGCTGGGTGGATTGTACGGAGACCTTCCACCACCTTCCTCCGCCGACGTAGAAAAACCCATCTCCAACTCCTCCGCCGTCTGGTCTTCCTCCGCCAAGTTCGCCCCACCCACCCTCAGAAAACCCGCTTTTACCACTCCACAAACCGTCCTCAAATCCCAGTCCAACGCCAAAACCCGCAATTATTCCCACCCCAGAACCGTAATTTCACAACCGCCGCCGCTCGCCGATGATCATGTACCGACGTCGTTTGATCCGGCGTTCATCGCGGTCACCAGCACGGTCGTCAAGGAGTACGACCCTGCTAGGCCGAATGATTACGAGGAGTATTGAAGTGATAGAAAGAGAATATTTATAGAAATTGAAATGAGAAAAGAATTGGAGAAGAGGAGACAAGAAGAGGAGGAGAGAGAAAGAGATAGGGAGAGGGAGTTGAATTTGTCCGGTGAGGAAGCGTGGCAGCGACGTGCCACCATGGGTGGGGCCCGCAATGTGCCTAGGTCACCATCTCCGCCGGGTATTGGGGGATTTACAATTGCGAAGTCGGAGACAATGACAGCAGCGCAGAGGATGATGGCGTAGATGGGGTGGAAGGAGGGGCAAGGGTTGGGGAAGCAGGAGCAGGGTATTACAACGCCGTTGATGGCGAGGAAGACGGATAGGAGAGCTGGGGTTATTGTGAATGCGAGTGAGAGTAAGCAACAACAGCAGGAGAGGAAGGTTAAGAGTGTGAATTTCAATGGACCCCCAACTCGTGTCTTGTTGCTCACAAATATGGTATGCCTGATATCTAATGGGATATTGATTAATTTAATTAGGCTTTTTTGTGAATGTTAATCACCATTATGTTTATCCTATGGGGTTTGAAATGGTATATGTTATTAGCACTCAAATGTCTACTAATTGCACACCATCAACAAATGATGGTGTAGAAATTGATCTTTTTGATGTGCTTGAAGTGATTTTTGGAGTGCCAACTTCGAATGGCACTGCCTATTTCTAATTAATGAATCTGATGATGTACTTTAGCATGTTGGTACTGTATGTTGCCTAAATGGTAGGTTATGGTTTTTGAAATCTTACTGAAAGAACAATATGTATTTCATAGATGCAATCTGCGTAGGCATAGCGGCAGTCAGTTGAATAAGGATAAGAAATCGTTTAAGTCAGTTGAATAAGGATAAGAANTTGAAATCTTACTGAAAGAACAATATGTATTTCATAGATGCAATCTGCGTAGGCATTGCGGCAGTCAGTTGAATAAGGATAAGAAATCGTTTAAGTCAGTTGAATAAGGATAAGAATTTGGGGATTGTGTTAGTTTGATGGGTATTCAAAATTGCACAATATTGGAAATTGAGCACCATGGTATTCACTAATGTAATTCTTTTTGAAGTGAAAACAACCTATCCCATGCTCAAACCCAGTGGTGTAAAAAGCGCGCATGGGCACGATGCAAACACAAGATGCGCCTGCCTTGCCTCGATGGGCCTGAGGCAAGGCGACTTCACTGAGGCACGCAGTTGAGTTGCACAAGGCACATACCTCTTGAGTTGTAAGTTTTTCCCCCCCTTCAGTGATATTTTTGGGCCATTGATCTGTAGAATTTGATATGTACAGCACCAGATTACACCTCTAAATGTAAATGTCTAATTTTGAGCCTAATTTTTAAATTCTACTCGTCAATCCTTCTAGTTATCAGGATTTGTTTTGGGCTCTTGATATCTGTTTGTTGTTTTCCCATCTTTCATCTGTCTTTTTGATTCTTTTTTCTATGCCTCTCTTTGATCTCTCCTCCCCCCCCCCCCCCCCCCCCCCCCCCAAAAAAAAAAAAAAATTTCTATCCAGTCCTTATTTACTGAAATCCACTTCTCTTTTTTAAAAATACAAATAATTCTTTTTGTGGATTAATTAAACCCTAATATTGCGGAATTAGTCTTTGGTTCTAAGAAATATATCCCTCAGGTTCTGTCCAACTCTCTTCCTCTTCTTCTTTCTAACGCTGTTTGGGAACTTTTTGGAAACCTTTATTGAAAATTTGAAATCTGATGTTCCAATTAGAGATGGACACTAATAACTCTAGAAGTTGCATTCCAAATTATTGTTGATGTCTTTGAAATTTGCTGAATTTGATGCAAAAAGTTGATTAATTTTGGTAGGAATTTTGCTGAAATTTGGTATTTGCAGCCGATATATACTTTCATGAGTCGTATATGTCATAGTTGCTTGGTGCTAGCTTTATTATCCATCAGTTGTGTTTATATTTTTAATTAGCTGAAATTTTATTCTGGAAGCTGTTTAATTTTGCAAGGAATTTTGATGCAAGTCACTCTAAACTGCTGCTACAAGCTGTATGTGCCTTTATTTTTATTTTGAATTTGCCGCATTTTGGTTGTCTTTGCAGCATGATTTGCAATTTTTCCATATTATATACCATATCCCCCTTCCTTCCATGAAACCTGTGCCTTGCCCCACCCCTAGACATGAGCCCTTGGTGCCTCGGTGCGCCTTTTGTTGCCCAATGATGCTAATTAGTCCTTTATGTCAGTATTGATCATTGATTGATATGGTCTATCTCCTTTCTCCCCAAAGCTCAAACCTCAGTTATTAAACTATTTGCTACTCTGGTTGCCTTTTATTCATCTCCTCTGCTTTATGTTTGCTACTCATGTACAAAGAATTTGATACGAGAATGTATTGAGAGTGTTGTGCTTTCTTCTTGAAGGTTGGTCTTGGTGAGGTAGATGATGGTCTAGAAGGCGAGGTTGCAGAAGGGTGTACCCAGTACGGAACAGTAACTCGCATCCTAATTTTTGAGATAACAGAACCAAATTTCCCACCTGATGAGGCAGTCAGAATCTTTGTGCAGTATGACACGGTAGAAGAAGNACAGAACCAAATTTCCCACCTGATGAGGCAGTCAGAATCTTTGTGCAGTATGACACAGTAGAAGGTGNACCAAATTTCCCACCTGATGAGGCAGTCAGAATCTTTGTGCAGTATGACACGGTAGAAGAAGCAACTAAAGCTCTTATTGAACTGGAAGGCCGTTTCTTTAATCGTAGGATCATCCATGTGTGTTTCTACGATGAGGAAAGGTTCAACAAGAATGAGTTGGCTCCAATGCCAGGAGAAATATCTGGCTACTCTTGACAAAGTAGTAGGACATTGTGAATCAAATTTTCCTCTTTTTTTAATATTCGGGTTCGATAAGAATATGTTGGCCCCGATGTTACAATATATCACTGACTACCCTTTAAAATTAGAATAATCGAGATTGTAAATCAGTTTGCCTGGTTTACTTGTTCAATCACCATCCTTTTACTCCCCAAACTGATCACTGGTATGTTTTGTGGCTTAATTTTGGAGCTCTTTTAAGTTTGTCAAATCGCGGTGCGCAGGAGATTGAACTTCGGATATTGATGATGATAATGGATGGTAGGAGATTATGTCTTGAAAAGGCAAGTTACTTGTTCTTATGGGAACAGGTGTGGTTTATGGTTGCTGAATGTGATTGTTTATACTTCGCTTGGTACGATGAAAAAATGGAAGGATGAAAAATTAGAGAGATAGATAAAATATTATATTTGGTAAGAAAAGAAAGTAGGAAGGATGAAAAAGTGGATGAATTAATTTTTTTTTTAATTCACTAAAATCAATCCCTCTAAAATTGGAAGGAAAGTGAATCAAAAGTTAATTATTTGTGTTGAGATGTATCTTATTTGTCTATATATATTATTTATATATTAATTTTATATAAAAATATAATGATAAAATATGTATTTATATATATTAAAAAAAATAAAATTAAAAAATAAAATATATATATTTTATCTTAACTAGGAATGAAATTTTTTGACTCAACACGATAATATAATTAGAATTCAACACAAATTTTATGATACGAACTTAAAAATGATTTGACACGTGAACAAGAAATATAAAAGACTCATAATTTTATGACTCAACAAGAATTTGACACGGCACGACTTAGTTGTTAATCCTAATCTTAGTCATCACAAAAAAAAATTAAAAAAAAATTAATCATTTTTATTTTTCATCAATCCAACCAAACACAAAATAATTAAATTGTATTATTTCTACTTTCCATCCTTGAAGGATAGAAAATATATCATTCCTATTTTGTATAATTTCTACTTTTAATCCTTCCTACCAAAAGAGTATTCGAGTAATTTCAGAAAAAACTTGACATTAGGAAAAATTTGAGGAAATATATGGGCAAATTATACTTTTTTTTTTGGTCGGGGCAAATTATACTTTGACCATCTCAACTATAATCCTTTTTTTTTCTCACTTTGTCCCATCAATTATCATGTTTTTCACATTTCAACTATATGATTAGTTTCATATTATCTCACTTATTAATTTTTGTTACATAGTTTATGGAAAGTTATTTCATTTTGCCCCTTGAATTATGTAATTTTTTTTATTTTACCCCGACATGCCAGCAATTTTCGCCCAAAATGATGAACGATGTTTACCATCGGCGCAATGTGAAATAATCATAGTAGTAGTTGAGGGGATAATGTAAAAAATTTAATAATTGAAGAGAAAAAGTGGAAAAAGGGTCATAATTGAGGAGGTCAAAGTGTAGTTTACCAGAAATATATTACCTAGTGCATTTTTTATAAATGCAGAAGTTGTGATAGCTAACACTAATTTCACTTGGAATCCACGAGGTAGATAACTCAAATGGTTCCTCTGCTGAGACCAAAAACCTATTATTGCTACTCCTTCGATGTTTTCTTTGATACTATTATGATGGCAGTAAGGAAAGCAAAGAGAACAAGAGAGTGTGAATGCTAAAATTGAAGAGGTTTGATTCAAATGCTTGGGAACTTAGCTCCAATTGTTTCCACTTTCATCTACATTGTTTGGTGTCCAAACAATGTCTTTGCTTCGACCCCATGATACAAAGTGGACACCGGACAGTATTGAGTTTGGAATCTACCATGCTGTGATTGAATTTTTGCTAATAATACCCTATGTGCGACGGAGTTAAGAGTCTTTTTTTTCTTACTCATTAATGGTGTACGATGTACTAAGAAAATAATTAAAGAAGATCGGGATCTATGAGGAACCCACCATTGAACAGTATGAAACTAAGGTGGATTCAACGCAGTGAATGTGAGCCAACTAACGACATAGGAGGATGCAAGTTCATAATTTTTACATTATTGCCAACCATTACCATAAAAAAAATTTCATGTATCCCCCAAGTGCCTTTGTTCCCCTCAATTCCATGTAACTGGGAATAGCATTTTTCATTTAATATAAACATGTAGGAAGATTTATCTTAGAGAAAAAAAAAAGTTCAACAACAAAATATTTTTTACAAACACTATAATATATTTGAGAATAATCAAAGATAAAATAACATTTAAGTTTGGTGTTTTTTATTTATTTTTTGTTTTTTCTTTTGGTTTTGGAGTGGTTCAAATTAAAACTTAAAAGAGACGAGCAAAATAGACCGAAACAAAAACAGTGCCTGAAAATTTCAACCACGGTGTTGAGGCGAGCCCGCCGGAGTACTCTGGTTCGACGACCTCGCCTCCTGCAAGTACACTTGCTGGTGGTGATACGCCGCCGGCACAGCCATCACGACTGGTCCGCCATCAGCTGCGGCGGTTGTTGAAGGGTGGCGCAGCCCATTTGGGAGCCTTCCGTACATGCAAATTGCGAGAGGATGGTTCGAAGTTGGGTGGTCATGGGACGAGGAAGATACACCACAATTAATCATGGTGGACACAGCAGAGGATGCGAATAAACGAGTTGGGTCACTGAAACCCTTTATAGAATCTCTGATTGCAATGTGGTGTGGCGACGCCGTGGTTGAACAGTCCCCACCGCCGCCGATAAAGCTACTAGTCGGCGTCGGTGTGCCGCTTTTTCTACCAGCACCGCAAGCCGAGCACATGTTTGAAGCCTGTAAAATAAATATAAACAGTATTTTTTTATAAGTATGATAACATTGATGATTTTTATATGAACCAAAATAAGACTTATTGGTATTTTTTCCACAAAAATTCATGATGATGAAAGATGGAAGAAGTAGATACAGTGGTGGTGGTGGTGGAGGCGGAGGAGCGGTAGGTTGTGCCATCAGGTTCAACGACCCAGCCAGCTTCGACGGCTAGGTGGCGGAGGACCTCATTGATGTCGGCACGAGGGGAGAGGTGGTAGCCACCGTGCTTGCGGAGGCCTTGGAAGATCTTGGTAGTGATGGACCTCCTCTGTCTCTCTCTCATCTTCGTCTTTTCTTTGTCCATAACACTTCTCACATTATTCCCACTGCTCCCACTACTTCCACCACCATCCTTTCTCTCACCTTGTACTTGCCCTCCTCCTTCCTTCATCTCTCTCTCTCTCTCTCTCTCACAGTTTGCAAAATTGTGTGTACTAGTACTCTCTCTTAGTGTTTAAGAGGTAGAAATGTTACATTGAGGGTGGTGAATGAGTTAAAAGGTATGTGATCAAAAGTGTGTGACAGAGTTGGGTGTTTGGGCTGTGTTCTTGAGTTACCTACGAGGTTGGTATAGGAAAATGCTATTTTAATCTAAAACATTTACATAATATTTTAATTTAATTTATTAGAATATTTAAATTCGTAATAAATTTTAATAAATATTAAAACTCACAAGTAAATTAGGACTTGTGAGGAAGAAAGCACGTTCCCCTTGTCGAGCACGGGAACAAATAACAATTAAAAAGTCTTCACCGAAACTGCGTTGTTAATGGTAAAATTGGAATATAATAGAGTTAGAATTTCATTGAAATAAAATATTAAAAATAGAACATCATTGATATAAAATAAAAAATAATAAGACTTAATGGATGCTTGGTATGAAAAAATAATATTTATTCATAATTTTTTACATTTATTAAGTCAATATTTTAGATCAAAATAATATTAGTCGGAATTATATATATGTTTGGGTTGTATTCTTAAATTGCCTAGTGTGGATATGTATGCATCAATACATATGAAAATATGAAATAAGGCTAAAATTATAATATCAAAAAATATTTTTCAATATCCTAATTTATAGATATTGATTTGGTTAATTTGTAATCATTAATCATTAATTATACAAATCTATTTAATATTACATGCAAAAATTTAAAATTTTAATTTATAAAAATATAACAACAATTAAGATTAATTTAATTTTTATCTAATTGTACAAAATTTATTCCAAATTTTTTTCTCGTTCAAAAGCATTATCTTTTTTGTACGACCTCTAATATCAAACAACTCAATAAATACACTTTACCATGTCAACCAGGCCGACTAATCCACATCTCTCTTTTTTCTTTTTCCCTTATTCTCTGTTTATTTTTTATTTTAAATTATATAATTTAAAAAATAAATTATTATGTAAAACATAAAAGTTACATGATCTATGCACTATTTTTGGTATTGTATAAAGTGTTACCAGACATAAAATTATTATTAGTAGCTAAATAAATAACATATTAAAATACATACAAGACTTTTATTGGTGTAAAATAGAAAATAAGGTGTCGTAATTAAATTCATTGTATAAATTAGAGATAGTATTCATACAAAATTATTGGCACCATATTAAAAATAGATGCTAACTGTAGATTTTGTGTTGATTTATTTGTAATTATTTATTTTAATAATAATAATAAAATATAAATATAAATATAAAAAAAATATATGATACCCAAAAATTACATATATTTATTTTCAATGATTGTATTTCCGTACGGGAGGATATGCTTCTGCATGATACAGGGAGGTAAGAATGGCTATTTGCATGTAGGTCTCAGAGAGAGAGAGAGAGAGAGAGAGAGAGAGAGAGAGAGAGAGAGAGAGAGAGATCACGCGGTCTGAGTGGGTTGGGGGTGTGTGTGGAGAGGGGGGTTTGCGCGCGGGGGGGGNGTGTGTGTGTGTGTGTGTGTGTGTGTGTGTGTGTGTGTGGAGAGGGGGGTTTGCGCGCGGGGGGTGCAATGGGTGAGGTAGTTGGCGTTGGCGGCTGAATATCAGAGTGATCAGTACTTGATTGTGTGCAGTGCGGGCTGACAGTGACACAGACACTCCTCAGATCTAGAGAGAGAGAGAGAAGAAGGAAGGATCCTTCTTTACCTGTTCCCACTCTTTTTCTGTCATTGGGTGCAACAATTTTCTTTTGAAATTGAGTTAGTATTAAGTTTTAAAGGTGCTTAAGTGAATAATCACACTTATCTTCTAAGAATATGTTTTAACATAGATTAATCGTTGAGTTTAAAGAAATAATCAATATAAATTTAAATACTATGTAAGAAAAAAGAATCAAATTAGTATTATGAATTTAATTTAACTCAAAATTTTACTAATTTCATGAATTCCAATAATTCATCTTTAATATTATTTGTCAATAGAAACATTAAAAAGAATTAATTACCATCATTAGATTTAAATAATATAATGCACCTATTTTGTCTTTATTAATTTTTGAGAAATACTATATAAATTAAATTTGCATTTTAAATGAACGAAAACTATTGAGTGAATTTCATCAATTTTTTTAATCATTCTTGTTTATTTGGAATGCATGTTTAAAATACAAATTTAAGATAACATGATCTTCATCATCTTTTTGGTCTAGCCGTTGCCCAAAGTGAGTAGTGATCCATGAGTCCATGACAGTGTATGTATAATTGATAAAACTAACAAGAAAGAAGCCGACTCGAAGTATCCATAACCTTCAAGTATATTAAGTGTTACCCGTTAGGTAGTTGGCATGGCATGGCATGGCTATGACATGCGGATAATAGTCCAATGGTGTTCTATGCCTTAAAAAATAAAAATAAAGTATCACAAAAATGACTTATTTTGCTTTTTTTTTAGAACTATTCCAGCTCTTGACTTTTTTTTGTAGTTAAATTTAAATTTGAGTAAAAATAGTCAAAAAAATATTTCTCAATACTAGACTAATATCCATATTAAATAAAGAAAACTTTTTTGTAAATTCAATTCAAAGGAGACCTAAATACAATTCCCAAATCCCAACGATCAAATATCATCCGAGAAGATTCACATTCTTTTCCTCCAGCTCATTGTCCTCCAATTTGCTGGTCATTGTCATCCTCCAAAGTAGGAGTTGGAGTCGTCAAGCCGGTTATCGTTGCGGACAACGACTTATAGAGTGACCTTTCGGTGTCTTTGTCTTCCCCTTCATTGGATTTTTGGAATTGCGAAGTGGCCAGCGAAGTCGGGGTGTGGTGGTCGCTTGCAGTTCTCATGAATGAACCAGATTTTTGGAGGAAAAAAAAACAAGAAAAGTGTTTTTTTAGATAAGTTGGAAATTTTTCAATAAGATTTGAGTATAAAAATAAATTTATCAATCAAAGATGTTTATATCAAATAAAATTTTTTATTTATTTTTTTAAATTTGAGTAAGAATATTAATCACCGAAATTTGAGTAAGAATATGAATCCTCNAATCAAATTTTTTATCTATTTATTTAAATTTGAGTAAAAATATTAATCACCGAAATTTGAGTAAGAATATAAATCCCCGAAATTTTAGTAAATATTATGATATCGTTTAATAGTCTGTTTATGTGGACAACTTACAGCAACTTTAAGGGTCTCAATAAAATACCCATTATCTTCATTTGCCTGATTATTCTTGTCGAGGCAAAAAAACTTGCTATTGTGTTTTTGCGCCAATTTCTTGACTCCACAAAAAACCCCCAATTTCAGTTTCCTACACTGGTTGTCTTCCTGAACTAGACAGAGTGTTCTCCGTCCCGTCCAAGTATAGAGTTTCTCTTTCTCTCTCTATGTGTGTGGATGTATATATGGGGACACAAAAATCCTATTGAAATCCCATCTTTCTCTCGTTTTCTCAGCTCCCACCGAAAAACTCATCGGAAAACCCACGAAAAAACCCAAAAATCTCACAAAAAAATCCGCCAAAAATCCCACCAAAACCTCCCCAACGACTGAATTAGTGAAATTAGAAGTAGATGCAACCCCACCCATCTTAACCCGGCCTTCAACTGTTACCTTTTCTCCGAAATCAAGCTTCTCATTGACCTTCAATTCTTCCTTCCATGGTTTACCCCAAGCACCATTGGAGCCTTCAACTGTTCTTCTTCCTCTTCGGTGGTGATGATGGCTAATATAATCTATCACACTCATAGGACACCAAGGAGGGTTGTGAAACCAAGCCAGAAGACCATACATAAATCCTCTGTAACATCTTTTTGATCGTAAAATTATTTAATATTGGTGTGATCTAATATTATTTATTTTTTAGTGGAATTAAATGAGTTTTCATTTTGGGCAACCAATATGTGATGGTTATGTTTGTGAATTGTGGCTGTGATTTATGAAAGTTTGTTAATTTTAGAATTTAATTAATAATAGTTAGTTAAAGTTAATTAAAATAAAGAATATTGTTAGAGTGAATTAATAAAAAATAGTAATTAAAATAGAGAGGGTAATGAAAAAATACTACGTATTTGTTCCAAGACTTGAGCGAAGCTATCAAAACGTCGGCGTTTTTGACTAACAGCGCACAATGCTCAAACTCAAACTCTCTGGCAACCGCCACACATCGACTCCCTTCTCTCCTCTATCGTCTCAGCTCCGGCGCTGCCCACCACAAAGCAACCACAACCCGACACCGGACCACCTCGAGCCTTAGCCANGCTATCAAAACGTCGGCGTTTTTGACTAACAGCGCACAATGCTCAAACTCAAACTCTCTGGCAACCGCCACACATCGACTCCCTTCTCTCCTCTATCGTCTCAGCTCCGGCGCTGCCCACCACAAAGCAACCACAAGCCGACACCGGANTAACAGCGCACAATGCTCAAACTCAAACTCTCTGGCAACCGCCACACATCGACTCCCTTCTCTCCTCTATCGTCTCAGCTCCGGCGCTGCCCACCACAAAGCAACCACAACCCGACACCGGACCACCTCGAGCCTTAGCCACCACCAACCGAATCATCGGCGGCCCTTTTTCTGGCAATTTGCAGAGCCCGATCCTCCATTTTCGATTCTTCAGTCAAGGTACATTCTCTTCGCTTCTCTTCTCTTCTCAGTCCGTTTTCTATCTATACGACAATTAGACAGCAGATCTAAACACTCCAGTCTCCTCTTCATCTCTAAAACCCTGACCGCATCAGCCACGCACAGTGGCTGGCATACTGCTATCTGCATATTGATCGTTTGTATATTAGTGTAGAGTTGAAGTTTTCTCAATGTTGATCTTCTGTATAATTTTTTTAGAATATCTGGTAAAATTTTCATCGTGTAGAATTCTAACTATTTTATGGAAAATTGAACAAAATATTAATGAAGATTGATAAATTAGAATGGCCATCGCTTACCTGATTGTAGTCTCTCCTCTCTCTTTCTCTCTATTGTGAATTGGCTTAAAAATTGTTTTTCGGCAAGTTAGAAGTGCTCCATTATGGTAATTATATTGCTCTGTCATGGTCTGAATATTTTGCTGCTGCTTGTTCTGTGTAATTTGGCAGAAGTTGGCCTTGTTGTGTTCTTGGGCATTTACTGCAGGGTGTGGTTAGTGTTTGGTCTAATGACTGCGTTTTTGTGTTGCTGTTGGTGTTCATGATGAAAGGATGCGGGGATGTGTTTTCTGAATGTTTGCGGTTAGGGGCCGAGCCAAAAATTGAAACTAGGGTGAGCCCTTCGCTATAAGTTGTAATTGATTTCTATTAATCTATAAAAGTAAGATGATATATGATGCATTTATATTTATCTATAGAGACTGATCGCAGAAAAAATCGAGACTAATTACATGTCAATTCAAAGAAATTTCACATTCGAAGTACAAATACAGAACAAGAAAGTCGCAAATATGCAAATCAAGATTGATTGTAGAAAATCTTAACAAAATAGAAAATACAAAAAATATAAATACAAGATGCAATTTATAATTTTTTTTTTTNTCAACTATATGATTAGTTTCATATTATCTCACTTATTAATTTTTGTTACATAGTTTATGGAAAGTTATTTCATTTTGCCCCTTGAATTATGTAATTTTTTTTATTTTACCCCGACATGCCAGCAATTTTCGCCCAAAATGATGAACGATGTTTACCATCGGCGCAATGTGAAATAATCATAGTAGTAGTTGAGGGGATAATGTAAAAAATTTAATAATTGAAGAGAAAAAGTGGAAAAAGGGTCATAATTGAGGAGGTCAAAGTGTAGTTTACCAGAAATATATTACCTAGTGCATTTTTTATAAATGCAGAAGTTGTGATAGCTAACACTAATTTCACTTGGAATCCACGAGGTAGATAACTCAAATGGTTCCTCTGCTGAGACCAAAAACCTATTATTGCTACTCCTTCGATGTTTTCTTTGATACTATTATGATGGCAGTAAGGAAAGCAAAGAGAACAAGAGAGTGTGAATGCTAAAATTGAAGAGGTTTGATTCAAATGCTTGGGAACTTAGCTCCAATTGTTTCCACTTTCATCTACATTGTTTGGTGTCCAAACAATGTCTTTGCTTCGACCCCATGATACAAAGTGGACACCGGACAGTATTGAGTTTGGAATCTACCATGCTGTGATTGAATTTTTGCTAATAATACCCTATGTGCGACGAAGTTAGAGTCTTTTTTTTCTTACTCATTAATGGTGTATGATNTTGGAATCTACCATGCTGTGATTGAATTTTTGCTAATAATACCCTATGTGCGACGGAGTTAAGAGTCTTTTTTTTCTTACTCATTAATGGTGTACGATGTACTAAGAAAATAATTAAAGAAGATCGGGATCTATGAGGAACCCACCATTGAACAGTATGAAACTAAGGTGGATTCAACGCAGTGAATGTGAGCCAACTAACGACATAGGAGGATGCAAGTTCATAATTTTTACATTATTGCCAACCATTACCATAAAAAAAATTTCATGTATCCCCCAAGTGCCTTTGTTCCCCTCAATTCCATGTAACTGGGAATAGCATTTTTCATTTAATATAAACATGTAGGAAGATTTATCTTAGAGAAAAAAAAAAGTTCAACAACAAAATATTTTTTACAAACACTATAATATATTTGAGAATAATCAAAGATAAAATAACATTTAAGTTTGGTGTTTTTTATTTATTTTTTGTTTTTTCTTTTGGTTTTGGAGTGGTTCAAATTAAAACTTAAAAGAGACGAGCAAAATAGACCGAAACAAAAACAGTGCCTGAAAATTTCAACCACGGTGTTGAGGCGAGCCCGCCGGAGTACTCTGGTTCGACGACCTCGCCTCCTGCAAGTACACTTGCTGGTGGTGATACGCCGCCGGCACAGCCATCACGACTGGTCCGCCATCAGCTGCGGCGGTTGTTGAAGGGTGGCGCAGCCCATTTGGGAGCCTTCCGTACATGCAAATTGCGAGAGGATGGTTCGAAGTTGGGTGGTCATGGGACGAGGAAGATACACCACAATTAATCATGGTGGACACAGCAGAGGATGCGAATAAACGAGTTGGGTCACTGAAACCCTTTATAGAATCTCTGATTGCAATGTGGTGTGGCGACGCCGTGGTTGAACAGTCCCCACCGCCGCCGATAAAGCTACTAGTCGGCGTCGGTGTGCCGCTTTTTCTACCAGCACCGCAAGCCGAGCACATGTTTGAAGCCTGTAAAATAAATATAAACAGTATTTTTTTATAAGTATGATAACATTGATGATTTTTATATGAACCAAAATAAGACTTATTGGTATTTTTTCCACAAAAATTCATGATGATGAAAGATGGAAGAAGTAGATACAGTGGTGGTGGTGGTGGAGGCGGAGGAGCGGTAGGTTGTGCCATCAGGTTCAACGACCCAGCCAGCTTCGACGGCTAGGTGGCGGAGGACCTCATTGATGTCGGCACGAGGGGAGAGGTGGTAGCCACCGTGCTTGCGGAGGCCTTGGAAGATCTTGGTAGTGATGGACCTCCTCTGTCTCTCTCTCATCTTCGTCTTTTCTTTGTCCATAACACTTCTCACATTATTCCCACTGCTCCCACTACTTCCACCACCATCCTTTCTCTCACCTTGTACTTGCCCTCCTCCTTCCTTCATCTCTCTCTCTCTCTCTCACAGTTTGCAAAATTGTGTGTACTAGTACTCTCTCTTAGTGTTTAAGAGGTAGAAATGTTACATTGAGGGTGGTGAATGAGTTAAAAGGTATGTGATCAAAAGTGTGTGACAGAGTTGGGTGTTTGGGCTGTGTTCTTGAGTTACCTACGAGGTTGGTATAGGAAAATGCTATTTTAATCTAAAACATTTACATAATATTTTAATTTAATTTATTAGAATATTTAAATTCGTAATAAATTTTAATAAATATTAAAACTCACAAGTAAATTAGGACTTGTGAGGAAGAAAGCACGTTCCCCTTGTCGAGCACGGGAACAAATAACAATTAAAAAGTCTTCACCGAAACTGCGTTGTTAATGGTAAAATTGGAATATAATAGAGTTAGAATTTCATTGAAATAAAATATTAAAAATAGAACATCATTGATATAAAATAAAAAATAATAAGACTTAATGGATGCTTGGTATGAAAAAATAATATTTATTCATAATTTTTTACATTTATTAAGTCAGTATTTTATATCAAAATAATATTAGTCGGGATTATATATATGTTTGGGTAGTATTCTTAAATTGCCTAGTGTGGATATGTATGCATCAATACATATGAAAATATGAAATAATGCTAAAATTATAATATCAAAAAATATTTTTTAATATCCTAATTTATAGATATTGATTTGGTTAATTTGTAATCATTAATCATTAATTATACAAATCTATTTAATATTACATGCAAAAATTTAAAATTTTAATTTATAAAAATATAACAACAATTAAGATTAATATAATTTTTATCTAATTGTACAAAATTTATTCCAAATTTTTTTCTCGTTCAAAAGCATCATCTTTTTTGTACGACCTCTAATATCAAACAACTCAATAAATACACTTTATCATGTCAATCAGGCCGACTAATCCACATCTCTCTTTTTTCTTTTTCCCTTATTCTCTGTTTATTTCTTATTTTAAATTATATAATTTAAAAAATAAATTATTATGTAAAACATAAAAGTTACATGATCTATGCACTATTTTTGGTATTGTATAAAGTGTTACCAGACATAAAATTATTATTAGTAGCTAAATAAATAACATATTAAAATACATACAAGACTTTTATTGGTGTAAAATAGAAAATAAGGTGTCGTAATTAAATTCATTGTATAAATTAGAGATAGTATTCATACAAAATTATTGGCACCATATTAAAAATAGATGCTAACTGTAGATTTTGTGTTGATTTATTTGTAATTATTTATTTTAATAATAATAATAAAATATAAATATAAATATAAAAAAAATATATGATACCCAAAAATTACATATATTTATTTTCAATGATTGTATTTCCGTACGGGAGGATATGCTTCTGCATGATACAGGGAGGTAAGAATGGCTATTTGCATGTAGGTCTCAGAGAGAGAGAGAGAGAGAGAGAGAGAGAGAGAGAGAGAGAGAGAGAGAGAGATCACGCGGTCTGAGTGGGTTGGGGGTGTGTGTGGAGAGGGGGGTTTGCGCGCGGGGGGGGCAATGGGTGAGGTAGTTGGCGTTGGCGGCTGAATATCAGAGTGATCAGTACTTGATTGTGTGCAGTGCGGGCTGACAGTGACACAGACACTCCTCAGATCTAGAGAGAGAGAGAGAAGAAGGAAGGATCCTTCTTTACCTGTTCCCACTCTTTTTCTGTCATTGGGTGCAACAATTTTCTTTTGAAATTGAGTTAGTATTAAGTTTTAAAGGTGCTTAAGTGAATAATCACACTTATCTTCTAAGAATATGTTTTAACATAGATTAATCGTTGAGTTTAAAGAAATAATCAATATAAATTTAAATACTATGTAAGAAAAAAGAATCAAATTAGTATTATGAATTTAATTTAACTCAAAATTTTACTAATTTCATGAATTCCAATAATTCATCTTTAATATTATTTGTCAATAGAAACATTAAAAAGAATTCATTGCCATCATTAGATTTAAATAATATAATGCACCTATTTTGTCTTTATTAATTTTTGAGAAATACTATATAAATTAAATTTGCATTTTAAATGAACGAAAACTATTGAGTGAATTTCATCAATTTTTTTAATCATTCTTGTTTATTTGGAATGCATGTTTAAAATACAAATTTAAGATAACATGATCTTCATCATCTTTTTGGTCTAGCCGTTGCCCAAAGTGAGTAGTGATCCATGAGTCCATGACAGTGTATGTATAATTGATAAAACTAACAAGAAAGAAGCCGACTCGAAGTATCCATAACCTTCAAGTATATTAAGTGTTACCCGTTAGGTAGTTGGCATGGCATGGCATGGCTATGACATGCGGATAATAGTCCAATGGTGTTCTATGCCTTAAAAAATAAAAATAAAGTATCACAAAAATGACTTATTTTGCTTTTTTTTTAGAACTATTCCAGCTCTTGACTTTTTTTTGTAGTTAAATTTAAATTTGAGTAAAAATAGTCAAAAAAATATTTCTCAATACTAGACTAATATCCATATTAAATAAAGAAAACTTTTTTGTAAATTCAATTCCAAGGAGACCTA
This sequence comes from Ilex paraguariensis, assembly GCA_963454935.2. Lineage (NCBI taxonomy): Eukaryota > Viridiplantae > Streptophyta > Magnoliopsida > Aquifoliales > Aquifoliaceae > Ilex > Ilex paraguariensis. The sequence continues at coordinate 655,860 of CAUOFW020001258.1, forward strand.
AATACAATTCCCAAATCCCAACGATCAAATATCATCCGAGAAGATTCACATTCTTTTCCTCCAGCTCATTGTTCTCCAATTTGCTGGTCATTGTCATCCTCCAAAGTAGGAGTTGGAGTCGTCAAGCCGGTTATCGTTGCGGACAACGACTTATAGAGTGACCTTTCGGTGTCTTTGTCTTCCCCTTCATTGGATTTTTGGAATTGCAAAGTGGCCAGCGAAGTCGGGCTGTGGTGGTCGCTTGCACTTCTCATGAATGAACCAGATTTTTGGAGGAAAAAAAAACAAAAAAAGTGTTTTTTTAGATAAGTTGGAAATTTTTCAATAAGATTTGAGTATAAAAATAAATTTATCAATTGAAAATGTTTATATCAAATCAAATTTTTTATCTATTTATTTAAATTTGAGTAAAAATATTAATCACCGAAATTTGAGTAAGAATATAAATCCCCGAAATTTTAGTAAATATTATGATATCGTTTAATAGTCTGTTTATGTGGACAACTTACAGCAACTTTAAGGGTCTCAATAAAATACCCATTATCTTCATTTGCCTGATTATTCTTGTCGAGGCAAAAAAACTTGCTATTGTGTTTTTGCGCCAATTTCTTGACTCCACAAAAAACCCCCAATTTCAGTTTCCTACACTAGTTGTCTTCCTCAACTAGACAGAGTGTTCTCCGTCCGGTCCAAGTATAGAGTTTCTCTTTCTCTCTCTATGTGTGTGGATGTATACATGGGGACACAAAAATCCTATTGAAATCCCATCTTTCTCTCGTTTTCTCAGCTCCCACCGAAAAACTCATCGGAAAACCCACGAAAAAACCCAAAAATCTCACAAAAAAATCCGCCAAAAATCCCACCAAAACCCCCCCAACGACTGAATTAGTGAAATTAGAAGTAGATGCAACCCCACCCATCTTAACCCGGCCTTCAACTGTTACCTTTTCTCCGAAATCAAGCTTCTCATTGACCTTCAATTCTTCCTTCCATGGTTTACCCCAAGCACCATTGGAGCCTTCAACTGTTCTTCTTCCTCTTCGGTGGTGATGATGGCTAATATAATCTATCACACTCATAGGACACCAAGGAGGGTTGTGAAACAAGGCAGAAGACCATACATAAATCCTCTGTAACATCTTTTGATTGTAAAATTATTTATTTTGGTGTGATCTAATATTATTTATTTTTTAGTGGAATTAAATGAGTTTTCATTTTGGGCAACCAATATGTGATGGTTATGTTTGTGAATTGTGGCTGTGATTTATGAAAGTTTGTTAATTTTAGAATTTAATTAATAATAGTTAGTTAAAGTTAATTAAAATAAAGAATATTGTTAGAGTGAATTAATAAAAAATAGTAATTAAAATAGAGAGGGTAATGAAAAAATACTACGTATTTGTTCCAAGACTTGAGCGAAGCTATCAAAACGTCGGCGTTTTTGACTAACAGCGCACACTGCTCAAACTCAAACTCTCTGGCAACCGCCACACATCGACTCCCTTCTCTCCTCTATCGTCTCAGCTCCGGCGCTGCCCACCACAAAGCAACCACAAGCCGACACCGGACCACCAACCGAATCATCGGCGGCCCTTTTTCTGGCAATTTGCAGAGCCCGATCCTCCATTTTCGATTCTTCAGTCAAGGTACATTCTCTTCGCTTCTCTTCTCTTCTCAGTCCGTTTTCTATCTATACGACAATTAGACAGCAGATCTAAACACTCCAGTCTCCTCTTCATCTCTAAAACCCTGACCGCATCAGCCACGCACAGTGGCTGGCATACTGCTATCTGCATATTGATCGTTTGTATATTAGTGTAGAGTTGAAGTTTTCTCAATGTTGATCTTCTGTATAATTTTTTTAGAATATCTGGTAAAATTTTCATCGTGTAGAATTCTAACTATTTTATGGAAAATTGAACAAAATATTAATGAAGATTGATAAATTAGAATGGCCATCGCTTACCTGATTGTAGTCTCTCCTCTCTCTTTCTCTCTATTGTGAATTGGCTTAAAAATTGTTTTTCGGCAAGTTAGAAGTGCTCCATTATGGTAATTATATTGCTCTGTCATGGTCTGAATATTTTGCTGCTGCTTGTTCTGTGTAATTTGGCAGAAGTTGGCCTTGTTGTGTTCTTGGGCATTTACTGCAGGGTGTGGTTAGTGTTTGGTCTAATGACTGCGTTTTTGTGTTGCTGTTGGTGTTCATGATGAAAGGATGCGGGGATGTGTTTTCTGAATGTTTGCGGTTAGGGGCCGAGCCAAAAATTGAAACTAGGGTGAGCCCTTCGCTATAAGTTGTAATTGATTTCTATTAATCTATAAAAGTAAGATGATATATGATGCATTTATATTTATCTATAGAGACTGATCGCAGAAAAAATCGAGACTAATTACATGTCAATTCAAAGAAATTTCACATTCGAAGTACAAATACAGAACAAGAAAGTCGCAAATATGCAAATCAAGATTGATTGTAGAAAATCTTAACAAAATAGAAAATACAAAAAATATAAATACAAGATGCAATTTATAATTTTTTTTTTTAAAAAGCACTTTAAGAACAAAAAACGAGCGACAAACGCAATGGGTACAATTGAGATATTAAAAAAATAATGGGTAGCAATGTCGCCAACTCGCTGGATCCCAAACAAATGCACGCCACAACTTGTCTGGCATTGCATGGAGAATAATTTGCCAGTAGTGTCTTTTCCTGTCTTGGTTTTTCTCTAAATCTCTCGATCGCTACCGCAATTTCGTCTAGTGAGAATAATTTCAACTGTTGAGAAAAAATTGACTATTCCAAAAACTCGTTAAGTTTTATCATTTGATGTTATGACCCTGATTCTTTTATTCGTCCAAAATTACACTGTATTTTACTGTGCTATGACACTAAGTTTTTAAAAATAATAGAAATATCACATAGTTTTATTAAAAAAATATAAAATGACCCAAACATATGCCAAAATTTTTTTGAACCTATTGGAAATGTGTTCATAATATGTCCATAGACATCTAGGTGTAGGCCTACACAAAGGTGATAAGCTTAGTGAGGCCCTTAAAATATGTTTGGGGAGTGCATAATGCATACATATATATATGTATAGATATATAAAAACATAGAAATAATGTTTCAAAAATATTTTAGGGTGGGTCGGTGGACCACCGTGGGGGAAGGGTAACTCCGCCCATGTTTATGGTGGTTGAGGGCCTTGATGCCTTTGACTGAATATTTGGATAGGTGAATTGGTTACTCTTTGACTGTGGTTGGGTAGTATCAATGGTCTAGTATGTTCGGGTGATGGTTATTGCGGCTGTGATGGCAGTGGTGGTGATGAGATAGATGATTAACAAATGGAGAGGAACATTCAATTGCTCACAAGTTTTCAGAGATAACTAGTTGGAAAATATCATTTGAAATTTTTCTTAGCCCCCATCAAAATAAAATAAAGCTCACGTCCAATTCCTTTTCTCTCGCCATCTGCATGGGTCTTCAATGTTGTTCATAATTTTGAAGGAAAAATACTTAGGCATATTCATTAATGGGCAGGCTTGCAAGGGATGCTTTGGTTAACAGGTAGGGCAACTAACAACCTTTGCAAGTAGTTGATGCTTTAGTCCACACAACCTTGTGTATTGCTTTTGTAGGGCATATTATTAGGTGGTTGTACCACCTTGGGGTCAAATGAGCTTTTGGGGGGCTACAGTAATTACAAGCTTATCCAATGCCATACCTATAGTAGGAGATACGATTTGATCTGCCCCTTGGCTGGGAGGCTTCCAATTTCCATAAAGACATCCAATTGTTTTGAATGTAATTGCGCTTCTTTGTCGCAATAACCATATCTTTAAGGAAGAATTGGTTGTAAGTTTGTCTTTCACCAGTCTTATTTTCAATAGTCCCCTTGTGGATGAGCAAAACAGGTCATTTAGAATGCGATAAGTTCATATTCTCCGTGTTCGACTTCTATTTTATTTTGAATTTCGAGGATGAGCTGGTCAATCCTAACATCATTTATTTTACACAGCCATCAAGTACATATCCCTGGTGTGTTTGTATCGCCACCATATTTGGAAGGGATAGCTTTATTGCAAGGCTACATGCAGTGAATGAATGATGCTAGAGTTTTTTATGTTGAATGGCTTTAGACAATTAGAATGCAAAGCAATCCTGATTTTGTAAGTTTACAAGCATGAGAATAGATAATATATTGTGTTTGTGACATTGTTCCATAGATTTATATTGATGCAGGGAGGGAAAGGAAGGAAGAAATAACAGGGATTCCTAAATCCTCGATAAGTGTAGGTCGGACACACATTATTCTCCACACATGGGGAATTTAAATTCACACTCTACCTACAATATGAGGAATTACATGGTTATTTATAGACAAATTCTCTTACCAAAATAAAAACTACTCTTCTACTAATAGTTTATCGAACTTATCCAAACAATCCGAATGTAAATTATCTAACTCAATCTAAATAACAAATAACCCTAATAAATCTTCAGTGATACTTCTCAGTGGAAAAAAAAATCTGAGTTTTCTTCCGCTTCGCTTCCTTGGTTGGTCATGTCGGACCAACCATGCAATTGCTATGCCGTGGCATATGTATTTCAATTAGTTTATCTTTTGCAGAATCCTCATTGATATTCTTCTTCAATGAGACGACTCTTTAATTGTCCACTTTCGGTTAGTTTTGGAATGAATAAATCCCTATTGTAGTTAGTTGTTCTTTATTTTCTTTTATTTTAGGGATATTCTCTTGGTGGATACTGTTGTTATGCAGTAGATACAATTTGTGTTTTGTAGCGATACACCTAATCTACGTCTTGTACTTGGACAATAAAGGGGAAATGTTACCGGTCGTGTGCGTTGTGTATTTTTGAATGGGACATGACCACCTACCTGTTAGAGAGGAGTTGAAAAGGATTATGTATTCACAAAAAGCAAATGGATATAAACGGAGGTTGTGGTTTTAGCTATTGTGTTGACTGGGCGGTCTTATTGTGGATGTGTGAAACATTAGTGTTTCACAGTTGGGGAAAGGTCAAGAGTTGGATTGATCTAATAGATAGTATCTCAAGTGCGTACATAAAGGGGTTAATCAGTTTCGTATGTTTGTATAAACTAATTGGGTGAAAGATTCAACAATTGGTTTTCCACATACAAAATGTGCGAACCACCACTTTGGGTCACAAATGGTTGCACGGGAACATATACTTGGGTGTGACCTGTAATCAAGAGATTGAATCTTTAGTTGANCGAAAGATTCAACAATTGGTTTTCCACATACAAAATGTGCGAACCACCACTTTGGGTCACAAATGGTAGCACGGGAACATATACTTGGGTGTGACCTGTAATCAAGAGATTGAATCTTTAGTTGATTCATATACCAATGATGATAAATTTAGGCTTGACTATTGAAAATGATAAACCGTATGAATGATTCTTGGTTAGAGCCTAATGCACAAACTGTGAAGTTCTTCAAAATCCTGTAAGAGAACCAAGATCCATTGTTTCTCACATATTTACCAGAATTCACTAAACCTCNGATTCATATACCAATGATGATAAATTTAGGCTTGACTATTGAAAATGATAAACCGTATGAATGATTCTTGGTTAGAGCCTAATGCACAAACTGTGAAGTTCTTCAAAATCCTGTAAGAGAACCAAGATCCATTGTTTCTCACATATTTACCAGAATTCACTAAACTTCTGATGTCCTACGATCTGGGTACGTCGATCCCAAATAGGGTATTTTTGTGATCTAGATCACCAAAATGTACGACACCAAATTATAATACTAACCGTAAATCGATTTGTTTTCGAATATGTAGCACAAATATAAAATACGTATTAATTGACTACGTGTATATATATTTATTATTATATATTATTTTAGATAATAAAAAATCGAGCACAAATGTATGATAAATAATAACTGACTTAGTATTTATGGATGTTGTATGATATATAATGTTGTATAGTAGTGAAAACGATTTAGATAAAAGTTCTAAAACAAATTGTGACCTAAAATACCGTACCGGCTAAGCTTATCTTAATCGTGCCCCATACCTAAGAAAAGTGTTGTATTGTGTACTCATACCCGTACCATGTACCAAAACAACCCACGATCTAAGTAACATTAGTCTCTTAGCTTTGACAAATGACACTTCTTGTCTATAGGGACTTTAGTTCAAAATCTCTCACTGGCATTCTTACCTATGTCATCATATCACAGCTCAGATAAATGAATTCATTTTCAGAAACAGCACATAATACAGATGGAATTTAATCTTGATGGAGGTCCAACCATGCCTTTAATAACGTGTTTAAGTCGTTATATTGTTTCTCCTTGTGTCCATATGTATGGTATTGTCAGCTATTGATATTGTATGCATGAGCTGCTTGGTGAAGTTTTCTCAATGGACCATGATGCGCCAAACGATAGTAAAGCTCAGACCATGAGCTGGTACTGGTCCCAACAATGTGATCTATGAGCTTCATGCCTAGCTAACGTGCAAAGTCCTGTGGATTCAGTTACCACTGATCAACCTAGTCTCTTTTGAACCCCATTTTGGGCACCCAGTTATATATGCTATTCTGATATGGATTTGAAATGAAAGATTCAGATTGTTTTACATGGTGTTATTGCAGATATACACAATGCAACGGTTAGCAACTAGAGTCTCAAGGAGTCTACTGTCCTCAGTGGGCAATGCTTCATTTTATTCTTTTGCCCCAAACCAGCCATTCACTGCCTCCTCTTGGCGAAGAAATTTCCGAAAGTTGCAAGAACATTGTATTCCAGCTGGTTTCTTGAACTGTGGTTTACTTGGCTTTTATAGGACCTCAAGCTTTGCCACTGGTTTCACGCCATTGCAGCCGAAGCCATTGGACTCTATTATTGACATCGAGAGGGCAAAGAATAAATCACCAGAGGACCTCTCTGCAGTTTGGGATGACGTAAGTTCTTATATGTGGTCCCAATTCATTTGAAGTGCTCTTGTCAATCTTTTAACCTCTTATATGTTTAAATTAGTCTTATTAAGTAATGGTAGGAAGAAAATTTTAATTAATTAGCGAAACTTTACAGTTGAGGGTTATGTTTAGTGTGATCTCCATTGTCATATTCTGATAACATTGTGTAGTTCTCTTGATGGATGCAGTATTCGACCATGGGGACTTTATGCATTCCATATGAACTTTTCCTTGACTTAGGTATCATAAGTTAGTTACTTTCTGAGCTGGATCATGTTATGTCAGTATCACTTGGGAAGAGGTCACATTGCTGCGTCAATGAAAGCAAAATTGTATCATCTGTTGGAGCATAGGGCGGCGAATTGGTAATCCATTTACACGATCTTGCTGTTTGATATATGTCTTCTTTTGTGATTCAAATGTTCTTGCTTCTATTTTTCTTGTAGCCAATACTTTGTCATTCCATTGTGGAGAGGAAGTGGTTACACCACAATGTTTACACAAGGTTTGTTTTCTTCTTGCTTTTTACATGAAACATCATGCAATTGTTAGAGGTTGGAGATACAGGAAACTTCGATAGTTTGCTGTCAGGTAATTTTCCTGCCTTCCCATTTTTAACCCCATAACCGTATTCATCAAATGCCAAACATGCTTATGTGAATAAATTTATTACAAATCACACATGCTCATGGTCAGCAAGCAGTCATGGATGCTTGAATTTTTACAATAACTACAAGTTTAATCTTTTTAACATTAACAAGTGATATGAAACACAGAATCTTGATACTTATCAAAAAAAAGAACCGTATGGTGAATCAAAAGATTCAAACCATTTGCGCTGTGTCTATTTCACCTCTTTATGTGGGGGTGCCCACATATCCTTATATGACTGCTTTGTAGATAATTGCTCAAGTACCTTTTAGCTCTCCACTTATAATTAGATTAGGTAAAATGCTATATATAGATTGTTCAGTCTCATGCTAAGGGGTTGACATTCGTCCTTCTGCAGATTCCTGCCCCGAACTGTGGGGTTTTTTTTTTTGTTTGTTTATGTAGTCTTTTGTTCATGTTTGCTTTTGTAGATCGAAATCCATTGTTATTTTTCTGTCTCAAATATATGTTTGGAAGATTAGGCTCAACATTTGTCCTATATTTTTGTGTATGTTTTTTCTATGTCAAGTCATTTAATTCTCAGTTTGTTGATGTTCCATTTAAAGTTTTTTAAGAATTCTTGTTTGAGAAGGTTTAAGATTTGTTGTTGGAATGGCTATCCGACAGATATAAAAAAGAAAATCAAACTGATTAGTTTCGTGTGGAGAAACTAATACAATAGCATTAGTTTCTCTAAGTATCCATTGGCTAATTTTCTACAATTTGAAGATTTCTCTTTACCTATGAACAAGTTTGTTGTGAAAGTAGAATGAAATCTTGAGTGACCCCACCAACAAAAAAATTCTAGATCAGCAAATCAGTGTGTGCACATGTCTGCTTGTGAAAAAGAAAAGCTCTAAACTTCGTTTAAAGAACAAGCAGCCAAGTAAATGAAACAATTGTGCAATAAATTTTTATTAATGGAATAAACTTTCAACTATGAACAATTCATTTATAGGGTGGATGCATAGGGGATTTGATCTTTTCTTTCTTTCTTCTCTCTATATGATTAAGTCTGATACTAATGTAAAGATAAATGCTCGATCACATCTAGATTAGTCCCACTCCCCTCCATCGGGAATTCCTGTTCTGTGCCTCAGATAATGCTCAGTTAAGAAGCTGCATCTAAGGTTTTTTAATTTATTTTTTGTGAAACCTTTTCAGAGTTTAGTTATTATTCAAACCTTGTGCAGTGCAGATGCCACACATTCTTTTCACTGGTCTTGAAGATTACAAAGCAAGAGGGACTCAAGCTGCTCCCTACTTCACCGTTTCTTACTACACAGAGTTTGCAGAAAGCAAGGACATGGTGCTTGTTCGCGGGGATGTCGTTTTCATGAGCAAGCTCACTGATTCAGAGGCGAAATGGCTATTGGAGACCTTACAGTCTTTTTACCTGAATGATGTTAGGTACAAGCTGGTTGAACGGTTCAACAAAGAAACACGGGAATTCGAGTTCAAGGACGTTTTACAAGCATTGGAGATGCCCATTTTGTAGTTTATTCGAGTAAAGAATGAAGAACAATAAAAGAGAAGGAAGGATTCAGCAAGGTGAATTGGCAGCTTTTATAGTTGCAATGCAGCAAGTCTTATTTAAGCTTCATTGGACAGTTTGTTTAATTGTATTTATCCAATAACTGTGGATATGTGGTCTTGAGATTGAATACTTGTATTTCCTCTAGGATTATGAGTACACATTGTGGAGTCTATTGGAAAGTTGAACATGTAACCTATCTCTTAGGCTGGAGATGATATCTAGAAATTTCTTTCTTCTGATTTCGAACTTAGTAAGTGTGTTAAAATATGGCATGCTATGTTGATACGAAACGAAATTAGAGGATTTAAGTATTTTTTAAGGTACTCGTTTTTGTAAACGGGTGGACTCCACATAACACGATTAATAAACGAATTAGGTACGAGTGAAGTCAATTAAAAGAAATATACAATAAGTCTTGTTTATGTAACGGTTATACAGGATACGAACACTAATATGATATGACTTGATTCGTTAGATACGAATTAATAAATAAATTGAATATAAGTGAAATATTTTTTTACGTGGACCCACAAAAACTTGACATGAATTCACATCATTTAATACGATTGGCAGGCCTATAGTAATGGCATGTATTTTTGGCACAATAGGTGAAGTCAGTTTATTAGGGTTGGTCATTTATCAATGTTAATTTGAAAATGTCACAATTTGTAAAAAAACGATGTTACATGGACTTTATTTGATCTCAAATTGTAAAAATAATGCTACATGGACCTTAGTTAGTGACTTTATTATTCTCTACCATTACTAATTAGTATCCATCCACTATCGGTTCAATGATTATAATTCATCATATTACCAGATAAGGTTACAAAATTAAATAGAAAAAACGTTTCTCATTTATAATACGAAAAATAAACAAACTATGGTTAAGAAAAAAAATGTGTAACTCGAAACAACTAGGTAGTCCGTTTTTCTTGTATTGACACTAATAGTGTGTGTTTGATAGAATGGATAAAAAAATTGAAGAAAGAAAAATAAAAAAGATATATTTTCTATTCTCAAACGAAAAAGAAAAAGAAAAAGAAATGTTTCCTCTGTCTTTTGTTTATCGGTAAAACTAAGACAGAAGAAAATCAAAAATAATTTAATTTTTTTATGTTTGACATGGATAAAAAAGTGAAAGGAAAGAAGAAGTACACATCATTTTTTATGATTGTATCCACATTATAAAATTAATATATACACAATATATCATAAATTAACAAGCAAAGTGTATATTAATGCTCCGTTTGGTAGGAAAGATGAAAAGTAAGAATGATACATTTTCTATCCTTCAAGGATGAAAAGTAGGAAGAATATACTTTCCTTCCTTTGTGTTTAGTTGGATAGATAGAAAATAAAAATAACTATTTTTTTAATTTTTTTTTTTGTGATGACTAAAATTAGGGGTGACAATCGAGTTGAGTCGTGTTGTGTCAAATTCGTTAAATTATTACAAGTTTGTGTTGAATATTAGTCAAACTTAACTTAATTCATTTAACTAATTATGTCGTGTCGAGTTGCGAGTTGACCTGTTTATTTTCGTGTCGAGTTCGAGTCGTGTCATCTTCTTGAGTTTAAAATTTTCACTCTTAATTAAGATGAAAAAAATATTTTTTTTTAATTTAAATTTTTTATTTTTAATTTAAATTTTAAAAAATATATATACATATTTTACCATTATATTTTTATATGAAATTAATGTATACATAAGATATATAGACAAAAAAGATACATTTCAACAGAAATAATTAATTTTCCATCTATTTTTCTTCCGATTTTGGAGAGATTGATTTTGGTGAGTTGAAAAGAGAGTTGAAATTGAATTTTTCATACAATCATCAAATTTAAAAGTTCTTAGAATAATTTTCTCTAAAACCATATTACCATTAACACCAAGCTCCCTGTTACCCCCTTACCAATCAGCCCCAATGTCTAACCCTACCTCTCTGTCTTTCACCTCACCATTCTCCTATATCTCATTCCGCCTCCTCACCTTTTCCGTTCATTCAAGTCTAGACTTTCATTTACGGGAATTTTCGGCGGTATAAGTGTTGAAAGTTTTAATTTTTTAAAGTTAAATTATAATTTTTTTGAAATATAATTATAATTTCAAATACAAGATCGATCATGAAATGCTGAGATTGATACTGTATTTTTTTATGATTAATCATGGATGTCCGTGATCAATCGTGACATTCCTTGAACAATTAAAATTTTTTCTTTTAAAATTATAATTTTATTATACAAAGTAATAAATTGTGGTACCAATACCAATTTTTTTTTTTTTTTGGTGCGGCAGAGTTTCCCTTTATTTACATTCTATTTCTTTTATATTTTAAGCAGGTTAGTAGCAGGTCGTCTCAACCCAATCACAAGCCACGCATGTATTAAAATAGAGTAAATTACATATATAACCTTCAAATTATAATTTTTGTATCAATTAAACCCTTAAATTTTTATTTTTGTGTCAATTGATCCCATAAACTCTTTAATTGTGTCAATTGAGTTCTTCTGTTTGTCTCCGTTAGATTGTACCACTCACGTGACTGTATAACACAAAAAAAACAAAAAGGGTTTAATTGACACAATTAAAAAATTTTAGGGGCTAAATTAACACAAAAAAAATATTTAAGAACTTACTTTAACAAAAGAGCCATCAATTAAATAAATAAGCCATGCTGGTGTCAAGTTATTTGACACAAGTAAGTTAATTAGTCATGCATGAGTCATGAATTCAAAATGACACGAAAATAAATATAATATTATACAACTCGATTGTATCCTTATTATTGCTAGATCCCATTAGTGTCAAATGGGAATTAGTAAATTTAATGATTATTTATGAAAAATGATAAATTTTAAGATTCAAGAGGCTCTAATAGTTGGAATTGATAACTGAGTCATGCTTTATGAGTTCGAGTTGAGTTTGTCAAGCTTATTTTTTTAAACAAGTTTAAAAAATGACGCGAGACTGAGCAAAACTTGAATAATTCTATTATTTTATATATAAAAGAATCAAATTAAGTTTTGGGAGTTTGAATCGAGTTTGTCGAGTTTTTTTTTTAAACAAGTTTAAAAAATGAAGCGAGCCTGAGCAAAGTCTGAATAACTTTACTTTTTTATATATAAACGAATTAAGCCAAGTTTTGAGAGCTTGAGTTGAGTTTGTCGAACTCGTTTTTTTAAACAAGCTTAAAAAATGTGACGAGCCTGAAAAAAACATGAATAACTTTACTATTTTATATATGAACAAATCGAATATCTAAAAAATTGTTTGAGCTCTACTCATTTAAAAAAATGAATCAAACCCGTAACCGAACCCAAAATAAACCAAGTTCGAATATTTCGACTCGATTAACAGCACTATTAATACCCACCGCTTAAAATTTTAAACCTCCCTCGTGTCTCACTTTGACTGGGCAAAAAAAGCGCGCCCTATTTCCCATGGGAGGGAGGACAAGTATCTTTCAACTCCCTGAATTTAAAACCAAAGACTGAAACACTATGAAATGAATCCTCCGCCTCTATCACTCAAATCAAAATTGAAATCTTCCCTCAGAAAACAACTTTGAATTCAATCCTCCAAATCCCAATTCTCCCCTCCAAAAAATACCCATTTCCCCACCATTACAAATACCCCTTCTTCTCCCTTTGAACTCACCCCTCTCTATCTCTCTCAAAACACACACAGAGAAAGAGCAATGGCTGTCCTCTCTCTCTCTGAAAACAGTAGAAACAAAGAGAACATACCACCTTTCTCAGCAGAACAAGACACAACAGTTTCAGCAATACCCATATTTCCAACCAAAAATAAAAGAAGGTTGAGAAAGCCTCTTGAGGACATCACCAACTTCTTCTACCCAACACCTATCTATTCAAGTCCAATCCCAGACAACCCATTTCCTCTTGCTTCCTGCTCTTGTTTGGTCTGCAAAGCAAATCGACGAAAAAGGAGAGCTGAGTTTGATCTTTATTCTCCAATGTTGAAGAACACGAGATCTGTTTCTTTGAGGAAGGGTTTTAGATAAGCCACTCTACAAGTCAAGTTTTTTTTTTTTCAGTCAGTTATTTTTCATTTTAATTTTTTGTTCTTCCTCTTCATTTTCTTCCTGGGTCTTGACTGACCATCATTTATAATCGAAATTCCTTGAAAATGTTGTTGCTTAAAGATACTAAATACAATTGATATGAATTTCTCTTGTGTTGGTTCTTGCTGTGGTATTTCATGTGCAAAATAAGATTGGCATTGAGTTTTTTTTGGTTAAATTGTGGCATTTGACAAAGTTTGTAACTGTTTTGAATTGTAATTTTTTTCAATTGGAATTCCAAAGGACCCAATTGTAAGCTGCCTGATGTTATGCATGCTAAAAGGTAATAACTTGTATCACTAAACAGTTGGTTTAGTAAGTAAGATGCTAGCACTGTGGTACTCATGCATCAAAAGACCCCATTAAAAGAATTTGTGAGAATAAGATTTGCATCAATCATCATGTCACCGGTTCATTCTCAAGAAAATCCAATAGTTAATCACCCAAAATTTAATAAGATTATGGTATTGAAAATTATATGATAACCAACAAGCACATGAACCTACTATATGAAAATTCGGAACCATTTGAATCTCTCAATTATTTACCAATATATAGTTATTTTTGAACGAATTTACTAATCTACTAATATNCTGAAAATTATATGATAACCAACAAGCACGTGAACCTACTATATGAAAATTCGGAACCATTTGAACCCCTCAATTATTTACCAATATATAGTTATTTTTGAACGAATTTACTAATCTACTAATATTTTTTTAAAAGTGAAATCAACAAATTCCCTTTCATGTAAAAAGTAAAGTCAACAAATTTGTTTACAAAGGTGCTTTATCCAAATTTTAAAAAGTGAATTTTTGACTCTTTTTTGTTTTTAAAAAGAATCGTAATGAGTGAAAGTAGATTTGTTAACTCTGCATTTTACATGAAAATGTGTTTGTTGAATTCATTTTTAAAAAGTGTCTTAAATTGATTAATAAATTTAAAATTACTGTAGATTGTTAAATCTATTTAAAAACGGTTGTACATTGATACATAATTCCATCATCCCCTATCCCTCCTCCCAAAAAACAGGGAAAAAGAGGGAAATATACATGATATTTATTATTTCAAGATGTATGTATCAGAGTTACTGAGGCGTTTCAAGGTCTGTTCTTTGGTCAAGTGCTTCTATTGTTGAGACATCTGGAAATGCATCTGGGTAAGTTTCTGAAATCTTTGCCTTCAGACTCCTAACAATTCAGAACAAAACCCAAATTATCACTTGCTCATCAATGGTATAGATGACCAACCAAAAGGGCAAAGTACATAGAAAGAGGGAAAGAGAGTAATCAAACTAACTTGTACATAGCTAACATCCTTCAAAAGAATAAAGGGAAACAAAGATATAAGATGAAAGTAACAGACTAATTTCAGTAGTCATTGTTTCACACATTGATCATTGGATGACATTAAAGCACCTAATTAGGTGGATTGGCCAATCAGGCTCGTATACTAGCTTAGAAGGTTTTATACACTGGACAGGAACAAGCTTCAATACCCTTCTAATGGGTGACCTGACTCAGAAATGCCCAATTAACATTCATAACATACTATCAGCAAACTCAACTAAAAATGCTCATTGAACTTGCTTGATAAACATTCATAACCTTCCAGAACCCAACTTCAATACCACATTAAAGCACGCAACTCACAACTATTGACCATGAGTGAGAGGTCCACAATCCTCGTCTACTAGCTTGGAAGGTCTTACTGATATAAAACAGGTGTGCAACAGATAACAAGCTTGAAAGCCACCCTCGCCCCTGCAGCCCCCCACAGCTCCCTCCCTCACCTTGCAGCCACCACACAACCCCTCCCCACCCCCTCCTCAATAGTTCTCTCCACCCACCCCACAATGCAGCTTCCTCCCTGTCCGATCCAATCCCTCCCCAGCAGCCCCTTCCTCCCTGGCCCACCCCAAAATCCCCTCCCCCTTCCTCTGTCGGCCCAAATCCCTCTACAAAAGTTAGATTCACTCCTCCAGTTTAAGTACATAAACAATGGGCTCAGAAAGAAGAAGAAGAAGAATTGTTTCAGCTTTGAAGTTTTCTTCAAAAGTTGACACCAAAAGCTTTTGCTTTTCAATGGTTGAGCAGTGGACAAGAGAAGAGCATGCAAATAACTGGATCATATCCACCTTAATATCATTGACGTTGAGACATGACAAAATCGTGGGTGAAACACACCACGTGACACTAAACACAAATTGACGAGAACATAAACCATATGCTGCGTACAGACCAAGCTTGAAACCTTGAATATAGCAAACCAAAGTGCAAGGTTTGTAATACATTTCTTAGTGTATGCTTGGATATTTCCAGATAAATGGCAATTCAACAGCCTAACAGGCACCATAATAATACACCTCCCATCATAGCAAGTTCTCAAATACTAAGCAATAAATAATCACCTGAGATTAGAATAGTGAAAAAAAACGAACTGGAAATGACCATACCTCAGCTTCTGGAATATGTAGTCCAGGTCTGATTTCATAGATTTTAAAAGACGTGTGTTTCTCGAAAAATCACTAGAAACCTCAGCAAAGCAATGCTTTGAATGCTCATTAAAATGAGAAAGGGTTGCATTGCTGTCCTGCAATCTTCCTAATCTGTGATTTGGGGGCACAGAGGAGTATATAAAAAATACAGAAGTACACAGATCAGTCACCAGCTCAAGGCACCATCACAATTAAGGAACTGATGCTGTCAAAATACTGATGCCAACTTGCTTATCCTAAAAAATCTAAAATATCTTAAGTTAAAATTTTATGAGAACTATTAACCACTGACAGCTCTGCAAGCTTCAGTTACCCGAGAAGAATGTAACAACATATTTAAATAAGAACAATGCTACGCATACCAAAAGTTTTACCAAAAAACATTTTTACCAAATGAGTTGACAAACTCATATCACTCCTCGGCTGATGAATTGATGCTCAAAATGCTTTTGATACGACATGGAACCTGCCAACTCATTAGATACAAATGTTTTTGGTAAAACGTTTGGTATGAATATGATGTAGAACAGAGTGTAGGCTTGGATCCATCTTGACCTTGACAGCCCAAATATAATGGACCTTAGATTGATATCCAACTTGAACCCAACTTCTAGAAGTTTCTAAAAAGATATTAATGTGAGTAGCTGAGAGATGTAGTTGGATGATAATTGAGTAATTAGTGTCAGTAGGTGAAGTTGGTAGATATATTTGAAAAATATATTAAATTAGGTAGTTAAAAGATGATAAAGTTATTATAAGAGGTTAGATGCATTAAATATAGGTAGGTGTAAGATAACAGAAGAGCTCTATATAAAGGGTCTTTGTCTAACCATTTGAATCATCCGGGTTTGAAATCAATAATATTTCCTTAGAGTTTTCTCTTATTTTCCCAGAGGATTCAGAGTATGTGTTTTTTACACTTAGAAACGGTGATTTCCTTGTGTAATAGCATTGTACTCTAAAAAATCCCCCACCTGTGGCCTCTACTGTATGGCACATCAACGTGAACAAATCATGTTGTCATAGAGGTATCGAGGTTTTAGTGCGGAACTTTGTTTGCTTTGATACAATTTCTAATAATCAACTTGAATCCTAAAAGCTGACATTGTTTGCCCTTTTCTATCAGCTCAAGTTTTCAAAATGGTAGCTTGTTAATGTGAAACTGAAGCAAGAAGTTCATGCATTTGAACATCATCAACTCACTAGAACTAGTTTCAGGTAAGTTGCCTGCCCATTCATGAGGGAAAGAGACAAGAAAATATTTTTATACCCTTTGCTAATAGCTCAGCCTTTTGTTCCAGCAAGATATGAAGACTTGATATTTTAAAATCCCTCAAGTCTGGTAGTCATTCCCTGACCTATNCTGCCCATTCATGAGGGAAAGAGACAAGAAAATATTTTTATACCCTTTGCTAATAGCTCAGCCTTTTGTTCCAGCAAAATATGAAGACTTGATATTTTAAAATCCCTCAAGTCTGGTAGTCATTCCCTGACCTATTTGCTTGTTAGACAAGGGAGGTTCCGAGACTCCGAGGGTTAGAAAAAGCTTGATATGCATTGTTTGGTAACCCTGACAATAATAAGCTTTTAAAGCATGTGCTCTAAAAGCTTATTATGGTGAGTAACAACAATTACATGCTTGGTAATGGATCAAAAGTAACGTCAACCAATATCAAAAAGAAATTCATAGCAACCCCCTCCTTAATCTAGTTATCTATCCCTCTTTAGGATTTCAATCTAGTGATCAAAGGTCATTATCCAGTTTAATCTCAGTTTTAGGAAGGGTGAACTCTGTATTGCTCATAGTTCAAAGTATTGGCCGATACTGATATGAGTCGACCGAGTCATATCTGACTCGGACATTTTCCATGACGATACCGTTATATGATATGTATAAACTCCGAGTATCGCACAACTCGGCCGAGTCGTCTGAATTTTATCCGAAGTAATCTTGAGTTGCCGAAATATTGTCACCGAATCGGCCGATATAGTTATAGCATATGCATTGGATTATATACCCAAAGTGGTAGCCCTTAAATTTGGATCCATAACTGCTAATCTGAGCACTTAATCAGTGCTAGGCAATGAACCCCATTTCACCAAACATTTTCTCTTCCAATTAAATTAAAACCACTAATTAAAATTCTACAAGCAATTTAAAAAAAGGTATTATAGCATATTGCTAACAGAGAAATAAATACATATAAGCACATATAATTATAAGGTTATCTATCTACATATAGTAAATAATTTAGAGGTGAGAGGTCTTGAAAATTATTCCCTCCCCATTTTCCAATTTTTATAGAATTTAAAAATTTTTAATTCAAAACTTAAGATTTCCTCCGATCATTGACACTATCACGTCTCATTTGTAACAACTCTTCAACTTCTTCATAACTAACCAAAGCTAGTTTATTAATAAAAGGGTTAATATCAAATTGTATCTTGAAAGATCATTTGAATTTCAATTTATATTTTTAAAGATAAAAAAATTTAATTTGTACCCTCAAAAATAAAAATCTATATCAACAATCACGTCAAGTTACCGGTCGTCACTAAATGAATAAATTACATATAGATTTTCTCATACTTGTCTCTTAATCACCTAAACCCCATATTTGAAATATTTCACTTACATTCCTTTAGAATCCAAATATAACTAATACATTCCTTTAGAATCCAAACATGACTAAAATTGTTTCCCCAATTGGGCATCCAAATAATTAAGTGATGTATTACATTGTATATAAAGAAATATTATATAAATACCTCCATTATATTGGAGGTTTAAATGGTAAACTTGATTTTGAATTTTAGAGTATAATGGGCTCACAAAATAAAGGGTATTATAAAAATTATAATTTTGTATTAGGATGAAATCATATATTTTTTAACAGTTATATTAACGGATATTAACGAGGGGTTATGTTTTACACATGCACAATCGTCATGAGGCTTAAGAGTAATATTCTAAATGCAAGAAGTCTAAATTGATTAAGTGACAAGACGTGGCAACCTGAGAACGGTAGTTTTAGGTGTGCATTAATATAAATTTTTATTTTTGAGGTTTTAATCAATCTTAAGGGAACAATTTACCATTAATCCTCAATAAAATCACTTAATTTACCAAGAAACAAAATGACATATATATACACAGAGAGAATAAGGATGAGAGAGAGAGAGAGAGAGAGAGAGAGTGTACATTAGGAGCTGGANGGTATTATAAAAATTATAATTTTGTATTACGATGAAATCATAAATTTTTTAACAGTTATATTAACAGATATTAACGAGGGGTTATGTTTTACGCATGCACAATCGTCATGAGGCGTAAGAGTAATATTCTAAATGCAAGGAGTCTAAATTGATTAAGTGACAAGACGTGGCAACCTGAGAACGGTAGTTTTAGGTGTGCATTAATATAAATTTTTATTTTTGAGGGTTTAATCGATCTTAAGGGAACAATTTACGATTAATCCTCAATAAAATCACTTAATTTACCAAGAAACAAAATGACATATATATACACAGAGAGAATAAGGATGAGAGAGAGAGAGAGAGAGAGAGAGAGTGTACATTAGGAGCTGGAATTGATTGAGAGAATCCAAATCCTGGGAACTGAGTAAGGCTTTGAATTGAGAAGAAGCCTCTACGGACGCGACTCTGATCGACTCTTTCTCTGATTGCTCCATCTCTCTGGTTTTGCTCCTGCCTCTGCCTTTGGGCTGGGATGGTTTATGTAAGCTACACCACAGAGACACTAGAGTGTAGGATAGGGACTCTGGAGTGAAGGATAGAAAATTTATGGATAAATTTCATCCAAAGACCCGTCACATTTGACTAATCACACCAAATCATTAAAAAAATAACACGCCACCTTTAAATTTTACAACTTGCAATAGAGAAAGCTTGTCTACAATAGGGGTCTTTCCCGGTACCCACAAAAATAATATAAGAATAACAACTAAACGCTCACTTTTTAAATTATAGAGAAATTTTAAATTTCCCTCTCCTTTCCTCCTCCCAAAAAAAATAAAATAAAGAAAAAAAAATTTTATTTACCAAATATTGTATTATAAATAATGTGTTAAAATATCATGCATTAAATATTTAGAGCAAGTTAATAGATCCTACTAATCCAACCAACAACACTAATTTATAATACAAAATTTAGTAAATAATTTGGTAAGCACAACATTGCTCGTCTTTAAAAAATAGAGGCCTTTCAAACCCTGACTTTTCAAACAGTAAAGAAATCCTCAATCTTTAAGGGATAAAACTAGGTTTTTTCAAATTTGTTTATCAAATATTGTATCACAAATGATGTGTCAAAATTCAATGCATTAAATGTTTAGAGAAAGTTAGTAGACTTTATTGATCCAACCAACCACACTAATTTGTAATACAAAATTTAGTAAATAATTTGATAAGTATAACATTACTCATCTTTAAATAATAGAGGCTACTGGTATTTTGGTTCTTCTTTTTAACTTCTATAACTCTCTCAACTTTTGTCTTTAGGTTTCAAGTTATCATAGATCTTATGAAGTAACACTTGCAAAAAAATTTGAAGGTGATGAACTCAAAATACAAGAATTCTTGGTTATTTATATGATTTTTTTTTTTGTATCAGTGCTTAGCTTCTTTTGATATTGTCTTACTATCAATTGTTGATTTTATGATATAATTTGACCGTAATCTATGACTTTAAGAGAATGTGATGTGTTTCGTTCGTTATTTAGATTAGATTTTTTTGTTATATTTATCTTCTTTTTTGTTTTTATTTAGAAATTTGATTTGTCATGGTCTTGATGCTTGAGATTGGACTATTAATTTTTGAAATAACTAATTACAAATTTTCTTTGTTAATTAAATTTTTATTCACTTCTATTGAATTTTAATCTATTTTTGGGTCTTCAATTGTCAAACATTTACTATAAGATTGTAACTTTTTCCAATCAAAGGCAATTTGGGGTGAGAAACTTCATATTCTTGATAGAAATTATGGTAAGTGTTGCATACAACCATGGTAGAAAAAAAATATTTGAAATCTAATATCATAAATAGCTAATAAGTATTTAAATTAACGACCTAATGTGTTTTTTTTGTAGTCTGCCTTTTTTATTTTCTAACTTTACACTTATTTTATGTATAATCACAAATATAGAGATAGTCTAGGTGCAAAGTAAAAAATAAAATTATAATTTAATATGATTTACGTACAACGTACGTGAACACCAACTAATTAACATATACAAGTGAATCTGCTCAATTCAATAAGTACCATAATGTAAAGAATTAGGGTTCACATTCCGTACTTGCAGATTTGTCCTTAGATGGTAGCATTAGATGGCAATAGTGATGTAATGTATATGACTTTTTAATTATTTACTTTAAACTAAGTTAAAGGGGTTAAAATAGTTATTTTATCAATTTTGTACCTAGTCTGGTAAAGTTAACGTTAATGATAAAGGTGGGTACTTTTGACGTGATAAGTTGTCGTGTTATTTTTCTAATGTCAGGGGTGTCTATATAATTTGGTCAAATGTCAGGGAGTATAGATAAAATTTACTCAAAAAAATATTTTTTAATGGTCATATTATTATTTTTTATTTATTAATTGTAAAATTTTTTATAGGTTAATGTTTTTATAATTTTATTTTTATAAATTGGGCTAAGAACTGAGGTTCCTACCCACCCACGGACTACCATGGGACTAAGCAATCCAGACCATGTCCCACTGGCCCAACGGGCTTTTTGGGCCAGCTTGTTTCTCGTGAGCCGAATATCAGATCTTGCAAAGGATTGCTTAGGCACGGGAGGTAGTTTCTCATTAATGTCAATATTCCCCCTTATAACACAAGAGTTTATTTTATTTTTTATTGTTACATCGGAAATATAACAGAGAAACACTAGACAGAGCTCCTAGCAAAAGCAACGCTAGTCATTAGGGATATCAGTGGATCGAAGCGGGGACGGAGAGTGTAGTCTTTATCTTCGTACCTGCTTAAAAAAATTTCGTCTATCTCCGTTAACGGGTATAGTTTTTATCCCCACCCTCGTCCGCAGGTAAATTTCTAATCCCCGCTTCCCTCGTACCCGCCTAAACCCAAGCCCAAGTCCAAGTAGCATAATCTAAAATTCTAAATAAATCTAATATTTTAAATAATCCAACAACATTCTAAATAATCCAACATAATGTAGATTGCAAAATGTAAAAGTCAAAACAATATAGTATTCTATTTAAAGTGTCATTGGACCACAAAAAAAAACGAAACTATTAGAGAAAAAAAAAGAAAAAGAAAATAAATTTGAATTATGAAAACGATAGCACTACACTTGAAGTTTCTTAGAAGAATTTTTGTTATTACAATTCATATTACAGCTATAAAGTGTTAAAAGATGAAAACTTAAAATTTCGCTAATTTAATATTTCTTCCCATTTTTTAGTTCACTCTAATAGAGAAACTCATCAATCTCCATTTACAATATTTCTACTCACGATGAAATAAAAAACTATCTTACCTCTCTTATCTATATATATATATAACGGGTAGCGGAGACGGGGGTAAGGATAAGTCCATCCCCGCCTTTATTCCTGTATACGTCCACCGTCCAATACGTATAGTCCATCCCCGGTCCAAACGGGGTGAATTTGGACGAATACCCATTTTTTCCCAATCCACTACCATCCCTACTAGTCATATCTGCTAACAAAAAATTAGTCAACTGAGGAGGGAGAACGTCTAGCTCTACAAACTTTTTCAACTGTTAGACTCTCCAAGATTGGCCAAAAAATCAGCACACTAATTGCCTTTTCTAAGAGTATGAACAATGGGTATGTGATTCATCTTCATGATCCTTCTGCATTGAGTAATAACAGATTTGTTAGGGTGAGGAGCCTCCGGATCCATGGACAGAAGCTTAGCTACTTTGAGAGAATCAATTTTCACCGTGATATGAGTGATATTCCTCTTTTGCACTAGCTCCAGTCCCTTAAGGATTGTCCATAATTCAACCTGTAAAATTGTGGAATCATCCATTTTCTAATAGAAGCCAGCGATGGGAAAATGGATACCATAATAATTTATCAAGGGTTCAATTACGATACCGAAAATACCATACCTTTATTTATTTTTTTCAATAAACACACGACAAGTTAAAAATTTTATTATGTTATTATCTTATTTTATTTATTTTTTACTTTCACAATTAACAACCACAATTACAAAAAAAAAAACAGCTAAATAATTTCTACAATTGAAAATTATTTTTCGGTACGATATTAAAAAATAACTAGGTGATGTTTGACTGATTAGAGTGAAGTCTAGAATGGAATTTTATTATGAAGAGAAGCCGTTAGGATAAGTTTGGATGGTTTTGGGGTGGGGATGGGGGTGGGGAGGATTGGATTGGTTTTATCAAAACCCTTTAAAATCTAACCCCCACCTTTGTGTATATGAGATTTATAAATGAATCCTTTTCATATTTGTGTTTGATAAATAACATATACATATGCAAGATCCACCTAAAGCACCAGCAAAGGAGAGTGATTCTCAAGTTCTTCTCGACTTTTCGTGTCTGTCTCCACTTCACCCTAGACTCGTGTCGTGTAGTGTAGCAAGATTGCAGGTAATCATATTATATGTAAGGGGTAAAAATTGATGAAACCTCCTGGAAGAATAAAGATTGAACGTTTCTGATAAGAGTGAGTTCTGAACTTGATCTCTCAGTCTTTGTTTCCTACAAAATGAACAAATTGTCCAAAATCGAAGTCACTCCGATGCTTAATTCAGTAATGGAACTGAGACAATTGTAAGAAGACAAGAAGAGTTCAACATACCTTTCACCTTGGCTACTTTTACTTTTTATAGACCTTGTTCAGTTAGGATTTTCATGAATTTCGATTCAAGGTGGCACACCTTCCTTTAATTAAGCGATNTTTTTGCTTTTTATAGACCTTGTTCAGTTAGGATTTTCATGAATTTCGATTCAAGGTGGCACACCTTCCTCTAATTAAGCGATTCAGTTTGAAAAACTGCTGAAATCCCTCTTGCAGTTCCCTTGGCCNCTTTTACTTTTTATAGACCTTGTTCAGTTAGGATTTTCATGAATTTCGATTCAAGGTGGCACACCTTCCTTTAATTAAGCGATTCAGTTTGAAAAACTGCTGAAATCCCTCTTGCAGTTCCCTTGGCCTATAATCAAGCTTATTAGCTTATCTTGGACGCCTAAGTTTTAGGCGAATCTTTATCATTCCATTTTCTGTTTCAAAACAGCTTGGTCCTGATGAGGACCAAGCTCTTTTGTTACACACCGAACACCTTGAACAACACTGTTCGGTAAGGGCTCTTTTATTGCTTGTCAAATAGATTGATCAGTTCGGNAGAATCTTTATCTTTCCATTTTTTGTTTCAAAACAGCTTGGTCCTGATGAGGACCAAGCTCTTTCGTTACACACCGAACACCTTGAACAACACTGTTCGGTAAGGGCTCTTTTATTGCTTGTCAAATAGATTGATCAGTTCGGCTAGGCCTGTTTGACTGATGTTGTCCTCACATGTCTTATCTTGTCAATCACGTGAGCTTATTTAATGTTATAACACGTGTAGTAAAGGGAGCCACCCCCTTCATTTGCCCCTAGAAAACGTTTGATAGACGCCTTGCGTCTGTTAGCCGTTTTATGCCCTTTCAACATCATTGCGCGTACTTCATGACATCCACCTTTGTTTTGGCGGCATGATCTGTATTTAAATATTGCCTTTTAGAATTNTTTTCAACATCATTGCGTGTACTTCATGACATCCGCCTTTGTTTTGGCGGCATGATCTGTATTTAAATATTGCCTTTTAGAATTCCCCCACTTTATAAATGATTTCTCTTTGTTTTCTTTCACATTGCCTTCTCTTCTTCAAATTCATCTCTTNCTTTCAACATCATTGCGCGTACTTCATGACATCCACCTTTGTTTTGGCGGCATGATCTGTATTTAAATATTGCCTTTTAGAATTCCCCCACTTTATAAATGATTTCTCTTTGTTTTCTTTCACATTGCCTTCTCTTCTTCAAATTCATCTCTTTTTTTGTATCTGCACTATCCTTCTCTCTGTCTACGCTTCATTTTCCTCAATGGCCCCTCTTACGTCCTCGAAAATCTCTGCCTTCAAAACTAAGTATAATATCCCAGAGGATATTGACATTCGAGTGGCTGGTACCGATGAACCTATCATTGAAACCAGAGAGAGGATCCCAATCTATACTCGAGAAATCACCGAAGGCAGAGTTCGCTTCCTACTCGACCCCTTGCTTCTTTGGGTACTATTAGCCATGAAACTGTGCCCCATCCAATGTTGCTCCAACTTTTTCAGAATAGTGATGAGTGTGGTAGCATTGAATAGGCTTCTGAACTTGAGCTTAGGTTTGTGGGAGATTCTGTATTGCTACATCCTTAAACTGGCTAGAGACAATTATTACCTTGCTGTGAGGAAGAAAGATCGCTGTCTGGTGACTCATCTCCCAGATTCCAATAAAGTTCATGAGAATGATATTGTGTTCGTTTCTGGAAACTAGGAGTATGCTGTTGATGCTATTCCATCCTACTGCTGTCCTTATGAAAAAGGCGCTCCATGTATTTGAATTTTCAACCCTTCCTAATTATCTTATTTGCTTACTATTTTCTGATATAAGTTTTCTTTTGCTTGAAGGCGAGCTTGTGAAGGGTAAAATCCTTGAGTCATCAAAAAATTTGGGATTATAACGAATCTTTGTTCTGCCGAGCTGCACATACCCTCATTAGGTATTCATCGACATATACATCTTTCATCGCAGTACCGAACCGACCCAACGCTACCCTTGTCACGGATCGGGAGGCAATTCAAACTGCTAGGGATCAAACTCCCCGATCTCATAAGAAGTCTTCACTTGCAACTTCGGGACGAAGAACGGTGAAGAACTTTTTGGACTTTTTATCTACTGTCGAGCTGACCCCATCCATTGAACCGATTCCAACAACTTTTGTGCCTTCAATTCATATTCTTGAGGAACCTGCTGCCAAAGTTCCTGTCGAGACATCTCCTCATGAGCTAGATAACACTGATTTGCCCATCGATGACCAAACAGATTCGGTTCGGGCCACTGAAGCTTCAATCCCAATTGAGTTAGATCCTCAAGATTTTGTTCATTCTTCTTTTCAACAAGATGATTCAATTCTTGAACTTGCCAAAGATCCTGCCCCAAAAAGGTGAAAAGTTGTTGAGTCTGAGCCAAGCCTTTCTCCTAGACCTTTCACTCCGCCCTTTCAACCTATTCTTAGGGCAAAAAGGAGAGAGATTATTGCAAAGGACTCTGCAATAGAAGATTTTAACACTGTAGTAGAAATTGCTTGAGGAGTGATCTTGCCTCAGGACCTGACAATGTACAAGGCTCTTACTGACGATAAAGTGTCTTGTCAAGTTATTCAACACATGGTTCTAGTAAGACTTATTCCCTTTTTACTTGTTCCCTTAGGCCTTCCAAAATTTTTCTAAGTCTTCTAACTCTTCTCAACTTTAAGGGTCTGCAAAAAGTTCATGAGGTTGAGACCAGGATAGCCAAAAAAGATAAGGCTATGAAGGATGCTATCCATGCCCGAGCTTCAGCCCTGGCCAAGAAAGAATCTGTGAATAAGGAGTATGCAAAAATCTGTGAGGAAGTTAAGGATTTGCAGGCTCAAAATCAAAGCCTGTCAGAGGAGAACCAAAAACTCCAAACATAAATTGGAAAGCTGAAAGACTCTGAACATGAAGCGAATGTAGAGCTCTCCCAAGCCCAGCTTGATTACACAAGTCTTCTTGAAGAGTTCGATCAGGACAAGTTTGAAGCCAAAGAGAGAGAAGATACTGTTTATGATGAAGGGGTTGAGAAGGTAGAAAATGATTTGGCCTTGTAGATCCCTCGACTCCGAGATGCTTACTTCAGCCAGGGCTGGCATGCTGCTCTAGATACTGCAAGGGTTCCATCTTCTTCTGAGCTCTTTTCTAGGCATCCTCTTCCAAGTTCTTCCCCACCTCCAGCTTCCTAAAATACTTAGGAAATTTTATGCAATTTTTGTTGTATATGTTCTTAGATCTATGTACTTTTGAAGTNGACCTCCAACTTCCTAAAATACTCAGGAAATTTTATGCAATTTTTGTTGTATATGTTCTTAGATCTATGTACTTTTGAAGTTTGAATGAAAATCCCTTTTTGGCATTTCTGCTCCTGTAATTTATTGTATGTTTGGAAAAACATCACTTTTTTAAGTCTAAGGTCTTTGTTCGGCCTCTCTTCAAAGAGCTCAGTTCCTCAATATGAGCTTAAATATACTTAGAAAAATTTTAACACTTGAAGTTATGGCCCTTGCACGGCCTTTCTTCAAAGAGCTCGGTTCCTTAATAGGAACCTAAATATACTTAGAAAAATTTTAGCTCTTGAAGTTATGGCCCTTACTCGGCCCTTCTTCAAAGAGCTCGGTTCTTCAATAGGAATCTAAATATACTTACAAAAATTTTAGCTCTTGAAGTTATGATCCTTGTTCTGCTTTTCTTCAAAAAGCTCGGTTTGTCAATAGGAACCTAAATATACTTAAAAAATTTTTAGCTCTTGAAGTTATGGTGTTTGCTTGGCCCTTCTTCAAAGAGCTTAGTTTCTCAATAGGAACCTAAATATACTTAGAAAAATTTTAGCTTTTGAAGAAGGGCCGAGTTATGGCCCTTGCTCGGCCCTTCTTCAAAAAGCTCGATTTTTCAATATGAACCTAAATATACTTAGAAAATTTTTAGCTCTTGAAGTTATGAACCTTGCCCGGCTCTTCTTCAAAGAGCTCGGTCCCTCGATAGGAACCTAAATCTACTTAGAAGAATTTTAGCTCTTGAAGTTATGGCCCTTACTCAACCTTTCTTCAAAAGAGCTCGGTTCCTTAATAAGAACTTACGTGTACTTTAGAAAAATTTTTGCTCTTGAAGTTATGACCTTTGCTTGACCCTTTTTCAAAGAGCTCGGTCTCTCGGTAGAGTTACTCATAGTCCCCTTGGGCATCTAAGAGAGTTTCTACCCCGCACCAAGCTGTCAATCTGATTGGACTCAAATCTATCCCTAATTAACTTACATTGTCATGCCTAGCTTAGGGCCTGGATTAGATTGGGTGGTTGTGCCTGATTTAAGTTTGTAACTTCTATAAGGATTTTTTGCCTCTCTGCCTTAGCAGTAGGACGTATATAATAAGAAAAGAGTAGCGAGAATAAGGAGATGAATCTTCAAAAATCTTTATTAATGACTCTAGTTCGGTGCATTTGCTAATCACCTATTGACTGTTAAGGGAACCCTTAAGTTTCCGAAGGCACTTCAGAGTTTTATTTAAAAATGTACTTTTTAGAAATATAACTTTCTTAAATTAGTTGTGTTCCAAGGGCGTGGCACTGCCTTATGGTCCAAGGTCTCGAGCTCATAATATCCACTATCCCTTACTCGGGCTACTCTGTATGGTCCCTCCCAATTAGCTCCGAGCTTTCCATGTGTAGGGTTTCTAGCCGATCCTAATACACATCTAAGGACCAAGTCTCCTAGTGCAAAAGATCGCAGATTTACCTTTTTGTTATAAGCTCGAGACATTTGTTGCTGATAGGAAGCCATCCTTATTGCTGCTTGCTCTCTTTTCTCTTCTGCCAGATCCAGATCTTGGGTCATAACAGCACCGTTACTATTGCTTTCAACTAGCTTGGTTCTCAGAGTCGGTAAGCCGATCTCTAATGAAATTACTACCTCCATCCCATAGGCTAGAGCAAATAGGGTTTCCCTAGTTGATTGTCGAGGTATGGTTCGGTACGGCCACAAAACACTTGACAATTCTTTAACCCATCTTCCTTTGGCATCCTCCAATCTCTTCTTAATACCATCCAGTATTGTCTAGTTGGAAATCTTTGCTTGCTTGTTGCTTTGAGGGTAAGCTGGGGTGGAATAGTGGTTCCGAATTCTAAAATACTGACATGAAGCTTTGAAGGGACTACTATCGAATTGTGTGCCGTTATAAAAAACAAGCGTATGTGGGATTCCAAATCTGGTGATAATGTTCCTCCAGACGAACTTTCTTGTATCTGTGTCTTTGATGTTGGCTAGGGGCTTGGCTTTCATCCACTTCATGAAATAATCAGTTGCAACTAGAAGGTACTTCTTATTACCAAGTGCCCGAGGTAGAGGTCCCACTATGTCTAGTCCCGATTGTGCAAATGGCCATGGCCTCGCCAAAGGAAGGAGCTCTTGGGATGGTTTTCTTGGTATCAGTGAGAATTTTTGACACTTTCCACATCGCCTCACAAACTATTGAGCGTCCTTCTGCATATATGGCCACCAAAAATCCTAAGAGATGGCTCGGCGAGCCAGAGGTCTCCCACCAATATGAGCACCGCAACTTCCTTCATGAATTTCAGATAAGAAGTTAGGGATTATTTTCGGGTGTATAAACTTCACATACAGGCCTCCAAACGAGCATCGGTAAAGCACATCCTTCGGAGATAGTTAGAATCTAATAGCTTTCAGACGTAGCTTATGAGCATCTTTCTTGTCCTCGGGCAAGTTACCATATTTCAAGAAGCCAATTACTGGATCCATCTAGCTTGGCTCGATTTCACTACGTAAAACTTCCTCAAGTCTGGTCGGCAAAATGCTAGGCTCGGGCTGAAACTCAACGGTAAGAGCTCTTTCAGTTTCTTGGTCAATGACTAAAGCTAGTGAAGCTAAAGCATTGGCATGTGAATTCTTAGCTTTTCTAACCTGCTTGATCATGTATTTTGAAATTTTGCTCAATTCTTTTTCTGCAAGGGCTTGATACGCCACCATTCTTTCATCTTTTGTTGTATACTCTCCTATTATCTGATTTACCACCAGTTGTGAATTAGAAAATGTCACACCCTATCCCGAGAGACCCTATTTGGTTTTCCAGAGATGGAAGTGTAACTTAACACGTGACAATACCTACATTTGTAATGCATTGTAAAAAAATCAATAATGCCACATAATGCCACCATCAAAATAGAGAACTATATAATAAGGTACACAACAGTGTCGTTTTTGTCAAAATAAAGGATTAGAGATTCCATCCCATTACAACAAACAAAAGGAAANATTTTCCAGAGATGGAAGTGTAACTTAACACGTGACAATACCTACATTTGTAATGCAGTAATGCATTGTAAAAAAATCAATAATGCCACATAATGCCACCATCAAAATAGAGAACTATATAATAAGGTACACAACTGTGTCGTTTTTGTCAAAATAAAGGATTAGAGATTCCATCCCATTACAACAAACAAAAGAAAAATAGACAGTCCTGTACAATATGTACATAACCAGATTTCCTTAATTTTTCCCCCATCTCTACCATGCTAGTACAGTATTGGACCTCACTCTAGACTTCGGCATCCTGAAACCAATAATTTTCTTGAGTGTACTGCGTATCATAATAAATAGAGATATTAAAAATATGGATCAAATATTATTTCACCAAATATGTTCACAATCTGAGGAGAATGTCAAAATCAAACTGTTTTCAACTCACTTTGAAATCCCATAATCTCTGCCAATATAACAATATAATAAATAGTCCACATATGCTATGAGTCAACAACAACATTTAAGCAATGTTAGGCTATCAACAACATTTAAGTAATGTCAAGCTATCTACAATATTTAAGCAATGTTAAGTTATCTCACGACAATTGCGCAATATCCAAATCAACAACATGTAAGTTATGTCAAGCTATCAATAACTCTAGCACAATGGATACTACTCAAATCACAAGATTTTCAACAAACCACAAGCTTCTCAACAAAACATATTTGATCCATAGCTTGAGCAATTCAACTCAAATCAATTCAACAAAATTAATTTCTCACATATAAGAGAATAAACTTGGTATATCATATACTTTTACTTCCAAGTACTATGAAGCAGTACACTTCACCTTTACCACTGATAGATACCCTTCATTTCTTTACGGTTAATCCCTATGCGTAACCGAGGTAGTAGCTTCCGACCCTAACAGTTAACACATGGATTAATGAAAATGAGTATCGAATCAAATAGAGCTTAACTAATGAAAATCAATGCACAAGAATGTATTTCTTAACGTTTCGTATTAACCACAATTGGATCGTTTTAGACCACTGTGCGTTACCGCACTTAAAATCCTAATTCGAATCTATGATTTCCAGTCCAAATTCAAGATCATCAATAATAAGTTTTAAAATATATTAATAATTCATAAGGAATGTAATACATGATTTCACAATGAATTTGAAAAACTTCGACTGATCCGAAATTGATAAATTCTATTCTACGTTGCTTTTCGATTCGGAATAGCTAAAAATAAAAAGATGTTATTTTTCAATGAATTTTCATACACATACTCAAATAACCTACCTAGGAATGAATCTAAAATTTATTTTCCAAAAATCACCCAAAACTGGGTCAAATTGGCCCCAGAGGTCAAAATAGTCATTTTAATCTAGCCATCGGATCGACTTGAAATTTTACTAGGATCTCTACACGGATGTTACGAAACTTTTGACACTAACTAGAGGTAAA
This sequence comes from Ilex paraguariensis, assembly GCA_963454935.2. Classification (NCBI taxonomy): domain Eukaryota; kingdom Viridiplantae; phylum Streptophyta; class Magnoliopsida; order Aquifoliales; family Aquifoliaceae; genus Ilex; species Ilex paraguariensis. Next base: position 687,232 of record CAUOFW020001258.1, read on the forward strand.
TCAGAGGTCAGACACATCCTCACGCGCCATCGGGGTGCACTAGTNTTATCTACAATATTTAAGCAATGTTAAGCTATCTCACGACAATTGCGTAATATCCAAATCAACAACATGTAAGTTATGTCAAGCTATCAATAACTCTATCACAATGGATACTACTCAAATCACAAGATTTTCAACAAACCACAAGCTTCTCAACAAAACATATTTGATCCATAGCTTGAGCAATTCAACTCAAATCAATTCAACAAAATTAATTTCTCACATATAAGAGAATAAACTTGGTATATCATATACTTTTACTTCCAAGTACTATGAAGCAGTACACTTCACCTTTACCACTGATAGATACCCTTCATTTCTTTACAGTTAATCCCTATGCGTAACCGAGGTAGTAGCTTCCGACCCTAACAGTTAACACATGGATTAATGAAAATGAGTATCAAATCAAATAGAGCTTAACTAATGAAAATCAATGCACAAGAATGTATTTCTTAACGTTTCGTATTAACCACAATTGGATCGTTTTAGACCACTGTGCGTTACCGCACTTAAAATCCTAATTCGAATCTATGATTTCCAGTCCAAATTCAAGATCATCAATCATAAGTTTTAAAATATATTAATAATTCATAAGGAATGTAATACATGATTTCACAATGAATTTGAAAAACTTCGACTGATCCGAAATTGATAAATTCTATTCTACGTTGCTTTTCGATTCGGAATAGCTAAAAATAAAAAGATGTTATTTTCAATGAATTTTCATACACATACTCAACTAACCTACCTAGGAATGAATCTAAAATTTATTTTCCAAAAATCACCCAAAATTGGGTCAAATTGGCCCCAGAGGTCAAAATAGTCATTTTAATCTAGCCATCGGATCGACTTGAAATTTTACTAGGATCTCTGCACGGATGTTACGAAAATTTTGGCACTAACTAGAGGTAAATCAGAGGTCAGACACATTCTCACGCGCCATCGGGGTGCACTAGTGTACTTCATCTTCTTCCTTAGTCACTTTGACCAAAACCTTAGGCTCCTTCCACTAGCCTTAACCCCCATACTTCTCACCTTTATTTCTCCCTACTCTTTTCACCTAATTTTTGATCCTAAACACTCACTACACATCACTCTAACAAACCCCATAATTCTCAAGCTTTGAATTAAGCTTAAACCCATAAGAAAAACTGGTCAAAGTAACCCAAAAATAAGGTTTTTAGTTTATGGTCAGACCTGCAACTTGCATTTTAACCATATTAACAACTTATAAATGTATTTCTAAGGTCACCAAAGGATTCCTAAGGTCCAGTTTAGCTAGGAACAACCTTCCCTCCAAAGCTTAACCCCCAAAACCAAGAGATCAAAAACCCACTATGGCCAAAACTTCATCACCACCACCCCATCACCTCCGACCACGGCAAGCCTTGAAATAACCACCAAAATACTCCTCTACCTCCCCACAACATAGCCATGCCAACCAAGTTAACCAAAATGACCTCAAACTCAAAACCCATTTCGTAAAAACCTAGAATCCGAAAATTTAAAACATAAATTCGAGCAATTGTAGTACATCATATGAAATTCAAATTTTACTAGAAGATTCCTAACCCTCAAATTAGCCTAGTAGCATACCTTTAATCGTTTGAAGTAGCTTCTTCCACAAATTCGAAATTCAAAATTTAATTTTCTCTCTCTAGCTTCTCTCTTCTCCCTCTCTCCTCTCTTGGTGGTTTTCCCTTATCCAGAGACTCGCTGAAGTATTTAACACCTCCTCAAACACATCTGGAATCATGGAGAAGGCTGAGGAGAACTCCTCTTGTGCTGCCAGGCAGCAGCTTGGAAACAAATGCCATGCAATGGCATTTTCATAAATAACTCAATTTTTTTTTTTTTTTATAATTATAAACCTACTAAAATATGCACTATAAATATGTGCCTATATTTTTTTCGTCCACATGCATGCTCGGGTTTTACAATTCTCCCCCACTATAAAATATTTCGTCCTCGAAATTCACTTACTTGATGAAAATAGATGTGGATATTGAGTTTTCATATTCTCTTCCGTTTACCAAGTAGACTCCTCAACTGAATGACTTCGCCACAACACTTTTACTAACGGAATGACCTTATTACGTAATACCTTCTCTCGACGAGCCAAAATCTGTACTGATTCCTCAATGTAAGTTAAATCTTCTTTTAACTTTAAAGGTTGCTCAACTAATACATGAGACGAGTCGGGTATGTACTTACGGAGCATGGAAACATGAAATACGTTATGCAAACGAGACAACTCCGACGGTAAATCTAATTGGTAAGCTATAGCCCTAACCCTTCCTAGAATCTCATAAGGCCCAATATATCTCGAACTAAGCTTTCCCTTCTTTCCAAACCTCAATACACCTTTCCAGGGTGATATCCTCAGAAATACTCGATCACCCACTTCAAACACTAAATATTTTCTGCGTTTATCAGCATAACTCTTTTGTCTGCTTTGGGCAACTTTCAATCGATCTTGAATTACTTTGACTTTATCTGTAGTTATTTGCACTAGCTCGGGACCCAATATTTGTCTTTCTCCTACTTCACTCCAACAAACTGGANTTTGCACTAGCTTGGGACCCAATATTTGTCTTTCTCCTACTTCACTCCAACAAACTGGAGTCCTACACTTTTTGCTATAGAGTGCTTCATATGGTGCCATACCAATGCTACTGTGATAACTGTTGTTATAAGCAAACTCCATTAAAGGCAAATGAGTATCCCAACTACCTTTTAATTCCAACACACATGCACACAACATATCCTCAAGGGTTTGAATTGTACGTTCGGACTGCCCGTCCGTTTGAGGATGATAGGCTGTGTTGAACTTCAAGGTAGTACCCATGACATGCTGTAAACTAGACCAAAACCTGGATGCAAATTTTGGATCTATATCTGCCACAATGGTTACAGGAGCACCATGCAAACGCAAAATTTCATCCACATAAATTTGAGCATACTTTTCAAGCAAATAAGTGGACTTGACGGCTAAAAAATGAGTTGACTTCGTCAATCTGTCCACAATAACCCAAATGGAATCATGCCAGCTTTGAGTTTGTGGAAGTCCCAATACAAAATCCATGGTAATATGTTTCCATTTTCATTCTGGAATAGGAAGAGGCTGCAATAAACTTGCAGGATGTTGATGCTCAATCTTTACTTGCTGATAGACTAAACATCTTGAAACAAATTCAACAAGTTCTCTCTTCATTCCACTCCACCAATAATACTCTCTCAAATCTTGATATAATTTTGTACTCCTAGGGTGCATAGCATATAAAGAATTATGAACTTCATCTAGAATGTCCTTCTTCAAGGTAGTATCATTTGGCACACAAAGTCGAGTACTAAAGCATAACATATCGTCACCACGAACTACAAAATCTGTTTTGCTTCCATTCTGCACTTCTTTTCTAATCTTTTCCAGTTGTGGATCTTGATCTTGTAACTCTTTGATACGATCCACCAGCACATGTCTAACTTTAAATTGTGCTAGTAGAACATATGTATCAGTTAATACCATATCCATTCCCATCTTTCTCAATTCAATAATATTACTCATACGGTTACACTGAATGCACGACAATCTCCCTAATGATTTCCTACTTAGGGCATCAGCCACCACGTTAGCTTTCCCCGAATGATAGTGTATCAAGTAATCATAATCCTTAATTAATTCCATCCACCTTTGCCTCAAATTCAACTCCTTTTGAGTGAATAAGTATTTTAAGCTTTGGTGATCTGTAAAAATCTCACATGTCTCACAATATAAATAATGTCTCCAAAGCTTTAGAGCAAATACAATAGCAGCCAACTCCAAATCATGAGTAGGATAATTCCTTTCATGGTTCTTTAATTGTCGAGAGGCATAAACAATCACCATACCATGCTGCATTAACACACAACCAAACCCTTGATGAGAGGCATCGTTATATATTACAAATCCACCACTGCTAGATGGTATAGTCAGAATTGGAGCTGAATTTAATTTCTTTTTCAACTTTTGAACACTGTGTTCACACGCATCATTCTAATCAAATTTTACATCCTTTCGAGTCAATCGTGTCAAAGGTGCCGCTAATATTGAAAATCCTTGTACAAATCTACGATAATATCCAGCAAGACCTAAGAAACTGCGAATCTCCGTTACCGTAGTTGGTCTCTCTCACTTTACTACTGCCTCTACTTTCTTGGGATCCACAAAGATATCATCACCTGAAATTACATGTCCCAAAAAGACAACCCGATCCAACCAAAATTCACATTTACTTAATTTAGCATATAATTATTTTTCTCTTAGAGTCTATCACACAATCCTCAAATCTTGTTCATGTTCTTCCTTACTACGAGAATACACAAGAATATCATCAATGAACACAATGACGAATGAATCCAAGTAAGACTGAAATACCCGATTCATTAAATCCATAAAGGCAGCTGGCGTATTTGTCAAACCAAATGACATTACTTGAAATTCGAAATGACCATACCTAGTCCGAAAAGTTGTTTTTGGAAAATCACTACTCCTTATCCTTAGTTGATGATAACCTGCCTTAAGATCAATCTTGCTAAATACTCTTGCACCTTACAACTGGTCAAATAAATCATCAATACGAGGTAAAGGATATTTGTTACGTATTATTACCTTATTAAGTTGGCGGTAATCAATACACAATCTTAGAGTCCCATCCTTTTTCTTCACAAATAAGACAGAAGCACCCCATGGTGAAGCACTAGGCCGGATAAATTCTCGTTCTAGTAAATCTTGTAATTGTATCTTCAATTCTTTTAACTTAGTAGGAGCCATGCGATATGGAGTAATGTATATTAGTGAAGTACCTGGGACTAGTTCAATGGTAAACTCTACTTCTCTCTCTAGTGGTAGTCCAGGTAATTCTTTTGGAAATACATCTGAAAATTCCTGAACCACTAGAATATCCGTAAGTTGTACCTCTTCTTTCTTGGTGTCCACTATATAAGCAAGATATCCTTGACAACCATGCCTCAATAATTTCTTAGCTTTCGTAGCCGAAATTAGACATGTAGGGGTCACTTTTCGATCACCAGAAAAATTGAAATTATGTTTCATTTGGAAGCTTAAAGATCACCTCTTTCCTAAAATAGTCTATAGTCGTATGATATGCTGATAACCAATCCATCCCCAAAATGATATCAAAATCTTGAATACCAAGAGGTACAAGATCAACATATAAATCTCTGTCACCTACATGTAACACACAACTCTTATATACCTTCTCCACTAACACTACCTCTCCTACTGGAGTAGAGATAGCTAAACTAGTATCAAAAAATGTCAAGGGTTGATCCAAATGCATGCTAAATGCACATGATACAAATGAATGCGTAGATCTTGGATCTATTAGTACACATGCATCTCTACCGGAGATAGAGAGTGTACCTGTAACAACCTCAGGAGTGGCTTGAGCATCCTGGCTAGTCATAGCAAATACCCTTCTTGGAGCAGTAGACTTGTTTGTTGCTCATTTTCCACGCCCACGATTACTGGAAGAAACATTACCACTAGTCCTCACACNCAAATACCCTTCTTGGAGCAGTAGACTTGTTTGTTGCTCATTTTCCACGCCCACGATTACTGGAAGAAAAATTACCACTAGTCCTCACACTACCAATTGAAGATGGCATAGATGCAAACCCTCATTGGCACTGCGAAGCTATATGTTTGGGTTCACCACATCTAAAACACACAATGCCTCGATCTGGTTGTGGGCAATCTTTAATAAAATGACTTGTTGCCCCACATCTATAACAAGTGGCTTGTCCACTCTGTTCACTTGAAGATCCTCGATTAGATTGGCTATTGAATCTTTGTCCAGATGGAATCTGTCTTTGCCCTGAAAATGTTCTCCCAGCTTGATTTACATTATGGCTTCTAAAAGGGTTCATCCTCTGACTGTTCCTAGAAAAATTACCACTATATTTGCTAGTTTGTCCTGCCTCAAACTTACCTTTCTTATGACTTTTCGATTGACTTTGTTTCTCCTTCCCATTGTTTTCAAATTTCTCCTTCACTTCTTTTTCCACCCGTCTTGCCATATTTACTAGCTCAACAAAAGTATTCGCATGACAAGCTCTAAGTGGAAATCGTATAGAATACTCTAGTCCCTTCAGAAATCTTCTACATTTGGAATCTTCAGTTTTTATCATCTCCAATGCAAAACGAGACAATGCTGAGAATTTAGATTTATACTCAGCTACAGACATCTTTCCTTGTGATAACTCCATGAATTCTTGTTCTTTCTTATACCGGTATGACTGTGGAAAATATTGTTCATCAAACGCTTTCTCAAACATAGCCCAAGTAACCTTTATTGGAGTTGTATATTAAGCTCCTTATGTTGGGGTGGTCATCAATCTTTTTGTATCCTCCCACCAAATTAAAGCATCCTCTATGAGCATAAACATAACAAAATTGACTTTTTGTTTATCAGTTGGGCGCATAATATCAAAGATACGCATCATAGCCTTTTTCCAATTTTCTGCCTCAGCAGGGTTTATTGACCCCGGAAAACTTGGTGGCCCAAGTTTCTTAAAATGCTCGAATAAGGAAATACGAGACTTTGTCGTTTCAGCCTGTGCTAATTCCCACTCAAGATTTCTAGTCTCTCTCACCCGTGCATCAGAATGTTCCTCTACACCATGAGATCCACTATAGAACTCTTGATTTGATCGAACTGACCCCTCAACTGAATCAGATGCATCAGAGTCTATCTCCTCAACGTAGTAATTTGGTTCCATTGCTCTATATCTGGAATTCAAACCCAGTTACATAAAATAATATGCACAGGCGTATATGCACCATGCGATCACTAGACATCTAAGAACATGACTAAGAACTCGTACCCACTTTATCGACTCACCAACATACTTCCTACGGTTCACTACTAGTGCTAGACTTTAACATGTCTACCGAATCTATAAATACCAAAAAATGTCACACCCCATCCCGAGAGACCCTTTTTGATTTTCCAGAGATGGAAGTGTAACTCAACACGTGGCAATACCTGCATTTGTAATGCAGTAATGCATTGTAAAAAAAAATCAATAATGCCACATAATGCCACCATCAAAATAGAGAACTATATAACAGGGTACACAGTAATGTCGTTTTTGCCAAAATAAAGGATTAGGGATTCCATCCCTTTACAACAAACAACAGGAAAATAGGCACTCTTGTACAGTATGTAGATAACTAGATTTCCTTAGTTTTTCCCCCATTTCTACTATGCTAGTGCTGTAGTGGACCTCACTCTAGACTTCGACATCCTGAAATCAATAATTTTCTTGATTGTACTGCGTATCATAATAAATGGAGATATTAAAAATATGAATCAAATATCATTTCACCAAATATGTTCACAATCTGAGGAGAATGTCAAAATCAAAGTGTTTTCAACTCACTTTGAAATCCCATAATCTCTGCCAATATAACAACATAATAAATAGTCCACATGTGCTATGAGTCAACAATAACATTTAAGCAATGTCAGACTATCAACAACATTTAAGCAATGTCAGACTATCAACAACATTTAAGCAATGTCAAACTATCTACAACATTTAAGCAATGTCAAGCTATCTCACGATAACTACGCAGTGTCCAAATCAACAACATGTAAGCTATGTCAAGCTATCAACAACTCTAGCACAGTGGATACTACTCAAATCACAAGATTTTCAACAAACCACGAGCTTCTCAACAAAACATATTTGATCCATATCTTAAGCAACTCAACTCAAATCAATTCAGCAAAATTGATTTATCAAATATAAGAGAATAAACTTGGTATATCATATACTTTTACTTCAAAGTATTATGAAGCAGTACACTTCACCTTCACCACTGACAGATACCCTTCCTTTCTTTACCGTCAATCCCTATGCGTAATCGAGGTAGTAGCCTCCGACCCTAACAGTTAACACATGGATTAATACAAATGAGTATCGAATCAAATACAGCTTAACTAATGAAAATCAATGCACAAGAATGTATTTCTTAACGTTTCGTATTAACCACAATTGCATCGTTTTAGACCACTGTGCGTTACCGTACTTAAAACCCTAATTCGGATCTATGATTTTCAGTCCATATTCAAGATCGTCAATCATAAGTTTTAACATATATTAATAATTCATAAGCAATTTAATACATGATTTCACAATGNTAAGTTTTAAAATATATTAATAATTCATAAGGAATGTAATACATGATTTCACAATAAATTTGAAAAACTTCGACTGATCCAGAATTGAGAAATTCTATTCTACGCTGCTTTTCGATCCGGAATAGCCAAAAATAAAACGATGTTATTTTTCAATGAATTTTCATACACATAATCAAATAACCTACCTAGGAATGAATATAAATTTTATTTTCCAAAAATCACCCAAAAACTGGGTCAAATTGGCCCCGGAGGACAAAATAATCATTTTAATCCTCATTTTGATCCGGCCATCGGACCGACTTGAAATTTAACCGGGACCTCCGCACATTTGTTAAGGAACTTTTGGCACCAACTAGAGGTAAATCAAATGTCAGACGCGCCCTCACACGCCATCGGAGTGCAGTAGTGTATTTCATCTTCTTCCTTGGTTACTTTGACCAAAACCCTAGGCTCCTTTTTCCAGCCCTAACCCCCATACTTTTTACCCTTATTTCTCCCTAATCAATACACTTTTTCACCTAATTTTTTATCCTAAACACTCACCACATATCACTCTAACAAACTCCATAATTCTCAAGCTTCGAATTAAGCTTAAACCCATAAGAAAAATTGGTCAAAGTAACCCAAAAATAAGGTTTTTAGCTTATGGTCAGACCTGCAACTTGCATTTTAACCATCTTAACAACTTCTAAATCTATTTCTAAGGTTTCCAATGGATTCCTAAGATCCAATTTAGCTAGGAACAACCTTCCCTTCAAAGCTTAACCCCCAAAACCAAGAAATCAAAAACCCACCATGGCCAAAACTTCATCACCATCACCCTATCACCTCCGACCACGACAACCCTTGAAATAACCACCAAAATACTCCTCTACCTCCCCACAACATAGCCATGCCAACCAAGTTAACCAAAATGACCTCAAGCTCAAAACCCGTTTCATAAAAACTTAGAACCCAAAAATTTAAAACATAAATTCGAGCAATTGTAGTACATCATATGAAATTTTAATGATACTAGAAGATTCCTAGCCCTCAAATTAGTCTAGTAGCATACCTTTAATTGCTCAAAGTAGCTTCTTCCACAGATTCGAAATTCTAAAAATTAATTTTTTTCTCTCTAACTTCTCTCTTCTCCCTCTCTCCTCTCTTGGCTGTTCTCCCTTATCTAGAGGCTTGCTAAACTCTTAAGCAACTCCTCAATCACTCTGGAAGCTTGGAGAATGCTGAGGAGAACTCCTCTTGTGCTGTCAGGCAACAACTTGGAAACAAATGTCATGTAATAATGTCATGTAATGACATTTTTGTAAATAACTCAATTTTATTTTATTTTTTAATAATTATAAACCTATTAACACATGCACTACAAAAAAAAATTTCCTATTTTTTTTTCGTACACATGCATGCTCGGGTTTTACAGTACTGATAGACACTAGCGACTTCAATATGAAACTCATACACTCACAGTAGTACCTCAATTGTCACGCCCACTAGAAGGAAGGGGTGAACCTGACTCAAATCGAAATTGCCCAAAACCATAATTGAAAGATTCATCTACAACATATATGGAAAAAGGATACATACTACAACAACATATATTTCCATTAGATCATATGAACTCCATTTATATATACTTGAGAATGCTAGCCATTAGAGGTTTTTAAAGTCTACCATCTAGTAACCCCCACCACATAATGGCATTCAAATGCCCAATTAAAACAAAGTATAACTACTCAATTAAATCATATAAAAATACAATTAAATCCTAAATTAAAAGTGATTCATTAAAACATATAAAATAAATCAAATAAGAAATTTTAAAGCTTTTATTACCTTTTTTTTCAACAATCCCCCACAAGTTTTAAATTTTTGAATATTAATGATAAATATAATTTTATACATGTATACATATATAAGCATAAAATGAACATAGAAAAATTAGGGCATCTATAATACTGTACAATAGGTGTAGATGTCTTTTGAACTTGAACCTCACTTAGTGTTGATGGTCTTCCCCTAAAGGATCATAGTGACCAAAGGCTTGAACTAGACCTTTTGAGCCAAAGTTCAACTATCACACATACAGTACTGATGTTGGTCAAGATTTGCGGGTCAGTATGCTTAATGGCCTTGCACTTGATCTTGATTCTCATGAGAGTTTCCAAAGAATAGCCCAATTTTCATAGTCGCAGCCTCACGACTACTCTCACTTAAGTGAGCCCTCCAAGGATACATTTGCACAATACCCTGCAGGAATGTTTCTGCCTCGATCTCATTCAGGGTAAAACTCTTCCTTACCGTCACACTACATATGCACCTCTGCCATAGGGATGAGTATAAAAATATCTCTTCTTAGAATATTTTCTAAACAACGGTGTTAATGAGTCACGCAGTATGAATTGTTTCTACCCATTGAACTTCTTTCATGAGGTCCCTAATCACAGAAGTTGGGTTACCTCCCTAGGTGACTCCCTTGCGAGCTTTGGCTCATCCCCCTCGACAGTTCTTGAGACACAACTTTTCTCAAAAGCTTGGCTTTCCTCGGAAGCTCATTGATGAAATTAATCATCTTTCATATATTCATGTCTTATGGCTTTCCTCGAAAGCTGTATAATTATTTGTCAGCTTTGTTTGGCTGAGATTTATAATTTCAATATAGAATGATTATTCTTCACAGATGAATGTTTCACTTAGATGTGCACGCCTTCTTAATTTCTCTATTTGATATTTGACCTGACCTGTCTTTCAAACATCAAAGATAAACACTACATTAAAATGTATTTGTCTGAGAAGATTTTAAGTGTCAACATAGTCAATAAAGATCTCAACAGATCATTGCAATCCTCATTACAAACAGACATATAACGAAATCATCTCATTAATAAAATTCAAATTGCGAATCCGGGAGATATCTTTTTAATTATACCCCCACATTTCCAATTTTTTTTTCGTGAGAATTACTAATGCTTTAGCTCTATATTTAAAATTTGAAATAAGTAACTTTTTCTTGTAGTTCATAAAATGGCATTTGCATCACACTGCTCTATTACCAACACATATAGTATTTCGTGTGTTATAATCATACCATCAATATACCAGTATCAAGTAGTAAAGCTAGTAGTAGTAGCTTATAACATGTCATGACCCAACAAGAATATATTCTATCTCTCAACTTTGTAAAAACGTTTACATATTCTTACTAACTAGAGAATAAATGCATGTTGAATTTCTAATCACCAAAATAGGTCAAATGTCGTAGCTTGGTCAAACAAATTCAATTCATAAATAACACTCCTTATTGAGTTTCTAAAATCACGTTAGTGCACTAAGCTAATTTGGTGCTATAGTACTTCTTACCAAGCACCCAATAAATCTGAATTTTTTTTTTCAAGTGAATTACACTCATGGTGTTATGAAACATTCATCTATGTTCATAGCTCGATGTTTGTTGCCTAACTCTTAAGTCACACTAGTTTTTTGATAAGTCTTTTTTTTTTTTTTTATCTAGTAGCTCAATTGGGTGATAAGGTTACATGTTTCAAAGAAATCCTAGAATCAATATGTGTGGCATTCAGAAATTCAAATATTATTCACCATCCAACATACTAGATATTATTTGGCTTTCGACATTTTAAATTAATGTTCTATTATCTTAGTCTAAAATTGCATGTTACTCCACATCAACAATTTCTTCCCATGATAAATCATCATTTAAAATAACACATTTTAGAATCAAATATTTCCATTAATCCAAATAGAATTAACAAAAATAATTACTTTCCCAAAAGGACACGTCCATTATTATTGGAGATATTATCTTTGTGATTAACGTGTTTACACTTCATTACATGAACATATACATGTGATATCTAAAGTTTCAAGAGATATTACAATAATTCAAACACCTTTATTAATTTCGTTATAAATAGAGTTTTGACAGTTGACATTTAAATTCAATACAAGTTCTTTGCATTTCTCTTATTATTTCTTAGCCCTTGAATTCTAAATAATTCTTCATTCAAACGTTAGTATATATACTATAGCATGAGGTAAGTAGATGTTAACTAAAGTTTCAAAATTAGTGGGGACCTAATAGTTATTTGGGGAATATTAGATCTATCAATGTGTGTCCATATGTTTATTAAATTAAGGACGCGTCCATTATTATTGGAGATATTATCTTTGTGATTAACGTGTTTACACTTCATTACATGAACATATACATGTGATATCTAAAGTTTCAAGAGCTATTACAATAATTCAAACACCTTTATTAATTTCGTTATAAATAGAGTTTTGACAGTTGACATTTAAATTCAATACAAGTTCTTTGCATTTTTCTTATTATTTCTTAGCCCTTGAATTCTAAATAATTCTTCATTCGAACGTTAGTATATATACTATAGCATGAGGTAAGTAGATGTTAACTAAAGTTTCAAAATTAGTGGGGACCTAATAGTTATTTGGGGAATATTAGATCTATCAATGTGTGTCCATATGTTTATTAAATTAAGGACGCGTCCATTATTATTGGAGATATTATCTTTGTGATTAACGTGTTTACACTTCATTACATGAACATATACATGTGATATCTAATTAGTTTAATATCACGTTAGTTAGAGGGACCTTATGTAGATTCATGATACAGAATACTCTAGACAAATGAAGATAGTATTTACTAGAAGAAGTATTTACTGGAAAAAAAAAAAAAAAAGAGGAAGGGAAAGGGAAAGGAAAAAAAACGTTGTTATACTAGGTAAACTACTCGTGTGGGTTGGATAGACTAATAGTTTTGAATAAATCACAACTTCAAATAGATGTTCCCGCACTATGCCTAATAACTTTAGTCCACCTTGTGTGTTCATTTGTAATCTCCTATTCCTTCCGTGGGTAATTAATATATGTTCTCTAATAAATTATTAATTTTGCTAATTTGAATTCATGTGTATTTTACTAATTGGATTGTTACTAGTTGGACCTGTAAGAAACAAATCCAAGGTAGGACAAATTTGAACTTGTAAAGTTATTGGCATGTTACTGTTCATTATGTTGAAAGTCCACTATGGATCACCTATAATCTAAGGAGAGAGCATATAAAGCTTATCGTTGTGTAACAATGGAAAAATAATATAAATAAATAAATATAAAAATAAATAAACCTTTGGTGTTATTTATAAGTCCTCAAATTTGTCTAATGCTTAGTTCCATATAAAACTTCGTCGAAGAATATTAAAATAAACAAGAAAATTGGTTCTGTGATATTTATGGTCAATGGACAGNCGTCGAAGAATATTAAAATAAACAAGAAAATTGGTTATGTGATATTTATGGTCAATGGACAGTTACTATCTGTGGATTTTTAATATTTTGAAGTGCTATAATTTATTTTATGGATTATTTGAAACTGGAACTGATAAGTTACAATTATTGTCTAAACGGTAGTCAATAAGTTTGGAATTTTTGACTCATTTAATTACTAATATACGTTTATAACCAGTGGACCCAAATAGTTCAAAAACATAGTCAAGTCTTTGTTCAAAGAAGTTTCTGCAATACTTTAGTATTTTAATTATGCTTAGATCACAAGAGTAAAAATATATTGAGTTAAACCTGTATTTCTAAATTAGACTAATTACTGTTGAAACCCATACCGTATACCATCATAGTTGTTTTACATCACTTTTGGGAAAGTAATTATTTTTGTTAATTCTATTTGGATTAAAGGAAATATTTGATTCTGAAATGTGTTATTTTAAATGATAATTTATCATGGGAAGAAATTGTTGATTTGGAGTAACATGCAATTTTAGACTAAGATAATAGAACATTAATTTAAAATGTAGAAAGCCAAATAATATGTAGTATGTTGGATGGTGAATAATATTTGAATTTCTGAATGCCACACATATTGATTCTAGGATTTCTTTGAAAAATGTAAACCTTATCACCCAATTGAGCTACTAGATAAAAAAAAAGNGGATAAAAAAAAAAAAAAGGCTTATCAAAAAACTGGTGTGACTTAAGAGTTAGGCAACAAATATTGAGCTATGAACATAGGTGAATGTTTCATAACACCATNAGATAAAAAAAAAGGCTTATCAAAAAACTGGTGTAACTTAAGAGTTAGGCAACAAATATTGAGCTATGAACATAGGTGAATGTTTCATAACACCATGAGTGTAATTCACTTGAAAAAAAAAATTCAGATTTATTGGGTGCTTGGTAAGAAGTACTGTAGCACCAAATTAGCTTAGTGCACTAACGTGATTTTAGAAACTCAATAAGGAGTGTTATTTATGAATTGAATTTGTTTGACCAAGCTACGACATTTGACCTATTTTGGTGATTAGAAATTCAACATGCATTTATTCTCTAGTTAGTAAGAATATTTAAAAGTTTTTACAAAATTGAGAGATAGAATATATTCTTGTTGAGTCATGACATGCTATAAGTTACTTCTGCTAGATTTACTACTTGATACTGGTATATTGATGGTATGATTATAACACACGAACTATATGTGTTGGTAATAGAGCAGTGTGATGCAAATGCCATTTTATAAACTACAAGAAGAAATTACTTAGCTCAAATTTTAAATAAAGAGCTAAAGCATTAGTAATTCTCATGAAAAAAAAATTGGAAATGTGGGGGTATAATTAAAAAGATATCTCCTGAATTCGCAATTTGAATTTTTTTTAATNTAATTCTCATGAAAAAAAAATTGGAAATGTGGGGGTATAATTAAAAAGATATCTCCTGAATTCGCAATTTGAATTTTTTTTAATGAGATGGTTTCTTTATATGTCCGTTTGTAATGAGGATTGCAATGATCTGTTGAGATCTTTATTGACTANTGTCGAACTCCCCGAGCTCCACTGTCCACTTAGCGACTCGTCTGGATAGGTCGGATTTTTGGAATACCGAATTCAACCGCTGATCGGTAAGCACCATGATTTGGTGATCCTAAAAGTAATGTCTGAACTTCCTAGCNTGTCGAACTCCCCGAGCTCCACTGTCCACTTAGCGACTCGTCTGGATAGGTCGGATTTTTGGAATACCGAATTCAACCGCTGATCGGTAAGCACCATGATTTGGTGATCCTAAAAGTAATGTCTGAACTTCCTAGCCGAGCTAACCAGTGCGAACACAAGCTTTTCTAATGGAGTATACCTCGATTTTGCATCTAAGAGCATNCATGATTTGGTGATCCTAAAAGTAATGTCTGAACTTCCTAGCCGAGCTAACCAGTGCGAACACAAGCTTTTCTAATGGAGTATACCTCGATTCTGCATCTAAGAGCATTTTTTGCTCACATAATAGACAGGTCTCAACTTCTCACAATCATTCCTCATCAGCGCCTCATTCACCGCGTGTTCTGATACAGCTAGGTAGCGGAAGAGGCTTTCCTCGGGTGATGGGGTTGAAAGGATTGGTGGGGAGGCCAAGAATGCCTTCAATTTTAAAAATGCTTCCTTGCATTCCTAACTCCAAAGTGCTCCATTTTTTTCTTTGATTGATTAGAAGAAAGGCCTGCACTTATCAGATGCTCGAGATATGAATCTTCCAAGCACAACGTCCATTCCAGTCAGCCTCTGCACCTCTTTTACAGTCCGAGGTGATTGTAGTTCTGCAATTGCCTTTATCTGATCGGGGTTCACCTCTATACCTTGATAGGTAACCAGAAAATCGAGGAACTTCCCTGATCCTACCCTAAACGCACACTTCGAGGCATTTAATTTCATCTTGTATCTCCACAGAACCTCAAATGTGCTTCTCAGGTCGGAATAGTGACTAATGGCCCTTCGAATCTTAACCACCATGTTGTCAATATAGACTTCTATGGTGCTGCCTATCATGTGCGAAAACATTATGGTTACCAACCTGTGATATGTCGCTCCAGCATTCTTCAACCCGAAGGACATTACCTTATAGTAGTATGTTCCTTCAGGCGCTATGAAGGCAGTCTTTTCTTGATCCTCTTTGGCAAAGGGTATTTGGTGGTATCCCCTGTAGGCATCCAAGAAGCTCATTTGCTCATGTCCAACAGTTGCGTCGACCAAGTGATCTATCTTAGGTAGGGAAAAACTGTCTTTTGGACAAGTTTTGTTGAGGTTAGTGAAGTCAACACAGACTCTCCATTTTTCATTTTTTTTCTTCACCACCACAGTGTTTGACAGTCAGATCGAATATTGTACTTCCCTGATGGTTTGGGACTCAAGCAGTTGTGCCACTTCCTCTTTCACTGCCTCCTGATGCTGATAGGTCGACCTCCTGAGCTTTTGCTTGACTGGATTGAAGGTAGGATCAATGTTCAGTTAGTGACATGCCACTTCGGACGGTACACCGGACATATCACTCGTGGTCCAAGCGAAAACATCGGTATATTCTCGGAGTAGGGTGACAAGCTCATTTTGCTGTTCGGGCTAAGAACAGTTCTCACAAAAAGTACCTATCCTGATCTCCGTCCTTGTCTGAAGGTACTTTAGTCAAGTCTTCGATTGTTCGGTCAGTAACTTCTTTTTCTGTGCCTAAAGGTACTCTAGGGCTTTTCATGACAACCTGGTCGGTAGAATCAACTGAGCTGTCAAATGTTGATTGCTATTTTGCCTTCTCGGCTACTGAACTCCTCTCCCTAACCTCTACTATGTCTTTGGCTCTGATCGAGACCAGTAAACAAGTTCTGGAACTCTCCTAGTCTCCTTTGATATTCACTATTCCTTCAGACGAAGGGAATCACAGCATCTAGTGGTACGTTGATGGTATCGCCTTCATCTCATGTAGCCATGACCACCCTATTATTGCGTTATAAGCCGAAATCGTATCAACTACCAAGAACTCGGTCATGACACCAAATGGTCCAGTCTTTATAGGCAACATAATCTTCCCTCTAGGAAGAACTATCTTCCCACAAAAGCCGATTAATTGAGTATTGGAGGGCTTAAGATCTTCCTGCTTGAGTTCGAGCTTGTTGAAGAGGTCCATGTACATAATTTTGGAGGAACTCCCTGAATTAATCAGAACCCTTCTTACATCATAATTTACAATACGAAGCTCTATAACCAACATGTCATTGTGTGGCTGATGAACCCTGACCAAATCCTGCTCGATGAAACAAATAGCCTCGGTTGACTTTTCTACCTTAATCCTTTTATTTCTAACCTCTGGAGTCAATCGCAACTGATAGACTTCTCTTTCTTTCGCAGCTTTATGAATGTATGCCTTAGCAGCATTATTAGTTGACATCTGCGGGTTTGTTGCAGCGTGGATCACATCTATTACCCTTGCTGGTGTAGTCTGATCTCTTTTTGGTTTGGTCCTTCCTTTGTCAGTTCTTGCTCCACCTTCAATGAACTCGGTTAGATGCCTAGCCTAGACCAGTTCTTCCAAATGCTGTTTCAAAGATCGGCAATTTTCAGTCATGTGACCTATATCCTGGTGATATGAGCATCTGAAATTAGGATTCCTTTTTGAAGGGTCCCCTGTTAGCTTATTGGGCCACTTGTAAAATGCTTGCCCCTTGATTTGATTCAATATCTTGTATATTGGTTCTTTAAACAGTGTATTTACCCCAAGAAAGGGAGACTTTGTGAGAAATCCTTCTTTCTCATTCTTCCTTCCTCCCTCTCTATTCGGTTCGACTTGTTTATCACGGTCGAACTGCTTTCTACTCTGATATTCCTTACCCACATCTCTGAATAAGTCATCGTCGACCTTAGTGTACTTCTTGATTCTTGCCATCAATTTTTCCAAGTTTGTGGTAGGCCTCCTGGTAAGAGATTGGTACAAAGGGTTCTCCTTTGGCAACCCGATATTGAAGGATGCTACTACGATTTCAGGATTGCAAGCTTCTATCTCGTTCATCGTCTGCCAGTAGCGATGAGCGTACTCACGCAAAGTTTCGTTATTTCACTTCTTTAATGTTAGTAGAGCCCTGACATCCTTGGGTTGTTTGCTGCATGTAATGAACTGAGCTGTCAATTACTCAGCTAACTATGACCATCCGTCTATCAATCCCTTCGGCAGGCTATCGAACTATTTCATGGTCGACTCCCCGAGGCTACTAGGGAAGATGGTGTAGAGTAGAGGTTCGTTCTGCCAATGAATTGTCATCAGCTGTCTGAAATGTCTGGTGTGGGAAGTTGGGTCGGTCTTAAAGTTTGAAATTCGAGATGGTGAATTTACTCGGGATTGCCCCCTTTCAATCCACAAAGTAAAAGGAGATGACTCTGAGCCGTCATCGTATTCTCTGATGTTCTGGCTAGGTCCCTAGCTGACCTCTGCTCTGGCTTCTTCAAATGGTTGTTTAGTTATTCGGTGATGTACTGCTTCTAGGAGTCTTCCTCCAAAACCCGAGGTCTTTTCTGCTGGTACTTATCATCCTTGGCATTCTTGGTTATGTCATGTTTCCTTTTGGGACTTTCTCGTCGGCTTTCTCTCTCTCACTTCTCCTTTTTGGTCATCTCTTTCAGCTTGGCTTTCAATTCTTCATTCTCCTTTATCAGGTCTTTCTCCCTGGTATAAGATTTCTTGAACAACTTATCATAGGCATCAAGCTGGTCTTGCAGGGATGGGACCAACTTTGCCAATGAGTGGTTTTCTCCCTCAGCACGGAGGGATTCACCACGATATTCTCCTCGTTGGTTCTGGTTCTTGGTTCGTTTGAAGCTTGCTGAGGACACCTCGTCATCCTCGTGGGTCGCAGATGGGCTTTTGTTGACATGTAACCTAACGTCGCTATCAGATGAAAGCGACACTGGATCAAAATTACACAAGACAAAACTGCCTACAGGTGATCCAATGGCACTTCTGAGTCTTGACATCATAACTTTTTGTTCCAATTGATGAAGATCTTCCCACAGACGGTACCAAAAATGTAAGGGGTAAAAATTGAGGATATCTCCTGCAAGAATAAAGATTGAACATTTTTGATAAGAGTGAGTTCTGAATTTGATCTTCCAGTCTTTGTTTCTTACAAAATGAACAAACTGCCCAAGATCGAAGTACTTCGATTGAAGGCACTTCGATACTTAATTCAGTAATGGAACTGAAACAGTTGCAAGAAGATAAGGAGAGTTTAACATACCTTTCACCTTGGCTACTTTTGCTTTTTATAGTCCCTGTTCAGTTAGGATTTCCATGAATTTCGATTCAAGGTGGCACACCTTCCTCCAATTAAGCGATTCAGTTTGGAAAACTGTTGAAATTCCTCTGACAGCTCCCTTGGCCTATAATTAAGCTTATTTGCTTATCTTGGACGCCTAAGTTTTTGGTGAATCTTTATCTTTCCATTTTCTATTTCAAAACAGCTCGATCATGACGAGGACCGAGCTCTTTCGTTACACACCGAACACCTTGAACAACACGGTTCGGTAAGGGCTCTTTTATTGCTTGCCGAACAGATTGATCAGTTTGGCTAGGCCTGTTTGACTGATGTCGTCCTCACGTGCCTTGTCTTGTAAATCATATGAGCTCATTTAATAATATAACACGTGTAGTAAAGGGAGCCACCCCCTTCATTATAATTAAGCTTTTATCATGTAANTGACTGATGTCGTCCTCACGTGCCTTGTCTTGTAAATCATATGAGCTCATTTAATATTATAACACGTGTAGTAAAGGGAGCCACCCCCTTCATTATAATTAAGCTTTTATCATGTAATTAACTAAATTATCCATTGCCCATATATATGGGATATTTTATTAGGAATAGAAGAGTTATTTGACATAATTAACCTAGGCTAGCATATATGAAACCCACTTTCCTCCGGGGTTTGCGCAACCCCATGTATATGGGTTTAATAATTTGGGCGACTTATGGGCTGAGATATAAATCTCGAATTTAAAAATCCTAACTAAATATGAGATTAATAGGTATATTGGACTATTTTACTTAAACCCATGATTCTAAACCCTTCTAAGCATATCAAACAAACATGCTCTTAAACCAGGGATATAGAACTCGCACAAAGTGAGACATAAATAATAAAGCATTGCCTTTAATAAGGATTAAACTCTTTCACTTCTTGGTTGCAAAATCTCGATAGAATCAAGAGTGACCAACTACATGAATCCCAATTTTTTTAGTAAGAATTAGCCACTTAATCTCTTAATTATAGAATCTTAAGAAAATCAAGATTAACCAACTAAATAAAACTCTGACGATTCTTGACGACGAAAAACATTAGGCTTGGGTGATTCAACATTTTGGGAGGTAGGGGGTTGGTAATCAAATTCCATTACTGTGCAAGTTTTTGTTGGTGCCTAGGGGTGTCCATGGGATAAGTTGCCCATAGGTTCCGTTACTCGGCCCAAAAAAATAGGTCTGAAATTCGATAGGTCCGATAGTTGGAGAAGTCAGAGCAGACATAAGTATATCTAATCGGGAAGTGATAGCATCCATATCACTTTGCCAAGGAGGAGCAGTAGCAGGAGTGGCGGTAGTGGGCGGTGGTACCTCAGCAATAGCAACAGTACGGCTGCGAGAAGGTGGCTTAAGCTCTGGATGGAGCTTCCAGCAAGTAGCCCTGAGATGTCCTGGTCGGCCACAATAATCACATTGACGGGAATCCCCCCGTCTGCGCTGATCTGGGGCGCCCTGACGGCGCTGGTCTGAGCGTTGCCCATCCCTGACTAAGGATCCTGAACGGGACCCTACAGCAGCTGCAAGGGCCATCTGGTCAATCGAAGGAGTCAAAGCTGCAACTGGAAGTGATGCAATACGGACTCGACGCTCATGCTGCTCAATCATCCCATACACCTCATAAAGAGAAGGAAGTGTCAACATCGACAAGATCTGAGAACGAGGTCCCTCAAACTCATCACGAAGCCCCATAAGGAACTTGTGAATCCTATCCTCCTGCTCTCGAGTATGCAAGAATGCTGCTCCCTCGGGCTCTATCTTCGGAATAGCAGCAAGAGGACGTAGAGACTCATACTCAAGCCAGCGCTGGGTCAAATAGCCATAATAATCCTGAACGGTCATATCTCCCTGCCGAGCATATGAGAGCTCCTGAGAAAGCTCATAAACACGAACTCCCCGTCCTGACTGAGAATACATCTCTGATAATGCGCTCCATAGCTTCGGAACAGAGCTATGAAACTGGTGGATCCTGCAAACAGAGGGCTCCATTGAGCCAAATAACCATCCAAGAATGGCACAGTTTTCAGAGAACCACGCAGAATATCCAGGGTCGGCATCAGCTGGCTTTGGGTGAGATCCCGTCAGCCAACCAAGCTTCCCTACACGGCCTAAGAAAAGCTGGAATGAGCGTGACCACTCAGCGAAGTTACGACCATTCAACAATTGTGCCGTAACTTTTTGAGAGATCATGCCCGGTAATGCTGGTAATGCAACTGTGCTAGTAGGCACTGTATACTGGTCAAACATAAAAGTGGAAGTACCCATAGATGTCTCAACGGTAGAGGTGTCAACAGTAGGGTTCTCAAGTCCCTCAGTAGTAGCCATATCAACAACAATACTAGGGCACCCGTGACAGAAAAATAACTCTAAGATAAATAGAGGAATAAAATAAGGGAGAACAATATACCTTCAGTCGAACAGTAGCGACAAATAAGGAAGGTCCAAAAAGCTCCCAAATAATCAAGTCACGGTGCCCAGAAATCCAATAAATATAAATGATCTATTGCATCAAGAGCAGATCAACAGACGGAGAAGAAGATTTAACCCCTCATAAAAAAAAGGATCCTAGAGACTGCAACCTGGTAGCACTATGACGAAGAGTGCAAAGGATGAAGTTAAAACGAGAAACACGACCCGGCAGTGGGCTGAGCAGTGACCCAACAGTAGGCTAGGTGGTTGGGCGTCGTGTTTATTGGGCAGTGGGTTGGGTTACTGGGCTGGTCTAGTTTGGGACTATATTGGGTTGGTATGGGTTTATGAGTGGACTGGTTTGATGTGTGGGCTATGTTGGCTGTCGGTGTGGTTATTGAAGGCAGTCGGTGGTTGGAGGCAGTCGGTGGTTTAATATGTAGGCAGTCGGTGTGGTTATTGAAGGCAGTCGGTGGTTGGGCTATATTGGTTGGGCTATATGTGTTGGAGGCAGTCGGAGGTTTAATATGTAGGCTAAAGGGGTTTTTCGCTGGCAGGTGGGTCGCTGCAGTGGCTAATTTGGAGCAGTCACGGTGGCAGTGTGGTGGCCGGTAGCTGTCAGCTGCAACATGGAGGAGGGGCTAGGGTTAGGGTTACAGTTGTGGCTCTGATACCAACTTGGAATGAATGTGTGTGAAAAAGGGATACTCAAATTAAGAGTAGAGCCCCGTATATATATCCAAAAATAATACAGAGTGACTTAAACATCCTTGTAGTTTAGGCAAAATATAAAAATTTTAGTAAGGGTAAAAAAGGGAAAAAAAATCCTAATAAACCTAGACTATCTATACTCCAACATTCTTAAAAAGAGAACTTGAGTTTGCCCCCAAACTGATTACCTAGCCCGAAAACTTGCCCAAGAGTCAGCCCACCCTTCATTTGAAAAAAAGTTTTATTTTTAGACCATTAAATTTGAAACTTTGAAATAAGTCTCCCAATGTTAGAAATTGAAATTTTAAAAATTTAGATATTATAAATAATGTATTATTTTCTTTTTCATTTATAAAGCATACAAGTTTTAAAGAGTAGAGTAACACAAATGATAGATAAGTGACTAGACGTCATCTTAGTTAAGATGTATTTATTCTATTGGATGTAGTTCATCCCCTAATCAAAAATCAAATTATTTATTATTTTAATTTTATCTATTTTGACTCTACTTTTAAATCAAAAATATAATTTACACAAATATTAAGTTACGAAAATATTCATTATTTTTAAATAAAGTTATATATAAAAAGCCCGTGAGCAGTAAGCCCATCCCACAGGCCCGCCCAATAGGCTCGCAGGTTGGGCTACTGGTAGCTTACCCTTACGCTAAGCCTGATCTGGCCAATCTGACAACTCACTTATGTAAGGGTTTAGACCTACACTACCCAGATCCATATTGAAAAAATTTCGCGGGCATGGTCCATGGACACCCTTATTGGTGTCATCAACCAAAAAAATGCAATCCCCTTTCCCAAAAAAAAAAAAAAAACTGTCCAAATTCTTCTCTCGCTACTCTTATACTTGTAAGAACTCAAACCCAGAGACTTCATTTTTTGTGAACAAATTGATGATGCACAAAGTTGATTATGCAAAATCAAATCAATCAAGTATGTGGTGTAAAATACATAATGAAAACAATTAATAACAAGTGGCAAAGATTGGGTGGTTGGATCTGGATGACCTAGCCATTGAAGGTGACAACGGTGGTCGGAGAACTCTATTAATGAGTGAGTACAAGAAAATAAGGGAGAGAGAGAAGTAAAAGTACGCTCAACGTGAAGTGTGTGTCCCTTGTGCAAGAGGTTTATAATTTATAGGCACAGAACCCTAATTGAGACGGTAATGTGAATGTCAAACTATTAATTTATCAAAGATGATAGCTACAATTAAGGATGAACACTACTTTAAAATAATGGTTATCCTGATGATTGTTCAACCATGTGCGTTGACTCTTTCTGAATTCTTGGATTTTTGATTAAATTGAGACCATGAGTTAAACTTAACCTATTTTTTGATGATTTGAATTCAACTCATGAACTAGACTTAGACCTGATCTTAATTTGCGCTCGCTTCTGGTATAGTGACCCGCATGGATAGAACTAAAGAGGGGTCTAGGGGGCCATGACCCCCTCACATTTTCAAAAAAATTTATAGTATCCCATTAGTTTTTTAAAAAAAAATTATATTTTCTCTTATGTTCTAAAATTTTTATATATAAACAATTCGCTTAGTGAATTTGAAAGGACTAATGAATTGATACTTAATAGCAAAATGAGGGATATGACACCTGGATGAGTAATGATTTTACTGCCTATTACATTTTGTTGGACGTGTTTAATGGCCAAATGATTTTGTTTTTTAAAAAGAGTTATTTCATAAAATTAAATTATAAATGTGGCTTATATTAAAAGTAATGTGTTGATTCACGACTCACTTATACTATATTATCTTATGAAACTATTATTTACGAGGATAATTTATTCGAAGCCATTACATGATATTATAATACTACTAATAATCTGTGCTTGAAAATACGATAAAATATAAAAATCGAGCCCCAAAAAATTAATCTCACTATATTAAATAATAATTTTTCTTTCTTTTATTTCTTTGATACACCATTCAAAATTTATTTTTATCCACTAATTTCTTAAAAAAATTAAAAAAAATTTCTTAAAATATATAATTCGATAAAATTTTCTCAACATATATATACTATCGTGTATGGATAATATCTTAAATAAAAATTATGTTAAACTATAAATTAATTAAATATTAAATGATTGAACATATGATAAAAATGTGTTATATATAAGGAATAAAATTCAATTTCTTACATGTTTTATTATATAAATGTGAATAAAAAGATTAAGACATTGTCACAAACTATGTTTTAAGATATTAAGAACCGATCCTTAAATTTTATGACCTAAGCTATTTTTTAAAATGTTATTTGTATGAAAGTTAGTTCAAATAGGTTTTGTATAATTGTTGCTCTAATTAACAAAATTTTTAAATTTTCAAGGACTTGTAATTATAATATAAATTTAATATATACAATTATTCATAAATCACGTACAATTAAAAGACCAACATTCTTAGAGTCGAAATTTAAATCTTAAAATATTAGTCCTTGAAATATTTCCATCTGAATCATGTGGGATTTTCCTTTTTTTTTTTTTTTGGTTATTCTGTCTATTTTTATTGGTTGCCTAGTGACTATCTTCTCAACACCAAAATCCAGAACAAACAGAGAGTTAAACCCTACACTTCTAAGTACCTACAACTCTGCAATGAAAACTACTGCCCTTAATTCTCAGTAAAGTTCTCAAAGAGTCCAACACAAAACCCAAAGTTCAAAGGGTTCAACCATCTACTCCAGAACCCAACCTGCAACCATGAGAATCCCTCCATTTCCCCCACCAACCCTAATCTTTTTACTCATAATTAAAGGGTAGAAAAAAAAAAGAAAATTGTTATCGTAAAAAATCTATATAACTAGTTCGGTATTGCACGGGATAGATCATGCAATCTCGTAAGGTAGCGATCATTTGACTGGCAAACCTGAAAAAACGGGGTTAGAAGAATGGGGGCCAGGCGTGAGCCCAGCCAATTCCTTCCGAAGCTTAAGTCAGTAAGATTAAAGGGATGTTTCTTAGTCAATGAGCTATGGTTTGATTTTGCGTACCTTTGTCCATTTTTCTGAGGGATATTTATACCTGAATTAACAATGATTACTCTAGATCTTTAGTCCCATCTGGAGATCTCACATCTGACACACCATCCCTCGTGCTGTGAATGTTTCCCCTTTACGCCTCCTCGAATTGAATGCTCGGGGAATGGTATAAGTGCTCGGCCGCAAGCCGAACATTTATACTACAAGCTGAGCAGCCCAATCCAAGAGGTCGGCGTCTGACACCGACAGGGCACGGACTATTCGGTGGATCAGAGAACTCGGGAGAACCAATCGCGTTGTTTCGACGCATCAGTCATTAATGCTCCAGTCATCATGACAGTAGGCATAGACTTACAGAGAGCAGTTGGTGGCAGCCCCGCATTTATTTGTATTGTCACTATCACTCATCTCGCCATAAATGCGAGGTCACATCGCTTTGACTATGATACCAGCTGTTGTACTCGGCCGCTTTGTGTCACCATGTCTCGGCTCACCCCCTTGGCATCTTCTAGATATCCTAATGACTTTATTGGGCCACGTGTCACCCTAGGAGTTGAGGATCCACACAGGAGTCCCGCCAACTACCCCCCAGCCGCAATCCCTTACGTGGCGCTCAACAAAATGGAGTGAAGGGATTGGAGCTCTATCACTATGCCTCATTAACGGTGACGGTTGCTTGCACGTCTGGTGTCGCCCTTTTCAAATGCCCTAATAATGAGCCAACTCCTCGATTCTCGCTCCTTATGAGGCACTATAAATAGGGGGTTTCTCTGTCTTCTAAGAACTTTTGCATCCTTCATCTCTCCTCAGCAATCAGACCCCGAGTGCTCCCCTGTCCTCCGAGTTTCACTGGTTCCCCGAGCTCTCTCCGAAGACCAACCTCCTGTAAGTACTTCCACTTGAGCTTTTTCTCTCTCCGTTTCTTCTACATTTTTCCCTCTTAGCTCTCACCGATGGCCAGAACCAATAGAACTAGGGGGGACACGTCTGTTAGGGCCAATTCTACCCACAAAATGAGGAGAACCTAAGTAACAAACGAGAACATCCACACCTTTAGGGTCAGGTACCATATTCACGAGCCTGTCTTCACCTTTCCCTTCAACCCTACTCGCCATAAGAGGGACATGGGAAGTGAGGACATGATGCCTTTCTGGACGAAGGCCATCATGGAAGGAAGGTTGACCTTCCCTCTCTATCCCCTGTTACTAGGAGTCCTAATGCAATTGAAGCTCTTTCCCCTTCAGTGCGGGGTTAACTTCTTTAGGACTGTGATGAGCGTAGTCGCCTTAAACACTTGGTTTGGGATTAACTTGGGGGTAAACGAAATTTTATTCTGTTATGACCTAAGGCTAGTCGTCAGGGGACGATATTATCTCCAAGCCCGAGATCTCTCGATGTATCTAGTAACCCACATGCCTGACTCGGACAAGGGGTACGTGGACGATCTGATCATGCTCGGCGGTGGTTGGGAGAAAGGGACTGGGCCCAAGTATGACGGATTGTACTACCCCAAAGTGCTGAGGGATGAAGGTGTGTTTTCGTTCCGACTTCTTGATTTACATCTTTTTTTTTTGGTCCGAGGGACATACTAATTTTTGCTCTGTTTTCGCAAAAGGATATCGTCGGGACGCTGCTCAACCGTCGAGGTCTCAAGTCCGGTTCGCTGATCTGCTAAAGGTTTGGTCCTCGGACCTGGTTGAACGAGCGGCGTACACCCTCCTCGGCTATATGCCAACCTACATCCAATTCTCCCAGATCCCTCCTCCGTTCAACCCTTCCGTTTGGGAAGATCACTTCTTGTTGAAAGAGGAAGAATCCGAGGGTGGTTCAGAAGAGGAGTCTTCGTATAACGCTACCGAGTCTCCTACACCTGACATGTTTAATCTACCACCCATCACCGCAACAACCATGGAGGCCGCCGCCTCGGTAAGGAGAGCCAGGCTCGCAGGCTTGGCCGGGCCTTCCAATTTGGTGCCTATCATTCCTCAACCTCATCCCCCTCAAAAGCAGCCGCCGTCGCCGAGCGCGCGACCCAGAGATTCGGCCTTGCCGATCAGGCAGAGGGCCCAACCTCAACAAGTCCAAATTCCAGTAGACCGATAGAGGGACAGGAGTGCCCGAGAAACCAAACAACATGAAGAGCACAGTATAAAGCAGCGGCATGATGTCGTGGCCCCAGGGCCCTCCGTCTCGGGAGAGTGGGTTGGTCGGGCCGAGACCAGAAGCGGCTGGCCCGTTTTGGAAGCCGATTCAATCCTCCAATCTCCCGAAGTGGTCTTTGCTGTTGCGGGGACGCTTCAGTTTGAGGCCAACATGGCCATGTACAAGGATTATTCGGACAACCGGCTCCTGACGAGCACCCTCCAAAACACCTTGGTGGTAAGTTGATCTCCTCCCCAAGTAGCTATTGTTCCCCTTTGGTCGTTTACTAATATTCTTCCTCTTCCAGGCTAGCCAGCATGTGGGAGCCATCATCGAATGCTTTTGGGAATACAAGCAAGAGGCGAAGAACGCCGAGCGAGCCGCAGCCGCCAAGGATGACCATATTTTGAAGGTTGAGAGGACCCTCGGCGATCAGATCAAACACATTGTCGAGCTCATCTGCCAGCGAAACGCCATTCATGCCGAGCTGAATGAGGCCAAGGCGGGCGAAGCTGCAGCAATGAAAATGGCCGAGGAGTATGAACTGTGCGTATCCTCCTCCGAGTCCAAGCTGCAAGAGTCCGAGTCTGTGATCAGCGCTCTTACTGCCAAAGTGGATTCCTTAACAACAGAAAAAACGGGAGAGCAGGAGAGGCTGCAATCAGAGTGTCTGAGGGTGTGGTCGGCCACTCAAGACCAAATGGTCCCCGCTTTTGAGGAAGCCAAGAAGAAGGCTTTCAAAGAGGGTTGGGATGCCGCCCTTCACGCCTGTCACATCGAGGTTGGGTCGGACTTGTTTACCAAGCATAGCTTCCGAAGCGAGGCCGATGACGAGGCCCTGAATGAACAAGTCCGCCCCAACCTCAGCACCCCTGCCGAGGCTGAAGGGCCGGTGGGTGAACCCATCACACTTAGCGACGGATCTGATCAACCTTTTTTTCCCCTTCCGTCATTGCCTTCGGCCGAGCCAACAGATGAATCGTTCTCTCCGCCCCCATCATTAGTGGAGTGCATGACACCGAGCAGGACGAGATATCGGGGGCTAGAGATGGGTTACAGAGCCGACGAGGTAGCCACGATGGGGAAGGAGCCGGTGATGAATGAATGAGCTGAGGATCTGAGCAGCTAGTCCATTTTTGCAATTTTGCAGCTTTGTATTGAGTTTTGTTAGTTTGTATGCCTGGGGACGCAAAGCCCCTTTTCTATAATGAATTCTAATTTCCAATCAATATGTTTTTCTCTGTTGATCGTNGTCCATTTTTGTAATTTTGCAGCTTTGTACTGAGTTTTGTTAGTTTGTATGCCTGGGGACGCAAAGCCCCTTTTCTATAATGAATTCTAATTTCCAATCAATATGTTTTTCTCTGTTGATCGTATTTCTAGGAAACAGCCACGCAGAGCTCACTATTGGGTTTTTAGGACATGAGCGCTTGGCTCGTGTTTGTTTCGAGAGCGTTGCTCCAACGGTGGAGTCTTACACCCCTCGGGGTCGTGCCCCCAACGACTGAGCGCTTGGCTCGTGTTTGTAGCACCATGAAGACTGAAATCAGATTTAGTAATAGTATTTCTTTAAATTTGATACATTCCATGGTCGAATTACATCGTCACTATCCATATTTTACAAACGATATGCGCCAGTGCCCCCCATGGAGATTACCTTGTAAGGACCCTCCCAATTAGGACCAAGTTTTCCATTAGTGGGCTCGCGCGTATTCCCTACCACTTTTCGCAGTACCAAATCTCTGACTTAGAATTCCCTCAATCGAACTTTCTTCTGGTGCTGCCATGACAACTCCCCTTGGTACTTTGCCAGCTTGATGGACGCCAATGACCTCCTTTCTTCGGCTAGATCGAGATCCCTAGCGAGGGTTTGATCATTATTGCCAAACTCGAAGGCTCGACTCCGTATTATTGGGAGTCCTACCTCCAATGGGATTACCGCCTCGACCCCATATGTCAGGGCGTACGGGGTTTCTCCCGTTGAAGTCCTCGGCATGGTCCTGTATGCCCATAACACGTTAAGTAACTCCTCGCCCCACATTCCCTTTGCTGCCTCGAGTCTCTTCTTGATTCCTACTAGCACAGTTTTGTTGGATATCTCAGCCTGCCCATTACACTGGGGATAGGCTGGCGTAGAATAGTAATTGCATATTCCGTATCCTAAGCAGAACTCTCGAAATGGGCCATTTGAATTGAGTCCCGTTGTCAGAGACGATAGCCCGGGGAATTCCAAATCGGGTGATGATGTTTTGCCACACAAATTTCCTCACTTCGACATCTCAAATGCGGCTTAAGGGTTCCGCTTCGATCCATTTAGTAAAATAATCGGTTGCCACTATCAAGAATTTTTTGCCCAGTGGGGATCTCGGGAGAGGTCCGACAATATCCATTCTCCATTGTGAGAAGGGCCATGGGCTCGTTAGCAAGTTCAAATCTCCAGCCGATTGTCGAATAATGGGGGCAAACTTCTGACATTTGTCACATTTTCGAACATAACTCTTCACATCCTTTTGCATGTAAGGCCACCAGTACCCTTGCGTCATTGCTCGGTGCGCAAGAGACCTTCTGCCCGTGTGGCTCCCACACACCCCTTCATGAATTTCGTACAACAGTGGTTCCACTTTGTCCTCGGGGACACATAGTAATAGTGGTCCCAAGAACAATTTTCTATATAGTTGCTCATCCAACATCCGAAATCTGGGGGCTTTGAGCTTGATCTTTCTGGCCTCTCGGACGTCCTCCGGAAGCACTCTGCCTGCCAGGTACACAATGATTGACTTCATCCATCCCGACGATGCCCCCATTATGGTTGGGTATACTTGCTCGGCCCTATCTTCGTTTATGCTTGGACTGTCCCAGGCCTCGATAAGTATACCCCGAGATACCTCTGAGGCCAAAGCCGAGGCCAGGCATGCTAAAGCGTCGGCGTGGGTGTTTTGATCTCTAGGGATCTGGAAAACTTCCACTTTTTCAAACTTTTCCATCCTGAATCTTGCCTTTTCATGATATGCCTTCATCCTGCTATCCCGGACCTCGAAGTCCCCATTGACCTGGTTCACGACCAGTTGGGAATCACAAAAAATCCGAAGGTGTTTAACTCCAATCAAGCTTGCAGCGTCCAATCCTGCTAGCAATGCTTCGTACTCGGCTTCGTTGTTGGATGCCTTGAATTTCAATCTGACAGCCTTTTCAATGATGAACCCTTCTGGGTTGGCTAGTACGATACCTGTCCCTGCCCCCTAGCGTTCAAGGACCCATCAACATGGAGATCCCACATGTCCAGGACTTGTCCTTTTATTGACGTTCGGGGCTTGTACCTGATTTCAATCTCTCCGAGCTCTAAAACCCATTTGGCAATCCTTCCGGACATATCGGCCTTGTGCAGGATCAGCTTGAGAAGTCGGTCCGTAAGGACGTCTATGGTGTGAGCCTGGAAATAATGTCGGAGTTTCCTTGCCGAGACCACCAATGCCAATACTGACTTCTCCATCGGAGAGTATCTTGCCTCGACATCGAGCAAAGTCTTGCTTACGAAATACACGGGTCTTTGTGCCCTTTCGCTATCCCTGACCAATGCTCCACTAACGGCGTCTTGAGAGACAAACAAATAAAGGCTTAACACCTCCCCTGCTGCTGGAACAGACAACGTTGGAGGGTGTTTCAAGTACTCCTTGATCCCTTCAAGAGCTCGATCGCACTCCTTGTTCCAAACCCCATTAGCTGCCCTCCTTAACTTGGAAAAGAATGGTTTGCACTTATCGGACGATTTGGAAATAAACCTGTTAAGGGCTGCCAACATCCCGGCCAATTTCTGAACATCCTTGATAGTCTTGGGCGCCTGGACATTCTGAATTGCCTGTATCTGCTCGAAGTTTGCCTCGATCCCCCGATGAGTGACTAAATACCCCAAAAAATTTCCAGAACTTACTCCAAAGGCGCATTTCGAGGGGTTAAGTTTCAGGCTATATTCCCGGAGGATGACAAATATCATCCCGAGATGGCGGAGATGGCCAGCCTCCTCATTGCTCTTGACCAACATGTCATCAATGTACACCTCCATCGTGTCGCCGAGCTGATCTTTGAAAATCTTATTCATCAATCGTTGGTAAGTTGTCCCGACATTCTTCAACCCAAAAGGCATTACGGTATAACAGTAGATCCCCCGCGGAGTGATGAATGTCGTTTTCTCCTGATCTGGCTCGTGCAGGAGAATCTGGTGATATCCAGCTTGAGCATCCATGAAGGTGATGCGCCTGTGGTCGGCCGTGGCATCTACGAGCTTATCAACCTTGGGCAAAGGGTACTCATCCTTAGGGCAAGCCTTGTTTAAGTCCGTGAAATCCACACAGACTCGCCATTTTCCTTCTTTCTTCTTGACGCACACGGTATTAGACAGCCATTGGGGGAACTGCACCTCCTTGATGGAACCCGTTCCCAACAACCTCTCCACTTCTTCTGCCACAGCTTTCGCATGATGGGGGGCGGTTCTTCGGGCCTTTCGCCTGACGGGTTTGAACGAGGGGTTCACATGGAGCCGATGGGTCATCACGTCGGCACTTATCCCCATGATCTTGGCCTGGGTCCAGGGAAAGACATCGACATTGTGGTGTAAAAAAGAGGTTATATCATCCTTCTTTGCACCGCTGAGTGATTTCCCTATCAGGAAGTATTTCTCGCTGTCATCAGAGCTCAGGAGAACCTTTACCAAGGCTTCGATGGAACGGTAGGCAGGCTCTGTTATGGGCTCGTCCACCCCTGGTCGACCGTTTTGTGATTGCTATTTGGCAATCACAGCATCGGGATCGTGCTCCTGACTTCGGCCGCTTATTCCCATTTTGACAGCAACGTAGAAGCAGCTTTTTGCCGAGGCCTGGTCACCCCGAATTTCCATTACGCCCTGTGGTGTTGGAAACTTTATCTTCTGATGGTAGGATGAATTAACCGCCTTAAGTGCATGCAATCATGATCTCCCCATAATTGCGTTGTACGGGGAGTCGGAGTCCATCACCACAAACTCTATTCGAATGGTCACCACCCCCGCTCGTACCATAAGAGTGATTTTTCCAAGGGGCAGGGCGCTGGAACCGTTGAATCCGATGAGGGGAGTCTTCATGGGTTCCAAATCCTTCTGAAAGAGTCTCATCTTGTTAAAAAGGTGATTGTACATTACCTCGGAGGAGCTACCCAAGTCCACCAATATCCTCTTAACGTCGAACTTTTCAACCCGCAATGTGATCACCAATGCATCCTCGTGGGGGAAGACCACCCCTTCGAGATCGGCATCGGAGAACTGAATTACCTCGGCAGCGTCCCGAGATCTTTTGGACGGCCGCTGGTCCCCCCTTTCATCCACCTTGATTGCCTGGGACACCCTATGCAACTCGGAGCGGAGGGAGTTGTATGTGGGCCGCTCCACCGTGCAG
Organism: Ilex paraguariensis; assembly: GCA_963454935.2. NCBI lineage: Eukaryota > Viridiplantae > Streptophyta > Magnoliopsida > Aquifoliales > Aquifoliaceae > Ilex > Ilex paraguariensis. Next base: position 720,322 of record CAUOFW020001258.1, read on the forward strand.
GCATGGATGACGTCGATCACGGGGGCTGCCTTAGTTGGTCCTTTGGCTCGTTCCCCTGCCGACCCCCCGGGCCAGCCCTTGTCGATGAACTCTCCAAGGTGCCCCTGTTGCACCAACCGCTCTAAGAAGGACCGATAACTATTGCATTCCTCCGTCAAATGGCCGACATCTCTATGATATGAACAACGGAGGGCCGAATTCCTTGTCAACGGGTCGCTAAGCATCCTCAGGGGCCACCTGAAGTACGGTTTGTTTTTGATTTTAGGGAATATCTTGTGAATGAGCTCGTTGAACACCGTGCTTACCCACTGGAAGGATAGACGACTTGGGGGTGGGATTGATCCTCCCTTCCGGGACGGCTGCTCCCTTTCCCTTTTTCTCGGCATTGTCACCGTATTTTCGGGTACGGCGGACTCTTCCTCCACCCGGGCATACTTATTTATCCGAGTCATCAAGTCTTTCATATCTGTCGGAACCTTCTTGGTCAATGATTTGTACAAATCTGTATCTCGGGATAGTCCCAACCTAAATGATGTCGTGGCCAATGTCTCCTAACATGTCTCCACCTCATTGACCTCATCCTAATATCGGACAGCGTATTGCCGGAGCGTCTCTCTCCCTTTTCGCCTGAGCGTCAACAGAGCACCAATGTCCTTAGGCTTCTTGCTGCTGGTGATGAATCGGGCCAGGAAAAGCCCTGTCAACTGCCTCCAAGACCCTATGCTCTCGGGGGCGAGGTTCTCGTACCACCTCATGCCTGTGTCCTCGAGGCTCATGGAAAAAACTCGGCATAACACCCTTTGGTCGGTGTCATAGATTGACATCAATTGTCTGTATTGCCGAAGATGGCTCTCAGGGTCGGTCTTTCCATCGTAGATCTTGAACCGCGGGACGGTAATTTTTTTTGGCATTTCAGCCTCCCTGATAGCCCGGACGAACGGCGAAATAACTTCGTCAAAGTGAACTGCGGGTTCGTTGTCGCGCTGAGCGATGAAGGGGACCTGAGGATCTTTAGCTGATCTATCTCCATGAGGCCTTCGGGGTATGGACTCCGCATGAGATTCGGCGGCTCCAATGCCCTCAGGTATCCTCCGGCGTAGGTCCCACCTGGATAGGTCGCCTTTTGACCCGATTTCGATCGTCCCTCAAAGGCCGAGGATCCCCTTGGGCGGTCCCGCCCTTCGGGCGTGTGCCTAACCCATTCCTTTTCGGAGGGACCTGGACAGGCTCCGGCTGGGCACCTGGTCCCCAACCCCACGGTCGCGTTCATCCACGCTAGTCGACTGCTCGAAATTGTCAAGGCGTCGTAGGACCTTGACATTCTCTCTCTCAAGCTGCTTAATACATTTGGCCATCCGTTTCTCCACCATCTCCACAATGTCGTGGGCCCGGAGGTCATGCCCCCCAAGGGACTGATCTATAGAGAACGTTCTTTGCGACGAGCGCCCCTGCCCATCTAATCAGCCTAATGAAGCCGGTTCCAGGACCATTGGAAGTCGGACAGGATATGCGTTCCTGGTTCGTACACCTACTCCCTCACCCTGAGATCGAGTGTTCACCATCAAACGATTGCCACCACAAAACTTAGCGATGCTTTCGTTTCTCACAAACGACGCCAAATTGCACGGGATAGATCCTACAATCTCGTAAGGTAGCGATCCCTTGACTGGCAAACCTGAAAAAACGGGATTAGAAGAATGGGGGTCAGGCGTGAGCCCAGCCAATCCCCTCTGAAGCTTAAGTCAGTAAGATCAAAGGGATGTTACTTAGTCGATGAGCTATGGTTTGATATTGCGTACCTTTGTCCATTTTTCTGAGGGATATTTATACCTGAATTAACAATAATTGCTCTAGATCTTCAGTCTCATCTGGACATCTCACATCTGACACACCATCCCTCATGCTGTGAATGCTTCCCCTATACGCCTCCTCGAATTGAATGCTTGGGGAATGGTATAAGTGCTCGGCCGCAAGCCGAACATTTATACTACGAGCCGAGCAGCCCAATCCAAGAGGTCGGCGTCTGACACCGACAAGGCACGGACTACTCGGTGGTCATAGAACTCGGGAGAACCAATTGCGTTATTTCGGCGCATCAGTCATTAATGCTCCAGTCATCATGACAGTAGGCATAGACTTGCAGAGAGCAGTTGGTGACAGCCTCGCATTTATTTGTCTTGTCACTATCACTCATCTCGTCATAAATGCGAGATCACATCGCTTTGACTATGATGCCAACTGTTGTACTCGACCGCTCTGTGTCACCATGCATCGGCTCACCCCCTCGGCATCTTACAGACATCCTAATGACTTTATTGGGCCACGTGTCACCCTGGTAGTTGAGGATCCACACAGGAGTCCCGCCAAGTACTATAACAAAAAATGTACGACAAATAATGATCAAAGTAGGTCGTATTTATTACTAAATAAAATTTTAAGGTTTGAGATAGATTATAATTTTATTTATTGATTCTAAATCAATACCATTTAGTCATAATTTAATTAATGTAATTCAATTCATTCAGTAGAAAAAGAAAACGTTTTACACACAATGAAAGGCCAAAAAAAACGAAGCAAAATCATCATTGTCTCTCTGCCCGGCCGAATTCAACTAAAACCTCCTTTCACAAGCAAGCAAAGAAATAACTGCAAAGTGGTCACATAAATGTACGATAGAGAGAGAGAGACTAATGCTCTTCCTTAATGCTGCTCTATCTCGGTGTTTCAGAAGAACCAATGATGATTCTACTAAATCTTAAGTCTATAAAAACAAGATTTTCTATCTGTTTGTACAGAAACCCTAGTGTTTACAGCTTTGAAAAACCCAAGATTCTCAACAAATTTTAATGTCGTTTTGATCTTTTTCTTGAAGAATACACCGTGAAAAGTGTTCAAATGCACGCTCGTCTGATTCTATCACCTGAAAAAGTATGAGAGGGAGAGAAAGAGAAAGTGAATTTATGGAGAGAGAAAGAAAGTGAAGTGTGGAGATAAAGCAGAAAGCCAAGGACCTCCACGCGGAACAGTTCTTTAAACCTGAATCTGCACCAAAAGATAGACATCAGATGGCTATACGGAGAGGGAGAGAGAGAGAGAGAGAGCGAGCGAGCGAGGAGCACGAGGCTCAAAAAAAGGGGCTTTCGCACTCTACCTTTAAAACTGTGCAGGGAAAGGAAACCCCATTAAGAACAAACCCTAGAGAAGATGCTAGACTAACCCTAAGCGCCCCCACGCCTTTCTTCTTCTCCTCTTCTTACCTATAGGTATACTTATGTTCATGACCTGTATATGAGCATGGTCATGCATGATGGCTATCATCATATATACATGCATATATAGCAGCATGGAATTGAATACAGCAACTACATCAACACCACACAATGACCTCCACATGTCCGTGAGTGATATATATGTGTGCTGAAAGAGTATTGCAAAGGGGAAAAAATTTGGGCATATGTATATTAATCTAAATCCATCATAAAAGATATTCTATTCGTTCTTAAATATCTGTCGTTTAAAATTTTTACACAGAAATTAAAGAAATTATTAAATAACTATAATATAAGTAAAATATAATTACACAAGAATAAAATACTCTTATTCAATACGTATTAAGAAGGAAAGGAATATGAAAGACACTTAGCATCCACCTAATCTAATGCATTGAAGCTACCATTATTGGAGGGTTTACCGAGGATTAAATCAGTAATGTTATGGTGATCAAATTTTGAGATTAAATTTAGAATTCAAATAACATGACAGCATATTATTTAGAGTTTTTATTGGGTCCCAAAGATATAACACCAAATAAAAGAGCTCAAAATAGCTGTCATATCATTTAAAGTCTAATTTGACTCCAAAAATTGATCAATGTCGNAGTCTAAATTTGACTCCAAAAATTGGTCAATGTCGGGGATTAAATATATACAACTTATTACTTTACATACAACGAGATTATTTCTACACTCAAAATTATGATATATCCAAATATTACATATTTTAAGGTCAAATCAAATTGAATTAGGACTGAACAGCTCGTATTAAACTTCTCCCATTCCCATACAAAGATCTCTAAGTTTATTGGTGAGAGATCTCATTCAATATATATGTTTTTTTTTTATTTTCTAAGTTGATATTTATTTGATATAAATAAATTCCTCATTTGTTATCGGTGAATGTACTTTTGAGAATGATTATAAAGATAAAAAATACAAGATAATTTATTTGAATGTGTAATGTAAGAGTGTGCTATTGATCAAACCGGATATCTTGTATCTCATCACATTGTAGGGAAACAAATTGCCAAACCGAAGTTGTCTGGTTGCTATTTGATGATGATAGATTTAAGTCTGAGCTTAAAGCCTCCAATAGGCCCATCAAGAACAAACCCAAGCAACCCTTCTAGNATTTGATGATGATAGATTTAAGTCTGAGCTTAAAGCCTCCAATAGGCCCATCGAGAACAAACCCAAGCAACCCTTCTGGATGGCGTCTCCCGGGCCAGACCATGGCTCAGCACCATTAAAAGCCCAAGATTATCCAGCCCGCCCAGATTAGGGCTCGGATCGTCTTCAACAAGCTCGATGATAATTGTTTGCTCGGATGTTTTGAGCTTGGCACTAAACATATCACAGATAATCCCCAATCACACAACGTGGACAAGAGATAAGGGAACAATGCCTGACAACTTCCACGAATAAATACTCATCGATAATGAAGACACCATGTACATTCCATTGTAGGACTGGTGGACACAGAAAACATCAGGATGACAAGTTCAACTAAATGACAAATGAGAAGGGGACTATAGAATCAGCCAAAAAATGAAACATTGAAAAAACCCTAACAACAAGATATTCTTCCTAAAAAATACTCTGTAAAGGCACCTAGCCGAACTTTATGTAACTATTATCTTCTTCTTCGAGTAGGTACAGTGGATGTAGTCTTAATTTTTCGACGCANATAATTGTTTGCTCGGATGTTTTGAGCTTGGCACTAAACATATCACAGATAATCCCCAATCACGCAACGTGGACAAGAGATAAGGGAACAATGCCTGACAACTTCCACGAATAAATACTCATCGATAATGAAGACACCATGTACATTCCATTGTAGGACTGGTGGACACATAAAACATCAGGATGACAAGTTCAACTAAATGACAAATGAGAAGGGGACTATAGAATCAGCCAAAAAATGAAACATTGAAAAAACCCTAACAACAAGATATTCTTCCTAAAAAATACTCTGTAAAGGCACCTAGCCGAACTTTATGTAACTATTATCTTCTTCTTCAAGTAGGTACAGTAGATGTAGTCTTAATTTTTCGACTTAGAGGAACCATTTATATCCCTTTTTTTTCTCCAATGTCAATTCTTGCCTCCACTCTATCTAAAGCGCACACAAAGTCTCCACTGGGTCACGCTCTAACACTGTTTTGTAATTGGGTAAAGAGATTTCGAGTACCATCACTTTTCTAAGAAAGTACAGGGGCTTTTGAAAAATTTGTCACCTTGAGAAGACTAGTGTTTAAAAAATACAATTGTGGTACCACCAAGTTTTACAAAATTTTATGGGTCGATATACACAAGTGTTCAGGTTTGTTTGCGACAAACTTTATTTTACAACTTTTGTTGTCCTATTATAACTTTTATAGTTTAAGTTATAATTTTTGTTAACTTTTTAAGTCAATTACAATTAAATTGGGTTTGATTGAATATAAGTATACAAATTTTATTTGATGCTTTAAAAACAAAATTACACATAATTGAATTTGGATCCCAGATTTTTTTGGGTCCTAAAAATAAATGTGGACTTACCCAAACAAGAATTTAACAATTTCATTCGGAACTTAAGAATAAAATCAGGCTTAATAGAACTTGCGTCTAAATATTTTATTTGAAGCATTAAAAGTAAAATAGAACTTAATGATGCACAAATTGAATTTGTACGCTACATATTAGATGAGCAGTAATAAATATAGTAATTAAGAGGCGAGAGACAAAGATACAAGCAAGAAAATGATTTATAGTGATTCGGTCAACGTGACCTATGTTCACTTTGAATAACTAGGGTTGTTAGGTACTTTATTACTTCAAGTGTGTAGGGAGAACAGAAAGATACAAGCTAAGAGAGATAGTAGAGTTGTGCTCGATTGAGTGTCATCTGTCCCCCCAGTGTTGATGGGGTTTACAATATTTATAGTCGTCTTTTAACAGATTGGGGCGACTTAATAGTAACTAAATAGCCAATCTGGTGGAGCTGGCGACCTCTTCTCAAAGGATAAGGTAGTTACGGTTCTCTCCATAAAATTCAGTTAAAGGATGAGGTGGTGATTGACTTTTTTCAAGGCGGCGTGGATGAAGCTCTTAAGATGACCCTTACTTCAAGGTGGCTTGAATGAGACTCTTGGGATAACTCTTACTCTAAGGTGGCTAAAAAGAGGTTCTTAGATGACCTTTATTTTAAGGTGGCTAGGAGGAAGTTTTTGGATGACCTTTTAAAACTAACAGACCGGGTGTGGACTCCTTTGAGTTGAATACTGAATATCTTGGCTTTGACCCATCAAAACTTGCTTTGATATTAATCTACAAAATATATTTGAGAACTTAAAAATAAAATTAAACTTAATTAAATCTCCTAAAAACTCACGCTCCAAGCCGTAACTTTAATTGGCCTCTTTGAAGCTAGCATTTTTATGGGAAAAACTGAAATTTAAAAAATTTCACAAAAAAGCTAAAGTTAAAAAAAGGTCTCCTAAAATCGATTGAGGTATTCATTAAAAGCTAAAAAAATTAAAAAAGCGTATTTAAAGTGATTTTTTTAACTTTTTTTTGTCAGAATAAAAAATAATTACATGTATATATAAATTATACATAATAGTTTCTAAAACATTAATTTTAATTTTTACATCATTAATAATATTTGATGAATATAATAAACTAAAAATTATGTGAGACCTACAATAAAATTCTTAAAAAAGTCAGAAGAAAATCTCATAAAATCAACTTCTTGATTCAGTCTTTTTTGGTCTAGAAAATTACTACATAAACTGATAAGAAAGTCAAGGTCCCAATAAATCTAACTTATTTNATAATTGAATTTGGATCCCAGATTTTTTTGGGTCCTAAAAATAAATGTGGACTTAACAATTTCATTCGGAACTTAAGAATAAAATCAGGCTTAATAGAACTTGCCTCTAAATATTTTATTTGAAGCATTAAAAGTAAAATAGAACTTAATGATGCACAAATTGAATTTGTACGCTACNAACTTAAGAATAAAATCAGGCTTAATAGAACTTGCCTCTAAATATTTTATTTGAAGCATTAAAAGTAAAATAGAACTTAATGATGCACAAATTGAATTTGTACGCTACATATTAGATGAGCAGTAATAAATATAGTAATTAAGAGGCGAGAGACAAAGATACAAGCAAGAAAATGATTTATAGTGATTCGGTCAACGTGACCTATGTCCACTTTGAATGACTAGGGTTATTGGGTACTTTATTACTTCAAGTGTGTAGGGAGAACAGAAAGATACAAGCTAAGAGAGATAGTGGAGTTGTGCTCGATTGAGTGTCATCTGTCCCCCCAGTGTTGATGGGGTTTACAATATTTATAGTCGTTTCTTAACAGATTGGGGCGACTTAATAGTAACTAAATAGCCAATCTGGTGGAGCTGGCGACCTCTTCTCAAAGGATAAGGTAGTTACGGTTCTTTCCATAAAATTTGGTTAAAGGATGAGGTGGTGATTGACTTTTTTCAAGGCGGCGTGGATGAAGCTCTTAAGATGACCCTTACTTCAGGGTGGCTTGAATGAGACTCTTGGGATGACTCTTACTCTAAGGCGGCTAAAAAGAGGTTCTTAGATGACCTTTATTTTAAGGTGGCTAGGAGGAAGTTTTTGGATGACCCTTTGAAGCTAACAGACCGGGTGTGGACTCCTTTGAGCTGAATACTGAATATCTTGGGCTTTGACCCATCAAAACTTGCTTTGATATTAATCTACAAAATATATTTGAGAACTTAAAAATAAAATTAAACTTAATTAAATCTCCTAAAAACTCACGCTCCAAGCCGTAACTTTAATTGGCCTCTTTGAAGCTAGCATTTTTATGGGAAAAACTGAAATTTAAAAAATTTCACAAAAAAGCTAAAGTTAAAAAAAAGTCTCCTAAAATCGATTGAGGTATTCATTAAAAGCTAAAAAAAAATGAAAAAGCTTATTTAAAGTGATTTTTTTTAACTTTTTTGACTTTTTTTTGTCAGAATAAAAAATAATTACATGTATATATAAATTATACATAATAGTTTCTAAAACATTAATTTTAATTTTTACATCATTAATAATATTTGATGAATATAATAAACTAAAAATTATGTGAGACCTACAATAAAACTCTTAAAAAAGTCAAAAGAAAATCTCATAAAATCAACTTCTTGATTCAGTCTTTTTTGATCTAAAAAATTACTACATAAACTGATAAGAAAGTCAAGGTCCCAATAAATCTAACTTATTTTATTCCAAAATTCTAAAAAACTATCTATTTAAGTTAATTTCAAACAGACCCAACGACACCTGAAATAGTGAATGCTCTTTTCTTCACTACTAAATATGTCACCCACATGATAGTTCAGCGGTGTATGGTCAGATTTAGCCGAATTATAGTTTCAAACACTAGGAATTCAACTCTCGTTAGTCTTTTAACTAATATCTGTTATTTACAAATGACTACAAGCATGTGAGATTTACTCTTAATCCAAAGTTAGATGTTCCTCGTTACCCAAAATGTTGAAAAACAAAGATGACAGTTATGTGACAGAATCCGTGACATGGGACCACTGGATTAGCTCTGCTGTGATATTTTGCTGGTCACAGTTAGAGATGACTTCGTACTCTGCAGATCCCTGCCATCCATTTGTTGAAAGGAAAATGCTATACTTAATTGTCAACATTATTTCCCCTTCTTTGGGTAAAAGATTAGGCCAACAGAAAAAACAGTACTATCACCATCCTGTGATGTGAAAAATGGCCAAAACAAACTGACAAACCATAGTAAAAAGATGTGTTATGTTTACCAAATCTAACCAACCACCCACCCACCAGGAAGTGGGCCCAAGTGCTGAGCCACCATACTCTCCCACCATCTCACCATTATCAATTTAGATAATAGATCTCAACCAACTTCTTGAGACTTTCTGAATGACTAGAATAGACAGCATAACCATGCCATGCCCCATTAAGTAGCCATTTAAATGATCATATACACCATGCACACAAATATAGTTAAGTGTTCATCAAATCCTGCCATTAACCTCATTTTACTTGTCATACAAGTTTCTCCCCAACATAGAAGTGTACATAACTTGGGAGAAACCTAAATCTCTAAAGCATAAATTTGAGGATATATGTTTTCCCTTTAAACAAAGGACCAGTTTATGAACATCAAAGCTAGGCAGTGATTGGAATCATCGTCGTTAAGAACTTTCCATGCAACGGCTTGTTCATAGGACACTGGTCGACTCATGCTGGATACACTTATCCCAGCAGGCAGATACGCAAAGCCCTGTAATTAGAGGAACAGATAAAAATAAATGAGTTGCCAACCAAACCAATTGTATAGTAATCACAAGAATTTGGCATCGAATGATCTTTCACAGGAATAGCAATATACATAATAGCCTGTTCCCTAAGTAAAGAAATTCAATATTCAGCCCAGGCTCAAAACACTCTTTGAAAAAACAAAAGGCTAGGGTCTGATAGTTTTTTTGCCAAGGTGGCGCGCAAGAGTACAACACCATTAGCAAGCTACTGTGATGGGCTCTCCCCACAAAAAACCTGAATTTGATATCATGCCGACCATTTGGCTACGTATCAAATATTATACCAACTAGAAAACTTCTTTAATCATCAAATTCAATCTAGGGTGATTTCAATCCACAATTGCAAACTTGAGATAATATTGAAGTAACTAGCACTAATCCCATATATACTACCCTCTATAATACCAAAAATTTCACATTGATCATGCAACATTTATATTTTAAATAGTAATTTATTTTTCCTTTCCTTTCTATGGAATTTAAAAGTTTAGTGGACAGAAAAAAATGAGTGTAAGGGGAGAGAGAAGAGAGAGGTATTAGGGTTGCCTAGCATTGGGAAGTGTATTAGTTGAATTGTTTGACATTAGGAGCCGTTCAGAGAAGATGTTTTGGGGTGAAAAAAAAATATTTTTGGGATGAATTTTTATACAATTGGATCAAAGTATATTAAAATTGGATCAATCTTGACTGTTGTTGAACTTTTATTAATTGAGAATTTAATTTCCTAACCGTAAAATTAGATATATAAGAACAAACACTACACTCCACTTTAGCCAAAAGGCCATGAAAGGTACGAGAGTTTTGAAATTGTCTGAAATTTAGTAAAAATGAAGAAAAGCACATGGTCAGAGTCTCACCTGTTGCATAATCTTAGAGAACTCCGATAGAAGAACCTTTCGACCAGCTTCATCCAGAATTTTGTCCAACATTATATCCTGAAGGGCCACAAGAGTAGTTTCAAGCATGTCCAGGCCTGCCTGGTTCGCAAATGTGAAAACTGCAGATGCCTGCATTAAGAATTCACGCTGTTAAGATTCTTTCCTCATGTAAAAGTAAATTTAACAAAGCCCAACAATCTTCTATTAATAAACTATGTTGAATAACAACAAATTGCAGATAAAGTTCCAATCCCTGATGTATTTACATTTGTTTTAATGGAGCAGCACATTATTGCATCGGGATGGTGCCAAAGTTGTTTCAAGACAGCATCACCTGCTTGGGATTCAGCCCCAAGGAGCTCTTGCCCAGTGTGCATCCTGGAAATTAGAAAGATTCATGAGCATGTCTCATAGATTGAAGTGCATAGCTATTCATATTGAGGCCTTGAATCTCATTTTATGGAGGAAAAGAATACATGTCCTACAGGAAACACCATAAGTAGAATTGCAATCACACTATCTACCAAATTATTTCAGAGAATGAAGGGAATATGTTCAACAACAGAATTTGCATTGAAGCTGGACAATTTTGGGTGACTTCTAGTTCCAAAATCATTGAATACCACCTTGTCCCTTCCCCCCATTTCTACTCTCATGTCAAATCTGTCTAAATGTGACCGTGCGAAATACAATGCTAAGGGAGATTTGTTGAATTGCTACCTGTAGCTCCTGCTAATCCATCGAGCCAAAGTAAGAGCCTCCGGAGAACCAGGCAGTGCTTTTGGCCCCAACTGAGAGATGAGCCGAGATGGGGCGATAGCCATGGCGACCCTCTGCACAGAACTAACAACACTACGAACATACTGGCGAGCCATAGCCACTACATTATCTTGATAGTGGTTCTCAAAAGTGAACTGGAATGCAATAGTCAAAATAGATCTAAGGTTATAACTGCTCATATCCGCTTCACCAGCTGGGTGTGCCCCACCTGATCCCACTTCAAGTGTAGAAGCCAAATCCAATGTGCGAGTTGCAGGAGGCCCATCCTGTAAATTGGAAAAAAAAAGTAAGTTGTTACAAGCGAAAGCTCAAAAAACAATCTGGATCTTGCCCTCTATGAGAATTTTGCAGAGAATACGTGTAACAGATATATAAGGGGAGAGGATGCCGACAGAGCAACCAAAAAGCAAATTGTTTAATTTTGAGGAAAACAAGTTAACTGTAGTATGAATATGCTCTCTGTAACAAGTAGCAACTACATATTTTCCAGCAATATGCTTTTGCTAATATATCTAAACGAAACGCAGTAAAGGAATGTCACGCAACTGATTTAGGATCCAAGGGTATAACACGGAAACCAGATGGCAACAAAGGAGCATCATCAGGAAAGGATTCGTCCATGGGCGCAAAGACGAGCTGAGCACAGGCATCTGCAGCATTCTCATCAACCCCACTGCAAAGCTGCCAAGTCAGATAAAATAGATATTAACTGGAAATCCACATAAAAATTATTACGGAAAGAATATTCTATAACAAAAATGTTAAAAAAAAAATAATTTCACATCAAAATAAAAAGAATCAACCTGTAGCAAGTACATGTCTCGAGACATAGCAATGTCCTCCCCAGAGAAAGCATGACCCTCCAGACGAACCACTTCCAGAAACTACTAGGGAGGAAAGAGAATAATCAAAATTTTTGCTTCAGTTATCTATGAGTTGAATACAAATATTGTGAGATGAATCTAAGAGAAGATTAGTCAGTCACCTCCTCATTCTCCACTGTTTGGGCGAGAGGCAAAATGACCTGGCTACTAGGGAAGCCACCAGGTCTTGCACAAGGAACTGCATAAGGACTAGCTTTAAGAGATGCAGCAGAGTAAGCATCAACACCATAGTCGGCCCACTCAGAACGGTGCTCCCTCAGGAAACGAACAAGCAAAGCAGGGGGAACATTCTGTGTAAGCATTAGCAGTTAACACTTAGCAATCAATCCAAGTATTACACGAACCCATCCAAACAAGTAACAATCAAAAAAGAAATATTTCATTATTTATGACAGGCCCCCTAGAGGCAAATTTAGATTTGAGGACCACCTTAAGAAGCATTGATGCCTTTGCACACAGTACTCCCCCAAAAGTTGGGAGCATTGACAATGTATTATATTGGGGACCAAGAAATTTGCTTGGGGACGAGTTTATGGCAATGGTCACATCCTCCATGCCATCACTAGCCATAATCGACCAACCATCATCGACAAACCCATTGATACCATCATTAAACCCCCTGAGAACCAATTGCAAAATTTGTCAGGCAAAGAAGAGAGCAGATCAAACAAAATTAAAGGGAAAAGCATATCAAACAAAAAGAAACAAATATATAACAACAGTCATCGTCAATAAAGTCAAACCAAGTACCCAACCAGCCAGTGGGTGGATTGGTTTGTCAGCAGTCAGCATTTAACTTATGGACCAGCCAGGTATTCTCAACTGAAGAAAGTAAAGGTGATGACACATGTATAAAAGCACATAGCTCATGATTCAGAAAATGCCTCACTTGCACAGTCTCTGACAGAGTGCCCTTAGAACAGCAGGTTGACGGCCTCCACCATACTGAATTTCTCCACTGGTTTCCTGTGCAATTTGTCGTATATGTCGTAAGGCCTGCATGTAACATTCACTATGATCAGATGAGGAAGCAAGATGAAAAAAGAAAAATATTAATGAAAAAAAGCATTGAGATATTCTTACAGCCATAGTCACTTTTTGTGCAAGAATTTTGGATGATTCATACAGTGGCCTCAGAACTTCAGGAACACTCCAAACCTAGATCACACAAGAAACCTTTGAATAAACAGTGATGTATGATAAATATAAAAACCCGATTAGTTACATTGAAGTTGTTACTTACATCCAAGTCCATGTGGTCAACAATGTGAATAATGGAGCCGCCACCCTCACAAGGTCGTATCAGATAACCACTAGGTAACATTTCAGCTCTTACAAAACATGTAGCAGGAGGTCCAGTTGGGCCACCAGTAGAAGAAGTCAGAGACCTCTCGCATATCTGCAGAGAAAAATCAAAGTCAATCTCAATCATGTTTGTGAAAACAAGTTCCACAGCAAGGATAACAGCACCAAGATTGAAGTGCAACTTTCATGAGTGATATATAGCTGAATAATTTCTTTGTGAAACTTCAAATGCATTTTTTTTGTGGGGTTTTTTTTTTTTTGGGGGGGGAGGTGGGGGTTGAAACAATTTCCAAAATATAACAAATGCTTGGGTTGGCTCACATATTTTACTAATGAAAAAGTCAACATTCAAACGTAAAAGACATTTGAATTTCATGCCCAACTAGACATTTGCTTATCAAATTAAAAGATCAACACAAGAAAATTTTTTGAAGTCTGCTTAATGAGATACCACAAGACTGCCATCTTCCAAGCTTGTAGTATATCTCAGCGTCCAAAAGTCCCGGGCTGATGCCAATGTTGTTGGTGCATAAGTCTGGGGAGACAAAGAGTAACAATCTAACTACCAAATGACAGTAAAAAAAATCACAAAATCAACAACGGCTGAAACTAGACCAACTTTTAGTTCAAAAGCAACAAACCTGCATGTATATGAGCTCAATGGTCCCTCCATTTCCAGTAGGGATTGCACTTAACACATCAAGGCAACGGCAGTCACGAAACCAAGATGGGCGATCTTTGAGGATTTCAGCGACCTGAAACCATGTCACCTTTCACATGCTATGTTTTCCATTCGAATAGTGTAAAGAAACAACACACTAAAAAGAAGTTTGAAAGAACTACCTTCATGGGCTCTAGACTCACGAGACCGCAGGCTCGTGCTGCTATCCCACTAGAGTTGTGGGAAACAGCAACGATCCCAATAGAATCCGGACCAGGCTACAAGGACACAAAAAGAAATTTAAATTATGGAACTGCAGTAAGTAAAAAAAGGTTCCCTGAAAAATAGAAAACAAAAGAAGACAATTAAAGAAAAAGCTTATAGTGCCATCCATACCTTCATCCCAATCATCTGGACCCAGTTGACAGCAGTTCCGGTAGCCTTGGAAAGGAACTCTGCCAGGGTCTCCTCAGCTATTGCAAGAAGACTAAGATACAAAGTAGTGAGTAAATTCACAATTACAAAACCAAAAAACTAACCCAACAGCGGATGTAAATGACATTGCTAAATTGGTTTAAAGGAACAAGAACTAATTACCCAGCTGGGTTGTTAGCATCCCTTTGCGGATGTAGAGGTGTTGGGTTTTGCTGTTGTTGCTGACCAGTCATGACCACAGATTCACAGCTGGTGTCTGTGGCCGTGGTTGAAACCTGATACAATTGTCAGTATGAGATGTGTTGGAGATATGTAATGCAACAAGTATAAAGAAAGATAGTATCAAATTCCTGTCCACAAATTTAGATACAGGATGTTGGGACCAGGGAATGTTAATTTTAACATTGTGAATGAAGGGAAGAAAGAAACAATAAATGCAGCTCAGAAACCTGCGGGACTATTGCAAAAGGTCACTTGGTTGATCATAAATGGTCAGACTTCGGAGAAAAACGAACCACAGTCAAGGGAAAACCATGAGAAGAGAATAAATGCTACTTCGTGGTAGCGAAAAGAACATACACAGGATATTTCTAGACTGAAAAAGCCAGAGGTGAAAGCATTACACTGTGCAGTTGCTGATGCATGCATCCATTTTCATAAACCAGATGTGAGACCTGCTTCTGCAAGCGGTCATTCTCTTCCATCAACAGCTTGTTCATGGCAGACAGCTTCCTGTTGACTGTCTGGAAACGAGAAGCTTCTTTCCTCTGCTTTTCCCGGCATCTATAGAAGAAAAAAGAAGTGTGAAGCTTAATTTATTGGTAACCCAGAAGAATACCATAAGAAAGGGGAGAGAGAGAAAGAGTCCTCAACAGACTTGACAGAAGGAATTTAGGAAAGAAAGTGAGAACTTAAAAGTGATAGATGACCTCAACTTGAGGGTCTAGAAGTCTCTCATATTACCCAGATAGATCATAGTTCACTTCAACATGAAACTAAAAAGCAGAAAGGATAGTTCTAATTTACTTTTTATCTTATGGCTGAAATTTTCCAACATAATAAAATCACTGCAGAGAGTAAATTCATCATTGCTGAAACCGAAAAAAAAAAAAAAAATTATTTTGTTGCCATTTATCAAATCTTGAAAAAACAGGGCAGCATATTGCATGAGGCTCCCGCCACCAGGTTCTCAGAGTCAAATGTACCCCGAAATAAAAGAAGATAAATTTGAAAAGCTCAATATGACAAGATGTACTCATTTGGGGCTACGAGAACTTATCATTCCTGTAGCACACCCTTAAAATATTAATGGGTTTCTTGATTCCTCACCTATATCTGAATTCAGAAGTACTAGTTTCAAACCCCCTTGCCTCAAAAAAGGAATTAAAAGAAAGTAAAAAACTTCAGCCGGAAAAAGCATTATTTTTAAAAAGAAAATTATTCAGATGTGAAAATTGGACATATCTCATCAACAACATGGTGTTGTGTAGTTTAAGATTTACATCTCATTTTCCTTCCAAATTTTTGATAAGAACAATGCCAAACATAAAAGGTGAAAAAGAAGGAAGTGTGCAGCTAAAGAAAGATGTCTAAACTACTTTACCAAATAAAGTTGAAAAGATATAATTAACTTTAACATTAAAGTTTCATTTTCAACATCTTTTACAGAAGATTAGAATAATACAAAAACTTAAGACTCCAAAAACATGCTGAATTAAATAGAAAACTCAGTAGAATCATAACATGGATATTCAAAAGATAATAGGTGAGCTACAATTATCTTTCATTTAATTCTATGTGTACACAAAAAAGAGCAACCAGTTAGAAACCATTTCACTTTCCAGAGAGGAACAGAATAAGAAAAAGAAAATCCAAATGATGAAACACTCAGAAAAACAGTAGAGTAACTTTATTAGTAGCTGTCATCTCAAGATTTAATTTCAACACCACCCAGAAACAAGTAAGTGCCAATTAGAAATTCTCAAGTATACATTCATTCAGTGGAAAAAGTTAAGTTGATACAAAAATAAATTCAAATATATGCCTAAAATCTCCTATTTCCTCAGAAAACAAAGGAAAGAAACAGAGGAAAGATGTCATAAAACCATGTTCCACACAGAAAAGAAAGAAAGCAAGGAAGGCTAATTACTCAATCAGACATGTATGGCCTTTTGCCCATAATACAAAGTTATACCACCCATTAGGATGGTAAAGTGAACTATGACACAACAGTGGAAGTTCTTCAAAAACCTCATTAAATCAGGTTAGTTGTTATAGAATGATTCCAAGATTACATTAAAGTAGTGAAGCATAACAGACTCAAACAAACATTTTCCCCCATTAGTAATAAAAATAAATAGAAAAACAGACTCATTGACATAGCAGCAAGACAGCAGATTTAGAATACACTACAGAAGAAATCAACTACAGCAATACCCCCAACCCTCAAACTTTCCCAAATCTAAGCCTAAAACATAGAAATATTAAAAAAAATGCAGAAATATACTTGTGAGAAAAAAAATTTTGATTTGGGTTTTTCTGATAGAGAAGAAGATGAAAAAGAACAAAGAAACCAGATCATATCTCTGTTGTCATTCGTCAAAACCAAAAGAAGGAAAATTGGTCAGACCCAGGTTAAAAAAACAATAAATTCCTCCTGAAAAGAAATATTTTCTCATGAAAGCCAAAAAACAACAAACAAGTAGTAAGTACCCACATAAAAAACTCATCACTGAAATTCCAAACTGCAATGAGACTACCAACCACACAAACACGTAGAATTTGTCAAGCAGGGTTGTGGAAATTATACCTGCGATTCTGAAACCAGACTTTGATCTGTTTGGGCTCAATATTGCAAAGAATAGGACACTCCCTAATAAGCTGTTGCCTTCTCAAAGAACTAGGCTTCGGGCATTCCATATAAACCCTCTCTAGGGCCTCCACTTGCTCAGGTGTATATCTCACATACTTGCCAGAATCCATCTGTTTGTTAGACTCCCTCTGCATAGATAGAGCCAGAAAACAAGGTGTTTAGAGCTTCTTTAGGTTCACTGTCTCAGCTCATGCAACTGATGAAAATGTTGATTTTGCTTGCATGTACAGGGTAGGCTCTCTCCGAGAGAGCCTCCTCTCTCAATCATCAAGATTGTGTCTTTCTCTTTTACAGAGAGAATGAGATTTGTGGGAGAAAAACCCAGATGAGAGACAGCTTGATTAGAGGTCCCCTAGTCTTTATCTTTGACACCTATCTCGAGAATTTCCGAGAAAGTGAAGGGTAGAGGGAGAAAGTTCAGATAGAGAAAACAAAGTTAGAAAACCAACCAACAGAAAGAAAGAGAGAGGATGGATGAGAGAGAAAGATGAAGCAAACAGGAAAAGGACAAACAAATGAAGAGAAGTTGTCTGATTGTAATTTTTTCTGGGTCTCTCCCGAAAGATAAAAAACTTTATATATATACATACACACCCCTATAAGTGTTTATGAGTCAATACAAGTGACAAAACAGCGAAAATGCTGAAGAAAGAATAAATGGAATGCAGACTGTGCTGTTTTTATTGAACCACACTGCCAGAGACGTTTTTCGGCAACAAAAGGGTAGCTGTTGGCTGTAGCTTTCCCTCTGTTTTCAGACACACAAACTCTTTCTCTCTCTCTCTAGGGGGAATGAAATTACAGCTGCTCTGAGAATCAAATTTCTCTCTCCTCTGTCAATTTGGCACGATGATGCATGGAATATGGATGGTAATGTGAATGGACAGATGTCCCCAAACCATGGACTGATGGACATGTGTGTGCATGAAGCCATGGCCATGCATGGGAGGCATGAGTAGAGAGGCCATATCGATTTGCTGGGTACACCATCATACCTCGGTATTAAGAGTAATGTTACACAGCCTTAAAATATAGACTTGATAATGTGACTGTTTATGTGTACCATAAAAATATTACAAAAAAATTANTATTAAGAGTAATGTTACACAGCCTTAAAATATAGACTTGATAATGTGACTGTTTATGTGTACCATAAAAATATTACAAAAAAATTAATAAAATTTAAATAATGTACTTAGATACAAATAAGTATCAAAATTAAGGACTTAATTACCCAATATTTTTTTTATGTATTTTTTTACAATTAAGTCTAATTTGGTATACCTTCTTCCAATTTTTTCATAATTAGAAAAAAATACATAAAAAAAATATTGAGTAATTAAGTCCTTAATTTTGATTCGGGTGGATCAAACCAATCAAAATTCGGGTGGGTCAACCCAATTAAAGGAATTGGGTTTATGCTTAAGAGAGATTTAGTTTTTTTAATTGAGCAATGCTATTAAGACCTAATTTATGGATATAATTAATTGTCTTAATTCACTGTGACCTTTAGATTCACTGTAGACTTCATCAAACATTAAAACTTAGTATTGATTTAATAATTTTTATAAAATCACATCATTATGTCAATAAATTAGATCAAATTTTTAAGTTCAAATATTATTACTCTTCGTAATTTTTTTCACCATAGATATAAGTAAGAGGGATGGTGAGACTCGAACTTTGCATATATGAGAAAGGTGGGAGACACATTATTTAAACATTAATTGCTAATTCATTAAGATTCATTGATAGACTTTCGAAGGATAAAATTCAAAGTATGGAAATTTATGAATAAGGCATTTTCATTACATGAGAAAAAAATAGAATTTAATCTTAAAAATGATCAACGCATATAGATGATCATCATAAGCTTTTTTTTTTTTTTTCCTCCTCTTCCTACTGATCAAAAACATCCACTAACGTCACTCCAATAGAAATAGTGAAACTATTAAGCTAATTAAGTCACTTTTGGAAAATTCGGTAGAAACGATTTGTCGCTTCTGCCTTGGAACATGGGAATCAAATGGGAGTAAGCTCATCAAACTCTCAATGGCATCCTCGAAGCTCAGGTTCTTTTATAGTAAACTTTGATGGTGCAGTCTTCTCAGAAGAGGCCATTGAGATTGGAGTTGTGATTAGGGATGGGTATGACATCTTTGTTGCTGGACTGTTGAAGAAGGTTGTGTCCTTTTGCGAGGCTCAGTCGGCTGAGATTTATCCGACAAGAGAAGCAGCATTATTTGCTAGGCAACATGGATGTGACGAAATGAAATTGATTTCTGAGGATGGTAGAGAATTCAATCCCATGGGTTCTATCTTAGAAGATATAAGAAACATATCTCAAGGCTTTTAGCTTTTTATTGTGCCTACTACGCGCACACCAATTAATGAAAAATACTAGTTTTATTGATAATTTTGATGTATGGGAGAAAACGACACCTGATTTTCTATTACCTCTCCTCCTTTCAGATATTTGTTCTTAATAAATCTTCAACCGTTTCATTGAAAAAAAAATATCTTCATGTCCCCTCCCTTACTACCAAAAAAAAAAAACACACGAATGAACTACCTAAAAGAGGGGTCATAAATAAATAAAAAATATTAAATAAATATTTATATTACAGAATTCAAAATTTTATAGATATAATACTAAGTAATAATGTTTAAAATCTTATAACACAAGGATCAACTTCACTTTTTTAAGGTGGAGTGCGATTAAATTTGACTAGCCTTTGCCATAAATTGAAATAGAGTTAATTGTTGTGCGGGTCATCAAAGTTTGCACTTTGTCACATTTTGGTACTTAACCTTACAATTGTATAGCATTAGTTCATGATATATTTAGTTTATTTTTAAGCGATTCCCATGCATGAAGTCATCCAAATTTTTAACGGTGTTTGCTCATGTGCTCCCAAAAGAAAGAGTATATTAGATAAAGAATAATCCTATTTAGACATAAAAATCTGACATAATGATTTGGTTTCAATAGAACCATTAAATTAACACAAAGTTTCAATATTTAATGGAGCTCACAGTCAATCCAAAAGTCATAGTGAATTAGGTCAGTAAATTAAGTCTCAATAAAATTGCTCTCGGATAAATCACTACCTACTTCACCCAAACAATGCGGCAATGGTCCTTTAAGTATTTGCTCTATCTCATTTTGATCCACCGACGTTACAATATTATCGCATTAGTCTCTAATACACTCAAATCGTTTTTAAATGATTCTCACACATGATGTTGTCTTAATTTTTAATGGTTTCTACTCATGTGCTAGCCCTTCGCCCCGAAATGAGGGGCACATTGAACAAACCACCATCCACTTGTCTCAAAAAAAAAATATATTATTCATAGAAAGAAACATTCCTACTAAGGCTCAAATATCATAGGATTTATGTTATTCCCTCTTTTTAATTGCAGATGGTGCATTACAAGAAAGGGACAATACAAATGAGGGACATTTATTCTTTACTATCAGGTACAATATGGCTGTAAATTCTCATTCTTGTATTGTCCTCTTCTTGTAACTCATCAACTACGACATTTCTTGTGTTTGTCATAAATTCACATATTCTGAGTTTAAATTTTTTTAATATCCAATATTCATGATTATCAAGTGAAGTGCGTACATCCTAAATTCGTATTACAGTCAAAAGATGCATGACTGGTAGGGAAAAAAAAAGAAAGTAAAAGTGAATTACAAGTAATAGAACTATATGGATACCTAGTACAAGAAGGTCAATGGCATATTAGAGCAACTTCTAGTAGATATTTTCATTTCATGTTCAGTGCAATCATGAACCCAACTTATGCTTTTCAATGAATCATTTATAGGTGCAAAATGGCAAACCAAAACAGGAGTACCTATTGGCATCATGTTTTGCCATATTGGGGTGAACATTGTGGCTTGAAGGTTACATTTGCTCACTAAAAATGGAGAATCACGACCACCCTGCAATATTAGGTTCTAGTAAAATCCCTTGAAAATTAGACTCTTCTTCTTCTTCTTTTTTTAACGGTGAAGGGTATTTGAATTAGCTTATACGCACTTTGATTAATCCATTTTTCGGTTAGATCAAAGAATAAATTCCTTGGCATCTAGCCTCAAGAGGTTATCAGTNATGGGTTCTATCTTAGAAGATATAAGAAACATATCTCAAGGCTTTTAGCTTTTTATTGTGCCTACTACGCGCACACCAATTAATGAAAAATACTAGTTTTATTGATAATTTTGATGTATGGGAGAAAACGACACCTGATTTTCTATTACCTCTCCTCCTTTCAGATATTTGTTCTTAATAAATCTTCAACCGTTTCATTGAAAAAAAAATATCTTCATGTCCCCTCCCTTACTACCAAAAAAAAAAAACACACGAATGAACTACCTAAAAGAGGGGTCATAAATAAATAAAAAATATTAGATAAATATTTATATTACAGAATTCAAAATTTTATAGATATAATACTAAGTAATAATGTTTAAAATCTTATAACACCAGGATCAACTTCACTTTTTTAAGGTGGAGTGCGATTAAATTTGACTAGCCTTTGCCATAAATTGAAATAGAGTTAATTGTTGTGAGGGTCATCAAAGTTTGCACTTTGTCACATTTTGGTACTTAACCTTACAATTGTATAGCATTAGTTCATGATATATTTAGTTTATTTTTAAGCGATTCCCATGCATGAAGTCATCCAAATTTTTAACGGTGTTTGCTCATGTGCTCCCAAAAGAAAGAGTATATTAGATAAAGAATAACCCTATTTAGACATAAAAATCTGACATAATGATGTGGTTTTAATAGAACCATTAAATTAACACAAAGTTTCAATATTTAATGGAGCTCACAGTCAATCCAAAAGTCATAGTGAATTAGGTCAGTAAATTAAGTCTCAATAAAATTGCTCTCGGATAAATCACTACCTACTTCACCCAAACAATGCAGCAATGGTCCTTTAAGTATTTGCTCTGTATCATTTTAATCCACCGACGTTACAATATTATCGCATTAGTCTCTAATACATTCAAATCGTTTTTAAATGATTCTCACACATGATGTTGTCTTAATTTTTAATGGTTTCTACTCATGTGCTAGCCCTTCGCCCCGAAATGAGGGGCACATTGAACAAACCACCATCCACTTGTCTCAAAAAAAAAAAAATATTATTCATAGAAAGAAACATTCCTACTAAGGCTCAAATATCATAGGATTTATGTTATTCCCTCTTTTTAATTGCAGATGGTGCATTACAAGAAAGGGACAATACAAATGAGGGACATTTATTCTTTACTATCAGGTACAATATGGCTGTAAATTCTCATTCTTGTATTGTCCTCTTCTTGTAACTCATCAACTACGGCATTTCTTGTGCTTTTCATAAATTCACATATTCTGAGTTTAAATTTTTTTAATAACCAATATTCATGATTATCAAGTGAAGTGCGTACATCCTAAATTCGTATTACAGTCAAAAGATGCATGACTGGTAGGAAAAAAAAAGAAGTAAAAGTGAATTACAAGTAATAGAACTATATGGATACCTAGTACAAGAAGGTCAATGCCATATTAGAGCAACTTCTAGTAGATATTTTCATTTCATGTTCAGTGCAATCATGAACCCAACTTATGCTTTTCAATGAATCATTTATAGGTGCAAAATGGCAAACCAAAACAGGAGTACCTATTGGCATCATGTTTTGCCATATTGGGGTGAACATTGTGGCTTGAAGGTCACATTTGCTCACTAAAAATGGAGAATCACGATCACCTTGCAATATTAGGTTCTAGTAAAATCCCTTGAAAATTAGACTCTTCTTTTTTTTTAACGGTGAAGGGTATTTGAATTAGCTTATACGCACTTTGATTAATCCATTTTTCGGTTAGATCAAAAAATAAATTCCTTGGCATCTAGCCTCAAGAGGTTATCAGTATTCAAATTCAGGACATTTGAGTTTATAGTCATCCCTGTTATTAATTGAATTACCTTTGGAGTTACAAAAAATTGCTCTTCAACCCAACAATTCACTCTGTAATTAAAGGTCTACCAGCACCAACCGTCCTCTTTTCTAACACTTGAGGGTGTTTCCCACCACGTTACCTTCACTCAAAAGAATTGGAGAGAGAGAGAGAGAGAGAGAGAGAGAGAGAGAGTTGATGGTGAGAAAAGCACTTGAAATTTAGATTTCACATGGTTGACTTCTGGCGTTGAAGGATTACATTTGTGTAGACAAAAATAGTTTTTTTGCACACCTTTTGTTCCTCCGATCACAAGATGACACGTAAAAAGTTTCTATTATTTCATTGGAATTTTCATGTTTTCCTATGGTAAAAAATATCTTAATTCTCGCTTTGTATCTAAAAAGATTATTTTTTTTATATTGCATGCTGAATATCATAAATTAGTTCTAATATAGTACTCAAACTAACACTTTTTCAAATTCCGTTAAAAATTGATGCTCNAGTACCTATTGGCATCATGTTTTGCCATATTGGGGTGAACATTGTGGCTTGAAGGTCACATTTGCTCACTAAAAATGGAGAATCACGATCACCTTGCAATATTAGGTTCTAGTAAAATCCCTTGAAAATTAGACTCTTCTTTTTTTTTAACGGTGAAGGGTATTTGAATTAGCTTATACGCACTTTGATTAATCCATTTTTCGGTTAGATCAAAAAATAAATTCCTTGGCATCTAGCCTCAAGAGGTTATCAATATTCAAATTCAGGACATTTGAGTTTATAGTCATCCCTGTTATTAATTGAATTACCTTTGGAGTTACAAAAAATTGCTCTTCAACCCAACAATTCACTCTGTAATTAAAGGTCTACCAGCACCAACCGTCCTCTTTTCTAACACTTGAGGGTGTTTCCCACCACGTTACCTTCACTCAAAAGAATTGGAGAGAGAGAGAGAGAGAGAGAGAGAGAGAGAGAGTTGATGGTGAGAAAAGCACTTGAAATTTAGATTTCACATGGTTGACTTCTGGCGTTGAAGGATTACATTTGTGTAGACAAAAATAGTTTTTTTGCACACCTTTTGTTCCTCCGATCACAAGATGACACGTAAAAAGTTTCTATTATTTCATTGGAATTTTCATGTTTTCCTATGGTAAAAAATATCTTAATTCTCGCTTTGTATCTAAAAAGATTATTTTTTTTATATTGCATGCTGAATATCATAAATTAGTTCTAATATAGTACTCAAACTAACACTTTTTCAAATTCCGTTAAAAATTGATGCTCATGTCATCGAAAAATATGAATAGTAAGTTTACATTTTTGTCTAAGAGCAACGCACGTCGGTGACAAGTGTATCAATTTTTAACAGAATTTGAAATGAATGTTAGTCTGAGAGCCACATTAGAACCAATTTATAACATTGATGGTGCAATGTGAGAAAAATAATCTTTCAGAGTATAAAGTGATAATCGAGATATCTTGTAGGATACAAAATGCAAAAAAAAATTATTTCATTTTATTTTATATTTTTAATAATTACAATTAATTCAAATCAAACTCAATGATCATTTTTTGGTATAGTACCAAAAAAAATTGATACCATATTGTCAAATTATTTTGAAAACATCCAAACACTACTCAAAGCAAGCCTCCCTCCCTCTTTCTCCCGCCTCTGTGAGAGAGAGAGAGAGAGAGAATTACTGGCTTATGATGGGCCTGAAGCAGGAGTCAATGGATACACAGACTCACTTGGTGTCTGTTTGTCTCCCAAGCTTCACATGATGAAGCTCTTTGGATGATATTTCTTTTTGCTTTTTCATAACCTTTCCTTTTGAAAGAAAAGGGTGGTCGCATAGAATAAGGGGTTTGGGACACTGTAGAGCCCTACATGGGAGCAGTCCTTTGAGGCATGCTCACATGTCCCATTGCATGATTTAGCAAAATTAGCAAAGGTGGAAGTCCCTTTCCAGCCCCAAGGCCAAAGGGTCCCCAAAAGTTTTGGGTGGAGGGTGACCCCATTTTGTCATGCACCAAAAGGGTGAGTCGTTGAGCCTAAAACAAGTCCCACCATGCACATTTCTCACTCTTTACTTGTGTGCCTTTGCTTCCATTTCACCTCTCTCTCTCTCTCTCTCTCTCCCCAGTGTATTGAGTTTGAATGTATTAAAATTTGATTCGATTCAAATATATTGAACTTTGATGTGAATCGGATGTTAATTGATTCGTTCCTAACTTGATCTAAAAACTCCAACTCAAATATCCAATAAATCTTATTTTTATCGTTCATAACCAAAATTCAAATCTGAAAAACTCAATCAAAGAAAAATTTAACAAACCAAACATGATTTTTTACTCAATTTCACCGAATAATTGCTACATTTTCTCATATATTTATATTCGCATGTATAATTCGATTAGAATCACAATCAAATTAGATATGATATATCCCAATATCAATATATAAAACACAAGAGAACAAATTTTGATTTTGATTCAGATCGTCAGATAAACATACAATTTCATAGTCGATTAATGGGATTCAAATTCAAAACAAAATTCAATCTATTTGTCAAACTTAGTGTGAGGTGGTATTGGAGGGTCCATCATGGATAAGGGGTGTAAAGGTGGACATGGAAGATTTAAAATGTTTTCTACTACTAATAATAGCTCAATATCATATCATACTTGTTATGATTAGGAGTGATATTAAAGTATATGAATGTTATTCGTCCAAATCTCATAAATGAAACGAAAAGGAAGCAAAGATTTAATGTTTGATTGGGACTGTTTCATTGGTAATATTAATGTAAATCAGCATGAAAGCATCTACCTCCTTCCATGCACTTTTTTATTGCTTGTGTCTCCATACATGCACTTTAAGAGTTCAAATTTTGATAATTTATTAGGACTAGACTATGAAGAATTTATTCTCCATGAATATTTTAATTCTGGCGTAAATGATCTATTTTTAACCAGATCGGAGAAGGAATAAGTCAAAGAATGCGTTAGCTAACTTAGACACTCCTTACCATAAAACCAAAAATAAAAAATAAAATAAAATAATAATGAGGCAACTCTTTGTTTAAGTGTAAGAATTCTATCATTTGTATTAACTTGGGGACTTGACGTACTCTTTTCATTCAATTGAAAGTGGACTCCTACAAAGTTTCGGCTCACTACCAATCCGATGATAGGTGTATTATGTCTTAAAATTTTTTAACAACAATGTTGCTCTAATTATAAACGTATTAGTAATGTATTTAAATGATGTTGTATTGACATAGTTCACAACATTTACTTGCCGAAAAGAGACGATGCACAAAATTAAAATTTTAAATGAGTAAAAATAAAACTAAAAGTACCACTATATCAGCGTCAAATCATCTGTTCTTTTTGCCTAGGATTGCATTACTCTAGCAATAACCAATTTACACCATCTTATGAAACTGTGTCGTTTTCAAAGCTTGGCAATGACTCAAAATCTTACAACCTTGAAAATCTTCTACTACATACAACACATACACAACTCATCTCTCCATTTGGAAGGAGGAATAAGTGACAACACAAACATTGTGTTAATGCCATGTATTATAAGCATTACAATTGGGTTATTAACCGATGATTCAAACACAAGTTTTTAACATAATTATTTGTTAAAGACGGTGGGGACATCTCATGCAAGACTTGAATTTAAATCTTGAGATATTAGCTTATGAGTTTTTGTCAACCCACTTACCTAACATTTGTACCTATTAGTACATAACATAATCATAGGCACTCTTTGCTTTGGGGTCAACATCATGAACTATATGGTACCATAACATTACAAACTCACTCATATGTAATAGAATCAATTAAGAGTGTTAATTTGTGTCGTGTCGTGTGACTTGTGTGTCGGTTTTTTTGTATCGTGTCATTGTTATGCATAACATATTTGTGTTAAGACCCACAAAAAAAAAAATTATTTAGTGTGTTGTAAGTATCATTGTTTCGTATCAACGGGTCAAAGTCCCCAACATCAGCCAAGGTGAAGGATGGGTACTGTTTGTTTTGGGGGGTTTAGTGAAAGACTGGAAAGTCTTAATTTCAGCATGTGAGTTTTGAAAATACTCCTTGGTTATCAGAATCTGAACAAAAGAAGTCCAAGTCCTCCTATACTCCCACTAACCAACAACCCAATTTCAGATGAGGGTGAAAAAAATCTTGCAGGTCCCAAAAAAAAGACAAATCCAAACAACACTTAAAAAAAGAATTTCATGCCAAAGGGAAATGATTTTAGAGTAGAAAACTTTGGAATATAAAAACAAAAGTAAGGTAATTGTGGTTGTGTTGAATTTTGCGTAACCAAACCTGTTTTGATTGAGAGATAATTGGGGGTATCATGTAGTTTGATTGAGACTCGTCACCCAGAATCATTTGACACTGGTCAACACTATAAGGCCACAATTTTGACTAAAGTTTTAGATTTTCTTTTTCAACTTATCGATAACCAATCGAGTGCAAGGTTCCACGAATGGCCCGTGGCCCACGGGCTAGTCCCTCAACCTAATAGCCTATCGGGCCATGGGTTGGCTGGACCATCTCGTGATGATCCGTGCACAGCTTGATAGTCCAATAGATCGAGACATTTTTCGTGATTTTTTTTGCGCTCTAGGCTCATTGGTTGGCCCAATTAATGCTTGGGGAGACTGTCTATGGAGCAGTCTCTTGGCCCATTGGCCGAATAAAATTTTAAAAACATTGAAAAAATATCTCAAATTAAAAATAAATAATTTGGGGTGGGCTGGTACGAGTTTCTTGGATAGATCATTTCAAAAATAATTGTGTTTTGTTTCCTTAAATACGAAGAAAAATTAAAAATTTCTCATGAAAAGGGTATATGTACGTAGAATTTGAGTTAATGCCCAGTTCATCCCTCTTTTCCCTAAAATGTCCAATCCATCAATTATGTCAATACTCCCCTGTCTTCGATTACCCAAGTTCTAGGCATGTTGAGCGTTCACACAATTATTCTTGTTTTTTTTTGTTTGTTAAAAAAGGGAGTATAAGTTGTCGCTTTTAAAATGATCTAGTTTTACGAGAAAGTAGTATATAATGATAGTTTTTTGAAATGGGTACGAATAATTTAGGTATGTACGGCAATTTTGTTCTATTTCCATGCTTTTCAAACTATGAAAATAAAAGCTTTCCTTTCTAAAGTAAAGATTTATGTCTAAATTGCAGTGAAAGAAGGAATANACGGTGGGGACATCTCATGCAAGACTTGAATTTAAATCTTGAGATATTAGCTTATGAGTTTTTGTCAACCCACTTACCTAACATTTGTACCTATTAGTACATAACATAATCATAGGCACTCTTTGCTTTGGGGTCAACATCATGAACTATATGGTACCATAACATTACAAACTCACTCATATGTAATAGAATCAATTGAGAGTGTTAATTTGTGTCGTGTCGTGTGACTTGTGTGTCGGTTTTTTTGTATCGTGTCATTGTTATGCATGACATATTTGTGTTAAGACCCACAAAAAAGAAATTATTTAGTGTGTTGTAAGTATCATTGTTTCGTATCAACGGGTCAAAGTCCCCAACATCAGCCAAGGTGAAGGATGGGTACTGTTTGTTTTGGGGGGTTTAGTGAAAGACTGGAAAGTCTTAATTTCAGCATGTGAGTTTTGAAAATACTCCTTGGTTATCAGAATCTGAACAAAAGAAGTCCAAGTCCTCCTATACTCCCACTAACCAACAACCCAATTTCAGATGAGGGTGAAAAAAATCTTGCAGGTCCCAAAAAAAAGACAAATCCAAACAACACTTAAAAAAAGAATTTCATGCCAAAGGGAAATGATTTTAGAGTAGAAAACTTTGGAATATAAAAACAAAAGTAAGGTAATTGTGGTTGTGTTGAATTTTGCGTAACCAAACCTGTTTTGATTGAGAGATAATTGGGGGTATCATGTAGTTTGATTGAGACTCGTCACCCAGAATCATTTGACACTGGTCAACACTATAAGGCCACAATTTTGACTAAAGTTTTAGATTTTCTTTTTCAACTTATCGATAACCAATCGAGTGCAAGGTTCCACGAATGGCCCGTGGCCCACGGGCTAGTCCCTCAACCTAATAGCCTATCGGGCCATGGGTTGGCTGGACCATCTCGTGATGATCCGTGCACAGCTTGATAGTCCAATAGATCGAGACATTTTTCGTGATTTTTTTTGCGCTCTAGGCTCATTGGTTGGCCCAATTAATGCTTGGGGAGACTGTCTATGGAGCAGTCTCTTGGCCCATTGGCCGAATAAAATTTTAAAAACATTGAAAAAATATCTCAAATTAAAAATAAATAATTTGGGGTGGGCTGGTACGAGTTTCTTGGATAGATCATTTCAAAAATAATTGTGTTTTGTTTCCTTAAATACGAAGAAAAATTAAAAATTTCTCATGAAAAGGGTATATGTACGTAGAATTTGAGTTAATGCCCAGTTCATCCCTCTTTTCCCTAAAATGTCCAATCCATCAATTATGTCAATACTCCCCTGTCTTCGATTACCCAAGTTCTAGGCATGTTGAGCGTTCACACAATTATTCTTGTTTTTTTTTGTTTGTTAAAAAAGGGAGTATAAGTTGTCGCTTTTAAAATGATCTAGTTTTACGAGAAAGTAGTATATAATGATAGTTTTTTGAAATGGGTACGAATAATTTAGGTATGTACGGCAATTTTGTTCTATTTCCATGCTTTTCAAACTATGAAAATAAAAGCTTTCCTTTCTAAAGTAAAGATTTATGTCTAAATTGCAGTGAAAGAAGGAATAATATATTATTTTGTAGGCATTTGATTAGAATGATATTTTTTTTTCGGTTAAGATTAAACTCCAACTTTTAGTAGGATTACAGTCCTATCCCAGTGGTTTAACATCCCACTTGTCATGTGGTGGTTATTGATTAGAATCCCCCTCCCTTGTATTGACACTAGTTTTTTTTTAAACCAGAAAACACACTTCATTCATTAAGATCTAAAAGAAGGGTTACAATCCGCTAAAGCCGTCAACTCACATTAGGGATGCAATTTGGGTTGGACAATCCGATTTTAACCCGAAAAAAATAAGATTTGGACAAGGATTTTTAATACTTGGGTTGAATTTGGGTCAAAAAACCTCAACCCGAATTCAATTTGGCTAGGTTTCGGGTTCACGGGTTGAACCCAAATATTAAAATCAGGCTCAATCCGAATTAATAATCGGATTCAACTTGAATTACTATTATATAAATTCAATTTTTAAATGTTATGCTTGTATTCTGTTAAACTGGTTGTTGGCTGTTAAATTATGTAATATATTTGTGTTATATTTAAAGTTGTTGGCTGTTAAATTATTTGAATATTATGTAATATACGTATCAAGTTTAAAACATTAACCCGAAATCAATCTGTAAAGTAACTCGAAATCATTAATCTGAATTCAATCCCAACCCGCCCGAATTAAACTCGGACAGTGCTTGAGTTGAGTTTATCAACCTAAGGTAGGGTTAGAGTTAAAGATTGTATAACTATGATTGAGTTAGGATTAACTATCCAATTGGTCCAACGCGTTCAAATTGCAACCCTGACTCACATGGTGGCTTCAAGACCCAATTTATAGATAAAGAACTAGTACAACTAGCCTTAGCTACACAGTGAGCTACTTTGGTAAAAGTAGGACGCTGAAAAGAGAGTTTTTAGAACGAGAAAAGTTACAATAACTTTGATGTCATCGACGAATGCTCCTATTTCCCATGATGGTGCATCTTCCCTTGTGTAGAGTAGGATTACAGACTAGCTGTCGCTTTCCACGGTTGCTCCAGGTAATTGCAAAATTTGTGCCATCAGACATGCTTCAAGTACAACAGCTGCTTCAGAATAGAGGCTTGAAACTGCTAGAATGCGCTTAGATTTGCCATCTAACAATTTTCCAGAATCATTCCTGAGAACTACTCCATAACTAGTCTGTTTAGAGTTGGTTATATATACTCCATCACAGTTGAACCTAACTTGATTGTGAGGAGGGAGTTACCATGATGTGTGAGTAGGATTGGACACTATTGTATGACTAGAAGTCTCTTCATATAACAGTAGCGTAGAATTGATTTCTCACCAATTAGACTGGGCCTTGAGCAATGTTGCAAGCGGATTAGGCTAGTGAGACTAGAAGACAGCTTCATTTCTTGATTTCCAAATGGACCAACCCACTTGTGCGACTTTGCTAAGATTTTTGCTTACATGGCACCTGTTTGTGCTAGATTCCAGTAAGTTGGATGCTCATTGCTTCACCGAGATAAATTGTTGTTTATTCATTCTGAGGCCCAGATCAATTCCAAACCATACTCTCCTGTGGCCAAGGGCAATTGACGAGCGGGTGTTAAGTGAAATGTATGTGGGCTGTGCAGATTTTTGCATTTGGGAGATATCCTACATTTCTTCGTGAATAAGTTTTCCTGTGTTGCTAGAGCTTTAGAGCACACTATCCACCAGAAATGTTTCACTTTGGGAGGGGTTTTTAGTTTCCAGATTGAACGCCATAAATTTGGGCGAAATTGTTGGGATTTAATACACTTTAAACCCACGAACAAACACACACAATCGAAGAACAAACCAAGAACATAAAACAATGAGAAATAAGAAAGAACGAGATACACAGATTTTACGTGGTTCGATAATTTGTCTACGTCTACGAAATTGCAAGAATTTCATTATAAAAAGAGAGGAATACAGAGTACGGTTATACAATACACATGAAATCCTAATCACCAAAATAACAGGTTTTATATGTCATGCACACCGGACAACAAAACAGGTCCAAAATTTTTTTTCGAGGTCGTTGCCCCCGGACCCGCATAAGACTTGTCCATAAACGCTACGACTTAGGCCTGTCACCCCAAGCCTCTACTCTATAGATTAAGCCTCAGAAATTTTTCCACTAAAAATCATGCAATATTATTTCTGATCGAATCATCATCCGAATCAACACAAACTAGACTCCATAAAAAAAAAAAACCCAACAGATATTAGGTGAAAATGTTGCCCTGTGTGAGCTGTCGACTCTGCTTTTCTGTTTGAGCTTAAGCATACCCCGACTTTACTGTGTAAAAGCCTTTGGAGTGGTTGTGTCAAATTATCTTATCCTCCCCCAACAACCTTTGTAATTGGAATAACTTTGATGACCCTCAATTCTTCCTTTCATTCCATTCTTTTAAGTTATGCTGAATTACGTCCTTTACCAATATAACATTGCAAAGTCACGATTCAAACATTGTTTGCGTTGAACATGCCTCATTCGAAAATTCATTGCTCCCAGTATCTCGATTTCTATCAAACTTTTTGTCAAGACACTAATACTGTAACTACACTCCATTCGAATGTAACTCCCATTTTTTGTTCGAACTTTTGTATAGTTTTGACCTACTTAGAATTAAATTCACAAAATATTTGTGAAATAAACTTTTATAACTCTGGGAATCTAGTTTATACTTTTCAAAAATCAGGTCAATCTAATATCAGAATAAAAAGTTATAGGTAAAATACTAAGGCATTATATGTTGCAATTTTTTCATATTGAATTTCCATTAATTGATAGTTAATTTTGGATTTATAAAAAATAGGTTGAATTTATGGTTCAATGAGAAAAACTCAATTCTATTTAGTGATCTATTTTGATGGGTTTATATACATTCTGTTAATTAATGTGATCGAGACAATTAAGTGTATGTTTTAATCTAATTGTGACTCGTAATAAGAGAACCTATTAGATTCATTATAAATAACATGTTAGGTTCCTTCTTTGTTTCATAACCTAATTTAGCTTGTCCTATTGAAAACTGTCTATTGCTCTGAAGAATGAGAGAAATATATTGTCCTACCGCGAAAGAAACCCGAAGATCAATTATCATGGCTCGCACAAATGTGGTCTAAACCTATATGATTTAAATATTGTAATTAGATGTTCTAAATTTCATATACGAATCATTAAAATTCTTATATGTGATATTAGAGATTATCATATATCAGTTTAGAAATAAATAAATCTTAGATTACAATTTTGTGAAATTAAATTTCGTTATCTAGATATTCAAAAAAAATCGCTATCGAAGTGTTGTTGGTGAGACGATATAGACGTAACATGATTCATAGGATTTCATGGTTCTTCTGTTTGAATACAAATTCACGTGAATGGAAAGCAAAAAGCCAAAATTCTTTTTGGTAGTTGGGAATATGCTCAAAATTCTTTTTTATTGTTATTGTACCTATGCAAACAAATAACAAGGGTTTGTTTGACAGTTTTAAAATTTATGCTGAAACATTTATTGATTATGTCATATTTGATCAATCTATTAAATTTTTATTAGTTATTTATGGATTTTGTTGACGAATAGATATAAACTTTATTTATACAAATTACTGATAATAATCAATTATTTTCTCATCTTAATGCAACTTTGATTGAATTACTATAATTTATGAAGAGTATTTGTACAAGTGTAATCCAAGTCCTTAGTGATTTACACCATGAAATATTTTTTTATGATCAACATATTATTTATTAATGTTGGTAGATGTGAATTTGAGTTACTTAATTTTATTAGTAAAAATAGAATTGAGACCTGAATGCAACGATTTATAATGAGTGATATATAAAAGTACATATCAATTAGTAACTCATATTGATTGATCACATGATATTTAATTATGAGCATTTGTTACAATATCCCGGTTTGAGAAATTTTATAGTTTAAGATGGATGGTTGCCACCAAAGTTGTCAATTCATTAGAATTTGTAGATTGTTATCATTCTTTTGTTATGTGATGATCTTTAAATTATA
The DNA here is from genome assembly GCA_963454935.2 of Ilex paraguariensis. NCBI lineage: Eukaryota > Viridiplantae > Streptophyta > Magnoliopsida > Aquifoliales > Aquifoliaceae > Ilex > Ilex paraguariensis. Next base: position 754,569 of record CAUOFW020001258.1, read on the forward strand.
ATAAACAATTACTTGTCTAAATGGGATTATTGTGTATTATCATTTAAAGATGTCATAAAAATATCCAAGTTTTAAAATTTTCATGGATTAAAATAGATAGTTGTCACTAAAGTGGTATATTCATTAAAATTTATAATTTTTTCTCATATTTTTGTTACGGGATGGTCTCTAAATCATAATATTTACCAAAGGGGATTATTATGTATTATAATTTTGAGATGTCATAAAACATTATGTTAGAGATCCAATAGTCTAGATGATTTATCTGCCCAAAAGGGTTAAGTTTGTCGAAACTTGAGTATTCTCATTAATTAGTTTCATGAAAGAGAGGATCTATAGAATATTGCATTTTTTGCCCAAATGAGAGTTTATAGTGATGTATTTGAACTCTCTTAATAAAATATAATTTATTATATTAAAAACATATGTTATTTATTTATCACATAATTTTGCTAAATTTATATATTCTCGTTACCTTGAACAGTCTCTTTTGATGTAAATAACAATAATGCCAACATATTGAGGCTCTGATTAGTTCTAATTATAAGAGATGGAAACAATATATTGAATTTGCTTTGGGAATTATTGATAAGGTTTATCCTTTTAAGAGAATAAACCTCCTAAACCTTCTAGTCAGAGCTTCCTTGAAATAAAAAAATTTTATGCAAGTGAGAGAATCTAATTGGCTAAATATAATTACCATAAAAAAGTTTATCTCTGAATACTTTATGAGCAGTTTGCTTGACACTAAAAATGCCAAGGAGTTCTTTACTACTGTAGGAGAGAAATATGATAATATAGGTAGTGTTATGAAGTATATCCTTAAAATGGTTCATGTTCAAACCAAGTTCAAAGTTTTAAAAATTGATATTTCTGATAATTTTATTTTTTATCACACTCTTAACTATTTTCCTCTTAAGTTTAATCAAATCAAAACTGCCTACAATACTTAAAATGAGTCCTGGACAATAAATGACTTTATTTCTAAGTGTGATTCTAAAAAAAAAAAAACTTTGAAATGAAAAGAGTGAAACTGTCTTATTTGCTTCCCAACTTAAATATAGTTTTCAAAAATGGATATCAAGAATATAATAGAAAATCAAATCATAATATTCCAACGAATGATCGAGATTTCAAAAAGTATGGTATTAGTTAAAATGTGAGAGGTGCTAAAGTTGTCATTCGAAAAGATGTTAAATGTTACTTTTGCAAAAAATTGGGTCACAAGAAAAGTGAGTACACTAAATTCAAGTCTTGGTTAGAAAAGAAGAATAAAAAATAAGGTAACTCACTAGCCTTTGTTTGCTTTAAATCTAAGTTTGGTCAATGTCCTATTAAATCCTTGGTGGAATATTGATAATGAGACTTCTGTTTATGTTGTTATGACTTTGTAGGGGTTCACAAGCAAACAAAGGCCAAGTGAAACCCAGCTTAAAGTAGAAAATAATAATGAAGTCCATGTTGAATTCATAAGAACTGTTACGTTGAATTTAGACACTATTATTTAACTTATTTTGGAAATTACTTTTTATGTGCCGTCATTTTAGTGGAATTTGAATTTAGTTTCTTTACTTGATAAAATTGGATAGTGGTAATAATAAAACTCAATTGTCTTTAAATTCTAAAATTGTTGGTTATTGTGTTTTATCATCTGATTTATATAGTATATGCTTGACTGCTAATAACAAATATAGTTTTTCAAATATTATTAATATTGTATCCAAAAAACCTCTAATTAAAGAAAGAGATTCACAGTTGTTGAATAAACGTTTAGGTTACAATTCTCGGGAAAGAGTGAAAAAATTAGTTTAAAAAATAATATTCTTCCTGCCCTTGATTTTAGAGACTTTAAAATTTGTGTTAGCTGCATTAAAGGTAAAGTAACCAAGACTAAGAAAAAAAGTGCAATTCGCAGTTTAAATCATTTTGAAATCATTCACACTGACATGAGTGGAACTTAATCATATCTTTTCTGTGGTAATAAATAATTTATTATATTTATTGATGACTTCTCTTGTTATGAATATATTTATTTAATTAATAAAAAAATTTGATACTATTGAAAATTTTAAAATTTTCAGGATTGAGGTAGATGAATAATTAGGGAAATTCATCCAAATTGTTGGGAACTTGGTGGTGAGTATTTTGGCAAACATGCTATGTCTGGGTCACATTTGAGACCATTTGTCAAGCACTTGCAAGAATGTGGGATTGTTGCCCAATATATCATACATTGTAATTTCGAGCAGAATTGTGTGGTTGAAAAGCGCAACCGCACCCTTAAAACATGATGAGGAATATGATGAGTAAAAGTAATTTACCTAATTACATTTGAGGTGAAGCCATTAAAATAGTTTTGTACATTTTTAGAGTTCCTAGCAAATCTGTTTTAAAAATATTTTTTGAATTATGGCTCAATAGAAAATCAACTCTTAACTATTTTCAGGTCTAGAGTTGTTCTGCTGATGTCAAAATTTATAATCCTTTTATGAAAAGATATTGTGTTTGCAATTAACTATTTTCGAATCTAGAGTTGTTCTGCTGATGTCAAAATCTATAACCTTTTTATGAAAAAATATTGTATTTGCAGTTAGTGTTCTTGATAAGTATCTTTCTAAACTAGGATGACATCATTAGGTGGTAGCTAAAAAGTTATGAGATACATGTGAAAAACAAGGATTACATGTTTGTTTATATAAGTGTTGATAGTCTTGAAGTAATTGGTCACTGAGATTCAATTTTTGTTGGTTATTCGAATAATTTAAAATTCACTTCAGGATATATTTTTTATGTCAGCTGGAGGAGTAATAGCATGAAAGTGTGTTAAACAAACTCTCATAGCTTATTCCACTATACAAACTGAATTTGTAGTTTGTTATGGAGTTGCACTACAAGATATATGGCTATGGAATTTTGTTTCAAGGTTTATGATTGTAGATTCTATCTCTAGGCCACTAATCATTTATTGTGATAATAGTACATTTGAGTTCTTCTCAAAGAACAACAAAAATTCTAGTGGGTCTAAAAATATGAAAATTAAATAATTTTTTGTCAGTGATTTTGTGAAGAAATGTGATATTGTAATTGAACATATAAATACAGAATCAATGTTTCTTAATCCTATAACCAAGGGACTAACTTTTAAGAAATATGTTGACAACATAGGCATTTTGGGGGTTTTTTGATGTACTTAGTTAGTGGGAGTTTATTTATGTGTTAAGAACTTTTGTGTTGATTTAATTCCATATGTGATATTTGCTACTCATTATGATTGAGATACATATATTTAATGATTGAGATAAATCTCGATATTTTAAGTTTGAAAACATACTAATTTATTGTTGAAGCTAATGAATTTCTCTAACTTATTGTTGAAACATGTTAAAGAGAAATTATTTGGAGGACTAACAATGAAAATAACATGTTTATCAGATCATAAATTGAGGTGCCTATTTTTTTGCTACACTACCACATCTTGATCCATGTCAATAAGATTATTATTTTTTGTAATCATGGATTGGTCATATATCAATAAAGAATGTAAAGACCGTCATGATTTTAAAATAATAGTTTTATTGGACCATGTCATGTTTGAGATATTGTCAAACGACCGTATTTGTTTTATTTTATAGTCACTTTGATTTTTTTGTTTGATTCGCTTAAGAGTCAATTTTTGTTAAACAAATAATTTTATTTTATTTTTAAATGACTACAAAATGTTTCCCAAGTGGGAGAATGTTAGAATTTTTTCATATTAGACTTCCATTAACTGATAGTTAATTTTGGATGTGTGAAAAACGGGTTGAATTTATGGTCCAATGAGATAAGCCTAATGTTATTTAGTAATCTATTTTAATGGGCTTATATACATCTTTTTAATTGATGTGGTTGAGACGGTTAAATGTAGGTGTTAATCTAATTGTAGCTCGTAATGGGAGAGCTCATTAGGTTCATTATAAATAGGTCTCTTCTCCACTTCATAACCTAATTTGGCTTATACCATTGAGAGTTGTCTATTGCTTTAAAGAAGAAGAAGAAGATATTGTTCTTCTGCGAAAGAAACCTGGAGATCGATTACCATGGCTCACACAGGTATAGTTTAAACCTATATGATCTAAATCTTATAATATAGGTGTTCTAAATTTTATATACGAATCATTAAAATTCTTACATGTTGTTTCAGAGTCTATCATATATGAGTTTGGAACTCAATAAATCTTAGATTACAATTTTGTGAAATTAAATTTCATTATCCAACCGTTCAAAAAAAAAAATTGTTATCGAAGTGTTGTCGATGATACAATATAGACGTACGATTATATATAGACTTTCATGATTTTTATGTTTGAATACAAATTCACGTGAATGGAAAGCATAAAGACAATTTTTTTTTGTATTATTATATTGCCAAGAAATAAGAAAAAAAAAAAAACTTTCATGCTTGTCACTTTTTGAACTTGATATTCAAGATTCTAAGACTTGTTATCATTAAATTGTACTAAACATGACCTTAGTACAGTAGCAAGGCCTTTTTTAGTAGTTGCGAATATGGTCAAAACTCTTCTTCATTCTTTTTGTGCCTATGCAAACAAGTAACAAGGGTTTGTTTGACGGCTTTAAAATTTATGTTTAGACATTTATTGATTACGTCATATTCGATCAATCTATTAAATTTTTATTAGTTATTTATGAATCTTGTTGACAAATATATATAAGCCTTATTTATGTAAATTGCTGATAACAATTAATTATTTTTTTATCTTGATGCAACCTTGATTGAATTGTTATAATTTTTAAAAAGTGTTTGTACAAGTGTAATCCTAGTCCTTAGTGATTTACATCATTCAATATTTTTGATGATCTACATATTATTTATTAATGTTGGTAGATGTGAATTTAAATTACTTAATATTAATAGTAACAATAGAATTGAAACTTAAATGCAACGATTGATAGTGAATGATCTATAGAGATATATGTCAGTTCGTACCTCAAATTAATTGATCACATAATATTTAATTATGTGCATTTTTTTTTATAATATCTCAGTTTGAAAAATTCTATAGATTAAGATAGATGATTGCCACCAAAGTGGTCTATTTATTGAAATTTGTAAATTGTTCTTATTCTTTTATTACAGGATGGTCTGTCATGCCCCATCCTGGTCTCCCAAGAATGAGATACGCCTAGGTTTTACATACACCTATGAACAATTATTATAAGTTGAACTAATCAAACATGATATAATCCCACAGGTGTAACAACAACACTCATCACCTTAGTTATTAAGCATGATGGTAAAATCTGTCTGATAACCTGTACTATATATAAATACCTGTACCAATCATTTATTTTTCAGGTTATAGACATATACAAAATCTCATACCCACATAGCATACATTACAAATTATGTTTGCTGAGTCTATTTACAAATATATATTATTAACCTGCCATAAATATCTCTCATAAATATAATACACAACCCAACTGTTAGTCATACCGACACTCAACCTGAGTGGTATCACACTAATGTTGCACAAGACTCAATCAATTGGACAGTGGACCGGCCTGCATCCTCCTTTATAGTACCTGGAAGAAAAAACTGTAGGGGTGTGAGTTAAACCACTCGCTTAGTGAGTATATATGTAGTATATGGAATGAAAATTATAGTAATACACTGCAGTAGATAGATACTACGTAGATACACGTATCAAACAACAACATCAATCCAATTCCAAAGAATTCACAAGTCATATTACATCCACACTATCCCTCATTAGATAATCGATCCTACATGGATTAGTGTCTCTCGAACCTCCCGAGAACACCACAGTGCTAGCACATCATTGCACGCCCAGTAACCAGGCATCGACGCCCCTGTCTCAAACAGTGCGCTACATTCCATAATACACAATACACATTACAAAGCATCATCCAATCACATTAGCACGTAGCACATAATCTCGGAGAATTACTATTAAATTCCATCATTTACTATGATCTTATAATAGTATTTTCAAAACAAATAAATATATACACTCACCTCCAATATACAAATCTACAGCCCTTCGGTTCTATTGGTGGATCTTTTCAGTGTTACCGTATCCATTCCGACACCAACTGTCTCACCTGTTCCGCCTAACACATGTGTAATTAGAATATTAATATGTTTATCACATTTAATAGTTAATAATGCACTAATGTATGCAAATGATGCACCCCAAAGTACCCCGATAACCCCGGTTACCGCACTATCTACTTACACATTAAAAATTTTGTTCTAGGGATCACATTTCCTCCCCAAATTTCCAAAATCACTCACATTAATCACAATTAAGATTAAGTAGGTCAAACACATTGACCGGGGGTCCATTTCTACACATTTCGACCCCAAATCTTAAAAATTGCATTTCCGACATTTCATACATTTTGCATATTATTCTCATTTGCATTCAAAAGTCACATTATCACATCAAGCATTATTTAAAAATACTACATGCAAAATTTCAGGTCATTTGGATTAAAATTCGCACATGTAATAATAACATTTAAAAATTAGGGTTTCGACATTATCGACACTCATTTCTCACTTCTATCACACTTTTTATTTAAAACCGCCGCACTTAAATTCACATACACTTTTAATCAATGCAAAACAGCCCCTAATTGAGCCTTTAAACCACCCATTTCATTCCCATAATTTTTATTTTCAACCTAACTTGCTAAGTGCTTCCCGATATTCATTTTTCACATTTTTTTTTTGGTCTTTCTCATACCTGGATTGCACACCCCTTTACAACCATTTTTGATAGCCCCTTAAATAGACTACATACACTTAATGAAACTCTCAAAAAATCTGGTTTGATCCGAACATAAAACAACTCATTATTTGTACACAAGACAACCCACTAATTATCTGATTATGTGTAATACACTTAATTAAACTCAAATTTAAATTAAAATAGCCTACTCATTAAAATATGTTAAAATAGCTCATACATGTATAACAACAGATATATTAAAATTTAATCACAACGTAAGATTAAATTGAATCACACATACTTTCCTTGCTCACAGTTCAAATAGACACAGGCGAATATTTTTTTCTCTTCCTTTCTTTTCCTCTTCCTTTTTTCCCCTTTCTATCTTGCTCACCTCACTCTCTCAGCCTCAGAATTCCATCAGACGCACACACACACTTTTTAATATCTTAAACACACACACGGCAACTTGGCAGCCACATGGCTCATCCATTTTTTTTTTATACCAACACATGTGAAGGTGACCTATGTTAATGGGTTAATTACACTTACTTTTCAATTTTTTAAATAATTTTAAAATTGACCCACTAATATTTTCACAAAATTATAATTTAACCCACAAAATTATATTAATATGCATGCAATGCATAATTGGGTCTCACATGGTCTAACATTAATTATTTTAGATAATTATTTGAGCTTAGACAATAATTCTTTATTTGGTATGAGTACGAATTTAACATCAGAGAATTATTTTAGACTATTTTTACCTAAATTTAAATTTAAGAACAAAAAAAGTCACGACTAGAGTTACGCTCAAACATCTTTAATTTTAGAGTTTTGGAGTTCTCTAGATTGGGGTAAAGATTTTGGAGACTTGGCTTATTAATTGAAAACTTGATTCCTGTACAATCTCTTGCTGATTGTTGTTGCTTCTCTTCTTATCTCCAACTTATTCCCTATCTACATCAGCCTCTTTGCTTATATCTTCCTAGTTGTGCTGAGTACATTTTCTTTCTCTAAAACCAAGTTTGAAGGTGGCATGACAACCCCTGCACAATGAATAGTATTAATGGATGACTAAACATCTCACTCGGCAGACAGCAGATTGTTCAAAGTGGCTATAGGGTGAGCACTTGAAATGGGTTGCATTGCAACATGAAAGTACCCAGAAGAGAGATCAAGGTGACACATTGAGGGGTTTGGGTATAGTTTATGGCTACAGTTATTTTGCTTAAATGGGTTTTCCTTTCTCCCTTCTTTTCGTTTATTAACAGATTCTTAGGTCAACCAATGACACGTACAAAACAACCAGCTTTATGTTAAGAAGGAGAAGTGTTCTTTTGCTCTACAGGAAGTCTTGTTCCTTGGACATCAAATCAAGGGAGGGACCATTTGCATGGCCAATGAGAAGGGGGAGGTCCATAGAGGACTTAAAGGGAGCCATCGTGGTTGATCTAGTAGATATTCACAATCAACACCAATTGATATGAAGAATCCAAATTTCCTCCAATATTTTTTTACCGTTATTTCCCTTCTTGACAAATCATCCTATCATTAATGAATGAAAATTTCACTTATTTACAATAGGCCCTAATTAAATTGATCATTTAACAAGTGAAGAAGATGTCACTCTAACGATGTATGAACGCAAAACGTAAAGAGAATGCTAAAGCTGAAGAGCTTAAGACTTGTGTGCAATATTGTGAGAGTGAACGATGAAGGTAAGATCAATCTGGCGACTAAGCCTGATAGCTCTGTGATGTGCTACAGTAATTGGAAAATAGGGGTAAGAACTAGAAAAGGAAAAGAATACACAGATTATAGTGGTTCACCGGTTGAAGAACTTACCTAATTCACTTTAATGAAGTCTCCTACTTCTTGGAAGGAACTATATATTAGATAGGGTTACATTTTGCCCAATTCATTGAATTTTTTTATATACCTTTACATGGAAAATATCTTTGTATTTATACCCACAGGTGAGGTGGTCCCTATCATCATCACATGATCCCCCAATTTGTTAAAATTTAATTGAGGGAATATTGAACCATTGGAGGTTACAATTAGATGTGACATGACCGTCTAGAACATACTGAGGTGGCCTTGTGACCTATCTTTAAACTTGGATGCATTATGGTATATCCTCCATATTTTTAGAGGAGTATGTTGTGAGCTTTAGAACGACCTCCTGTTCTTTTATGCAACTAGTGAGTAAATGAGCTTGATCCAAACACCTAACGATAATGATTTCCTTCGAGGTGTAGCATGTATGACCTAGGCTCACGCCCCTAAGGTCATTTTTAGGCGACCTAAACTCCTTTAACTGAGGATGTGTGCAAACAATTTTGACTTTTCATTTGAGGAAGAGAGTATATCCATCAGGTGGAGGAATAGACCTTCTCTGTTGGCTCTTTTTAGAACCCGTTACTTCAATAATCTTTCATTTGAGTTTGACCTGCCTGCCTTGGGCGTTGCTCAGGACTGAGCTCATCGTTTCCCTGAGGTACCGTTTCTCTTCTAAGCTAGCTCAGGATGCCCAGGATAGTTGAAAAGACGTAACAGGATGGTTTCGTTGAAATTATGACATCGTTCGGGCGTTATGCACAGGAAACGCCTCGTACAGGCCATGCCAATTGTGGAGCAGCTTGTAGACGCATTTAATGTGCAGAGAGAGAGAAAACCGAAAAAAAAAAAATTCAATTTAAACCCCTCCTCAATTCGATTGTTCTCTTTACCTAAACCCTTCAGCTCTCAATCCCTTCTTTTCCAAATCTTTTGCGATTTCCAGAGTGTTTGTGATTCCCGGAGTGTTCTTGTGAGGTTGGAGAGGAATCGATTCGGGGATTCGAACGACCTAGGAAATTTTGAGGCCTAGGTCCTCCAGTGCTTGTCTAATTCGCGCCCAAGTTCTTCGCCTTTGCCTTGCCATCTTCATCTTTTAGGTTGGTCGCTTCCCCTCTTCCTAGATCCCTTTGCCACAAACGGACCATTTATTGAGGCTTAATTACTAACAAAACCCCTTGTACTTCATGCCAATTCCACACCAACCCAACTTTCGTCTGTAAGTAATACTCTTTCCTGATTTGAGTGATTTCAATCTTAAAACAATCATCTCCTGAATTCATAGAAGAACCATTACATTCAAGTGAATTGTGAGGCAATTCCTTACCCACCAAACACACGGTGGGTAACTAAACCAAAAAACGAATTTGGAAATACTCATTGATCCCAGGTGACACCCACCAAATCTTTTGGACAATTTTGCTATCAGCACTAGTAGATCTATAAAATGCCTAGCTACAACATAGAACCCCACAAAGAACTATTATTATATAGTCCTCTATAAAGCTTATATGAAATGAAATCAACTGAATAATAAAAAGGAAAAAGAAAAAGCCTAGGTTATGATTCTCATGCCAATCAACATAGTTCAAAACAACTTCGTTTAACGCATTGATCTTATTCAGTATATTAACAACAACAAAATGTAATTACTACATGCATCAGCCATCCTCATCTTTCTAAGCTAATATACTACAATCAAACAGCAACATTACTCTACAGTATGCAACCTCAACATAAATAAGTACAAAGAAATGCCCATTTAACAAACTCAACAATCACCCCATAGAAAAAATCATAGAGCTCAACGAAAACCATTGCCGGAGAAGATAACCACTGCAACAGATATCCTGGCTGCTGTCTTTGCAACCTCCCTACAAGCCTACAACTCAAACTATACATACTATGGAGCTAAAAGTACAGGAACTCATCGACCTATGAACCAAAGATAAAGAGTTAAAAAGACTGGTTTGGGACTGTAGCTTGCTGACCGTTGTTTCAAGCCCACTGTCTTCAGGGCTCATTAGTGCTAAGCGTTACGTAGTGTTGCGTTTCCAAAATATCAATATCAGGACTTCAAGAGGCACTTTCTGAAGAAGCAAGATCATCTTTTTCGGAGTTAAGATTGATATTGCCTTGTGGTTTGTCACCTGATGTCACCTCTTTCTGCTGATTCTCATTTTTCTTTGAATTAAGAAAACGACCCCCACATCCTCTAGCTCTTCTCAATGCATGCAGATGTCGAGATTCATGCAAGTATGGCTGCAAGATTACTTTAAACTGTTAAGCCCCTAAATAACTTGGTGTTGACAAACATCAACTTGAAGGAAATACTTATATCTTGACAAGCACATCCATTACCCCAGCATGGAGGTTTACATACTTGCATCAGATAAATATTGCCACTCTCCCTTTCATATTTAAACTGTTTTTCGGAAGCACATCACTCAACTAATTTATACAGACTTAAAACCATTTCTCGGGTATATACATTCGGTAAGATTAGTGTCGCAAGGATAATAAGAGCAGAAACAATCTCATTTAGTGATCACATAAGGTCTGTAGGGAGAAAAAAGTTTGAAATTGTCATGCTGTTTTTCAGGGACCAAGAATGCAGAAAAAAAATAAAAAAAAAAGAAGGGACGATGGTTTCATGCCAGGGGAGCAATATGGGTAAAGCCCCTTCGTTCTGATAGAAATGAGCCATATTAGAAGTAATAATGCAATCAAGATGGTCTGAACCCACAGATCTTCACTATTAAACAATGTGTAATCCGACTGCATAAGACTTACAAAGGCAATAATGTAGTGCCTATAGCTTACCTTCCTAGACTTAACAACTTTATTTTCTGATTCAGCTTTTGCACGAGATTGCCGACGTCGCATAATGCCATGATATTGTTTTGCATTGACAAACACAGGCTCCTCAACTGTTTCTGATGGCAAAGGAACACCAGCTTGCTGAATTCCCATCAACTGGAGGTGGACCTGAAAAATGAATCGTTATACAAACACAAGATTTCTGTTTATATGAAATGTGCATTCTGAATATCAATGTAGAATACTGCATCTATACTAGATGCAGTATTCTACGAGGGCCAAAAATACCATTGGCTGTGCAGGGTAAGGCTGCGCAGGATAAGACTGTGCATCATACGGAGCAAAGATGCTTCTATAGTAAGGATCTGGATATGGGAAAGCAGCTTGTGCCTGAGACATATAATGCTTGAATTAGATCAAGTATAGAGACAGACAAATAATCATTAAATTTCTACAATAGGTATTTTGTGATGGATTTTTGGTTTCTAGCTTTCTAGTTTTTCCCAAAGCTAACATCTGGACCATTCATTTTCTAGACAGATTACTTGATGCAAATATGTACGATAGAACACTGACCATCGTGACAGNCCAAAGCTAACATCTGGACCATTCATTTTCTAGACAGATTACTTGATGCAAATATGTACGATAGAACACTGACCATCGTGACAGCTGTGAGAGGACAGGTAACTGAATTTATGTTCTTAATAGGCATACATCAAACCAATACAGAGTCCCACACTCTCAAAAATCAGAGCAAATAAAAACTGTCAAATAATTTTGATAGCCAAAAAATGCACTTGAATTAAATCTTCAAATTCGTTAGCAAGATCTACAAAATCTACATGATTAAAAATTGGACAAAAGAAAGTTCAAATATAACGGAACAAAATGATATGGATGAGAAGCTGACCTCTAGAACAGCATATGGTCTACATAAAGGAGCATACATTCTTCCTATCTTTTTCTTGACTATAACTTCATTTGTTGTGGTATTGCTAGTTTTAGCTGTTAATAAGACCAGCAAAAATGCCAATACTGGAAAAATAGAAACTCCTTTCACCTAATTGGCACCTTAATCACCTATAGAAACAGTGTAAGGTCGGATAAAAGACCATTACCCTGTTCCNTCAGCCATTACTAGGGCTGAGTTCAAAACTATAATGCATCAAACAGAAATTCCAAACGATAGCTTCTCTTTCTAGAGCATCAAACAACAAATCATCCATTATCAGAATACTTTAAAGGCATGTTTGAGCACTCAAACATGGTTCAGGTTAGTCCTTACCCCGTTTGATTATCTGGTTCGCTACCAGTTTAGTTTGTCTTAAAAGAGACCAGTTGTCTACTCAATTTCTATTCAGATTTGAACAATTCCAAAGTAAATGACTTTTACTCATTACAGTCCAAAAAAAGACCAGTCAGCCTCAGAAACGTGAGACGCAGTTCTGTAGTTTTCCACACGGACTCAATCACACACTCCAAAGAATCCATATCAAGGTCATGTTTGATTTGATTAAGTCACATTTTAGTGATTGATTAAGATCAAAAAAGCCAGTGGAATGTCATATTAGGTAGTTAAAAGTCATTTTCTTCGAACATTTTAGATTTCGTATCTCTGCGCTTGCATCTGCTGCCTAAAACATGATAATGATTTAATTAAATTATTCAATTAAGCATATTGTATTTTCAAACTTGTAAAAAAAAAAAAACTAATCAGCCAGAACTGTTTAAAGCAAAAGTAACCTTGACAGGCAAACAGAAGATTAAGACATTGGACTCTAGCTTCCAATCTTGGTAGGTGCAGGATTGTGTCGTTGGAGTTAGGCCAATAAATATTGCCATGAATCTGACAACTTATNTTCCAAAGTAAATGACTTTTACTCATTACAGTCCAAAAAAAGACCAGTCAGCCTCAGAAACGTGAGACGCAGTTCTGTAGTTTTCCACACGGACTCAATCACACACTCCAAAGAATCCATATCAAGGTCATGTTTGATTTGATTAAGTCACATTTTAGTGATTGATTAAGATCAAAAAAGCCAGTGGAATGTCATATTAGGTAGTTAAAAGTCATTTTCTTCGAACATTTTAGATTTCGTATCTCTGCGCTTGCATCTGCTGCCTAAAACATGATAATGATTTAATTAAATTATTCAATTAAGCATATTGTATTTTCAAACTTGTAAAAAAAAAAAAACTAATCAGCCAGAACTGTTTAAAGCAAAAGTAACCTTGACAGGCAAACAGAAGATTAAGACATTGGACTCTAGCTTCCAATCTTAGTAGGTGCAGGATTGTGTCGTTGGAGTTAGGCCAATAAATATTGCCATGAATCTGACAACTTATTTCTTCGGAAAGTCAAACCTAAGCATTTACCAACAAAATAAGCTCGTAATCTGTTGGTTAAACCAGAGCTAAAACCAGTGAAGAAAGAAATACAGCAGCGAAACCATAAATAAGATATAAAATCCTTATTCTTTACTCTATATTTCAACATATAGCGAAAAAAAGAACAAGGAAAACAGTTGATTCTCTTTTTCCAAAAAAAAAAAAACCCCAATCCCATACAAAAACCAAAAAAAAAAAAAAAGAAAAAAAAACTTGATGCAAAACTTATTTTCCAATTGTTCAAGAAAACAATGTTCAACATTTACAAGAACAAAGATAAAAAGAATATTCAAAGTTTCATATACATTATTTTGGAAAAGGAACGAAGCCAAACAAGGCAACAGCTAAACCGATAAACGAAACACTAAGTTGAAAACAAATCAGTGTTGAATTGCATAGAAACAATACAATTAACACATTTTGTAGTCCGTGACAGACCATGATCCTCCTCTCTTTTCATGCAGCCAAATGATCTGTACTCCGTGTAAACAATGAAAAAGTCCACAACAAATTCCAATTTTTGTTCTCCATTCCAATGTGGCATCTCTACATTATCTCCTATAAATGTCTATTTACTATGATATACAGTTTCAATTGAGTTACAGGCTGACAATTCCCATTCATCCTAGGAAGTGGGACCACAAAAGATGCTTTTCTGCTTCCTCTAAGATGAGCACTTAAAACCTCTCTCCATTGTTGAATTCACATTGATATACCAAATTTGATAGTTATATAAAAAGATCAACCAAGATTCTGTTTGGGAAAACAGAGTCGGTTATAAGAAATACCTCAGGCACGGAGAACTGGGGAAAAAATAAGTTATCTTACGAGCATTTTAAAAAACCAGGTCATATTTAAGTTACAGAGCTACATGTACTACTTCCTTAAAGCATCTCTCTTGCTTCACCTGTTAATAAAATGCATACATCTACATAGGCAACCTATATAAAGCGAGACACATCGCTTCTTTTGTTTGTCCTGAGTCATTGGCCTTGGCCAAAAAGACCCAGGCCCACAAGAATAATTCCCCTATTTTGGAAATAAATGTAAGCATTTTATTAAGAAAACAGAAGATGTGCCGAGGATGCTTCCAAAGCCCAAGCCAGACTCAATTTGAGACCTTGGATAATTTAGTTTTCAGTTTACTTAAGTCATATTTTGTGGATCAGTTCAATATGTTTTCTGGATAAATCGCAGTCATTTCACATTCAACTGGACATGGGCATTGGTAGTAGCTCTTGGGCCATTAGTTTGGGTCCTGTTATGTTTTTGGGTCATTTTAATTAGGTAATACGACTGGTTGTAACAAAATGCTTGAGTTTCTAAGTTGTAACCATAGTCCTAGTTGGTGAAGGAGATCTCTTGGGGCCTGTAAACACACACCTATATGCCTTAGGTACGCATTTACCCTTTCAAATAAAAAAGGGAGCAGTTCAAAGAAAAGTCATGGAGCTTTTTTTGGGGTGTTTGTGATGCAACGGTAACCAAAAGGTGTGATTCCTAAGAAATTCTGGGAGTGATTCCTAGTTTTCATCATCTTCTTCTTTCCTCTGTTTTCTGCAACTAATTGCCTGCAACCAGACCTGATTAAGAAAACTCTCAATCCCTAAAAACTTTAATTCCAGACTAACCCTCACCTTTAACAACCCTTCAACCCTGGCCTCTTTTTAAACACAACACCAGATCGTACTGAGCAGACATTGCGCTGTTTCAGCCACCAAAACACTGTTTTGTAGTACTATAGCTTCTGCAACCAAAACCCTGACCAAACTTTGATTATCTTCTTTTTTCCAATTAAAACAACTAAGTCGCATCCTTAAACTACAGTTTTTTGCAAAAAAAAAAAATCTAAGCCATGATCTCGTATTTACAATTTCCTTACCCTCTTCATGGAAACAAATTACAGACCTAGATGCTCCTCACAAATCAAAGGCTGAGTTTTTATCACCACAATGCCAAAGATAACCTGATGGATGACAATAACCTTCCCCCACTCCACATCTTTGGATGAAGAAATTAATAAATTTGAATACACTTCACAGTTTTGTATCTTCAGCAATTATATAATCAGTTGCACTGAATAGAATAATGTCACTTCAATCTAATACCATAGCATTTCCAGCTCCAAGCTGTGGAGGTGCCGCATATTGCATATTTGGTGTTGTAATGTGTGGGTGAGACATCCCAGTTGCCTGGGAGGAAGACTGGACTTGATGTTCTGATTGCTTTTGTTGCTCATCTGCCTCACTAGTATCTGAAAAACCATGTTATTAGATGTTAAGAAGCATATGACACCAAAATTTGAAAGTATGGTATGAAGATATTTTCAGATAAAAATTAAAAAGTCAATCCCAAATTTATAATCCACAATGGTTAATTCAAAAAAAGTCATAGCAGTCCACAACTGTAAGCAAAGTAAGAGTGTTAAGTTTCAGAATATATGACCTTAACACCTGAACAAATCCATGAAGCTCATTATTCAGAAATATAGCTTCAACACAAGAACTAATTGGGGGGAACACTTTCTTTTTGGAAAAAAAAATTGAGGGGAACACTTGAACAATATGGTATATCAAGACTACTATAGACTATTATCACAAAAGCCGTGCAATAAAATTCAAGCACAGAACGTGTTCACAGATCCTGAATGTAGATCTCAAAGATCCAATTTCCCCATATTGTGCTTGACAAAGAAGAAAATCACTCAATAACCTCCTTAGCTGATTCATATACCAGAAATCCAGCCTCATGCAATGCAAAAACAAGATTACGTGACACATTTCTTTTGCAGAAGACTGCACCCCTAAGAGATGAATATCAGTATTTTGTCAATTGTCATAGAACATCAGTTTCCATAGCAGTGTCCCCTGTCACCACCAACAAGCTCAAGNGGACCACAAAAGATGCTTTTCTGCTTCCTCTAAGATGAGCACTTAAAACCTCTCTCCATTGTTGAATTCACATTGATATACCAAATTTGATAGTTATATAAAAAGATCAACCAAGATTCTGTTTGGGAAAACAGAGTCGGTTATAAGAAATACCTCAGGCACGGACAACTGGGGAAAAAATAAGTTATCTTACGAGCATTTTAAAAAACCAGGTCATATTTAAGTTACAGAGCTACATGTACTACTTCCTTAAAGCATCTCTCTTGCTTCACCTGTTAATAAAATGCATACATCTACATAGGCAACCTATATAAAGCGAGACACATCGCTTCTTTTGTTTGTCCTGAGTCATTGGCCTTGGCCAAAAAGACCCAGGCCCACAAGAATAATTCCCCTATTTTGGAAATAAATGTAAGCATTTTATTAAGAAAACAGAAGATGTGCCGAGGATGCTTCCAAAGCCCAAGCCAGACTCAATTTGAGACCTTGGATAATTTAGTTTTCAGTTTACTTAAGTCATATTTTGTGGATCAGTTCAATATGTTTTCTGGATAAATCGCAGTCATTTCACATTCAACTGGACATGGGCATTGGTAGTAGCTCTTGGGCCATTAGTTTGGGTCCTGTTATGTTTTTGGGTCATTTTAATTAGGTAATACGACTGGTTGTAACAAAATGCTTGAGTTTCTAAGTTGTAACCATAGTCCTAGTTGGTGAAGGAGATCTCTTGGGGCCTGTAAACACACACTTATATGCCTTAGGTACGCATTTACCCTTTCAAATAAAAAAGGGAGCAGTTCAAAGAAAAGTCATGGAGCTTTTTTTGGGGTGTTTGTGATGCAACGGTAACCAAAAGGTGTGATTCCTAAGAAATTCTGGGAGTGATTCCTAGTTTTCATCATCTTCTTCTTTCCTCTGTTTTCTGCAACTAATTGCCTGCAACCAGACCTGATTAAGAAAACTCTCAATCCCTAAAAACTTTAATTCCAGACTAACCCTCACCTTTAACAACCCTTCAACCCTGGCCTCTTTTTAAACACAACACCAGATCGTACTGAGCAGACATTGCGCTGTTTNAAGAAAATCACTCAATAACCTCCTTAGCTGATTCATATACCAGAAATCCAGCCTCATGCAATGCAAAAACAAGATTACGTGACACATTTCTTTTGCAGAAGACTGCACCCCTAAGAGATGAATATCAGTATTTTGTCAATTGTCATAGAACATCAGTTTCCATAGCAGTGTCCCCTGTCACCACCAACAAGCTCAAGATACATTAACCTTATCATTACTATTTTTGTTTTGATCTGCTGCTTCAGTACTGTTAATATTCTAGTCCAACTTGCTAGAGGCATATCAGATTTCACCTGAGAGATTGTGCCATTCCCCATCAAATGGCAACCAATATCATAAATATTGGAATAATTTCAAGACTAAGCTTTTAAAATGTAACAAACAGTCTTTAGGAACAATGGCCTCATCTCACAACCACTGTCACAGCATTTTATGCCAGGAAAGCAACGGCATGAGCAATTCAAAAATTTTAAATTGGCCAAAAAAAAAAAAAAAACAATACCAGAAAGGTCATGACCAGAAGAAGTCATGATGCTGCTGTACATAAAACTCCAAAAATCAGATCTGGCAGAACAAACAACATAATCCAGTCAGTGAAATAAAAATATGACACTGAAACTCCAAATAGCTACTTTTACAGTCCCAGAATTGCTTAATTAACATCCTAGGGTACCAAAAAGAATTCTTACAGGTAAAAACTAGGTGGGCCCCTTAATAGAACCAGAATTACACTATACTTAAATCACATATTCCATAACATCACAGAAACAATAAGGATAACGAGACTAATATTCCAACCGAAGAACGTCAGGATCAAACTTTTCTTTTGCATATGATTATGCCAAGTGGGGTTCAAAACTGGTAACGAACATACTAATTTACTATCTTTCACGAGCTTTTTATGGGCACCAACTCGTTCAAAATCATACCAAATTAACGGCAACAACATCATCAACCCGGGGNTCTTTCACGAGCTTTTTATGGGCACCAACTCGTTCAAAATCATACCAAATTAACGGTAACAACATCATCAACCTGGGGCCAATTCATCCTACCTACTAGAGACAATGAAGTTCAAAAAAAGGATGCATCAAACATGCAGCACAACCCCCGGTTCTACTTCACTAAACCACATCCTTGTACGAGGTGGAAGCCCCTTTTATTGTAAGCCATGTTTATGTGATGAAAAGGACAAAACAATAAATAACAATAAGGAATTCCCAAAAACAAAATCCATATTCTAACCTCAACAACAAGCTAAAATCATCTAAATTGAGAAACTAAAGCTCTATGAATATAAGAAAAATAAACAACAATCTAAATATAAGATCTCCACCTGATGACTGCTATTCATAAAAAAGACAAGTCTACCATCACAACATCAACTTTTTTTTTTGGGCAAGTATCAAAACAACAAATTCATTTCTCATCCCCTACAATCCCTAATGGCATGCAAAATGATCAGGAATAGCACAATAAGATCAAGCATATAAGAAACTCAGGTTCCCACAGCCTCATTGAAAAAAAAAAGGCAATATTCATAAAATGCTTCAGGATTCATTCTTCATTGAAGTCTTTGGAATTGACAAGATGACGAAGGCATAACCATTATTTTTGAGAAAATAAATTGAGCCATAATATATTAACGCCCATATGCTTGACCAAAAAATTTAAATATAGAATTTGCCAAAAGTAATCACAGCTACATATCAAACAGATCTCCTTCACCTACTAAAATTGTCCTCGAAAGAAAAAAGTGCTTTTACTTTTCAATTATGGCAGATGCCTATCTCACTTCATGACAATAATCTTATTGCTTAGCACAAAAATTGTGTGCTCAATCATGTTTAGGACAAGTTACCTAAGCTAATAAGTTTCGTTGAAGGGCATTCACAGTCTTGGGCTAACTGTTAAGCCTCTATGCAAGCTGAAACCACCTTGAATGATTCACTTACTCTACAATAATAGTAGTAAGTAATTATCCAAAGATATACAAGTTTTTCAAGCCCATGCATGCCAATCTTAAAGTAGCTTAATCGTTAATGTTGAGTTTTGGATATTCAATGTAACCAAAAGAAAAGGTGTCAAATGAACTATAATAAATTAAATCCAATCTTTCATGTAGTCCATATCAGTTTTAAGTTGAAAAGCAAACCAGCCAAATAAGTTTCTTGTCAAAAAACTTTGAGGTGCATTAGAAATTAGGGCACTTGAAACAGAGTATTCAAACATTTTGGTTGCTTCTTTTTTTATTTTTTGTGAAAATAAATATAAGGCAAAGTGCAAATCTGAAACATCAGATGAAGCTCCCTTAGGGCCTTGTGAAGCCAAGTCTTGGGTTAAGCTCCATTAGAGCGCATTAGAGAGGCTTCAACTAAAAAAAAAAAAAAAAAAAAAACTATAATGTGAGTCCAATTCTCAAAAGAGAGAGGGGGGTTGGAAGGAATATATGTGTTGGCCAATATGAAGCCAGAAATTGGAGATCAATACTCAACTCTTTGGTGTCATAATGACAAGGAATTATGATGCAAGCACAACTAAACAATAAGTGGACTATAAAGCCAAGAAGGAATATAAGAGAGAGTATTTTTTATTTCACCCAATCTCAAGCTTTGTGTGCTCACAGATTTAAATAGTATAGAATTCAAAGGTTAAAATATTCAATCCAAAATCCATTATTGTGAGTAAGGGATGTCAAAATTCCACCTACATTACAGAGGATGGAAAAGAGGTACACATGGAATCACCAGCAAAGCTCAAATTGAACTCGTTATAGGACCGTCATCGTATGTGTGGTTTAAGCCTATGTTTCTAGCTTCATCGCAAAAGAAATGTAGGTGCTGAATGGCTCCAAGAAACAATGTCAAAATCAAATATAAAAAACGTAAATTGGCTTTTCAGATGGTTCCTTTGTTCCTTTTTTTAATTCTTGTTCTTTTAATTTTTGTTTTAGTCTTGTTCTATTTGTTGTCATTATTCCCATTAGATAGCCCTAAATTAAGGCAAACTAAAACCATAAATTTAGATGTATACATACATATAAAACAAAATATATACATGTATATGAGTATAACTATAAGTATGTGCGTGTGTGTGTATATATATATATATATGGAGTTTCAGGTCTGCGAGAAGTCAATGTACTAGGGCTCATGCCCAAATAGGGGCTTTCTTNTCATTATTCCCATTAGATAGCCCTAAATTAAGGCAAACTAAAACCATAAATTTAGATGTATACATACATATAAAACAAAATATATACATGTATATGAGTATAACTATAAGTATGTGCGTGTGTGTGTATATATATATATATATATGGAGTTTCAGGTCTGCGAGAAGTCAATGTACTAGGGCTCATGCCCAAATAGGGGCTTTCTTTTATCTTGCATGTGCCTTCATTCCTCATTCATTCAAATCAAAGGAAGCTTCATCAGGAAGGGATAGGAATGGCGCATTGGCTTGGTTGGTGGCTGGTGAGCTTAGCTCTCGTTCTGTAGCTGCTGGTAGCCGGTCGTTATGCGGCAATCATAAAATCTTTTGAGCCTTCAGTTCTCCATGCCACAGTCTCCCCCGACTATATAGGGCTCTTTCAGTGCCTTATTCAATTTCCCTTGAAGTAGAGGGAACCTTCTCTTTCTCTTTAAGTGGGAACGAAATCAATCAATGAAGAGAAAGAACTTTCAAGAGGAAGAAGTNCTTTCAGTGCCTTATTCAATTTCCCTTGAAGTAGAGGGAACCTTCTCTTTCTCTTTCAGTGGGAACGAAATCAATCAATGAAGAGAAAGAACTTTCAAGAGGAAGAAGTATATATATATATATAAAATATTTTACAACTTCATTTCCCAAAGAAACACATGCTTGTGTGAGTGAACCAAAATAATGCAACAATCAATCACCTTGCGACAGGAATATAACTCAATCAGCCCATATTAACAGATAAAATCAACTCAATTAACTCCTAAATCCAAAAAAAAAAAAAAATACTTTAATCAACTAATTGACAAATGCACTTCAATTACCAACAAATAAAACAAAAGACACACATAAACAAAGAACCACAAATCATTAACCATACATTATTCAACTCATCCAGCAACACAGATATCATTGCAAACAGAAAATCCCATAAAAAGAATACTTTCTTGAAAACAATTGACCACAACGACCTGCTTGGTAACCGAGAAAGCAGAGGAAAGACTATTTCTTAATTATTATTTTTTTTAAAACTTTCGTCTGGTTCTGGTTCATCACCGATTCTTCTTGGCAAGCAAAAGAAAATGAATAGAGAAAATATAGATAGAAGGAAATCAAGAAACTAGAGGGGGTGGATTTTCGAGTTTACCTCGGAAAGAAAATTCACGGGGGCAAAATTGGTGTTCTTGGAGTTCGTGTGTTCTTCTCTCTCCCGGTAACGGAAAACTGTTGGTTGTGTTTGGGAGGAGAGAGAGAGAGAGGAATTGGAATAGTTTTACCAGCGTACTTTCACTGCAATTATACCGGCTTCTTTTGTACAGATTCTGATGGTTCTTTCTCGTGCGTGTGGGTGTGTATTCAATTAGGTTAAAGTAAATAAATAAATATATATATATATATAAAACATGGCGGTTTCAATAAGTCGATATTACGGTCTCAAATATATTCATTCAATGGTCAAGAAATTATAATTTTTTTCCTTAATATTTTCTCCCCCAAAAAGTGAACGATTACAGCTAATCTTGGAACACATTCTACTGTTTTAAATTCATTCATCCAACGGTCAAAAATATATTTTTCCCTTAAAAATATCATATCACTTATTTCTATCATATATTTAATCATACAATAATATACGTGTTGAAAAAATTTATTCTAGTGGAATCGATTTTTTGAGCGCTTGAATTTTATATTTTATCGTGTCTTTAGGTACGGGTTATAACTAGTATATAATAAAATAAATAGGAAGATGAATTTTATCCACTATATATTTTCTCTTTAAAATCATCATATCACTCGTTCCTATCGTATGTTTAATCATTTCATATTTGATTAATTTATAGTTTAAAATAATTTTTTATTTCAAACATTATCCATATACGATAGCATACATATGTTGAGACAATTTTATCGAATTATATATTTTGAGAAAGTTTTGTTAATGGGTAAAAATAAATTTTGAATGATTAAATCAAATAAACGAAGGAAAAAAATTATTATTTAATATAATGGAATTAATTTTTTGGGAACTCAAATTTTATATTTTATCCTGCCTTCAGGCACAGATTATATATATATATATATTTCTGATGACTATAAAAATGCTTTTGATGCATATAAAAGTGCATATTATTTTAATCCATATAAGGATTCTCATTATATTTAATGTATATAAGGCACCGATATAATTGTGTTTGCACTTTCAATCCGCATAATAAGGTGGAAGATGAGTTCATAAATGCACTCAAAAATAAATTAAAAAACTTGACATTAAGTGTCATCTCTAAAACACAAGGTGAAGAGTAATCTGAAACTGAAATCCAACAATTTGAAGATTCTCTACACTAGATACAATCTGAAGAAATAAATAAAATTGGATTATCTAAACCAAAACTAATCATTATCAACAGGAACCTCCGTTAAGAGCTTATTATCAAAGATCTACTCCTCAAGATATTTTATATGAATAAAGATTTTTAATTGATCAAAGTGGATATAATGCCTCTTCCGTTTATGAATGGAATATTGATGGTATGTCTAAATATTTAATTCATTAAATTTTACATAAAAATTTTAATGTATGCTTCAATATGCAAAGCTAATAGAAATTCTAATCATGCTACTGCTAAATTTATAATTACCAACTTTATAGGCCAACTAAGAGGATGGTGGGATAACTATTTAACTTCTGTTCAACAAAATGAAGTTTTAAATGTAGTTAAGGTAACAACAACAGAAAATGGAACTTTAATCACTCAAGAAGATGTTGTTTATATCGTAGTACAGACTGTATTAAAATATTTTGTTTGATCTAGTTTTTAAAACTCTGATAAAAGTAAAGAGCTTTTAATGAATTTAAAATGTCCCACCTTAACACATTTTCAGTGGTATAAGAGATGTATTTTTAGCTAAAATTTTGTTAAGACCAGATGCTAATAATAAATTCTGGAAGGAAAAATTTATTTCAGGATTACCCAGTTTATTTGCTGCAAAAATAAGGATTCGCTTAAAGCAAAAACATGGAGGATTTAAAATCTCTTATGAGAATTATACTTATGGAGAACTAGTTTCTGAATGTATTTCAAAAGGATTAACTCTCTGTAATGATTTAAATCTTAAAGCTCAACTTAAAAGACAAAGATTAACTGGCAGAAAAGAACTTGAAGAATTTTGTAATCAATTTGCTTATACTCTTGATATACCAAAAAGATAAATATTCTAGCAACAAAAAGACTTATTTCTAGCCTTATAAAAAAGGTCGAAAATTCTATAAAAAAAAATTATAAGATAACTAACAAACCTACTAAAAGAGTCAAAAAAAAAATGACAAGAAGCCTTATATTAAATGTTTTAAGTGCAGAAAAGAGGGTTACATTGCCTCTAAATGTTTAACTAAACAACAGATAAATGAATTAATTAATGATGAAGACCTTAAAAAAAATTTCTTTAAAATTGTTTTAAACTCCGAAAATGAGTTAAAAGATAATTCTGATAATTTTTTTGAAGACTATAATATTAATGAAATTAGTAATTCTTCTTCGGAAACAGAATCTTTAAGACAAGATAAAGCTGCTTCTTCACATTGTAAAGCTGAAAATAATTATTATAAAGTTATTATAGTTATAAATGGATTAAGTATAAATACTTTGACTAAGTTACAAATTTTTATTCTAGACCTTATCGATAAAATTCAGGATTCAGAATCCAAAAGAAAGTTATTGAATAATTTTTAGAGATAAATTCAGAAGAAAAGAGACCTAATCTGTCTCAACCATATTCATTAAAATAAGTCCTTAATAGAAATGAAAAGGACCTGAGTGATAGCCCACTCCATATAAAGGAAGCTTGGTCTACTACAGTTCAAAATATAAAGATAGAAATCAATGAAGTCAAAGAAGACATAAAAGTCTTAAAATCTAGATTATTAGTTTTAGAAAAAATTTCATCTAGAGAAAGTAGCATCACCGTTACTATCTAACTTTGATGATAAACCATCACCAAATGATAATATAAATATTTTATAAAAAATAACTTATCAAAAATGATATGTTAAAATTATTTTGGTTATAAATTCTGAATTTACTCTTGAAACTATTGCTCTAATTGACAGTGAAGCAGATATGAACTACATAAAGGCAGGATTAATTTTAACTAAATATTTTGAAAAAACTACTCAGTCAATCAGTGTTGCTGATGGGTCAAAATTAAACATAAATTTTAAACTCTCTAATATTTTTGTATATAATCAAGGAATTTGTATTTCTATCACTTTTATGATTATTGATAATTTAAATCAATTGGTGATCTTAAGAACACCATTTTTATCTTTAATCGAATTTATAGAAATGATTGATTTTAAAGGAATTTTAAAGACCATAAATGGTCAACAAATATTATTTGAATTTATAACTCCACCTCAAATAAAATTGATAAATCAAATAAAAGAAAATCTGATTTATAAAGAAAATCAATTAAATTTTTCATCATATTCTAACATATTAAAAAGTGATGTTTATTTTGCAAGACAAGATCAAAAAGTTACAAAAACGAGTCCTAACCCAGATTCATTCTCTTTGGATCTTATTGTCAAATCACCAGAACTTCTTGAATCTTTTTGTGATTATGCAGGAGAAGATGTTTATAGCTTTTCCTCCACATGGAGTATTAATAATTGCAAATTTTCGTGATTAATAGGCGTTTTTATGGCATGTTTCTGGTCCCAGTATCGTTGACAAAATAGAATTTTAAAAAAATTCATTAGAACAAGTTTAGCCCACGAGAGGATGCTGAGAACGTTATTATTTTAGAATTATTGTAGCAATTGTCACAGTAACAGTATTTTAACAGAATTAAAAGACGAATTACAGTAGTAACTTAAAGAAGGTAATAGTAAAACATATAATTTAACAGAAAAATCTTTGAGATACCACTATGGCTTTAAACCTATTTAAATTTAAACTTAATCATAAAGATGACTATATTAAAAATATGAAAGAGATAAAATTCTCTGATATTAAAAATAAATTACAGAATTGGGATATACCCCAGTACCCAACTAAGAAAATCTATAATATTTGCACTTTTAATTTTAAATCGAGTTTTATTATTAAAACGATTGAAATGACTGTTCCTTTTTGATCAAAATGAAGATATTTTATAACTACTAACTGAACGAGAAATCTTAAAGGCTCAAGATCAAGATTATAAATTTTTGCATATTGGTTTAGTACATGTTACTTTAAAACCTTTAACTCTTCATGAATTAAATGTCTTTTTTATATTAGCATTAAGAGATGCTAGATGTCTTAATTTTGATCAGTCTTTAATGGGTGTTATGCAGTTCAGCTTAAGTACTGGTTTAGTTTATTTTAACTGTTTTCCAAATCTATCTGTATCTTTAACTGATAAAAATATTTTGAATGTTTTAACATGTCATATAAAACCTTATGGTTATAATTATAAAGAAGGCACAAATATAATTGTGATTGCATATAGGGTCTATTATAAAGTTATGAATACTTTATATTTTGAAACTAAGTTTTTGAACCTTAAAGGTCAAACCACTTTAATTGAAACTAATACGGTTAAAAATAAAATTGAAGTCTCAAAAATTATTAAATGGTATCCAGTTTCCAAACACTTGGCAATTGG
Organism: Ilex paraguariensis; assembly: GCA_963454935.2. Lineage (NCBI taxonomy): Eukaryota > Viridiplantae > Streptophyta > Magnoliopsida > Aquifoliales > Aquifoliaceae > Ilex > Ilex paraguariensis. The sequence continues at coordinate 781,201 of CAUOFW020001258.1, forward strand.
AGTTTGTGGTTCCTAAAGAACCAGAAATCAATAACGAAATAACCCAGATCGCTCAATCATCTTAGGGTGATGTCACTATAAAATTTGCTAAGATAAATTCTATAAATTGTTTACAATTTTCTGATAAATCAGAAACTTCATCAGGTTATAATACACCTTTTATACCTTTAAGAAAATCTACTTCCTCGGTCCAAAATCGAAGAAGAGATAAATAATTTATAATTGAAGGAATTAAAATTTCAAAAAATAATATTACACATGGTATCTATCAACCTGTTAACATATCTTCTCGAGAAGAAGAAGACTTTGATAAAGATTTTGATTTAAATCTATCTGAAATTGGATTCTAAATATAGTTTTTATGGAATTAGATCCAAGAGAATTTCAGATGATAAAGGACACCTGTAATGAAGAATTTTATCTTCCTAAATATAAAGAATTTAGATATTGATTTTTTAAAAATTTAAGTTTAAAAGAATTTTAAAATTATAAAAAAATGTATCACCTGTAAATAAAAAGGGAAAGGAAAATAATTCCTTTTTTTAATTGATTTTTGACTTATTATGTTTCTCCTACTATGAAACATTTAAATATTTTGAAATTTTTTTAACATAAATGAGAAACACTTGATGGAAAAATTAGAAATAATTTTTATCCTCCAACCACTGAACCAATAAAAATCTCCTTAAATAATTTTGAAGAAATTCATATAAACGCTTGTTATCCAAGCAACACTATTTTCATAAAATAAATTAATTATACTAATATTTGTATTTAAGCTATAGGTCAATATAAAAATTTATTTTTTAANTTTTTCAGCACCATACCAAAAAAGGAAAAACAAACCCAAAAAGATTATAAGTTTAAGAACTTGATTATAATACCGAAGAAAAAAAATTCAGTAGCGTACCTTTAAATTTTATTGCTTTTGTAAATATTTTTACAACAAAATAATGTATCAATTTGTGGGTGTGTTTTACTACCGCTGTGAAAATTATTTTTAACATTTTTTTTTCGGTAGCAAAACAGTGGTAAAAACTCTCACAACAATAATAAAAAGGTCTATAAAAAAGTGATAAATGTCGATACAATACTTAATTTTTTTTTCTATACAGTAAACACTCCTAAGTTTAATCTAGNTATCTTCTCGAGAAGAAGAAGACTTTGATAAAGATTTTGATTTAAATCTATCTGAAATTGGATTCTAAATATAGTTTTTATGGAATTAGATCCAAGAGAATTTCAGATGATAAAGGACACCTGTAATGAAGAATTTTATCTTCCTAAATATAAAGAATTTAGATATTGATTTTTTAAAAATTTAAGTTTAAAAGAATTTTAAAATTATAAAAAAATGTATCACCTGTAAATAAAAAGGGAAAGGAAAATAATTCCTTTTTTTAATTGATTTTTGACTTATTATGTTTCTCCTACTATGAAACATTTAAATATTTTGAAATTTTTTTAACATAAATGAGAAACACTTGATGGAAAAATTAGAAATAATTTTTATCCTCCAACCACTGAACCAATAAAAATCTCCTTAAATAATTTTGAAGAAATTCATATAAACGCTTGTTATCCAAGCAACACTATTTTCATAAAATAAAATAATTATACTAATATTTGTATTTAAGCTATAGGTCAATATAAAAATTTATTTTTTAAAAAAAAATTAATAATTAATGCAAATTACATTTTGTATTTTGCAAGATTTTAAGTTTCTTACTTTGTACCTTTAAAGATTAAATTTCTTTCACTATACCCTAATGTAATAAAAGTGTTACAATATGACCTTTATGTTAACTTTCCGTTAATTTTTCTGTCAGTGTTAATGGATTAGTTTTTCTATAATTAAATTATAATTTTTTGATATGTAAATTATCATTTTGCAAATAATATGATTGATTTTAAAATATTATGATCAATTATGAAAATTATAATTTTTAAAAATTTAATGAAATTCATGATTGATCGTGGTATTTCATGACTAACTATTTTTTGATGTGTAAATTACCATTTTTTGTGAATAACATGATTGAATCTCAAAATATTGTGATCGATCATGAAAATTACAATTCTTAAAAGTCAAGTTATAATTGTTTGACAAAATTCCTAAGCAGTTTTAACTTTATAAATATGTATATAAACAAGTGTGATATATCAATTAGNACTTTTGTAAGAAAGTTAAACCTTTTTCCCTTTGGGCATGTTTCTTGAAATCTCAGAGTTACATCGTTGGTCTGAATCTGTGGGTTGAGGTTGTTTGTAGGTTAAACAACGAACAAGTTGGTGGAGTGTAGGAAGATCTGGACCGTTGGAGTCCAACGAAGATGCTGTGTATGTGGGCCAAGTGGAATATGAGGTCTAAGGGCAGGTGGTCCTGCCCTACAATTAGGCCAGACAGATGGGAGAACCATTTTCAGCCACAAGTTCATGTGGGCCCCAAAGGACGGTCATTGAATATATTAGATTTTACAGGATTATGTGCCCGTGGTGTTCACTATGGGGCCCACGATTAGAGGATCTCACCACGTGTACCAATTCCCATAATATTCTAAAATGTATCGTGAACAATGAAATTAATGGAATTAAAATTAAAATTGATGAAAATTAAAAAAATTTAATTTCATTAAACAAGTTTTTCAACTAGAAAAAATATGAGGATTCATCGGAGGCCTAAGGCCAACCACCGACTTTTAGGTTGCAAGTTTGAACTAGGGCTATTATCGAATTGGATTTAGATCTGTTTAAATTTGAATTTTATATTAAATTCGAGTTTTAAATCTGAATCATTTATTCGATGAATTTTAAAATCTTAATCTATATTCATATTCGTTAATAATTGGATATTTCACTCGAACGACCAAAATTAGAAATTCTAATTCTAATAAAATTTCATAAAAATTACTAATTTTACCAAAATTTAAATTAACTTTTAACTTAATGTAATCAATTAAATATTTTATTTAATTTCATGTTAATCTCGTTAATAATCTAACTAAGTATGCATGTATTGATATATATACAATAATTCTCTCAATTAAATATGCATCCAAATCCATTTAAAGAAACTTAATTAGGTTTGAATCATATTCTTGTAATTAAATTAAAATATTAATTCATGTTCAATTAAATAAACTCGAATTCTGATTTGAACCTAACACCCCCCCCCATGCACTTTAAAAAAAAAAAGATAATGGGATGTGAGTACCTTTTCCAAAACTTATTTGGCTTTAAGTACCACCTCCAAACTTATTCTCCTTTAAGTCCTATTTTTCATTAAATAGTTGTCAATAAATATACATTTTAAAACATTTTCAAATTCTTTATAAAATGTATTTTATAATTACCCCTACCATAAATAGTGCATACCTACTTGAATGTGAGATTTTCAATATTCTTTTTGATATTTGTATATCATTTGAATTTTGAAATTTCATATATATATACACACACACATATACACACACACACACACACACTCGTAATATAGTGACACGTTCAACAAAAAAATAGTAACATTAAGCAGTGACACGCTCAACAAAAAAAAGAGTAACATCAAACAGTAATACACTCAACAAAAATATTTGTGTTACTGTTTGATGTTACTATTTTTTTGTTGAGTGTGTTACTGTTTGATGTTACTATTTTTTTTTTTTGTTGAGCGTGTCACTGTTTGATCTTACTATTTTTTTGTTGAGCGTGTCACTATTTGATGTCACTGTATTACGTGTGTGTGTACATATATATATAAATATTTAAAATTCAAATGATACACAAATATCAAAAGAAATCTTAAAAGTCACACATTCAATTAGGTATGCACTATTTATGGTAGGGGTAAAAGGGTTTTTATGACTTTTTTTTAGCATATGTACTTTTATCCAAATTATTTTAAAAAATATACTTTTATCCTATTAAGTTGTTTAGAAGGTATCGGCCTACTAAGCCCCAAAAAAAAACTCAAAAAATAGACTCAAGATTGGCCCAATCAATCTAAGCCAAAGTCTCATGGCTTGGGCTGCTATGTTTCCCCTATCTTTCGGACCTGCAGCCCAACGCTTTTTAACTTGTTTTGGTTAATATTTGTATATAACTAGTAAGTTATTATTTTCATATTAATAAATAAAACTTCCAAACACGTTAAAAAGCATAATTTTAATGGTATAAATTCACTAATTTTTTAATTAAAAAGTCTAGCACGTGAACAATCTCCGCCCGGCCCACCCATAAGGTCGCCCACTAGCAACAGTCATAGAGTATGACTTGGGCTGTTGTGCAAACCCTTGTCCTATAGCTGGCCCAACTTCCTCACGACGCAAGCTTGGTCCAACAAAGATCTTTGACCAACTTCCATAAATCGATCAATTCCTTCTATAATCGTCTCATCAGAAGAACGATCGTGGACAAATTGTTGAGAACGTGTGTGCAACAATAATAGGAAGAAAAATAAGTCAAAAGTCATTGTATTGGATTTCCTCCCTTATCTCTTCTTTTTCAATCTTCTTTAATATAGTACTAGATAAGTGACATGTGTAAGATTCTGAATTTTAATATACAAGATTTTTTCTTTTGGAAAAAATTCTTTAATAATGGTTAACACTCCACTAACAACAAATAACTGAGGAAACATCTTATCCATTCAAATTTAAAATTTTACACATGTCACTTATCTAACATTGTATTGAGGGAAATTGAAAAGAGTAGGTGATAGAGGAAAAACAACGAGAGTTTTGATATTTAAGGTATCTATCTCACAAATAAAAAAAAAGAAAGGTATTCAAGATATCTAGTATAACCATTTTAGTTGTGATTCAAATTTATTAAAATGAAACATTTGGTTATTTGATACAACATATGTTTCGAAAAAACATGACAGTAATAATATAAGTCGCTGTTGAATTTTCATAAAAAAATATTTATTTTAGACATTAGAGCTAGTGTTTAATATATTTTTCTTTCAAATGAAATCTATTTTTTGAGGTTTTGATTTTAGCGATAACAATATAAGTCACTGTTGAATTTTCAGGAGAAAAAAAAATTGTTCATTGCAATCATAACAACTAGTGTGAAATACTTTTTTTTTTTGTTCGAAACCATTTTTTTTGGGAGAATAACATTCATATATCTCTTGAAGTTTGTCATTTAATCACTTATATCCTCTAACATTTGAAATATTACACATAGATCCCCTAAAGTTTGTGTAATCGTAACACTTAGACTCATGTCGTTAAATGTCCGTTAGTATACTCGTTAGTCAATTACACCCAGATCCCTTGAAATTTTGTATATGTATAATATTTAGATCCCTCAAGTTTAAAACATTATATTTAAATAAAAAAATACTTCAATTAAAGATAGAATATCAAATATTTTAAATTTTAAAACAAAAATTTATATTCTATTGTATAATTTATTAAAATAAAAAACCAATTGGGGGTGAGTAATTAGATGATTACATTGGTGGTTGCTGAGAATGGAGTGAAATATTACTTCGAAATATACATGACTTATTGTTAATTGGAAGTTGCAAAAGTAAGTATGCATTGTTTGAGGCTAGGAAGCCCCGGATATTGGAATACAATAATGATATGATACGAATATGACGATAACAAAATTCTAAAAAATAGAATACAGGTACGACCAAATACGTNGATACGAATATGACGATAACAAAATTCTAAAAAATAGAATACAGGTACGGCCAAATACATCTATAAATATATATTTTATATTTTTGCTATTATGTAATGACTTGATAGCTATAATTTTTAGTGATTCTTTAACAATAATAAACAACCTCAATTAATAATTTTTTAATTTTAAAAAATTAACTATCGTCTTATTATAACAAAGTGAACGTGATAAATTAAAGGAATTAAAATCAACATATAACTATATTATTTACTTAGAAGAATTTGTTACTAATATTATAGATTAATCTACTCATGTAAACTATTTGAACATGTGATAATAGATAATACTTAAAAAATACTAATGTTTCTTCTAAGTCATGATTTTTTGTAGATGTATTGCATTATATGTGAAATCAAAAGGACGGAGTAAAGATTAAAACTAAAAATTACACATACTTCTCAACATATAAAAGTATTCGTGAAATATCCATATATTTTATTTATTACTAGATATTTTTGATGTGTATCCAATAAATTTTTTTGAATATCCGATGAGTATCATGTCCGGTACAATATCAAATATGGATACGTCGACTTTAATGAAGTATTTGTACTTCATAGGTTCCAGGTGTCTTTTTTATTTTCAGATACCACTATACAATTACAAAGAAAATGCCATTTTGGAGTTTTATCAACAATTTGCTTATGTAGGTGGGGATCCAATATTTTTGGAATCAGTCCAATCTCTAGATGTAGTAGACAATCAGTGGGAAATTCAAATAAGCTATGCACCTGTGTATCTATATTTTATTATCTTGCCATTCAATGTTTACTAAAATGATATCCGNTAGACAATCAGTGGGAAATTCAAATAAGCTATGCACCTGTGTATCTATATTTTATTGTCTTGCCATTCAATGTTACTAAAATGATATCAGGTTATGCCCAAATTGGGCATGCTGACAAAGAAAAATAGATATTTTATATGATGATTGATAATTATTTTTTTTTCTTGGAATGGAATTCTTGCAACATATGTGCAGAATGGGAGGATATATATAGGAGATACACAATTTGTTTGAGTAAAAAAAAAAAAGAGGTGATTGCTTGGAATTGTTTGATGGGTGGGTATGTGAGGAAGGAGAGGTTAGTTGAAGTTGGGTGGATTTTTTATAGGATGCCTTGGAGAGATGAGGTTTTATGGAATACAATGATTTCAAGGCATGCCCAGAATAGTGAATTGTAAGAAGCAAGGAAAATGTTTGATGAGTCACCCATAAGGGGTGTGTTTATGTTGGAATATTTTAACTAAAAGAATGGTTTTTTATGTGAAAACTCAATCCCACATCGACTAAACATTCAAAGATACTTGAGTATATATATAGTTATCTAATCTTTGAATTAAAGAGAGGTTTTGGGGCTTTCACGTGCGCAAGGGTGGGACTAGCGGAGGAGAGGGGCACGAATCGTCTTAAGAGAGCGACCTAGTTCGCGCTTCAACTTGCCGTTTACTTTATTTGCATCCAATTTAAGACGATTATCAACCCAATGGAGAATTCTGCGATAGCCATTTCTACTGTTTCATTTGCTGGATCAAACAATCTTAACAAACTGTTTCGATTCAACGGATAGTTCTTCAAAAGATGGGCGAAGAAAGTTCTATTCTATCTCAAATTGATGAAGGTCGCATGGATTCTCATTGGCAAAAATCCAAAGAAGGTGAACAAGGAAGGTATGATTGCAGAAGAGTTAGTAGAGCATGAAAAGAATTTAGCATTATGGGAGACTGACGAAGATAATTGTCGCAATTATTTGCTCAGTTGTCTTTTTGATGAGTTATATGATTACTATTCCAATTCTTATTCTTCTGCCAAGAAGATTTGGAAAGCTTTAGAGGCGAAGTATGACACAGAAGAAGCAGGGATGAAAAAATATGCTTGTAGTCGCTATTTTAAATTTCAGATGGTGGAAAATAAATCTGTAATTGCTCAAATACATGAATTACAGATGATTGTTCACGAAATTGTGTCTGAAGGAATCAAGGTAGATGAACAGATGCAAATTACAGCAGTTATCGACAAATTGCCGGGTTCATGAAAGGAGTATCAAAAGGGACTTCGTCATAAGCAATCTGAATTAAGCATGGTGAATCTAATGGTTCGGCTTCGAATTGAGGAAGAGGCCAGAAAACATGACAAGACCAACAACACTAACGAGAATCTCAATGGCAATGGTAATGGAAACAACAATAAGGTACATTTTATCACATCTAATGATAACATCTCAAAGGGTCAAAATAATAGAAACAGTGCCTATTTGAAGTCTAGAGGTAATAACATGAAAAGGTTTAATAGGGCTTCAAATAAAAATCATTCTCAAAAAAAATGGAACCAAGCAACAAACCAAGGACCCCCTTCCAAACAAGTACCATATAATAAAATTAATTAGTCAAATAATGGTGCTTGTTTTGTTTGTGGAAAGTCTGACTATTTTGCAAAAGATTGTCATTTTAGAAAATGGGGTTATGCTCCTCAAGCTAATGTGACCGAGGAACTACTTGTGGCCATGATTTCTAAAGTTAATTTTATTGAGAATAATGAAGGGTGGTGGACAGATTTTGAAGCTTCCAGACATGTCTGTCATGATAAATCTTGGTTCAAGTCATTTTCTCCTGTTGAAATAATAAAAAAGTGTTGCTTGGTGATTCATATACTGTGAGTATTTTGGGCATGGGAGATGTCGAACTCAAATTTACCTCTGGCCGAGTTTTGACTCTAAAAGATGTTCTTCACACTCCTGAAATCAGAAAACATTTAGTTTTTGGTTATCTTTTAAAGAAGGCTGGTTTCAAAAAAACCATAGAATCTGATCAGTTTGTTTTGACCAAGAATGAGTCATTTGTTGGGAAAGGTTATGCGGGTGATGATATGTTTAAACTGAATGTTGAAATGAATAAAACTATTTCTTCCATTTACATTGTTTCTCGTGTAAATATGTGGCATGCTCGTCTAAGTATAAGGTGAGGTTGGTAGCTAAAGGTTTTAAACAAAAAGAAGATTTAGATTTATTTGATATGTTTTATCCTGTCTCTAAAATTACATCCATAAGATTGCTAATATCTATAGCTACTATACATAATTTAGAAATACATCAAATGAATATAAAAACAACTTTTTTGAATGGTGATCTAGAGGAAGAAATTTATATGGACCAGCCAAAAGGGTTTATTCAACAAGGTCATGAAAATAAAGTTTGTAACTTAACTAAATCTTTATATGGCCTTAAACAGGCACCCAAACAATGACACGAAAAGTTTGATCAGTGTGTTTTAGCTCATGGGTTTAAGGCTAATGAGAGTGACAAATGTATTTACTTAAAGTCGAAAAATGGTGAACATATTATTATTTGTTTATATGTTGATGATCTTTTGATATTTGGCACTAGCTTATATATGATTGAGACTACCAAGGCTTTACTATACAGAAATTTTGACATGAAAGACTTGGGTCAAGCAAATGTGATTCTTGGCATGAAAATCACAAAGAGTGTTGATGGAATTATGCATGATCAATCTCATTACATAGAAATTTTTTTGAAAAAATATAACTTTTTTGATTGTAAATCTATTTGCACACCTTTTGATTCAAGCATTCATTCATTTCCAATAGAAAAATAAAGTGATGTAATTAATCAAATAGAGTATGCAAGCATAATTGGTAGTCTTAGATATGCCATTGATTGTACTAGACCTGATATCGCCTATGCTGTGGGTGTACTTGATGGATTTACTAGTAGACCTAGTATGGATCATTGGAATGCAATGTGTCGTCTTATGAGATATCTAAAAAGAACTATATATGTTGGTTTATTTTATAAGAATTATCTTGCTATACTTGAAGGTTACTGTGATGCAGATTGGAACACTCTATCGGGTGATTCTATGTCCACTACAGGTTATGTTTATATTTTAGGTGGTGGAGCCATAAGTTGGAAATCAAAGAAGCAGCAAATTATTGCAAAGTCAACAATGGAAGTTGAATTGATGCGCTAGCTTCAGCTAGTGAGGAAGCTGGGTGGTTTCATGATTTATTGTTTGATATACCTTTGGGAGCTAAACCAATGCCACCTGTGTTAATTCATTGTGACAGCAATGCCGCAATAGGTAGAATACGTAATAAGTACTATAATGGAAAATCCAGATCTGTGAGAAGAAAACACAGTACTATGAGATCATACTTGAATAATAGTGCGATCAATGTTGATTATGTGAGATCGACTGACAATCTTGCCGATTCGTTAACAAAAGCTCTAGCTAGAGAAAAGATCTGGAGTACATCGAGGGGGATTGGACTCAAGCCCAAATCTGATTAAGTTACATATGAAGATACCCAACCTAGGGACTGGAGATCCCAAGAACTAGGTTAATGAGACAAACGAATCGTAGAGTGACTTGATTTGTGAAACATGTACCAATGAAATTTATATCATTGTTGAAATTTTGTATCCATTGTCCATCCCTATGGTGTAAAGTACATGTGATCTCGTAACGAAAATTTGGAGAATGAGATCAATATCTCTTAATGAGTTCTATAACCCTTTTTGGGTGGGATGTCTTAGTTACGAGAACATCCTCGATAGACTCACCTATATAAATGTGGAAGATGGGCTGCTTCCTATGAGAATTTGGGTTAATTCTCTAGAGCACTCAAGAAACTGAGATAAAGCACAAGGCCTAAAATGTGCTGGTTTTTGAAGCTTGGTTTTAGACACCTTGAATATCATGTGTGTGATATGGTTCTACGTACCCATAAGTAGTCATCGTTTAAAGGCTAAGTCCACTTTGACTCTAGTACGGGAACATCGAAACACTAAATAAAGGTTTAAAGACATTGCCACTTTTGCAATGCATGATATTCTATTTATTGCCCGGTTACTTATATAGTATATCTTTTATTAAAATAAGCAGGGGATTGTTAGAATATTTTAACTAAAAGAATATTTTTTATGTGGGAACTCAATCCCACATCGACTAAACATCCAAAAATACTTGAGTATATATATATATACTAGTGTTATCTAACCTTTGAATCAAATAGAGGTCTTGAGACTCTCATGTGCGTAGGGGTGAGACTAGCGGAGGAGATACGAATTTCTAAAATCTACGAACCACACTGGTGTGCCTAGTCCATTACTTGGGTAGTAGGTCCCCCTGGCTCGCCTAAATGAAATAAAATATTAACTAGTATTAAACCCACTTTTTAATATTTTGTTTAATTATTTTCTGTTATTACTTCTAAAATAAAATTTTAGTTGCTGAATACCAAAAACCTCCAACGGCTAGTATTTCAATAGTCATATTTTTTGAGTTATTATCCAATTAAATATAGAAGTAATTACAGTCTATTAAACACATATATTATATATACATATTTCCAGTATAGAGATACACAATACAATATTATATCAACTATTTTCTTACAATATAAGTTTTTGGGCAATATTCAAAGGTGTGTGTGAAGCTTCTGCTTCATTCGATTGTGCAGATCTGAGTGAAGCAACAATCAATAGGCTGGACTATTGTATTTTGGAGACGATGTGTTACTACCTTCTGTGCTGTGATTCTTTCCTAAAAGGGCACAAATCGTCTTAAGAGAGCGACCTAGTTCGCGTCTCACCCTGCCGTTCACTTTATTTGCATCCAGTTTACATGGGTTAAAATGGTGTCATGGTACAAGCAAAATGTGATGTTGGATTAATCTGAAGGGTTTTTATTAAGATGCTTGAAAAGAATGCGATTTCTTGGAATTCAATGATTGACATTTTTTTTAATATTACAGAGTATCTTTCGGCATGGACCCATTATAATGCCTAATTGTACATTGCTTTCTAAGTATAATACCTAACTAGCAAGCAAAAGGGAAAAAGAGAGCTGATAAGAGGGAGGAAATGTATCAATGAGTGTAATAATTAATAATTTTCTAATGTGTTGTGGGTATTGTTAGCATAATGAATCGGATTCTGTTTATATTGGGGATGCCTATAACATGAAGTTAATTGAGTTAGACCTTATGAGGATTAAGGACGTGTTTGGATTAGCGAGTTGAATTGGATAGGATTTCTTTTTTTATATCATACCCCCCATCCAACCCAAACTCACTTAACCACTTAAATTGGATGTGATATATTTGGGTGGAGCTCCTCTGCAGTTGAGGTCTAACAACAAACTTTGCTGTTAAGTGGAACGACGCCATTTTGGCCAAGACTCTAGCACCCAGCAAAGACACAAAACGACGTCGTGCAATTTGTGCCCATTTCAGCCAGCTACGACGTCGTCTTCCACCTTTTTCCACTTGTGCAAAACAGACGATTTTGTCCAAAATCGACAACCAAGAACAGGCTGTGCAGCTTCTTCAACCAAGAACAGGCAATTTCTTCGTCTTCCTCGCTCAAACCAGAGCTGTAATCTGTCGACCACAATCATCTTCGAGCAATCAACCCCCTAACTCCAAACCCTAACATCAATGTAAGTTTTGAAATTCGAAATTATTTTCAAGTAATCATTCCCCAAAATCTTAGTTGTTGATAGCTTGTGTGCTTTATTAAGTTTTTATTTTAGTCTACTTTAGTTAGTTTTTGCTGCTATCTTTTGTTTTATGAGGAAATGAAGTAATAGGAATTTTTTTTTAAAAAAAGGAACTTTATGCAGTTTTGGAGGAATTGTGGGCTGCTCTTCTTTTCCTTTTTGTATTGAATTTAATTTTTAGGTGTTACACTTGTTTTTAATATGAGTTTGTTTGTTGTAAAAATTTGGGAAAAGAGAATAAAAATAGAATGGCATGAAGCTAAATTAAGATTATGGTTGTTTGAATTGTTCTTGATGATCTGTTTCATTGCTGGGAAAATGATGACGAAGAGTATGAAATGGGGTTTTTCTTGTGTTTTTGATTAGTTGGATGTGAGAAAATAAAGAACTCAACTTTCTATGAGTCTCTAATCCAATTGCTATTCTATTACTAAATTTTTGTTTTGAAATTTCATGGTACTCAGATTTGGTTTATTTGGTTTCATTTGTTTTGTTGTTTGCACAGTTTCAGTCTGCATATAAATGATGAATTGTTTTGTCCTTTTTGTTGTTGTATTGGTTCTGATATCTTAGCTTAGTTCTGGTGGCTGGTTATGTAAATTTAAGTCTCAAGTTTGTCCTTAACATTCTACTTAATGTCTATATATCTTTTATAATTTCTATATGAAGCTTTCAATTATTAGTTTTGTATCATGCAGAAGAACAGAAGAGTGTTGTCTAATGGTTTCATAGCCTTGGGGAAAGAGAATTTGCAGGTTGTTGATTCTTAAATCTCGCTGGAAAGTGTTGTTTTTCAACTGAGAAAATTCATATATTCTATTCATAACTGCAGTTGATGTATAGTGAAGGTGACAAAGTATTTGGTACATCTAATGATCTTTGCATTGATGAGAGATTGAGGATTGTATCAGATGGTATCATAGTGAATGACTGAATTGCCTGGACTCTACTTTAGATGCTGAATGGCTGAATTTTCTGAATACACAGTAAATAGGAATTTTTTTGCCAATTGGGCTGTGCAACAAGAGTCTTCTTCTGATTTTTCCAGTCTAATAAACATTCCTGATCAGGCAAGGAGGCTGCAGCAGCAAGATCAGCAGGGTACCAAAGCTTTAAGGAAGAGGATTGTCTTTTTAATTCTTGTTTTTTCTTGCATTTCTAGATAAGGACAGAGCAGGGTTTGTCTACTTGTCTTATTGATTGTAATTCTTTTTCTATGAAATAAAGTGTATTAGTTGGTTGAAAATGATGTATTGATGTATTGGTTGAAGATGGTTCATGGCATGAATCATACATAGGTGAGATCAATTCCATAAAAAAAAAAACAAAAATAAGATCATGTACACAAGTGTTTCCAAAGGGATGTCAGATCTTCTTAAACAAGAAAATAGAAGATCCACCATCCCTATAGAAAAAGAATACATTGTAAGTTCACATTTCAAAAGCATAGAAAAGAAATTGTCAAGATCAAGCATAAATGGATTTCAAAACTTGAACAGAAATTTGAAGCACCATCCAGTATTGTAGCAACATCATTGCAAAAATCAGCACCAAAGACAACAAACCACAAGAAGTCAACCCCCACTCATCTTTGCAACCAACAACTTAGCTAAAAGATCAAAACCAACCAGCAACAACATCATTGCAAAAATCAACACCAAAAATTCGTTGGTCTACCTCGATTCTCCTCATTAGAATAATCAACGACATTGTCCAAGAAACATGATTCAACATTTACCCGAGCATTTTGTGAACCAATTGATGCTTGAGAAGACATGCTTGAGAATTGATTTGAGTGACTATAAGTTGATGCCCATGAGTAAGTAAATCTATTCATATGTGAATTTTGCTCATCCGATTGAGATACCTTTAAAACAAGCATTCAAAGACGTAAGATACAATTAAGAAAAAATAAGAATCCAAAATATCATAACCATAATGTTGGGGTTCTAATACCTTAGACATATAGGAAGTTCGAGTTTTCCTCTTCGTTGGCATCTCATTTCAAGGCTTTAATCGACCCCAACCCTTGTAACCACTAGCTTTCCTCTTCAAGCCAGCTACTCGTAGAATGTTAGGGTCAACATTTTCTACTCCTTTAGAGAGAGAGAGAGATTTTCTACTCCTTCATCACCATTATTGTCCTCCTCAGTACCAAGTGATGCATACATCAAATCCACTTGTGTGAACAATGCATCAATACCACGGTTCACCAACTAGTGTGCAGGCTAAAGGTTAGAACAACGAGCTGCTAAATGTACCATTCTAGGACATAGTTGTCTGTAATGTGATGCTGCCATCAACTTGGGATCCTCCTCATTTAGTGTGGCACTAGAATAAGGACTTGACAACTTTCTTGCATCTCGCCTCCATCTCCGTATTATGTATTGGTCAGGAATTTACTTAATGTTCATCGTGTCTAGCACTTTAAGTGCATGACCACATAATATTTCAATCATTTCAAATTTTCGACAGCTACAAAAAACGGTTTGCTCATTCACATTGATCAGCACTATGTACTTTCTCTCTTCATCATACAATTCCACCACAAATTCATGACATCCATCAAACATATTACAAGGATTCGCAATAGCACACTGGAATACATCATATTCATCTTGAAATAAATCAAAAATAGGAGGAGTGTAACATTGTGCTACTTGCACCAACATAGGAGCTCCTTTCAACTTCATTCTAGGCAAATTTTTGCCTAGATTGATATTCCTTCTCTATCTCCTTATATCTCCTATCATTTAAAACCCTGTCAAAATCAATAAAAAAGCGAACAATATCATGGTCTGACTTTAAGTACTTTTGTAATTCTGAGTTCAAGCTCTCACTTAGTTGAGTACTCCTCATACCAGTTGTGAAAGTCCATTTCATATACACATGTGCCCATTTCTCTCTTAGTGCCCAAGTTGAAATTCATCCAACTATTATCGTGCAAATCATACTCATCAAGCAACAATTTTCAAGCATCAACTAACTCATACTCTTCCTCGTATCCATACATGCGTTCTTTAAATTGGGTTGAACATTTTGAACCTTCCTTATATATATTCCCTAAATGCTTTAAAATATTTTGGGAAAGGTGCCAACAACATAACCCATGATATGTCTCTGGCATCACTATAGATATAGCTTTAGCCATTGCTTAATCTTGGTCAGTAAAAATGGTAAAAGGCTTCTTCCCAGACATTGCTTATAGGAATGTCTCAAACAGCCATTGAAATGATGTTGCAGTTTCATCGTACAATAATGCAGCACCAAATATCACCGTCTCCCTGAACTGGTTGAATCCAATCAAAATACCTAAGGGTTGGTACTCCTTGTTTATTTGGAATGTTGTGCCAAATGTGATAACATCCCCAAAATGGTCATAATCAATAATCATCCCTGAATTAGCCCAAAAAATATTTGTTATGCGCTCTTCGACATCTAATTGGACTCCATAATAAAATGATTGATTCTTAGCTACTTCTACTTGGAAATATTTCAACAAACTACCCACTTCACTGTATTTCAAGTCTCGCTGTCTCCTTTCTCGAATGTAATTTTTTTGGTCTTGATGAGTAAACCTTAAGCTTTCTCTCCCACCTGCTTGGGTACTCAAAAGCTCGTAGGACCCCTTAAGTGATATCCCACAATCCTCAACAATATCAACAACGATGCCTTGAGCTACAATAACTTTCCGTTGGAATGACATCATACGCATACATTTTGCCAAGTGCAAAATGTGATTGTGTTGGTCTTCCCATTTAACAACAAATTTTTTCCAATATCTCTCTTGAGGGATATACACATGTGAGTGGGGCAATTTGTTCGAGTCTTTGCCTGAGCCTTTGTTATTTTTCAATCCCTTTGATCTTTACTACTTTGTCATTGTTTACAACAAACGTATTTTCTGTAACTTAATACACCATCCTTCAAGCTCATGTTGTGATAATATTTTCTCACATTGAAACCCACAGTTCCACCATAATTGTTATAGAACCTATAAGTATCTTCTTCCGAGTCAAATTGCATTCACATTCATGGAGTATTGTCTGCTTTATCAATCTCAACACATTCCATCTCAATTATAGGTTATGTCCCCTATAGTAACCAAACAATCAAATATACTCAGTTTTACCAAAACCTAAAACATCAATATCCATATATCAAACAATCAAATATACTCACAAAAATGTAGTTAAAAAATTATGGTAGTCACATAATTCTATCAAGATTTTACAGGAAATTTTTTTTAAAAAAAAGTTTTGAATTTTAAGAACTGGAATTTCATAAAAAAATTCTAAAAAAATATCAACATTACCCACTGCATGATTGGATCCTTCTTATCCTTAAGAGTTGAATAATGAACGTAATGAAGCACAAATGGTTGAAGATAATGAAGGATGAAGAATATAAAAATTTATGGTGATAAATTCCAACATAAAAATTCTATAGCTTACAAAAAACCAAAGATAATGGTGATATAACAAAATTAATGTTGATGCAATAAATATGATATAACATAAAATTACATGCGAAATTTTTTGCGACGTCGAGTGGAATAACTTTGTTGGAGGTATTGGCAGGACTGAACTTTGCTTGAGCTATTGGTGGGATTGAACTTTGCTGGAGCTATTGGCCAAGATTGTGTTTTGGATTTTTGCATAAGGTGGGAGTGAGGGACGACGTCGTTATTGGTGAATGCTTGGTTCTTTATTTTTTATTGGAACGACACCATTCCACTTAATAACAAAATTTGTTGTTAGACCTTAATAGTAGAAGAGCTCCACTAGATATATTTTATATCATATCCAACCTCTTGTTTCGTTAGCAATTTTGTAATTTTGTGGGACACTTGAATTAGATTGTTGCTTCTATATAATTTTACCATTCTACCCATGGACATTTTCAATCTTTTTTTTTTCAAACAAATCAATACTTTATTCTTTGTTTCAAAAAATTACAAGAAGCAAACCAACACTTACCAATCATATGGAAATACAAAGAATCAAAGAATGACTTTTCTTCCTAAGCACTCTGGTTCTTTTCTGATCATCCAAAAACAACATCTTTGCCTGTAGAGGAATGCACAAATACTGGGAGAAATCAGTAGAGAAGCCATTTTGCACAGCCAAGTTTGCAAAAAAGTCTACCAAAACATTTGCCTCTCTATAAACATGAACCAAATTGAACTGGTTCTCTCCTTTGATTGATAATGGTTTGCACTGAGCGGCAAACTCGGATATGATGACGTTTCATGTGTTATCGAAACTAGCTCCCTCGGTGAACTAGGAACCGAAATTTCAAATCGACCTACAAGAGTGGACAGTAATTTGTTTGCATCGGAAGGAAGAATTGGAGGAAAATTTTGCTACAGAGCATTCAAGAAAACCCTTGAAACCCCCAAATCTCCACTTAAATTATTAATCGCCGACATCACAATCTCTCCCGTATACTCCGCAACGGCCATGGCAAAATCCTAGGACAATTCCCTGACTTTATTTACATAACTCAAAAAATCGTTAAAGAACGAAGCGATTGAATCGCTTCCAATTGAAGAAAGGGGTTTTGATCTCTTGTGGATTTGTCAGCCTCATAGATCAATATACATCCTCGGACGTTGTTGGTGACGGCCAGTAGGGAAGACGCCATTGGCGATTGCTGATAATGAAGACGATGTGACTGTTGAGGAATGACGTTGAGAGCAACACAAGCGGCTAAAGGATAGAAATGATATAGGGTTAAATTGTAAAGAAAGAACATTATAATAATTAGACAATATATGTCAGTGGTTAGGTTTGTAACCCATGGGGGAGGTGGGTTACAATTAGCCGGTGAAGGAGGGTTAAAAATTATTGTAGCATCGGGTCAAGGTTAGACCCAAAATTTTTATCTAACATTTATTTTGACTTCCTAAATAAGAGATATGTGGGATCCCTTATCTTATTAGCCTGTCGTTATGAGTGTTATCCCACTTTAATCCATTATCCAAATGCACCCTAAGGGTGTGTTTGGCAATTCATGGATGAACTAGACTGGGTTGGATTTAAATGCCAAACTAGTCTAGTGAAATTCAAATGGGCCGGATTTGTAGGGGAATAAAAAAATTTTATGTTATCCAATTCCTGCTTTGGATAATGATTTATGATGTGATTGGGATATGCACAAACTACAATTTTTTATTAAACATCTAATAACTTTGACATTAATTGACTATTTTACCCTTGAATCCTATTCAATCCTATCTCCTTTTTTGGCTTGCAAATTGTTGGTTACCACTTTAATATTGTGAAAAATGTAAGAATGCTTATGTATTGTAAAATTCCAACTATTACACAATGATTTTAGAATACAAGTTTATAAGTCGCTCACAAATTTATTTCATCCTCCAAAGATTTAAAAAAATGAGAAAAAAATCAAAATATACAAGAAAATACTTTACAACCCAAATTCACTTGAACCATAACATTAATTAACCGTTGCCTTATACCAAAAAAGTACAAAAGTTTAAGACATCCTGGTTCATATTTCGAACCGTATACGTCCATATTACTGGTTGCCTTAACGTATCTGTACAAAATAAAGGCAACATATTTCAAATTGTTTGTTGAAGCCATATGGACACTTAAGTTGTACATCCTACACTACCACAAGCGTTGTCAAGTAATTACCAACATGGCTTGTGGGACGTACAAAATATAATACACACACAAGTACATACAAATAAAAAAATTAACTGCAAACCCTGCACATAAATATTGCGTACACAGTCAATTATAGATGACTATAACATCGACGTGCATTAGAGAATTAATTGACGGTGATGAACCAACGCTGTCCAATTCATGATTGCTTGAAGAAGCGTTATCTCGTTTAAAAATAACACCAAAATATTGGAAGTTTGGGCACGGGTCAAGGCAATATTGTGCAGCAAAATCATCTTCCTACATGTGTAAATTTGAAGAAAAGCATTACTTTAATGTATAACGAATATGCACGCAGTTAAAAAAATGTATGTACAAAACAAACGTTGTTAAAACCACATCACTTACTTCTAAGAAGGCATTTGCACAATTTATGACTGGGTTGTGTACCACACATTTTTTTAAAGGGTCCCATTCAAACAACCCGCTGCCAACCATCTCAGAAATAGTTTGGTATTGTCGCTCCCGATAAAAAAATAATCCTTTTAGAAATCTATTTATTGGTAGGCAACAATATTGAAAAAAAAAAAGAAAAATAAACTAAGTTTCATTTTTGTTCTATTTTACCTGATAAGTTTCATTGTTGTTCTATTATTTCTAACTCATGAGAACCAGTATGTTATCGCTAAACAAATCTATCATATCAAAGAACATAAATTTTGTCTACTTGGGCTCTCAAATCCTTCGCATTTAGCTTAAATCTATCATCCAAATTCAAAATTTTGGCCCCTAAAAACCCTCTTAACCTCTCGCAATTCGTCATTTTTTTGCTGATTCGGTACAGTTGCTTTGGTTTAAAAAAACTACACATGACAGAAACAACGAAGAACTGGAGATAACAGAGTGCAACCTGGTTTTAAAAAATGGACCAAAAACCATTATAGATAACAGATGACCCTTATCCCCAATTGAAACGAAAAAAAAAACCCATCCCCTAATTTTTTTTCTTATTGGAAGCAGCTCCTGATTCATGCCAAAACACTGCCTAAAATTTGTAAATAATGCCTAAAATACAGAGGAGGTACAAAGATAGAGAGAAGAAGGAGATAGGAGAGAGGAGAGAGGAGAGAGGAGAAAGGAGAAAGATGAATACCTTTGGGTAAAGGGGGACAGTGGGCGCCGTTGCCAAAGTGGAGGGGACCAACATGTAGGTGAAAGGAAGAGAAAAGGGGTAAAAACCCTACCTTATTTATTGTTACATGGCCAATTACATAATTTTGTACCTAATCCAGTCGATGGGCTTACAAATCCCAAAGTCCATGTGGGATTTGTGGATCCGGATCAGAGGGGATAACACCCTAAAAACCTACGGCCCGATTATTTCAGCCCAACGAATATCCAATCCCATGTGGAGGACCCAAAACTGGGATTTGTGGGCCCCCAACTAATTTTATCCAATTCAACAAGTTCTATCCGCCTTTATCCTTCAAAACAAACACACCCTAAAGATTTTTTAAGCAATTAATACAAAAACAGTTGAGCTAAGGACCAAACAATTTCTTTGGGCTTTGGGAAAGCATAGTATTATGAAATGATCTTTTTTTTTGGTTCTTCAATTATAGTGGTTTCTTAAGTTGCTTTTGAGGTCCAATAAAATTTGGAATAAATGCTAACATTTGACTTCTGTTGGCATTTATCTCATGTTTTTGTTTATTTTTGACTCTTATAACTTTGAGAGTTTACATTTGACAGCTCTAGAATGAAACAAGATGCCAAGGTGAGTTAGCAATTTTAAGTGATTGAGATCATGACAATGAAGAGAGACCAATGGTGGCAAAATATATTGGTTAGGATTGTGAAGTAATTTCACGTGCTATGTTATTTGAGATTATCGTTTTGTTTGACTATATGATTTTGTTGTCCTAAGAGAGAGACTTAAGATTATAGAATCTAATTTTCTTAATTTTTTTCTTCATATATTAACTAGGGGGTTCTCGTTTTTTGTAATTAGTCATTTTATAATTTACCTTGAAGTACGGACAATCACTTGCAATTATTATATATATATATATAATAACAACAACCACCCAACACTTACAAAATGACATAACAACTCCACTTGGGTCATTTAATTGTAAAATCACTTATATTTTGTGTCAAACTTGATAACTACCTTGGTTAAAATTATTGGGTTTTTCTTTTTTTGTCATAACCAATTAACGAAGAGAGATAACAACCCCAACCCTTTGGCCTATAGAGCACTGATATTGTGATCTAATTTAATGACATAATTTATTAACTTAATTCACTGTGACATTTGGATTAACTGTAAGTTTCATCAAACATTATAACTTGGTGTTGATCAAATGATTTCTATGAAGCCATATCATTATGTTAGCAAATTAGTCAATTTTTTAGGTCCAAATAGTATTACTCTTGGCCTATACCTCCCCTCCAATTGTTTGTTCTTTTCCTACTCCCACCATCCACATGTATAGTCATGCTTGTTTAATCAAATATGAGACATTTCTAGTTAGGGTTGAGACACCCCAAAATTCGGGTGTCTGTAATTACCCGGTTGATCACCCATCAACCCGCAGAAAATCCATGGGTATTATGTAATTCGATACCACACCGTTATGTCCCATTTACCAGGGTCCATAACTTAACAAAATTTGGACAGAGTCTCTTTTGTACGAGGAGCTATATCCCAAACACAACCTGTGCAATCATACAATATTGGCCACACCGGGCCCATTCATCCATACTCAATAGCATAGTATCGAATACAACCATAATCATCATCACTACGTACATTCATTCATAAAAGAATATGTCTCAAAAGAGTCTCATATACATTCCTTTTTAATATAAAAGAAGTTTTTGTTTACAAAAAATTCTACAAGGCCAAAAGTAAACATATACAAGGGACTGCAAAAGTCAAAATAAGAGCCACAAACCGGCTCTATCATCAAAGCAGGCCCATGGCCTCGCCTCTGGTGTATATCTACGCGATACCTGAAAAATGTTGCCATAAAGGGTGAGCCAATGTTTAATAGGGTAATTCCTATAGAGAATACTTTTCAACCCAAATGTATATGAAATGTCACATAAANGCCTGTACAATACCTGAAAAATGTTTTCATAAAGGGTGAATCAACGCTCAATAGGATAACTCTTATAGAGAATACCTCTCAACCTAAACGTATATGAAATGTCACATACAACAACCATTTCATGCAATCATTCAAATATGTCTATTATGAACAAATGTCATAAATTATGTCATGCCATGAGATGAGACTCACGCAAGCAATACCAACACCGAGCCCCATCCTGAGCTCCCACAACATATGCAATGTCAGGCATATGTATCCGGACATTCCAAGCCCCAGTCATTAGTGTTATGTACACTCAATGACTAATTAATTTATTTTCTTGTGTCTTTGTAGGGAGATGATTTATGGTATTACACCAATGGGACACCAGCCATCAACGGATTTTCAGGACATCCCACCGGTGACTCCGTTTTGGCCGTTACACTTTTCTGGAATTGCACCGTCAGAAAGTGTATAAACCAAGTAAGCGGGTCTTGCACCTGAGGGAGAATCTAGCCTTTTTTACTATCTCCGAAACGTTTATCTATTTAATTTTTCGTACGACTCAGCCGGATCTTTGTACGACTTTCTCGAGCCCACGATCAACCATCTATGTGGTAATTGATTTCATATCATGCACACACTCCCACCCATGTCAATGCCCATGAATGTAATGCAACTCATGCATAATGCAATACAATATGCAATTGCCTTTGGTCCCATTTACAATGTCCATTACATAATGAATGCAATATAATGACATTTTCAACACAATCTCAAGTATGTTGTGTAAGATAATCAACTTAACTAACACACTTGTATTCACCTAGGTATTTAAACAAACACCTAGAAGGCACATCAATTTACACAACTAACATGTTTATTACTTCCCACATGACAACATGTTTATTAATTTTATAAACATAAGTACAAGTCCACCACAATAATCATATGCTAAATAATCATTTAACATACATATTATTTCATAACTACATAACAAGCTAATAATTTTATTAAACTTGATATGCTATTAAAACATAAAGTAGTGCTAATATACAATTAACATGCTTTAAACAACTAAAATTAACTTACACCAAGTTAATCATAATAGGATTTTATTAATTACAAGGTTAATCATAAATCTTATATTTGACCCACTAGTTACACTAGTCAAGACTTAACATATTATATACACCCTTAGCCTACCCAATTCATATCCCCTCTTTTAGGTTGAAATTAAATCTAAATAGGGAAAACCCTACCTCTCGTAGCGTGAGCCCACGTACTAGAACTCCAAGGAAGCCCAAATTTAGCTTCCAAAGCCTTAAGCCTAGATTATCGTCTTTGATATATTTTTTGGAGAAAAATACACTATTTGGTGTGGTTGCGTAGCTCTCGCTGAGCAGAACAACTTTAATTTTTGGTCCGAAGCGATTAAATGGTCCAATCTTTCTAGATCTGAGAATGAAGGAACGAGAAAATTAAAAAATAAAAAAAACTCACTTTTCAGTTTACCCTCTGAATGATTAATTTTTTTTACATTATCCCCTTAAAAAAATAAAAACGTTGTAATGTGATCCATCGTCTTATTTCCATTTTTGTCGTCTGTCTATTTTGTACTAAATCAACCAATCAAGAACTATAAAACAGACGAACAACTAAATGGAAATAAGACGGTAGACTATATTGTAACGTTATTTTATTCTTTGAGGGAGAAATGTGGGCAAATTAATCGTTTAGAGATAAATTAATAATTTTTGTATCTTTTAATGAACAAAATGAGATTTTCCTTTCTAGTTAACTATCGATATTGGGGATGCAATTGAATATGTGACATATTCAGAGAGAAAAAGGACGAAATTGGTAAGTTTGAACACCGTTGAAAATCTATAAATTTTTATCTCTATACACTAACCGATTTACTAAAATTATAATTTAACCCACCAACTTTCAATATAAACCCTTTGAACTTTCAGAACAGTCTGTACATGAAACTAAAACATTTCAGCTCCTCATGACCTCTTCAACTCTAAACCTAATTAAAACCAAACTACTTATAAACTCATCACTTTTGCAACATACACCTATCACTTTAACCTTCCAAAATGCATCCAATTAACAAATTTCATGGTCCTAATACAAAACAAACATCATAATTGGATATGAAACTTGTATAAAAACATTTTCCACAAACTCGTATATAACCACAACTTATATATAACTCAAATGTTAATAAATCTTACATGTAAACTTCTATTCAAATTCATGTTTAGATATTTAATACCAATATCAACGATGACTCTAATACATGCAAGCAAAGTAAGACTTGCGGCGGCCTGAGACATTTAGGGGTCTAGAACAGAAATAATAAATGAGCGATTTTTAAATATTAATAATAAATTTATTTAAAATTCAATTTTAATTTTTTGAAATACACAAATATTAATTAAGTTTTTATACTCAAACTTTTGTTATCATAGTTGAACTTGATGGTAAAAGAGAAGGACGAAGAGGGAGAGAGAATGATTGAAAAATTATGATGATAAGTTTGAGCTCGACTATTTTTGGGAAAACTTATTTTTAGTAGCTTCAATTTAAGTTACTAAGTCTATCATTGTGTTGGAATAATCTTTAGACTCCATTTTAAGGAAGACTATAATTTTTAGTATGCAATAATAGCTCCAAAAAAAAAAAATTTGAATCGATAAGAAATAGGCCTCAATAAAAACTTAAATTTAATTTAAACAAAAGATTTCAACTTGAATGAATTGACTCTATCAATTCAACCCATAAAATTAAAATACCCTAAAAATCTAAATGTGAAATGAGAGCAAGAGAAGCAATGCCATGCTTCCTCTCTTTCTACCTTATCCTCCTCTCTTTTATCTCTCCCAATGATTATTGTTTTGGATACAGAGACAGACTCCACATTCTTTCTTTTTAGGGA
Source organism: Ilex paraguariensis (assembly GCA_963454935.2). Taxonomy (NCBI): domain Eukaryota; kingdom Viridiplantae; phylum Streptophyta; class Magnoliopsida; order Aquifoliales; family Aquifoliaceae; genus Ilex; species Ilex paraguariensis. The sequence continues at coordinate 806,106 of CAUOFW020001258.1, forward strand.
CATGCCCTCGATCATCTCAAACCATGGTGGCTAACCGTTGAACTCGAGGGAATAGTTGGTGCAAGGCTAGATACCGTATAGCAAAAACAAAAATAGCATTTACATGCACTTTTTTCATATTTTATCATTGTATTCCCTTTATCTTTCCATCATTGTAATTTGACCTATAAGAACTCTTACGTTCAACTAATGGGTTTCTATTTATTTCAAAGTCATCAATTGATGGATAATAATTACATTGTTTGATAAGATATCATATATGCATACACGTAAGCTATTCTATATGCGAGTAAGTGTGTGATACACATACCCAAACATAAATATATAGAAATTTTGTCTGATTGCAAGTTTAATGTTTTGGTGGTGCGAGTGTCTTTGTCACACCCCATCCCGAGAGACTTATTGGCTATCTGAAAGAAGGAAGTACAACTTGACACGTGGTAATACATGCGCTTGGAATACAATGATTCATTTAAAACTAATAATACCGACCAATAATCTCATAAAAGAAATAAACCATACAACTCTATGACAGAGTACACAACTTTGTAACTCAATACAACACAAAGAATTAGGAAATTCATCCCTTACATCAACAAGGAAACGAACACTCCTGTGCAATATGTACACAACCAGTTTCTTTAACCTCTCATCTCGACTCTGCTAGTGCTATAGTGAACAAAACTCTTAACTTCAGCTTCCTGAATACAAATATTTTCTTGAGTGTATTGCACATCATAATAAATGGAAGTATTAAAAATATGCATCAAATATTATTTCACCAAAATATGTTCACAATTTGAGAAGAATGACAAAATAAAAGTATTTTTAACTCACTTTGAGATCTCATAATCATTGCTAAAATAACAATATAATAAATAGTTCATATGTGCTATGAGTTAACAATAACATTTAAGCAATGTCAGACTATCAACAACATTTAAAAAATATTTATCTATCTATAACATTTAAACAATGTAAAGTTGTCTCACGATAACTGCACAATATCCAAATCAACAATATATAAGCCATTCAAGCTATCAACAACTCTAGTACAATGAATACTACTCAAATCACAAGATTTTCAACAAACCACAAACTTTTTAATAAATTACAAACTTTTCAACAAAATATATTTGATCAATTATTTGTTCAACTCAACATAAATCAAGTTGTCAAAACTTCATTTCACACAGTGAAATAACTCATTATAGTCATATATTTTTATTTCAAATATTATGAAGTAGTACACTTCACCTATCACTGTCAACCAATACACCACCCAACTTTATGCCCATTCCTTAAGTGGAATCGGTATTATATCTTCTAGACCTAACACAAATCATAAAACCACACACAATGAGTTCCAACTCCAAATAACTCAACGGATACAAACGTATGCACATGAGTATATTTCATTTTAAGTTTTGATTGTTCCGATTCAAATTGACTTAGATCAAGACAACTCTAATCCCATAACTTATTTTCATAATAACTCAACATGAAACCAAATGAGTTATAAAGTAACTTTCTTAAGGTTTCTAACAATATGTCATAAGCTTTAAACAACCTCTCATAAACCATTTTCGGATTATTTTCCAACACTCAATAAGTGGGCTGTTGTTAGCTATTTTTAAACTAAGAACTGAATATATATATGTTCTAACACATACCATTAGAAATTTCTCTGAATCTATTTTCTAATAAAATTGATGGGGCATCAATCCGAGTTTTCTATAAAATGTTATGCTCATTTTACTTAAAGGTGTCAAAGTTGTCCAATATCCCTCATTCGAATTTTTCGATATTTTGTTTCTTTGTTCTAACCCAATCCAATTTATTTCATATCACATTCAACTCAAATAAGGTCAGGCCACTTAAGCTCCATTTTTGCTCATTCGTTTCACTCAAAGATTTCCTTGAACACTTTACATGCATTAAAATAACATGAGGACCCATCGCGCAAGTTTAATTAAAACAAACTTCTATCCTTACTAAAATAAGAAAAACCCAAATTAATTATAAAGTACACTTACTAAGCATTCTAACCATAGGTCATGAGCTAAAATTAAGGTTTTATGTGAAAAGTTATATTCACTTGTTTAAAAAAGTACTAAGCTGTTTTTTTTTTTCCAATCAGTCACAATATTTTAGTCAACTTCAAACAGATGCCAGTTTTCACACAAATAGAATTAGGTTCTATATCATATATGATTAGAAAAATCTATGAGTCTATATTCTAACAAAAAAATAGTGCATCGATCGTAGTTCCCTAGAGAGAGAAAATATGATTCCCCCACAGGGACACAAGTTGGACTGTCACAATGACGAAAAATCTGTAACCCACTGTTTTTCTCAATTTCATATACCATTTGATTCAAACCATTTCCACCAACAATCCTCTCATACCCAACATCTCTCCAACATCTAACAAACAATCACCACCATTTAAATACATGAAAATTCCTAACTAGAATCCTAGCAATTATTCTTAAGTCGGAATTAATATTAAACCCATGATGGAGATTCACAACTACATGGTGAACCCTTCCAAATCAACCCAACCTCAAACTCAAAAACTCCACAATCCATACCGTAGTGCATCTATTTCAAATTAAACAATTCAATTATGAAGTTCATGTATGAAACACTACATAAGTTAAGAGATGGGTGAACCTAAATTCTTTAATTTCTCATAGTAAACCAACTTCAACAATATACAAATAATTATACCTAGCTCTTGTTTTTCATGGTTTGACAAACCAAATGAAAAAAAAATGCATAAAAAAATCTCTTACCAATTAGTATACTTTGAATTGATCAAACCCGATAACTCTGTTCAACTTCATCTTCTTCCTCTAGCTTTTGACCAAGTCTAATTTTTCATGCTTTTGGTTAACTTTGAGCACCTTTTTATCTCTTATCTCTTCACTTTTTTACATGATTCAAAATTCAAAATTATACATCTCCACACCTATTTTGACATACAAGTGTTGGTTTGCATCAAAACTTCTTCCAGTTTTCCAAAAAGTGAGTCAAATAAGGCTCGAGAGTCATAAAAATAGGCTGGCTCTAATCTGATTTCAGCCAACGAACCAACTTTAGATGCCAAGAACTCCATCTTTTCTCAAACTTTTTCAGTGATTCAAGAACCTAAATTGCTCTCCTTCAAACCTAGTTTTAAACCATATAAACCACACCCCTCAAAGTTCCCCCAAACTCCACAAATTTGTGATCAAAGTTAACTCAAAATTTGATTTTCAAAACAAGGCCAGACCTGCAGCTGACCATTGACCCCCCAAACAACCTCTAAATCAAATTTTGAGGCCAGAAATTCAAGTGAAGGTTTTTTTTTAATTAATTTTTTTTATTTATGTACTATGAATATATGCTCGAGTTTCACATCTAAGAAAGGGNAAATAGGCTGGCTCTAATCTGATTTCAGCCAACGAACCAACTTTAGATGCCAATAACTCCATCTTTTCTCAAACTTTTTCAGTGATTCAAGAGCCTAAATTGCTCTCCTACAAACCTAGTTTTAAACCATATAAACCACACCCCTCAAAGTTCCCCCAAACTCCACAAATTTGTGATCAAAGTTAACTCAATATTTGATTTTCAAAACAAGGCCAGACCTGCAGCTGACCATTTGACCCCCCAAACAACCTCTAAATCAAATTCTGAGGCCAGAAATTCAAGTGAAGGTTTTTTTTTAATTAATTTTTTTTTATTTATGTACTATGAATATATGCTTGAGTTTCACTTCTAAGAAAGGGATTGGTGGAGGAAGGTGAAGATAAGGTTGTCAGGTGGATCTTCAAAGAGCAGAGATAAATAGAGAAAATGGCCATGGGGGGATGGGGGTGGGGAGTGAGTTTCAATATTTTCTTAAATTTCCCATAATTTTTTTTTTGTCATTTCAAATACTTGCATTCCTTTCATTTCAACATTTGTTACATAATTTTAAGTATTTTTAATTTAAAGGGGGGGTGTAATTCTAGCATTTCAATAAGAATGTCAGAGCACTGTTAGTCAACTAACAACCAATTGATGGTTGAATGTAATTTGACTGCAAATCTATGGGATATTTTTTGGTAAAATTATATTTTGACCCTCTTAATTACATTTTTTTTATTCCCTTCAACTATTATTTTTTTTATATTACACCCTTAACTTTATAATTAGCTTCACATTGTCTTAGTTATTAATGTCCATTATACCTTTAAAAAAAATTTATTTTATTTTTCCCCACATACTATATAATGTTTTTTACTTTGTCTCAACACATCAAGCAATTTTCATCTAAAAGATAAAATATATTTGTGATTGGACTAATGTGAAATAATCAAAATAATTGAGAGGACAAGTGAAAAATTCAATAGTTGAGGGAATAAAGTAAAAAAAGGTCATAGTTGAGAAGGGATTAAAGGGTAATTTATCCTTTTAAAAAAAAAAAGTTTTAGGGGTCTGAATATATTTTCCATAAGCCTATAGAGTTCCCGTGGACCTCGTGTATTCTTAGAAGTAACATAATTGTTAAACAATATTGGCCTAGAATGACATATAGGTCCAATGGTACTCCTTGTCTTGTAAATGCTTTGTCTTCTTGAGGTCAAAGGTTTAAGTCTCCCTCCCCCCCAAAAAAAAAAATATATGTTGGGTACTATACCTGTAATTGTATACATGTCATTATAAATTTTCTATTAGTTGCGATAGAAAGAGAGCAAATAGCTTGGAGCATCTGAGGAGCCAAAATTGGTGTCCTTTCCAACTCCCAAAGGATCACAACCTCGTTCACCATCTCCACTTACTTAGCTCAACCATTATGTATATGATCATAGTGTTAAACCCACAAAACCCATATAAAAACCCAGTTTTCTCTCTTTCTCTTAGTCTTCTGAGACCCAATTTTGATCTAGTCATTGCTCATTTGGTTCTCTCTCAGGTCATTTCACTTTCCAATTCGTTCATTTGATTCTTCACTCCTCGTTTTTAATTTTTCTTCTGTGTAGAAATATATAGAAAATGATTTGGGGATTAATTATTATAATGTTTGAATTTGCATTCAGGTGTCTCAGGCTATTCCAATTCATAACGACTCATCTCTTCATAGATCAATGTTTAAGGTTGTTAATTATATTTTTTCTCAACTTGATGATATGTCTGTGTTGGGAATGAAATGAATGGCACTTGATGATGTATCTAGCATGACAGAGCAGAGATAGAAGATTGATGGATACTGAGCCACTCAGTTTGAACTCCTAGACTCCTAAGATTTGGGTAAGGGAATGGGGTTTAACACACATAAAATTTATACAGGTTCACTAGCTTGGGAGCTCGGCTAGTCCACTCTTAAGGGAGTCACTTGCCCCTGGGTTTTGTATTAATGAAGAAATGAGATTATAGAGAGTAATTCTGATTACAATTGCTTATATCCCTTGTTGGGGATTATGCCCCTTATTTATAGTCGATCTTCAGCCTCGTTTGACCTTTGGCAGGATCCTTGTTCCTCCTTGTAATGGTTGTTACTATCTCGCAATGGTTATGGAGGGTGTTTGAGCAGTTGCCATTTTTCTACCTTGATATGTGACCATTACTATCTAGGTGGTGCTTGGTTGGAGGCCAGCTGCCATCTGCACTACCCTCCTTGAGATGTGGTTGCAGGGATGAAAGGTCTAACCTCAAGCTCCATGGGCATCCAAAGCGAGTTGGGCTCTTGATCTAGGAAGACACAACCTGAATTACTGAGCTCATCCTTAAACTTTTTTAAGGTATCATCAGTTGCCCCCCAGTCTCTAGTCAGGTAGAGTTATACGAGTTGGGATTGAGTTCTTACTTGGGTGAGTGAGGTTCTCTAGAATCAACTTCAAGATGCGCATGATGGGACGTTTCTTAACTGTCACGGTGTTGCGAACGTGCAATTATTTTTGTGTTATTTCTCGCGCACGTCCCTTATCCCTCTATTTCCACGTGTCTGCCCGTACGATCGCCTTAAATGCATTAGCAGACGAAAATCGCCTTCTTCATAATTTTGAAATCCCTTCACATTATTTCTCCAGATTTTTCTCCTTTTCCTCTTTCTTTGCAATTTCATCTTCCCCAATCTGCTGGAGATCTAGGGCTTTGCTGGCAATTTTTCAAATTCATTCCGAAGATTTTGTGAGGCTAGTTTAGTCCATTCCTTGGATTTATCCTGAGTTTCTGATTGTTGATTGTTCTCAGCTAGGTACGTCTTTTGTTTTGCTCCTCTTATTCTCTTTAGGCCTCTATTCATTTTGGATCTCTCGAATTTGAGGTTGTTGCTTTATTTTTGGACCTTTATTTTTGCTTCTTTTGGAGTCGAGGTCGTTCCTTATTTTTTCTTCCTCTCTTTTTAGACCCTTATGCTACTGTTAGGATTTTCCTCTTTGATCGTTGGAGCCTTGATCCCATCTTGAAGATTGTTTTAGCAACATTCCCCCTCTTTATGCCTCCTTTAGTTTCACTTTCCTCCACGCTTCCATGTATGCTTTATTTGAGGCCATTGCCTCCTCTGTCTCTTTAGTTATGTGTGATCGATCTCCCTAGTTAGACAAGGACGATTTGGGGGATATGGGGAATGAAATAGATAATTTTCTGGGCGTGAATTTTGTTGTTGCGAACGAGGCAGAGACCCCTTGCCTTTGCCAGGACTTGTTCCGAGGGAAAGCCAAAAAAAAGCGAGGTTGGTACTTCTGGCAGTGCTGGGATTTCCAGGCTTGTCCCTTAATCTTCAGACCTAGTGGGTTTTAGGGAGGTCACTCCTCCCTACCTTAGTGTTCTCTCTGCTAGGCTCGGCTTCCCTAGGGGTATGCAATACTGGTCTCTTCACGTAGATCTTCGATATGACTTTGTTATGCCTAATAGGTCTGTTTCTTTACTGCTTCTTTTGATAATGGTCTTAGGTTTCCTCTACATCCCTTTCTTAATTCTGTTCTCCAACATTTTAATGTATGTCTAACTTAAATTTCTTCAAACTCTTGGGGTACTTTAGTGGGCCTCCTTATTTTTTTTAAGAAAAATGAGCTGGGTGTCCCATCGATACCTTTGCTCATGAAATTCTTTTAATGTTAAATTTTCTCCTTTTGATGGTTTCCTTTACATTGCTAAATGGGTGAAAGCCCCAATTCTAATATCCAACCTCCCGAGTTCCCACAAGGGCTAGAAGAAGCTCTTTTTCTTCGTGTCTCAGAAGGAATGAAAGTTCAACCCAAGGGATGCTTCTGACACTCTGCCTATACCACGGGCCTAATCAGCTCTTGATAACTTGGGTAAGTCCTTGCTGAGGAGACTTGGCCTGAATCCTTTCCTCGATTTGATGCTTATTTTTGCTGACCTCATTTCTTTTTATCATTTTCAGGCATTCGTCCCGACCTTAGCGTAGAGGATAGGATTATGCTGTTGAGCTTGGATGGTTGTCAGCCAGAGCATTACTTCGAGCTTATCAAGCCTGCAATGCGTACTCAACTCGAGTTTATTCCTCCTGAGGTGAAAGTTGAAACTCCAATTCCAATATCCGTAGCTGGTGCTGAAGATCCTACTGGTAAGGCTCTTTTTTCTTTATCTTTAGTTTTTCCTTTTCTTCTTTCTATTTTTAATGATCTGCTTACTTTGATTTCTCAGGTTCTAGCACAATGTCTCTAGATGTTGAAGCTATAAGAGCCAAGGTGGCCTATCTCAGGAAATGTAGAACTGTTGGAAAACGTAAGGCCAAGGTTGAATATAGGAATGACCCAGGTCCTCTGCAAAAATCACCAAGAGTGAGCTCATATTCTCCTCCACCTTCTCAAATGATCTCCTCACCTCCACCGTCCTTTCAGAAGACCTCTCCGTTTGTGAAGCCTACAGTGGTCTCCACTTCCCAAGGGGTCTCTGTTCCCAAGGGGTCTCTGTCGAGACTAAAGGTGAATCTTCTAGGCTAGAGGAGACAATTCAACAGAGGTGGGAGTTCCTGAGATCGTCCTGCCTCCAACTAGAAGTGAATTTTCAGTGCCTCTCCCTTTTGAGACTCCTTCTACTTCATCTATCATTTCTCCAGCTTCATTTGACTTTCCTCCACCTCTTGAACTGTCAGAGAGAATGACTACACCTGTGCTGACCGAGGAGACTGTTGATCCGACTTTTGATACTTAGGGCTTTTGTATTAAATTTTTTTATTTCTTGTAATAGTTTCTTTGTACGTAAAGAATTCGTATCTTGATTCTATCAAAGGAACTCATACCTTGATTTTGTCTTGCTAACTCTCTTTTGCTCCCTTACTTCAAGGAGAACTTTGTTCTTTTGGGAGCAATTATGTATAGAGGTTCTACCTTATTCAATGCTGATTTTTCGGCACTTCCACTCCTCACCCCAAACCCAACAAAGAAATAAAAGGAAAATTTGTAACTACTTTAGAGTTTACATCCTATGTCGAACATGGGCAAACAAGACCAAATAATGAGGGGTAAGTCACTAAGCACTGCAAGTGTAGAGAAGCCACTAAGCTTGCAATTGTGGTTGTGCATGCACTGCAAGTGAGGGGTAAGTCATCAGAAAAAAGAAAGCTAAGGAAGCATCCACAATAAAGCATTACCTACCCTACTTAATTGATAACTCTTTAAAAAATGAAGAATAGTTATATAAGAGCTCATCTATATTATATAAGACCTTCTAAAGTTCATCTTAGTTTCATAAGCTAAAGAGCTCATCTATATTTTTATGAGTTGAAGTGCTCATCGTGAGTTTGAGAACTCATCATGATTTTATGAGCTAAAGAGCTCATTGTGTGTTAGTAGTAGAATGACAACTAAATTNCTTTACATTGCTAAATGGGTGAAAGCCCCAATTCTAATATCCAACCTCCCGAGTTCCCACAAGGGCTAGAAGAAGCTCTTTTTCTTCGTGTCTCAGAAGGAATGAAAGTTCAACCCAAGGGATGCTTCTGACACTCTGCCTATACCACGGGCCTAATCAGCTCTTGATAACTTGGGTAAGTCCTTGCTGAGGAGACTTGGCCTGAATCCTTTCCTCGATTTGATGCTTATTTTTGCTGACCTCATTTCTTTTTATCATTTTCAGGCATTCGTCCCGACCTTAGCGTAGAGGATAGGATTATGCTGTTGAGCTTGGATGGTTGTCAGCCAGAGCATTACTTCGAGCTTATCAAGCCTGCAATGCGTACTCAACTCGAGTTTATTCCTCCTGAGGTGAAAGTTGAAACTCCAATTCCAATATCCGTAGCTGGTGCTGAAGATCCTACTGGTAAGGCTCTTTTTTCTTTATCTTTAGTTTTTCCTTTTCTTCTTTCTATTTTTAATGATCTGCTTACTTTGATTTCTCAGGTTCTAGCACAATGTCTCTAGATGTTGAAGCTATAAGAGCCAAGGTGGCCTATCTCAGGAAATGTAGAACTGTTGGAAAACGTAAGGCCAAGGTTGAATATAGGAATGACCCAGGTCCTCTGCAAAAATCACCAAGAGTGAGCTCATATTCTCCTCCACCTTCTCAAATGATCTCCTCACCTCCACCGTCCTTTCAGAAGACCTCTCCGTTTGTGAAGCCTACAGTGGTCTCCACTTCCCAAGGGGTCTCTGTTCCCAAGGGGTCTCTGTCGAGACTAAAGGTGAATCTTCTAGGCTAGAGGAGACAATTCAACAGAGGTGGGAGTTCCTGAGATCGTCCTGCCTCCAACTAGAAGTGAATTTTCAGTGCCTCTCCCTTTTGAGACTCCTTCTACTTCATCTATCATTTCTCCAGCTTCATTTGACTTTCCTCCACCTCTTGAACTGTCAGAGAGAATGACTACACCTGTGCTGACCGAGGAGACTGTTGATCCGACTTTTGATACTTAGGGCTTTTGTATTAAATTTTTTTATTTCTTGTAATAGTTTCTTTGTACGTAAAGAATTCGTATCTTGATTCTATCAAAGGAACTCATACCTTGATTTTGTCTTGCTAACTCTCTTTTGCTCCCTTACTTCAAGGAGAACTTTGTTCTTTTGGGAACAATTATGTATAGAGGTTCTACCTTATTCAATGCTGATTTTTCGGCACTTCCACTCCTCACCCCAAACCCAACAAAGAAATAAAAGGAAAATTTGTAACTACTTTAGAGTTTACATCCTATGTCGAACATGGGCAAACAAGACCAAATAATGAGGGGTAAGTCACTAAGCACTGCAAGTGTAGAGAAGCCACTAAGCTTGCAATTGTGGTTGTGCATGCACTGCAAGTGAGGGGTAAGTCATCAGAAAAAAGAAAGCTAAGGAAGCATCCACAATAAAGCATTACCTACCCTACTTAATTGATAACTCTTTAAAAAATGAAGAATAGTTATATAAGAGCTCATCTATATTATATAAGACCTTCTAAAGTTCATCTTAGTTTCATAAGCTAAAGAGCTCATCTATATTTTTATGAGTTGAAGTGCTCATCGTGAGTTTGAGAACTCATCATGATTTTATGAGCTAAAGAGCTCATTGTGTGTTAGTAGTAGAATGACAACTAAATTGGAACTCATCTTGATTTTATGAGTTGATGAGCTCATCTTGATTTTTTTTATTGCAATGAAGGTTTTACAAGAGTATAGTTCTTTGCTACTGGAAGAACTTCTTCAAATGATCAGCATTCCATGAATGAGGCAAAACTCTTCCTTCTTCAATTTGTAGCTCGTAATTTTCTGGTCTGATTACTCTGAATATGATGTATGCACCTTCCTAATTGGGCACTAGCTTCCCGTGAGTGAGGTTCTTCCCAACCAAAAGAGTTTCTTGAGGACCAGATCTCCTAAGATGAAACTTCTATATCTGAATCTTTTGTTGTCAAATCGAGTTATCTTTCTCTGATAACCAAGGATGCGTTATAAGGTTTTGTCCATTTTTTCATCTAGGAGGTCGAGATTAACTAGGAGTGATTCATTGTTTAGCTTAGGTTCGGTGAGCTCTGTTCTTGGGGATGAGATGTCTATTTCCACAGGGGCCACTGCTTTAGTTCCATAAACCAAGGCGAATGGCGTTTCTTAAGTTGTAGACCTGGCTGTGGTTTTGTAAGCCCATAACACTTCTGGTAGATGTTCCACCCACCATCCTTTTAAGGATTCGAGTTTGGTGTTCAAAGTTGCTTTTATAGTTTGGATAGTTACTTCTGCTTGTCCATTTAACTGGGGATGAGCTGGTGTAGAGAAGTAATTTTTATGCCTAGCTCGGCACCAAATCCTTTGAACTTCGAGTTGTCAAACTGTTTTTTATTATCTGAGACCAATGCCCTTGGGATTCCAATCTGCAGATTATGGATTTTCAGGTGAAACTTTGAATTTTCTGCTCTGTGATCTTTGCAAAAGGATCCACCTTAGCCCATGTGGTGAAGTAATCTATCCCTATTATAGCAAATTTGCATTATTCCGTACTTTTTAGAAGAGGGCCAAGTATGTCTAGACCCCACTACTGGAACGACCATGGGCCAATCACCGAGGTGAGGAGCTCCGATGGGCAATGTGTAACATTGGCATGCACTTGACAGGTTTTTCATTTCTTGACCAGCCCTACTATGTCCCTAAGCATGGTGGGCCAAAAATACCCTTGCCATAGTGCTTTGCTAGCTAGAGCTTGAGCTCTGATGTGATTTTCACAAATGCCTTCGTGAATTTTTCTTAGAATGTAATTGGCATCCTCGTCTCCTAAACACCTCAAGAGTGGTGCCAAAAAGCCCTATTTGTACAGATTTCCTTGGAGGATGGTGAATCTGGATGACTTGACCCTTAGCTTTGCTGCTTCTTTAGAATCTGCAGGTAAGGTTTCATTCTGAAGGTACTTCATGATTTGTTCAATCCAGGTTGGTTGAATCTATAAGGGGAACACTTCACCAGCCTCAGGGCTCACCGATGGCTCAACTAGGTGTTCAATTGAAATCAGTCTATCCAAGTTCTCTTGAGATGCAGTGGCTAGTCTGACTAAGGCGTCGGCTCGAGAATTTTCAGTTCTAAGGACATGCACGACTTTTACGTGCACAAATTTTCTCATTAGTTCTTGTACCTTCTTCAAATAAAGGGTCATTCTTTCCCCTTTAGCTTCATATATCTCCTCAATCTATTTCACCACCAATTGGAAATCGCTATGAATCATGAGCTGCTCTGCTTCTATGGAATATTCCATGTTGAGTCCCGCGATAATGGCTTCGTNATTGGAAATTGCTATGAATCACGAGCAACTCTACTTTTATGGAATATGCCATGTTGAGTCTCGCGATAATGGCTTCATATTCAGCCTCATTGTTTGAAGCTTTAAACCCAAATCTAAGGGCGTACTCAATATCTATTCCCTCTAGGGAGGTCAGGATAAGTCCAGCATCGCTTCCCTAGGCGTTTACAACACCATCTACAAAAATTTTCCACGTCAGGAGGTCGGGTATCAATTGAGTTGCTCCTAAGGAAGCTTCCTGACCTGCTGTGAATTATGGATAAAGTTTGCCAAAATTTTTCCTTTGATAGTAGTTCTGGTCTTATACCTGATGTCGAATTTCCTGAGCTCTATTGCCCATTTGACCAGCCTCACTGACGATTCTGGCTTGTGCAAGACCTATTTTATTGGCTGATTTCTAGGGATTTCTATTGTGTGGTCCTGGAAATAGGGCCTAAGTCTTCTTGCAGTTGTTACCAAAGCTAGTACCAAGTTCTACATCTTTGGGTATCTCTCCTCTGTCCCCCTCGAAGCTCTACTGCAGTAGTAGACTGGTTGCTGAGCTCTGTCTCACTCCCTTACCAATGTTGCGNCCCCCCCCCCCCCCCCCGAAGCTCTACTGCAGTAGTAGACTGGTTGCTGAGCTCTGTCTCACTCCCTTCCCAATGTTGCGCTAGTTGAGAAGTCTAAGACAGTAAGGTGCAAGGTGAGCACCTCTCCCTCCATAGGGATCACAAGGATCGAGGGTGAACTGAGGTAATCCTTGAGGACTTTGAATGTTTTCCCACACTGTGCATCCCATTGGAAAGCCCTTTTTAATATTTGGAATAAGGGTTGACACTTATCGCTTAATCTGGAGACAAAGCGACTTAAGACTGCTATCCTCCCTGTTAAGCGTTGAACCTCTCTTGTGCTTGAAGGTGGTTGCATATCGACTACTACTTTGACCTTCTCGGGGTTAGCCTCTATGCCACGACTATTGACTATAAACCCAAAGAATTTTCCAGCAGAGACTCCAAAGGTGCATTTGGCTAGGTTGAGTTTCATCTGGTACTTTCTGAGAATTTAAAATGACTCATCAAGGTGTCTGATGTGGAACCCAGCCTTCAAAGATTTTACCAGCATTTCATCAATGTATACCTCAATTGAGGTTCTGGTCTACTTCTGGAACGTGTGATTCACTAATCACTGGTATGTGGCTCCAGCTTCTTCAATTCAAACGACATGACTTGGCAGTAGTACGTTCCCTGCTCAGTTACGAAGGAAGTCTTCTACTGATCATCTGGGTCCATCCTGATCTGGTTGTATCCTGAAAAGACATTGCTATAACTTTAGAATTGATCACTAAAGTGCAGGTTGTGCGAAGTAATAAATTTCTCAGAACTTCGAGGTCGAACCACAAGAAATTGTGAAAAAAATAGGCACAAAACAAATAAATGAAAACTATTTTGAATTTTATTTGAGTGAGAATTTATCAAATAGAAGAAAGGTGGGTGAATTAAAACAACAATTGAAATACTAAAGTATCGAGGATACCCATTCAAATTCGCACAGTAATTATTAATGATCTAGTTTTCGAACTCAATTACGAATCAGCTGGTGAGTGATCCCAATTGGAATATTTAATGGTGATAATATGAAAATATTAAAAGTTATAATTAATGAATTGTCTGAATAAATATAAAAATTTACTTGTAGTTTACAAGCATTCTCCGTGCCTAGAGTCTACGATAAATCATACTTTTTAACAAGTAAACCCTAATTTTATTACAAATAATAAATCAATTATCTTATTAGAAATTATAATTAATTAATTCAAGTTTGGAATAACCAGTTATTTGATTCGTAAGGAATCTCAAACATTTGATGTACATGACACAACGAATTAAGAAATTATACATAGCAAAAACTTTACTAGAAGACAAGAATTAAATTAAAAGAATAAATCATGTATTAAAAAGAATATTGAATGAATAAGAAATATCGTGCTTCATTGAAAGTATCTTCCCTAGCTTTAGTTGGGCTTTTAGCAAGTCATAGAACTATAACAAAAACTAGAAAAGAAAAGATGAGAAAAGAATAATTATCCTGTCTCAAAATATGAGCTCTTATTTATACTAAAATAAATCCTATGTATAGGTAGAAGATATAAGGTTGGATTGGAAAGAATTCTTTTCCAAAAAGAAGTCTTTTAAGGTTAAATTCCATGCATAAAATCTTGGGGCTGCGGATACAAAATATATCCAGACTTTGAGCTTAAATTTCGCATATTTAGATGTCGAATCACGAAATTTTTGTGATATATACTTTTGTATCCCTTGAAGTTTTCCTTTTAACCCCACAAAAATCAGGTCAATCGGATATCATAGTCAAAGTTATGACAAAAATACTAAAAATGTGTCAAATCTTTATCTTCTAGGATACTTTCCTAATCCAATTTTAAATGAGTTTTCTTTTAACTTGGACTCAGGATTATATTGTTACTTTATCTTCAAATCTTTCTATCTCAATCTTGATTCTTCAATCAATATCAATTGTAATTCTTCCTCTAGTGATTGTTTCACTTGTCTTATCCATTATTACTTTAAATTAATCAATTTACCTGTAAAATAAACCAAACAACTAGAAAAAGTATCAAACTAAAAAATCAAGGAATTTAACACATTTAATCATTAAATATTATAAAATAGCACTTTTGATGGTTAATCAGGCATCCATGAAACTTAGCAGCTCGTGCCCAAATCAATTCTAGGAAGTGGGAAACTGTCTTTGGGGGTAGATATGATTTAGATCAGTGAAGTTGATGCAAAGGCACTACTTGCCATTAGAGTTCTTGATGAGGACCACATTGACTAGCCATGTCGGATAATCACCTTCCTGATGACCTTGGCATGGAGGAGTTTGGAGACCTACTCATTAATCGCTTTTTGGCGCTCTAGGGTGAAGCTCCTTTATTTCTGCATGATGGGCTGGAAAGTTGGTTTCACTCTAAGCTTGTGCGTGATGACTGAGGGGTCAATCTCTTGCATGTCCTCCTGCTTCCACGCGAATACCTCTATATTCTTTTTCAGAAATTGAATAAGGAGGGTCTTAACCTCCTTGAGCAGTTTTGATCCCACGTACACTAAGTGTCCTGGGTCTTTGTCAAGCTGGACAGGTTCCAGCTCTTCTGAAGGTGTGGGCCTTGTTTCCAACTCATCCAGTTGTATGGTTTCAACTTATTTCTTCTTCATAGACGCCATGTAGCATTCTCTCGCCACTCGCTGGTCTCCTCGAATCACTCTAATGCCATTCTCAGTGGAAAACTTCATTACAAGATGGTAAGTAGAAATGATGGCTCTCATGACATTGAGATAAGGTCTTTCTAGCAAGACGCATGCTGATGGAGCATCGACGATCAAGAATTTCACAGTGGTGGTTGATTGGTAGAT
Source organism: Ilex paraguariensis (assembly GCA_963454935.2). Taxonomy (NCBI): domain Eukaryota; kingdom Viridiplantae; phylum Streptophyta; class Magnoliopsida; order Aquifoliales; family Aquifoliaceae; genus Ilex; species Ilex paraguariensis. Next base: position 821,707 of record CAUOFW020001258.1, read on the forward strand.
AGGGTCTCCCATTGTAAGGATGAGCTGAATTGAGCACAATGGGAACACCCTATCTCTAGAGAAACCAAGCAAGTGAATCCCCACTAGTTCGAGCTTGTCTCTGCCAATATTCATCTTGACAAAGGCGAATGGAAGATAATATCGACAGAGCTCTCATTGTCGATTAGAACTCGATGAACGATTTTGTTGGCAATGATGGCTCTTACCACCAAAGGATCATCGTGGAGATGCTAATAGCCTTCCAGATAAGTATTCGAGAATGTTTTGTTCATGCTCAATTGAGGTGCCTTGGATACAGACTATATCTCCAAAAGTCTTTAGCTCGGACTTTGCACATGTGGGCCTTCTTGCTGAGTTGATTTCTCCACCTCCACCAAATCCTCCTCATATCACCCAAATTTTTCCCAAGGGCTATTGGTGTTGTACAGGAGCTTGCTACTGAGATGGTGGGGGTGGGTGAGCTCAGTTCTGATTGTCTTGCACTATGAAGCGGTGTAGTTTTCCCCTTTGAATTAGGAACTCGATCTTCTTCTTCAGCTGCATACAATCGTCAGTGTGGTGACCATAGCCTCGGTGATACTCGTAGTACTTTGTAGTGTCCCATTTTGCAAGGTTTGCCTTTATCCGAGGTGGCCACCATAGGAACTTTTCATTTTGTACTTCGTTGAGGACCTGGGACACCATGGTGTTGAGGGGAGTAAACTACCTTGGAGCGTACCTTAGCTACAAATCTTGAGGTGGGGGACCCAGACGATCTCTAATGTTTCCTCTTCTTTTAGGGGAGCGATCTCTGTTTCTTTGTGGAGACCTTTCTCTACTCTTTTTCTTCTTCAAACTTCGATATTTTCTTTTCTCTTTCTCCTTGTGGATACCCAAGCTACTGACCTTTGAGATGAGTGCTTCTTTACCATTGATGTACTTCTCTGCCTTGGTAAAGACGTCAGCCATACTAGCTTGCGGGTTCTTGGAGATAGAGAACATTAGTCCTTGGATTGGACTCTCAGTCCGACAATAAAGGCAGTGAGGGCAAATCTCTCATCAGGGACGTCTACCTTTATAGACTCTGAATTGAACCTTTGAATATGGCTTCGTAGTGTCTCGTTAGGTCCCTATTTTACATTCAATAAATGGTAGCTCGACTTTTGACAAATCCAGGCTCCAATAAAATGTGATACGAACGATACGGAGAATTCCTTGAATGAAGAAATAGAAGTTGTGGTCATCTTGTTGAACCAAGTCAAGGCTGAGCCCTTTAGTGTGATAGCGAAAGCTCGACCTCACACTGGGTCTTGATAACCATGCAATTCCATCTGGTTCTTGTAGATGTTGAGATGATCCATGAGATCCTTGGTACCATCAAATACTTATATCTGCGGCATTTTGAACTTTGGTGGAAGGAAAAAATGCAGCACTTCTACAAAGGAAGACTCTGTCTGCTGGACCAAGACGTCCATGGACATAGGGGTTTTGCCCCTCACAGCCTCCTTTATGCGACTGAGCTCTTGTTGGATCTCTTTGAAGCGCTGCTTCCAGAACTACTTTTTCCTTTCTTGTTGGAATGAAGGAAATTCATTCTTGTGAGTTCCCCTATTTTGACTTTGTACTTCCTCATTGTCTTCGTTCCTCTGAATTCAATGATGGGCATTGCCCGTTGTTTGGCTATGCTCCTCCCCCTTAGTGATGTCCCTCAGGGGGTTTAGGTGTTGGTGTTCCCCCTATGGGGAATCGTCTTGCGCTGGTTGTGCCATCTGGGGGCGTTGGGTGAGGTTTAGTAACTCTTTATTCTACTGGGGGAGGTGTTGATTGGCTAGGCAAAAGGCTTCGAGCTCGTTATTGGAAGGACAATCTACCATGGGTGGATCAACTTTTGGATCAGGCAAGAAATCACGAGGAATTTCTTGTTGTCTTCCAGTGGCAACCTCTTGTTGATTCTGCAATCGAAGGGAGTTTATCTAACTTCTGCTCATATTGTGCGTAGAAACTATCAATTATTTAAGATGATCAATAAATTTAACAGGAACAGTAGTTCCCACAGACAATGCAAACTGATGATGTATCTAGCACGACAGAGCAGAGATGAGAGATTGATGGATACTAAGCAACTCAGTCGGAGCTCCTAGACTCCTAAGATTTGTGTTAGGGAATGGAGTTTAACACACAGAAAGTTTGTAGTGGTTCACCAGCTCAGTTAGTCTACTATTAAGGGAGTCTTTTGCTCCTAGGGCTTGTATTAATGAAGAAATGAGATTACAGAGAGTGATTTTGATTACAATTGTTTATATCCATTGTTGGGGGTTATGCCCCTTATTTATAGTCGATCTTGAGCCTTGCTTGACCTTTGGCAAGATCCATGCTCCTCCGTGTAACGGTTGCTACTATCTCGCAATGGTTATGGAGGGTGTTGGAATAGTTGCAATTCTTCTGCTTGGATGTGCGATCATTACTATTTGGGTGGTGCTTGGGTGGAGGCCAACTGTCTTCTGCGCTACTCTCCTTGAGATGTGCCTGCAGGGATGGGAGGTTTGACCTTGAGCTTCATGGGCATCCAAAGCGAGCTGGGCTTCTAATCCAAGAAAGCAAGACCTAAATCATTGAGCTCATCCTTAAACATTTTTAAGGTATCATCAACACTATTATTGTGTTCTTTTTGGTTGTCTTGTGAATTGGGTTTTTTTTTTTTTTGGGGTAAGTAAGATAGTGAAGTGGGTTTTATTTCCCTTTTGTTATGGTGATTTAGAGTTATTTTTTCAAAATTATGAGTTGGGTTTGACTTCTTTGTTTTTGGCTTATATGGGTTTCATTTCATTAGACATTATTGGGATAATGCATTTAGTTTAATAGTATGAACTAGTTTTGATCTACATTTTTTTCACTTCTCTCTGGAATGCTAACAAATTTATTTGGTTTTGCCCCTTTTATCTCTAAATCTAGCGGATGTGTAATGTTTTCTTGCTCGTGTGTATGTTTAAGTAGTTTCAAGGAAACATTGTGGATTTTGGGACCTCAGTTTCAATGATTTTTTCACGACCAAAAATAAAAAAGATTTAATGGGTCCCATTGGTAGAAAACACTGCTATTGGATTAATTTATTCGCTTATATTTCTTGATCTTTGTTGCTCATGGGACACAGAATAAATTCTACACCCCAATTCTTTTGTAATTGATGTGCCCAATGTTTTGTATGAGTAGGAAGTTACGTTGTTTGCGTTTTAATGTTTTCTTATCGGAGTACTAAGTTCAGGACCTTGAATGTCTCAATTTGCTTCTATGGCATTCCCAATTTATAACTTCTTGCAACCATTAAAGGTTTTTAAACTGTGATTGTTTTGGAGCAATGTTATCAGAATCGGACTGGATCGGCTAATTTAACCGGTTGGACTGTGAACCAGACTGATTTTAAATTAGATTGTATAGGGAATCAAATTGGCTTTAAACTGGACGGTTTTTATAAAAAATTGGAGAACCGGATGGATTGTTTGAACTGGACGGTTCAAATTTTAAGGGACTAAAAAATATTTAGGGCAAAATTGTCCTAAATTGAGCCCTTTCTTTTTTCTCTTTACTTCTCCGAATGCACAACAGCAACACAACAACAGACAGTAACAGGAGATCAGAAGACTCAAGTCAGGCAATCGACCTAGCTACTCAATATCTCTCTCCCTTCATCTTCCTTCTGCTTGTAAGTCTTCTCTTCTATTCTTTCTCTCTCTCTCTCTCTCTCACACACACAATGTTATCAGAACCGGACCGGTCATCGAACCGGACCGGTCATCGAACCGGCAAGGGGACCGGGTCACTGGTTTACTAGTTCAACCGTTGGGTTAATTGGTCGGATCGGTCATATAATAAAAAATAAATATATATATATATAATAATTATAAAACTTAATAATTTAGCTAAAAAATATAAAATATGTATAAAATACATAAAATTTGCCATAAAATTAATGAAATTAAGTAACAAAGTGGGGGTTATTGTATTTTAAAGTAAAGTAAAGAGGTTCAAATAAATTATAAATAAAAAGAAAGGGTGTCATTTATAATTTATTCAAGAATAAGGTTAAAAAAATCAGCTATTTACTGATTTAGGGCAAAAAAATTTATTTATGTAATTTAATTTTTAAATAGGCATTAAACCGTCCGATTTTTATAAAATCGACGATTCACGGTTTTTGTTAAAAACCGGCCGATTTTTAGCCGGTTCGCTTCCTTAAGCGGTTCAACTAAGGAATCGGACCGGTTAGGATCCCAATTCACGGTTGAACTGATCTGATCAACTGATCCGATCCGATTATGATAATACTGCACACACACCCCGATTCATTTGTATTTTATTTTCAATCACTGATTTTAAATTTAAAGAATATCATTGCATGCCTCGAAAAAGGCCATTGCCTTGAGAAGGCAAAAAGGCATGCCTGATATATCATCATTATCAAAAGCTTCAGTTATTTTTTATTTTATTTTATAGAATTATATGTTTATGGTGTTAATTTTATAGCAAATTATATATAATATATTGTAGACATATTTTATATTTTTAATTAAATTATTATATTTTATAATTTTTTATCTTTTTATTATATGACAGGTCCGACCAGTTGACTTAATGATTGAATCAGTGAACTATTGACCGAGTTTCTCTACAGGTTTAATAACCGGTCCGATTTTAATAACATTGTTTTAGGGTGTTCCTTCTTTAATGAACTTAGGTTTTTTAATTGTTAGAAACTATCCCCAACATTTTTTTAAAAACTTGCAAACCATTCCAGCATATGAACCACCATTCATTTTTCGCGCCTTAAAAATTATTAGCATAACGACAGAAATCTCCTAAGGCTTAAATTTACGGTCAAAAAGTGTTATGAATTCATCCCCGCGGAGCCGCTCAAGGACCAGCCCACCCTCAATTGGTATGGACTCATACTTACATAACTATTTATGGACAAATTTCAAACATATTCGGATAAGTTTGGACATAATAAGCTCATATTAAAAAAAATTAAATAAATTATGAGAATATTTTTTACTAAATAAAAACTAGGGGCATTACATAATAAAATACAAGATCATTTTGTAAGTATATACGAAATTAGGGTCACGACTTAAAAGTTTAAAAATATAAAGCTGTTTAGAGTTAAAAAAAACTCAAATAGTGAATATTCTTGTCTATTGACATCTTTATCAAACCAAAACGAGTAACCAATTGAGAGAGAGAAATAAACAAAGAGAGAAAAAAATGCAACCAACGATTATATGTCCTCTAGCGATTATGTGATTCTCTATCAATTATACTATCTATTAGTGAGATGTGAGTTATTTTTATTCCAGCCTAGATAATCGGCGACAATTCTAAAACATTAGGCAACTTGTGACATCTTTTGATTAGCTTGGTCATTTTACTATTTGATGTGCACTTTGACATTGAATTTAAAACCTAACAGGAATTTGTGATTTTAAAATTTTAAGACAAGGAAATAAGTGATATTATCTTTTAGCTATAAAAATTTGAAAATTGCATACTTGTAATTTTGACATTGATTTTACTATGTGCAACTATCACTATCATTTTTAGCTATGAAATAGTGAATAATCAATTGCTTTAATTGGTTGAATCATCAAGAGATAATTGAGATCATGATAGTGAGTATAGAAAAGATATTTTTCAATGATATTAATAATGAAGTCGCTATCAAAATATAAAAAGGTTATGCCCTTAGAGACCTTAGAATTCTTGGTTTAATTTATTAGATTTATGATGATTAGATTTAAAATAGAATCAATGATTAATCCAAGTACGACTTCTAGGGATTTTCAAAGCAAAATTTTTCTAAACCTTGTTATGTTTTGAAAACATAATTTGAGACATAATCAAACCTTAAGCAACATTATTTAGTGCTCAAGAGGATAAGTTTTTTATTTGGTTTTAGACTTAAAAAACTAGTAGGAATTGTACTATATTTACTACCATTCATTACAACTGTCTCTGAGCACTTGAAGATAAAATCAAAAAGGGTTAAACATGTAGGGAGTGAAAATTGCCCTCTAAGTAGTTTTTTTTTATTTACTAGTTGGTGCAAAAGTGCGTTGCACATAAACTATTTTGATTTTATTTTTTTGGTTTTATTTTTACTTTATATCTAGTTAAGTTGATAGGATTTTGCTTGCATTGTGGATATTAACTAAACAGCAACATAAATACAAAAAGAATGATTGGAAACAAGAACAGAAAATGAAAGTAAAATAAAAGATAAAAGTTTTTGCACAATTCCATGTTGAAGCACAAGAACCACCAAATTCAAATAAATCTATATAATGGTAAAATATATTTACAGAGAATTGTGAAATTGTTATTTTTTTTTGAGCCAAAATTGTCTAAATTCAAAGATAACTTACCATATTATACCAACTTCAATGTATTATTGAGGATGCGACCACATGATGCAAACAAGCTTTATCATCGACATATATAAAGAAAATTTATTTTTAGTGTATCATAGTAATCCCGACTTGTTAGAGAATATCACTAAAGTTTAAACCTAGGGTTATGTAATAGCATACATAAGATAGTTAGTAACAGATTGGTTTGTAAAAATTAAACCATCCTACTTGGACAGGGCCTCCATTGTTATAATGACGAGGAGCACCTTGGGGATTTGCCACTACATTTCAACTTGTTTAACATTAATTAAGTGTCTGAAAACATTCTTCGGTGTTTCTTTTATGTTATTCTTCTTTTCTTTTTTGATTGTGGTACTAACATACTTCAATTTATCATCCAGTAAAATAGGCATCAAACACTAAACATGTCCAACATTTGAAACAAGAAAACTGAGCTGGACTATCTCTGAGGCAGTTAGACCATTAGCAAGTGTGATAGTTTCTGTTCGTTTTGGTTGCATAAACGTTCTCCACCTTGTTATTTCATTGGGTCACAAATAAAATGACTATCCATCATAATTCATAAATCAATATGATCACAGGATTCATCATCAAATACCAACCATAAAATGGATTTAATTTTACTAAGTGACTATACCAAGTTTTAGCTTGAAATGAAAATTCCATATATATGTCCTCGAACAAAACCATTGAAGTTGAACGTAGAATTATGTGGTAAGAACACGCCCTCAACATGATAGATAAAAGAAGAAGCATATAGAAATTAAAGTGCACCCATTCACATTGGAAAAGAAACAAAATTATGGCAAATAAAAGTGGAATAAACAATGGTTTTTCAAAATAAATTAAATATTGAAATTACAATGAATATAATAGGTTAAACAAATACAGTAAATATAATAAGTTCATAGAAAAAACACAAAATATGTTTAGCTAGTAAGTATCAAGAATATATCATTGATTCTAAAAAATTAATCATATCGAAAAATCTCTATGTTGGATTCTTTTAATTAAATTTATGTAAACAGTGTAATTTGATGATTAACCAAGTATTTCTTGTTTTTAATTTTGCATGTTCCAATGGATTAACCTTCCAAGAGTGCCGAGATCCATCATTGGCTAAAAGACCCACAAATACGATGCACATGCCAATATTGAGTATACTTATTTTAACCACATTTCACTTACCTTAACTATTCCTCGACCTTTTGAAGCCAAGGTTGTACACCAATAGTTTATTGTTGAATATCCGTCAAAAAAGTAGTGGTAGCAATTTTTAATATAAATAAACTCAAAATCCAGTCTAAAAAAGTTATTTTTTTTTTGGTCATTTGGTCTAAAAAGTTCCCTTTGAGAAGTTGATGCATGATATACATGCTCTTTTACAAGCGAGAGACTCCTATAGAGCAAAAAAAAGTTGTTGACCAAAGTTTGAGATGGCCAACCAAATGCGTTAATTTAGGCTTGTTGGGTAATGTTGGTTCCAAGTGACCCCAGGTATGTTACCAACTCATGATGCTAATCAACATTACTTGTTCACACAAAGTTTAAGCTCAAAATTACATGTTTTGACTTCTTTTGTTTTTTTAATCAAAACATGAAGATTACATGTTTTTGTATGGTGGTTCTACCTTATTCAATGCTGATTTTTCGGCACTTCCACTCCTCGCCCCAAACCTAACAAAGAAATAAAGGGAAAATTTTTAACTACTTTAGAGTTTACATTCTATGTCGAACATGGGCAAACATGACCAAATAACGACAGTGAACCCCTCAAAAGTTTAAGACAAAACTAAATATTACAAAACCAGGTGAAATCATATTGATCTAATATTGTTGGCTAAACCTTGTAAGCAATGCAGCAACGTCGGTTAGTTCAAGCTGCAAAAGTTGGTAAAATTGAGATATCACAGAAAAGTCAGCATATACGGACATATATGAACTGAAGAATATGGATCATGCTTACAAAATAAATTTCTATCATAATCCACGGCTAACATGGGGATTACCAATCTCAATAAACGAGGAACCGAAGGTATACTATGTTAGGCAAAAAACACACAATCAGGTTCTCTGCTTGGAGAGGGTCTTTACAGTAGTTCCTCAAATAGAAGGATAAGCCGACAAAACAGTTTTCTTCCCGTAGTTGTCTTCCAAGTATAGAGAAGTCACTAAGCTTGCAGTTGTGGTTGTGCATGCTCTGCAAGTGGGNCTTAACTATTCCTCGACCTTTTGAAGCCAAGGTTGTACACCAATAGTTTATTGTTGGATATCCATTAAAAAAGTAGTGGTAGCAATTTTTAATATAAATAAACTCAAAATCCAGTCTAAAAAATTTATTTATTTTTGGTCATGTGGTCTAAAAAGTTCACTTTTAGAAGTTGATGCATGATATACATGCTCTTTTACAAGCGAGAGACTCCTATAGAGCAAAAAAAAGTTGTTGACCAAAGTTTGAGATGGCCAACCAAATGCGTTAATTTAGGCTTGTTGGGTAATGTTGGTTCCAAGTGACCCCAGGTATGTTACCAACTCATGATGCTAATCAACATTACTTGTTCACACAAAGTTTAAGCTCAAAATTACATGTTTTGACTTCTTCTTTTTTTTTAATCAAAACATGAAGATTACATGTTTTTGTATGGTGGTTCTACCTTATTCAATGCTGATTTTTCGGCACTTCCACTCCTCGCCCCAAACCTAACAAAGAAATAAAGGGAAAATTTTTAACTACTTTAGAGTTTACATTCTATGTCGAACATGGGCAAACATGACCAAATAACGACAGTGAACCCCTCAAAAGTTTAAGACAAAACTAAATATTACAAAACCAGGTGAAATCATATTGATCTAATATTGTTGGCTAAACCTTGTAAGCAATGCAGCAACGTCGGTTAGTTCAAGCTGCAAAAGTTGGTAAAATTGAGATATCACAGAAAAGTCAGCATATATGGACATATATGAACTGAAGAATATGGATCATGCTTACAAAATAAATTTCTATCATAATCCACGGCTAACATGGGGATTACCAATCTCAATAAACGAGGAACCGAAGGTATACTATGTTAGGCAAAAAACACACAATCAGGTTCTCTGCTTGGAGAGGGTCTTTACAGTAGTTCCTCAAATAGAAGGATAAGCCGACAAAACAGTTTTCTTCCCGTAGTTGTCTTCCAAGTATAGAGAAGTCACTAAGCTTGCAGTTGTGGTTGTGCATGCTCTGCAAGTGGGGGGTAAGTCATCAGAAAAAAGAAAGCTAAGGAAGCATCCACAATAAAGCATTACCTACCCTATTTAATTGATAAAATCTTTAGCTCAGTCACTTGTTGAAGATTTCAACCAAATTCTAACAAGCATGAATGTGTATGCCATTAACAATATCTAAAAGATTAGTTGTAGAGAAAATCTCATAATTCTACTAATCAACCCTTTAATTCATACAAGAGAATCCATCAGCAGCCTAACATTCTTGATCACATAGTGACTACCAAGGGTAGAATTTCTACCTTTCTCAGCATTTCTCCTTTAACTTTGACAGCATTTCTCCTTCATGTTTCAACTAAAGAAAACTGTCCATGATGGGGATTCTGCAAACAGTTTAGCGTACAAGTCAAACTATTAAAAATAATTTAATTCTACAAACAATTTTCGAGGAAAGCAAACAAAAACGCAAAAAGTCTAAGTACCTGAGAAAAATTATATTTGTAGAGGGGAGAGAGTGTGCGATTCATACTTGGCAGATTATTTCTACTGGGTTTGTATGATTGGATTGGATTGCGATCATGTTACCTTTTAACAGGTTTGGTGTTTTGGGAAGATAGAAATACAACTATCCACGCACAATTCGATCATGTCTCATCCCCCCTCCAAGAGAGACCTTTCATACGCCAATTGACATTCTTTGAACCTGCAACTCAAACCCAACCAACAAACTCGTTTCCTGCATTAATATACACAATTGTTGTCAGAATAATTTTTCTGCAATATATCAAATAAAATAAAATAAAAATTGGTATCAACTTATCGAAGGATTTTGGGATAAATGCATACTGGAGTTAGGTATGGGGGAAAACAAAAGGTTAGCAAACTAAAGAGAAATCAATTTATAGAATTAAATGATTTTATGATGGTTTTTAAGTAGCTGACTTTTCAGTTACAATGTTGATTTTGTGGTGGATAATATTTTATATATATGATTTGTTAAGGGCAATAAAGGTAAACAAAAGTTTTTCCAACTTGTTGACATTTAAGAGTAGTATAGATTATATAGTGCTTCTGACATAAATAATTATGGGTATAATAATAATAACACCCACCTAACACTTACAAAATGACATAACAACCCCACTTGGGTTATTTAATTGTAAAATAACTAATATACTGTCAAACTTGATAACTACCTTTGGTTAAAATTATTGGGTTTTTTTTGTCAAATTCATAACCAAGTAACAAAAAGAGATAACAACCCCAACCCTTTGGCCTAGAACCCCTCCCCCAATTGTTTGTCCTTTTCCTTCTCCTACCATTGACATGTACAATCACGCTTGTTTAATCAAATATGAGACCATTTCTAGTTAGAGTAAATCCCATTTTTTTCCCTCAAAAGATATAAAAATTTTCATTTATTTTTGAATAATTAATTTTTTCACATTGCCCACTCAAAGAAATAAAAGCGTTGTAATGTGATTCATCGTCTTATTTTTGTTTGGTCGTCTGTCTGTTTTATGCCAAATTAATCAATTAGGAATTACAAACACAGACGAACAACCAAACAGAAATAAGATGGTAGGTCATATTACAACATTTTTTATAATTTAAGGGGGAAATGTGGATAAAATCAATCATTCAGAGATAAATTGAGAATTTTTATATCTTCTATGGGACAAACTGAAATTTTCCCTTCTACTTAACTATATACACTGGGGATGCGATTGAATATGTGGCATATTCAAAAAGAAAAAGGACGAAAGAGGTAAGTTTGGACAATGTTGAAAATCTGCGAATTTTTTATCTCTAAACACTAACTCATTTACTAAAATTATAATTTGACCCACCAAATTTCAATAAACCCTTTGAACTTTCAAAACAGACTGTACATGAAACTGAAACATTTCGGCTCCTCATGACCTCTTACCAATCCAATGCAATTCAACTCTAATCCTAATTAAAACCAAAATACTTATAAACTCATCACTTGTACAACATACACCTATCAATTTAACGTTCCAAAATGCATCGAATTGACAAATTCAANACCAAAATACTTATAAACTCATCACTTGTACAACATACACCTATCAATTTAACGTTAAAAAATGCATCGAATTGACAAATTCAATGGCCCTAATACAAAACAAACATCATAATTAGATATGAAACTCATTTATAAACACTTTGCGCAAACTCATATATAAGCACAACTTATATATATAACTCAAATGCTAACAAATCTTACATGTAAACTTCTATTCAAATTCATGTTTAGGTATTTAATACCAATATCAACAACAACTCAAATACATGCAAGCATAATAAGACCACAGGCGGCCCGAGATATTTTGCGGTCTAAAACATAAATAATAAATGAACTATTTTTTAAATATTAATAATAAATTTATTTTAATTTTAATTTTTTGAAATACACAAATATTATTTAAGTTTTTATACTTAAGCTTTTGTTATCATAGTTGAAGTTGATGATAAAAGAGAAGGACATAGAGGGAGAAAGAATGATTGAAAAATTATGATAGAAAACTTATTTTTAGTAGCTTTAATTAATAAAGGGAGAAAGAATGGTTGAAAAATTATAATGATAAGTTTGCAATTGATTATTTTTAAGAAAACTTATTTTTAGTAGCTGTAATTTTACTATTAATTAAAGCTACTATAAGTCTATCTTTGTGTACAAAACAAACTTTAGACCCCATTTTAAGGAAGAATCCATAATTTTTAATATGTAATAATAGTTGGAAAATTTTTTTGAATTCATAAGAAATAAGCTCTACAAAAAACTTAAATTTAAATCCAAACAAAAAATTTCAGCTTGAATGGATTGACTTTATCAATCCAGCCCATAAAATTTAAAAATCTACTTGTGAAATGAGAGCAAGAGAAGCAATGCCATGCTTCCTATCTTTCTCCCTAATCCTCCTCTGTTTTATCTCTTCCAATGTTTATTGTTTTGGACACAGAGACATGCACCACTTTCTTTTCTATTTTGTCTTTCTCCCTCAAGTAATCTTCCCATCTCTCTCTCTCCTCTCTTTCTGTTCTCCCCCCCCCCCTTCTCTCTCTCTTTTCTTCTTCATGTAGAGATACAAAAATAGTGTGGTTTTCATAGTATAGGACCAATGGCCTTATGCATATTAAGACACTATACACCAAACCACACAAACATATGACATTTTTGTAATTCAAAATCTCAGGTTCAATTCCTTCCCACACTATCTAAAAGTTACCCACCATTGTTCTTTTGGAGACATGCTATAGATCAACTCAAGTCATATTGGCCAGTCATTGAGTTCGAGGAAATAATCAGCCTAAGCCTGGACATGCTGTAGCAAAACAAAAGGAAAAAAAAAACACATAACATTTGGATGCACTTTTTCATATTTTGTCATTGTATTCCCTCTATCTTTCCATCATTGAAATTTGACCTATAAGAACTCTTATGTTCAAGTAATGGGTTTCAATTTATTTCAAAATCATCAATTGATGGATAATAATTACATTGCTTATTAAGATATCATATATGCATGCACATAAATTATTGTATATGTGAGTAAGCAAGTGTTACACATACCCAAACATAAATATATAAAAATTTGTCTATGATGATTGCAAGTCTAATGTTTGGTGGTTCGAGTGCCTCTAAGAAAAAGACGGGTGGAGGAAGGTGGAGATAAGGGTATCAGGTGGATTTCAAAAAAGGAAAGACAGACATAGAAGATTGTGGTTTGATTATATTATAAGTAAGCATTGAATCAAGGAGTGAGTTTCAATATTTTCTTAAATTTCCCATAAAATATTTTTTTTTGTCATTTCAAATACTTGTTGCCCTTTTATTTCAACATTTGTTACGTAATTTTCAGTATTTTTAATTTAAGGGGGGCAATTCTTGCATTTCAATAAGAATGTCAGGCACTGTTAGTCAAGTGACAGCCGATTGTAATTTGACCGCAAATTTATGGGATATTTTTTGGTAAGATTATATTTTGACCCCTTCAATTATAACTTTATTTATTTTATTCCTTTCAACTATTATATTTTTATATTATACCCTCAACTTTATAATTAGTTTCACATTGTCTTAATAGTAATGTCCGTCACACATTTAATAAAACTTTATTTTATTTTCTCCTCCAAACTATATAATGTTTTTTACTTTGTCTCAACACATCAAGCAATTTTCGTCCAAAAGACAAAATATATTTGTGATTGGACTAATGTGAAATAATCAAAATAATTGAGAGGACATGTGAAAAATTCAATAGTTAAGGGAATAAAGTAAAAAAGGGTCATAGTTGAGAGGGATTAAAGGGTAATTTATCCTTTTTAAAACAAAAAGTTTTAGGGTCTGAATATATTTTCCATAAGCCTGTAGATCCCGTGCACCTCGCGAATTCTTAGCATTAACGTAATTGTTGAACAACATTGGCCCAGAATGACATGTACATATGTTGGGTACTGTACCTAATATTGTATACTGTATACATGTCATAATAAATTTTCGATTAGTCGACAGAGAGAGAGAACATCTGAGGGAGAGAGAGCAAATAGGTCGGAGCATCTGAGGAGCCAAAACTGGTGTCCTTTCCAACTCCCAAAGGATCACAACCTCGTTCACAATCTTCACCTACTTAGCTCAACCATTTTGTATATGATCGTAGTGTTAAACCCACAAAACCCATATATTAACCGAGTTTTCTCTCTTTATCTTTGTTCTTCTGAGACCCAATTTTGATCTAGTCATGGCTCTTTCGGTTCTCTCTCAGGTCATTTCACTTTCCAATTACTTCATTTGATTCTTCACAGCTCGTTTTTAATTTTTCGTTTGTGTGGAAATATATAGAAAATTATTTGGGGATTAATTATTATAATGTTTGAATTTGCATGCAGGTGTCTCTGGCTATTCCGATTCATAACGATTCATCTCTTCGGATATCAGTGTTTAAGGTTGTTAATTATATTTTTTTTCAAGTTGATGATATGTTTATGCTGTGAATGAAATAAATTGCACTACTTTGAGTTATTGTGTTCTTTTTGATTCGTCTTGTGAATCGGTTTTTTTTTTGGGTAAGTAAGATGGTGAAGTGGTTTTATTTCCCTTTGTTTTGGTGATTTAGAGTTATTTTTTCAAAATTATGAGTTGGGTTTGACTTCTTTGTTTTTGGCTTATATGGGTTTCATTTCATTAGATATTATTGGGATAATGCATTTAGTTTAATAGTATGAACTGGTTTGGTCTACATATTTTTCACTTCTCTCTGGAATTTGTGTTAGTAGTTCTATTTTAGAAGTGTGAGATGCATTTGACTCATCTATTTGGTTCACATCACTTTCTTTTATAGTGGTCTTTATTGGGTTAGCGTTTTGAAGTACTTTATTGCTTGAAAGAGCAAATTCTTTTTTAGGTATTTGATACAAAAAGCAAGAATGGTACTTTGACAATGCTAACAAATTTACTTGGCTTTACCCATTTTATCTCTAAATCTAGCGGACGTGTGTAATGTTTTCTTGTTCATGTGTATGTTTAAGTAGTTTCAAGGAAACATTGTGGATTTTGGGACCTCAGTTTCGATGATTTTTTCATGACCAAAATAAAAATGATTTAATGGGTCCCATTGGTAGAAAACACTGCTATTGGATTAATTTATTCGTTTGTATGTCTTGATCTTTGTTGCTCATGGGGCATAGAATAAATTTTACGCCCCAATTCTTTTGTTATTGATGTGCCCAATGTTTTGTATCAGTAGGAAGTTACGTTGTTTGCACTTTAATGTTTACTTATCGGAGTACTAAGTTCAGGACCATGACGTGTCTCAGGTTGCTTATATGGCATTCCCAATTTATACCTTTATGCAACCATTAAAGTTTTTAAAATGTATTTGTTTTGGAGTGTTCCTTCTTTAATGAACTTAGGTTTTTTAATTATTAGAAACTATCTCCAAAATTTTTTTAAATTGCAAACCATTTCAGCGAATGCACCACCAAATATACATATTGCATTACTTTCATTTTTTGTGCCTTCAAAAAAATTTAAATAGCGACAGAAATCTCTGAAGGCTTAAATTCATTGAAAAAAGTGTTATGAATTCATCCCCAGTGGCGGAGCCACTCAAGGACCAGCCCACCCTCAAATTTTTTGCCTTGCCATTTCCTATTATATTTTTGAAGTATATCTATTTAGGCCCACCCTATATTTTTCTTATCATATCAATTGGTATATGGACACACTTCAAACATATTTGGATAAGTTTGGACATATTGAGGTCATTTCAAAAAAATTTTAAATAAATTATGAAAATATTTTGTACTAAATAAAAACTGCGGGCATTATGTAATAAAAATATAGGATCATTTTGTAAGTATATAAGAAATTAAGGTCATGACTTAAAACTATAAAACTGTTTAGAGTTAAAAAAAAAACTCAAATATGAATATTCTTGTCTAGTGAGAACATCTTTATCAAACCAAAACGAGTGACCAATTGAGACAGAGAAATAAACAAAGAGAGAAGAAGATGTAATCAATGATTATACGTCCTCTAATGATTATGCGGTCCTCTAGCAATTATACTACCTATTGGTGAGATGTGAGTTGTCTTTATTTGAGGTCCAGATAATCGGCGACAATTCTAGAACACTTGGTCATTTTACTATTTGATGTGCACTTTGGCATTGAATTTAAAACCTATCAAGAATATGTGATCTTACAATTTTAAGACAAGCAAATAAGTGATATATCTTTTAGCTATGAATATTTTAAAATTACATATTTGTAATTTTGACATTGAAATAATGGATTCATCATACAACGCTATCAAAATATAAAAGCTTCTCGGGTCAATTTTAACTAGTTACAATTAGTGTCATTTTCATTAAAAGACTATAATTAGTCTCTTTTCTATTTTGCACTTATATGTATAGAGTTTTTCAGTATAAATGTATCATTTTACTCTTATCAATTAGGATAAAACTTGTTAGAGGGTCCACTCGAGAACATTTTTCTGGCCCTGGTCAACCCTATTTTGACTACTTCGACTTCATGCTTCTTATTTTCTTCAATCCTAAGCTGTAAAATCTCCAAGAAAAGTTTCAGTGGATAAGTACTGACATATTCACAGTTATCATCGTTTCCTTTTTGACAATTGAGTTATTGCCATATCCATGTAAGCAGATTAAGTTCACTTTCTGGCAGTTACCGGGAGAGGATCATAAGTTCAAAAGTGTGAATATTAAAGATAGCTGTATCTATTTGAATAAATCCCTGATTTTGTTCAGTGTCTTGTTGTCCTTGCTGTTGCTTGTTTTCATCATGTTGTTCTGCAAGGCTTGAGCACCTTTTGTTCGGTCCTTGCTGTTAATTTTTTGTTTACTCAGGGTTCTTTCATTCCTTGATAAATGTGATTCCTTCAAATTTCTTCCTATCTAGAAAAACAACAAAATGTGCCCCATGTGCATGTTTACCTTATTGGAAATATCAATCATAAGCTGTAGAATTGTTATATCCGCAGATGGTTGGAATTTATGACTTTTTGCTCTATGTCGTATCTTTTATTGTAAAATTGCTACTCATCCTCCTTGCATTAAGCTTCCAGTTCTCTATATGTCGAAGCACAGTTCTTTTTCAACCCTTCTTTTTTTGATGCACATGTCTCATGCCACAAGTCACATAGCCTTCCGTCTTGGTTTTGCCTTGGGCAATATATTTCTATCTTCGGCTTGTTGTGGAATAGCAGCAGCAACATTCTATTCTGGCCCATGCAAACCTTGGAAAAATGTTTTCTATCCAACTGTTCAAAAGGTTTGTTCTTTTGAAGAAAGAGCTTCTCTGCATGCTGCTAAATAATAGTATATCGTCTGTCTTCTATCTTAGTCTGGCTAATGCCTCATTTCTATTCTCTTTTCAACTGTTCTATCACAACCAGGATCAATTACATTTTTCTGAGTTGGACTCTGTCCATTTGCATGCTCTCATTATCCAACAGTTGTTTCTTGCCATTCACTCATCGCTCTTGAGATTCTGTACTTCGTGCTGGATACTATCCAGTTTCTTCAAGCACTCCTTGAATTATTTCATCAACTTCCGTTTACAATGTTCTTATGTTATCTTTCATCAAAATTTGCAGAGTGCTTAATAAGTTCTCCTTGTTTCGAGTTAATGTGTTCCTTTGTGCAGTGGGTGCATGTCTTGATACACAATACCACAGACTGCTCTCGCCTCACTTCTGTGTGTGATCAAGCCAGCCAAAATAGCAAATCCTAGATTTTTATCCTCCATTTGATACACACACACACACACACATTATTTATCTCTCTCTATAGCTGTCTTTTTAATCTGAAATTTTTTGTTTTTGTTTTTGGTCCATCTATATTCACTTGTCGTCAGTTTTACTGCTTCTGACTGTGATCTTTAATACTGATTCTCATTGTTTGGTACTGACTATTTTGTAGATTTATTTTTTTAACATTGTTGTGTCACAAGCCCACACAAAAAAAGAAAAAGAAAATGGGTATGTGTCGTGTTGCATTTTCTATCAGGAGAAGTGGACAGATGATGCGTGCGACTCTCTACCCAACTAGCTGATTGAAAAAAGACTTTCTGAGTAGTGATATGGAGAAGGGAGAGGTTTTCAAACTGTTTGAAATGGCCCAACTTATGTTGATTTGTTAGAATTAAATGGTCAATTTCCCATTTTGTCCCTCTACTCATTTTGATCTGTGAAGCACGAACTGGAGTATCCTTAACCATATCCAATACGTATTGGATACAAATAAGCTTTGGATATGGCCAAGTATGTAGCCAATACGAGAGACGCATCTCTGATGTTTAAAAAATATATTTTAATTATATATACAATTGGAATATATCAAGGATATGTGATCAATACGTGGATGATAGCTTTCCAAAAAAAAATATATATGTGGATGATACACGGATATGTCAGGATTTATGATTTTTTTTTTTTGAAGTGGGCCATTGAAATAAGTAATTGAAGTTAATAGAATAAGTATTCCCTAAAATAATAGGGGTGTTCATGTGCAAGAAAAATGGTTGATTACGTATCTGGTATCTATCTCCATGCTTCTTACATTTTGATAAAAGATGTTATTTAATGATATATAAGGGATGAAGCCTTCCTCTCTCTTTCAACATAAGTACTAATCATAGATTATCGTGCATTCGTTATACTGTTTTTCAATCACCAAAGGTCACCACTGAAACAAGGTCATGGTTCTTGTCTTCTTGTTGGAAAATGTTTATTGTCTTTGTCAAAGTTGTTTTATGAATGTTCAATGGGTATTGTCAAGCAAAGTCAATCATTTGAAATTTGCATTTGACACTGCATTTTTATTTTAAGAAATTTACTTAGTTGATAAAAGTTTAAGTAGTTTCCAGAAAGAAGTTTATGGATCACAGTGTAAATTTCATGTTAATTCGATAGATAATGTTTAAATTGATGCTTGTCAACCATTCTCTCACCCACCTTGTTTAATGCTGTTCTATTGAGTAAACTTTTTATTGCATTTGGTTGTTCTCATTTATAATGCTGCACCGTCCATATATTCCACTGTAAGAACATTTTAATTTTTAACTGTACTGGGAGTTTATGGTAAATTTATTTTCTAGGCAATTCTATTTCATTTTGTTGCAGACCAATAGCATAAGCTATCGAGATAAATCATGGGTATCTATCTTACCTTCCGACTTGAAAACCAAGAAGTCACACTCAAAAAATCAGTCGATGGTGTACATGTCAGTTCAACAAGCCAGCAAACCTAAGGTTGCAGTTTCACCTTTAGTACTTGAGGATGTAGAAGAGCCTCCGTTGAACTTGTACAAGCCGAAGGGACCCTACACAGCAACCATTCTCTCTGTCGATAGGCTTGTTGGCCCAAAAGCTCCAGGAGAAACTTGTCATATTGTGATTGATCATGGTGGCAATGTTCCTTATTGGGAAGGTCAAAGTTACGGCGTAATTCCTCCTGTAAGATTGAAGTTCTATGTTTTAGGCTTTATCTTCATTACCTATGATTTCAGAAATCACCAAGGACTTCTTATGCTTTTCAGATTAGTACAAATGATGAGCTACATTCCTACATCATACATGGAAAACAATTTCTCAACTTCCCTTCCTACTAGCTTGCCACTGGATCTTTATTAGGAGCAAGGATCAAAATTTTGTTTCGGTGTACTGTTTCTGTCACCTGGGACATGGAAATGTTTCGACGTATTTCGGAAAATTTTTGTCCTATTTGAAAACAGAATAAAAAAATAAAAAATTTTAAAATTATTTTTTAAAAATATTGATCGAAATATACCAAAATATCTTGAAACAATTCGAAATAATTGTGCAAATGAATTGTTATATAACAAAACATTTTGAAACATTATGGAACACCTAGAAGTATTAGAATTTTGATTCCATCATTGATTCATTTCGGTCTCCTTAGAAACGGAAACGTTTCAAATGTTTCAACCATGGGTAGCTGGCAAAGTTTGATACTTAAAATTTCTGGATACCTCAATTTTGAAGTCTCATCTAATATGTTGGTCTCAACCCATGCCTTTGAGTAGCACGTAGTTTTGGTTGTATTTTCTGCATGCTGTGTAGCTGACTTTGACTAATCAGAATTATTAGATTCACATTATTTGTTGACTAATCAGAATTGTTAAATTCAAATTGCTAGTATGATGAAACTCTCTATATGAAGCCTTCGATATTTTGAGTTTCTTGTTGGCCATCTGTGCTGGGAAAATAGGTGATGGTCTGAATTACTAGAATCAGGCTATTTTAAATCTATCTTTATTTGAGTTCCTATCCAATGGTGGGTCTCAGTACCATGTTTCTGAGTAATATGTAATTGCCTTTGTTCTGGGCATGATATAGTGATAGAACAGTAGTTAGCCTTGGCCCTGAGTTTCTTAGTTCTTGTTTTCTTGAATTCCAGGGTGAGAACCCAAAGAAACCAGGAACTCCCAACAATGTTCGTCTTTACTCAATTGCATCTACCAGGTATGGAGACTTTTTTGATGGCAAGACAGCCAGTTTGTGCGTTCGGCGTGCTGTCTACTATGATCCCGAGACAGGGGAAGAAGATCCTTCAAAGAAAGGAGTATGCAGCAATTTCCTATGTGATTCGAAGCCTGGGGACAAGATACAGATCACAGGTAAGAACCTTCCTTGTTGTGAAACCGAATTTAAATATCCTATTACTGGAGTCCCTCTTCCTAATAATTATAAATTTACTAGAACTTGTTGAAGTATTGTGTCTTGCATCTGAGACAAGCCCCATTAATAAAAACTATACTGTGCCAGGTTATACTGGTCTCTGAGTCCTGGAAATCACATGTATCAACTTGTTGGAATCAGTTAAATTACTGTGCCATGCATGTTATTTGAAAGACTGATTCAGTGATGATGACAATAACCATCAGTTTGGGTTCACCACTGTAGAAGCACCTTATTAACAACTCAACCAATACAGAATTGCACAGTGAATCCATAATTTGGGTAGCTTGGCATGCAAGAGGAAGTGTTCTGAATTATTATATTCCCCCTTCTGGTTGTTTCATGAGTGTTGGAGGTGGTAACTCTTTTGAATTGGAAGGATGCAAAATAGAGATATCATACATATTTTATTAGTGTTTTCTTCAAGAAACGGAAGATGGGTTAGCAGTGTATTTTTTGTATTGTTTTTTGTTAGGGTTGCTTTAGGTTTGAAGAAAGCTTGCTCAGTCGGTCAGTCCTTGTATGCCTATGTATAGTGTGGAGTCGGTGTGTGGGTGAGGCATATGCTACTTAAATGATGCCACTGGCAGATCAAGTGGACTGAACTGTATTTACAAATGGGTTTTTGAATCCGTGTGCAACACAGGGTGGGTGATTACTCTCAAAAGAAATGAAGAAACTATTGAAGAGGAGTTAAAACAGAAAACCAAATATGAAGTACATAGTTCTTATACAATTTCTGTGGTTTTTTTCTTGGTTAGAGACTTGTGGTTAATCTTAGCATTTTTTAAAAAAAAAAAAAAAAATCTTAGCATTGCTGACTTGTCTGTCGATCATTTCTCTCTGTGAACTGGTACCAACTGAATCACGTATGTTGCTTCATATGTCCATCCTCTCTCGTTTTCATATCACTGGTTGGTTTGGGTCTCAAAATAAGTTGGCCTAAGCGACCTAATTAGATAACTGTTCTATTTTTCTTTGCAAGCATAGTTGGGATGATCTATTTGGCTTGGTTTCTTTAGTTTAGTTTTATTCTTGGGATGAAGGTTCAGTGTCCTTTTCTCGATGTTGTTAATTTGGGACTATTTTGGCAGGTCCTTCGGGCAAAATAATGCTTTTGCCTGAAGATGATCCAAACGCCACCCACATAATGATTGCTACTGGTACTGGTGTGGCACCTTTCAGAGGCTACCTTCGACGTATGTTCATGGAAAATGTTCCTACATTCAAGTTTGGTGGTCTCGCTTGGCTCTTCCTTGGGGTGGCCAACACCGACAGTCTCCTATATGATGATGAGTTCACCAAGTATCTCCAAGAATACCCAGATAACTTCCGATATGACCGCGCTCTTAGCCGAGAACAAAAGAACCAGAGTGGAGGCAAGATGTACGTGCAGGATAAAATTGAAGAATACAGTGATGAGGTCTTCAAACTCTTGGATAATGGGGCCCATATTTACTTCTGTGGTCTCAAGGGAATGATGCCCGGGATCCAAGATACACTAAAGAGGGTTGCAGAGCAGAGAGGAGAGAACTGGGAAGAAAAGCTCTCACAACTCAAAAAGAACAAACAATGGCATGTTGAAGTCTATTGATGTTGCATATACTTCAAAGCCTGTTCATTCCTGACTTTAAGGAAATGGTACATTCTTCCAGTTAGGTAATGTGGCTTTTTAATTTGAATTACAGTCTACATTTATATGTGCTGTTTGTTGATGAAGATGACTAATTGTTCTATTGTCCAACACAAATTAACGTTGCGCTTGGAAGCGCCTCTAAATGAATTTTCAGTCCTAAAAGGCCATTTGAAAAAGCCAAATTTGTTTGATAAGAGTAACTCTAATCAGGTTGTCAAATCTCGGCTGAACAACTTTAACGTCTCTTTTTGACATCTTTTTCCTCCTCTGATGGTTGCAACATCTCTCTTTATGTCTTATTTACAAGCACGACATGTACATTGGAAAGAAGAAGGAGATGGAACTTCTTCATCTCCAGTATGAGCTGAGTAGATTCTGCAACTCCAGCACTTTACCGGTGCCATTGACACAGCTTCTAAATCTGACGCCTCCATTGCTGACACTGCCTTCAATCTTGAGAAAATCGATGGACAAAGACTCATCCCTTGGTGTCGAGAATGTCGACAGTAGGATTTAGGTGGTGTCGAGAATGTCGACAGTAGGATTTAGGTGTTCTCCATGATAGTGTGAAAATGGGTATTGCGGGAAACTTAAGATGAGTGTGAGAGCCAGTTGTTTGGATAGACGTGGAGGATTCATCGGCCATGGAAAAAGATAGGGAGAGAGACGATTCGGGGCCGTGGAAAAAGAAATTGGGTAGAGCTATTGTCGTCCCACAAATACTCTTTCTCA
Organism: Ilex paraguariensis; assembly: GCA_963454935.2. Lineage (NCBI taxonomy): Eukaryota > Viridiplantae > Streptophyta > Magnoliopsida > Aquifoliales > Aquifoliaceae > Ilex > Ilex paraguariensis. The sequence goes on from CAUOFW020001258.1 coordinate 844,934, forward strand.
CACTTTTAAAATTTTTACAATCAAACTATTAATAACTTGTTTGGTAATGTTTATGGTTTTTCATTTTCTAAAAAACGAAAAACAAAATCAAAAAATAAAAACATCTTTTTCTTGTTTTGAAAATCGCTCCTCGTTTACAAAACGATGATAGAAAAAAAAAATAAAAACAATTATCAAACTGAGTTTTTTTTTTTTATTTTCTCTAAATATCAAAATAAAAATGAAAAACAAAAAATATAAACGTTACAAAACGGGAAATAAGGTTACCGTTTTTATATATAACGGGTTATAGATATTTATAATTCTTTGATCAAATTACCAAATAACCAATCAACTGACCAATTGATTAATTAAACTATTCAAAAAATTTAAAGTCCTGTGGGCATGCATGTAGCAAGGGTTGAATCATGATGTAAGAAATTACCTTAACTAATGTAGCAGAAACACTGCACTGCTAGTCTGTTACAAACTTTTGCGCCTTGCTAGGAGATAGCCATAGTTTTTTTAACCCAAATGGGTATAATAAATTAGATGGATAAAAATAAAATTCATCTGGGTCATCGGGTCAATTCGTAAATATTTAAGAGGAGTCAATTTTTTTTTTATTATTATTAACTTTTAAGACATTCCTAATAGGACTAGATCACAATAAATATGTCATAGATATTTCATATTTAGTGAAGAACTAAATTTGGTAGGTCTTCTAATTAATTTTGAGCATCTTTGTCTTGTGACCTTTAGATCATGATCTAACGATCTACATAAAAAATACCCACTAAAAACTAGGGTGCCAAGTCTCCATAATCGCACTACTCTACAAATACATATATATATATATATATATATATATATATATATATATATATATATGCAAATAGAAGGAAAAACGAAGAGATTTACTTCAAAATTGAGTGAAGGTATGCTTTGATCAATTCAGAGCTAATCACCTCTTTAGTTAGAGCAACTTCAAGGGGCATGGTATCAGGGGTAGTAATTTCATAACTGGCAAAATACCACCTTAAATTCAAAAATTTGGACTCCAATGGAGGTGACATAAGGGGTTAAAAAATGGCATCAATAGTCTTGAGGTGACAATTTTAGCAACTCTGGAGAGAGAAAGGGAGAGGTTGCAAATTCTACTGTTCAATCTCAACGGCTCTATTTAACAAAAAATTTCTATAAATATAGAGATTTTGAAAAGAAAACTTACCAAAGTTCCCTACTCTTGATTTTTCTTTAATCGTTAGAAAAATGCGCAGAGGCGTTCTGGAAATCACAGAGGGAAGGGGTAGGAGGCATTCTGAGAATCGTTTGTCGTTGTTGTTGCCTGAAAATTGCTTGCCGTTGTCGTTGCCTGAAAATCACGCTTTCCTAATATCTGTAGTTTTTTCATCCCAAAAACGTGATGGTCCAGACATGATTGCAAAATGGGCTTGAAGTACCCCAAATGCCGCTCTACATCTTTTCTTGCTCACTCTTGTGCTTTAGCAAAATATTTTTTTTTCAAACCTTGTGGATAGGGAATTGTTTTTACAAATGTCGATTAGTTTGGATAAATACCATTAACTAGATTATATTTTATTGTATACTCACGACCATTAATTATATAGTTTACTGGAGGAGCATAACCATTTGCTAATAATGCAAAAACAAAGGACCTATCTAGAACATTTATGTCATTCAACGAACCAGGAAGCCCAAAGAATGCATGTCATATCCAAAGATTTTGAGAAGCTACAGCTTTCAAAATGATTGTTGGTTTGTGACAATGACCAGAAAGGGAGAGGTTGCAAATTCTACTGTTCAATCTCAATGGCTCTATTTAACAAAAAATTTCTATAAATATAGAGATTTTGAAAAGAAAACTTACCAAAGTTCCCTACTCTTGATTTTTCTTTAATCGTTAGAAAAAGGCGCAGAGGCGTTCTGAAAATCACAGAGGGAAGGGGTAGGAGGCATTCTGAGAATCGTTTGTCGTTGTTGTTGCCTGAAAATTGCTTGTCGTTGTCAATGCCTGAAAATCACGCTTTCATAATATCTGTAGTTTTTTCATCCCAAAAACGTGATGGTCCAGACATGATTGCAAAATGGGCTTGAAGTACCCCAAATGCCGCTCTACATCTTTTCTTGCTCACTCTTGTGCTTTAGCAAAATATTTTTTTTTCAAACCTTGTGGATAGGGAATTGTTTTTACAAATGTCGATTAGTTTGGATAAATACCATCAGCTAGATTATATTCCATTGTATACTCACGGCCATTAATTATATAGTTTACTGGAGGAGTATAACCATTTGCTAATAATGCAAAAACAAAAGACCTATCTAGAACATTTATGTCATTTAACGAACCAGGAAGCCCAAAGAATGCATGTCATATCCAAAGATTTTGAGAAGCTACAGCTTCCAAAATGATTGTTGGTTTGTGACAATGACCAGTATACATACTTTGTCATGCGGTCAAACAATTTTTTCACTTCCAATTCATGTAATCAATACTCTCAAACATGTCAGGAAAGCCACGTTGTTCCTCCGTCTGCAACAATCGAGCAATATCGCTATTGTTTGGTGACCTTAGGTAATGATCGTCAAACACTGTAATAACTTCTTTCACAAACCTTCTCAGACTCTGTATGACAATGTTTTCTTCAATTTTGATGTATTCATCCACAGAATCTGGCGGTGTTTCATAAGCAAGAATTCTATAAGCAGTTGTTATCTTATGAAGGGATGACAAACTGAGAATTCCAACGACATCTGTTGTTTGGACAGTATGGATCATGTTGTTCAACCTCATTTACAATTCATAGAAAAAGAGGACGACTCATTTGGAACCTCCTTCGAAAAAAACCTTCATATATACAAGGGGGTAGCAAAATAGTCACGGTAGAGTTTTTTGTGACCTTCAACTCTACCACGATTAATTATTCTGTGGCCTGGAATGGAACCACGATGCTTTCTTATTCGTCCCTGACTAGACCCTTCTGACCTTCTGGTTGCAGCATACAACATATCAAATTCATCATTATTCTTTTTCCTCAATAATGAGGATCTCTCCTAAAATATTAAGATAACGATTCATATAGATTGATGAATGAAAATATGAAAGGATAAATAGTTAAAGAGAAAAGAGATATTGAGTTTATGGAGAGAAAGTAATATAAATGGACGAAAATATGAGAAAAATGATCATATTTATAGATGCATTATACTTTTTTGAATTTTTATTTTGACAATTAAATTTTCAAATTTGAATTTCAACGGTTGAATTTTGAAATTTGAATTTCGGCGCACAAAATTTGAAATTTAAAATTTTTACTATAAAAATATATCTGTTAAATTGCGATCGTTATGAAAATTATACTCGTTAAAATATAATCGTTAATTTTAATTAAAAATATTAAAATATTAAAGTGACATCCTATTTTGACACTTGTCATTAGAGTAGATTTATAATTTAGAAATACCAAAACACTGTTCAAGATTTCATATGAGTGATTTGGCACCCCAAAATGGCAACTCCCTTTGGAGTTGCTCTTCGACAGTGCATTCACTTGCACACATGGCTAGTTTCTAATGAAATCTCTAATATATAACATGGTAGGTTTTAATAAATTCATTTAACGGTCTTAAATAAACTTATCAAATAGTTACCAATATCTCTTTCAAACAATTCAAATTATATCGTACTTTTAGACACAGATTACTCCTAGTTAACTTAGGTACAAATACTTAACATTATTGTATTAGAGCAATGCTATGTAATTCAAATATGCAACCCAAATTTGTATCACAAATGAAGCAGACCATTGGATCAGTGGATCCTATTTAAAAAAATTGATGTGACTCACTCATCCAATAGTCCCATTTTATTTAGGATGAAAAATTTGGATTGCAAATTTGAGTTACATAACATTTTCCTTTGTATTATACTAGAACCCATGCATTATTTGATTTCTTGTTATTTTTGAGTAGTTTTTTTTTTAATGATGTCAATAACTCACCTTCAAAAAATATTGTACCACCTAATTTGGATTTTAAGTAACTTTTGTATGATATTATTAAAGGAATTTTTTAATTAGTTCAATATGTTGAGGTAGTTTATCTTGAATGTTAAATAACATATAAGTAGATGATATTTTGTACTTTTAAAACTATTACCATTAAACATACTTTTATATATAAATGCACTTATCAATTCAGAAGTATTTATTATTCAAACATCTATTAGTCATTGAAAGTTCATCTTGTAAAGTGTATCTTAAAAGTTCATTTTAAAAAATGAATTTTTATTTTAAGAAATTATGCGAAACACAAGGACTCAGTAGTCGTATAACTCTACATTGTTGGTTTACTATTTAGTTTCACTTGCTAAAAATATCAATAATGTTGTTATATCAGGAGCAACTCAAAGTAATTTGAGGTCTAAAAGATAATATTAAATGAGACATTTTTATTTTTAGTATTATTTTAAAAAAATAAAAAATATTTTTAATTTTTTTAAGTGAGAGAAGAAGATGTGATACTTTGTTTTTTGCCTTTTAAGAGATAGATAGAGAGAGAGAGAGAGAGAGAGAGAGAGAGAGAGAGAGAAGAGAGAATGGATGTGAGTATATATGAGTTGACTTTTGAATATATTTTTTTTTTTTTTAAATTTTTTGATTTTTGAGTTTTTAATGTTATGAATTAAATTATAGGCCCAAATTATTAAAATTATATTTTTTTGATTGGGCTTAAATTTTTTTGGGCCTTTTTGTAATGCCTAAAATTTTCATGGATTTAAATTTTTTATGTAGACTACTTATGTATCTAAAATTACGGGATCTTTTAAAAATTTGGAGCCTAAAGTCTATGTTTTTTTTAAATACAGTTGGGTTGGCCTTGGGTTATATGGTACATAAAAGGTATACTCAGTGCACGAGATTCAAGCCATTGCTAAGTATGGAGAGGATTAGACATCCACAATTTTGCTCCAGCAAGCAGAAAAACTGTTTCTACGACTTGAACTCGTACCTTCAAATCACAATAAAATAATTTTACTGTTGTGCTAAGGTTCGTCCTCATTTTTACATGTATGGTTAGGATTTATACTTTCATGTGCCACTGTTCAAAAATTGGTGAATAGAGTCGCTCATTAATTAGCTAGACATGTTTGTTTTGTTTATGTATGGGACGAGGAGGTACCAAACTTTATCATGTATTTGGTTCTCACAAATATTCCTTCTTAATAAAAGAACCGCAGGTTTTATTAAAAGAATAAAAAAAATAGAAGACAAATTCATTGTCGAGGGTTCAAGCAGAGGAAATAACTTTTTTGCATGTGGAAGAAAGGTTACGTACATCAAATCTTTCCTAAACCATTCATTAGCGAAGTCTCGTGAACTCACTGTCCTCTAGAACTTGTACACAGCTTTCTCTCTCTCTCTCTCTCTCCACATCTAGAAGAAAACATACATTAACATCTAAGAAGAAAACATAAATTTATTAGGGTAAAATTTCTTCCATAATTTTTGTGTGTTAAAACATATTGTACATAGAGATGTTCTGTGCCACAAAATACTATAGTGCGTCAATGGAAGTGAATGGTCAACTTGTCATTGAGTGCATTGATGAAAATTTAAGAAGGTGAAGTCAGTTTTCCAAACTTGTGTGTCTCCACTGTCGTGCCAATGCAATTCTTTTTGGACCCTTGTCTTGTTTATGTTTTGGTTCTCAATCAAAACCACAGGGTCCATTTCTTGTTGAACAAACTGTTGAAAAATAATGAAGTCTATGCAATCCACATAAGAAACCTGTATCACCAGTGATCGATTGAAAAGGACAGTTTTCTGAAGAAGAATCTCTTCATTGTGGAGTTCGGGAGAAGTAAATATACCAAATTTTACTATTTTTATTAGAGAAATTGTTTACGTGGCTCAAATGAATGACATCTAAATCACAAAAAAATAATCTTAGGGCTACAAATTGTCTGTCCTCGAAGTCAAGTCAAAGATACTCTGAACCGCATATTCATGTCAGAAAATTTACGTTTATCATAATTCTAAAATATATAATAGTTAGGAAAATTTAAACCGAGTTTATTACCAATTTATTACACTTTTGAAACAAATTTATTAAATTATGATATTTTTAAATTTATTTATTGATAATTTTTAAAATAAAAAAGGGGCAGTCGCTGTCAGCTTGAAAACACGGTTACTAACTACATTTTTAGTATAAAAGCAAACATTGCACACGTTCTTTTTTTCTCTTTTTTTGGTTGAAAAAATAGGGAGGAGGCAAGAAAGAGTATTTAGCGACCACCCTAATAGATCCTTATTGGTAAGATCATAAAACCTTTGATCACGCCTAAAATCCCTTTCGAGATTAAATTTAATTAAACTAACATATCAATATCAATCGATCACCAAATTCCAATAAACACTTTGAGACTCGAATTCTTAGTCTCGAAGAATAAGGCTGATATCCACCGGACTACCTTAGGTGATCTTTTTCTCTTTACCTGTCAACATCACTTGACCCTCTGCGCAAAATCATTTCACTTAACTTTGTCTACACCAGCAAGCCAACAGTCCCACGTGTCATACAAGAAGTTGAACAACATGGGGGAATGGGCATTGTTTGCTAACTCCATAAAAGGCAATCAATTGATTCAATACTTCTTAAATGGGGACAGTCTTGGATTGACTTTCAAAACGTAATTGCCAATCACGCTTTCTAATAAAATTGGGGTTGTCACACACGCTTTTTTTTTTTTATCATTTTTTTTTATTAAAAATAGAGTCAATAAATTCGTTTTTGACAAAATCGGAGTTAACAATTGAGTTATTTAGAGTGAAACNACATCTAAATCACAAAAAAATAATCTTAGGGCTACAAATTGTCTGTCCTCGAAGTCAAGTCAAAGATACTCTGAACCGCATATTCATGTCAGAAAATTTACGTTTATCATAATTCTAAAATATATAATAGTTAGGAAAATTTAAACCGAGTTTATTACCAATTTATTACACTTTTGAAACAAATTTATTAAATTATGATATTTTTAAATTTATTTATTGATAATTTTTAAAATAAAAAAGGGGCAGTCGCTGTCAGCTTGAAAACACGGTTACTAACTACATTTTTAGTATAAAAGCAAACATTGCACACGTTCTTTTTTTCTCTTTTTTTGGTTGAAAAAATAGGGAGGAGGCAAGAAAGAGTATTTAGCGACCACCCTAATAGATCCTTATTGGTAAGATCATAAAACCTTTGATCACGCCTAAAATCCCTTTCGAGATTAAATTTAATTAAACTAACATATCAATATCAATCGATCACCAAATTCCAATAAACACTTTGAGACTCGAATTCTTAGTCTCGAAGAATAAGGCTGATATCCACCGGACTACCTTAGGTGATCTTTTTCTCTTTACCTGTCAACATCACTTGACCCTCTGCGCAAAATCATTTCACTTAACTTTGTCTACACCAGCAAGCCAACAGTCCCACGTGTCATACAAGAAGTTGAACAACATGGGGGAATGGGCATTGTTTGCTAACTCCATAAAAGGCAATCAATTGATTCAATACTTCTTAAATGGGGACAGTCTTGGATTGACTTTCAAAACGTAATTGCCAATCACGCTTTCTAATAAAATTGGGGTTGTCACACACGCTTTTTTTTTTTTATCATTTTTTTTTATTAAAAATAGAGTCAATAAATTCGTTTTTGACAAAATCGGAGTTAACAATTGAGTTATTTAGAGTGAAACTCTTTTAAAACAAATATACCAAAATACAATATTTTTAAATTTATCTACCAAATTACGACACTTTTTAAAAACGGATTCAATAACTCCACTTTTGTTAAAAAATGAAGTCAATAACTCCTTTTTTGTTCAAAAACAGAATCAACAACATCCACTTTTTAAAAAAAAACAAAGTGGGTAGTGGAAACAAACAAAAGAAAAGCGTGTTTAATAAAAACATTTTTTTACGTTTTTTATGCTCTGTAAACACGTTTTTCATGCTCTGTAAACACGTTTTTCACACAAAAGATCACCATATTAGAGAGAAATGGAACTTGACTATGTTAAATTTGACTTCAAATGTGGGTGATTGTACACGTGTTATATTATCAGGATAAGGTTATAATATCGGTTCGGTATAATACAAAAATTCATTCGCAGCCATTAATTTTAATTTTTTTGAATTGTAATCATCAATTAATAAAGATAAAAAAAAATAGATATTTCTGGTACCATAATTAAATCATACAAAAGGGCTAAAAGTTAGTTGGAAACTTTGTCCAAGGTATTGTGAGAAAGGGCAAAAACAAAAAGGTGAAGACTGCGTATACTTCCATAGTCTTTTAGAACCTAAAAGTTTGTTGTAATGTTCGCCGATGTCTTTGTTCAGAAAAGGATAGAATAAAAAATATTAACAAGAAATTACTATACAAATACATCTAATTGAAAATTAGCTTATTTTTAATAAGAAAGAATTATATTCAGACCCTCTGAAGTTTGTCATTTAATTATTTAGACCCCTGACATTTAAAATATTATATACAGAACCCTTAAAATTTGTACAGACGTAACACTTAGACCCTTACTGTAAATATATTTATTAATAAATCACACTTAGACTACTTTGTATATAATACTTAGACCTCTTAAGTTTAAAATATTATACTTAGACCAAAAATACTCTAATCAAAAATAGAATATAAAATATTTTAAATTTTACAAATAAAATTTTTATTTTATTGTATTATTTATTGAAATAAAATTAAAAATAAAAATTTAATTTTTGCCTTAAAAAATTATAATTAATATTCAATCATACTATCTATTGGAATAAAACTAAAAAATTAAATAAGGGGTCTAAGTCATTCATAATAGAACATAATTTTTTCATCCAAAATTCATGTTCTATTATGTTATTTATTGAAATAAAATCAAAAATAAAAATTTATTTTTTTTAAAAAAAAAATCATAATTAGTATATAATTATACTATCTATTAGAATAAAACTAAAAAATTAAATAAGAGGTCAAACTATAATAGACACAATATCTTTTAACTTGGGGTAGTTTGGTATTTTAATTTTGTTATTTAAACGACCAAGTTAAATTTCAATAGACAATATAATCATATACTAATTATGATTTTAAAAAAAAAATTAAATTTTGATTTTTGATTTTATTTTAATAAAAGAGAATTAGAACATAAATTTTAATCGTAAAATTTAAAATATTTGATATTTTATCTTTAATTGAAATAGTTTTTGTCTAATTATAACATTTTAAACTTAAGTGGTCTAAATAATATATGTTTATAAACTTTAGGGGGTTTGGTTGTAATTTATTAATTGATATGTATATAGTAGGAGTCTAAGTGTTATGCGCGTACAAACTTTAGGGGATTTGTATGTAATATATCAAATATCAGGGGATCTGAGTGATTAAATGATAAATCTCAATAAATTTAAGTGTAATTCTCCCTTTTAATAATTATTTTATAATTTTTCTCAACAATAGATTAGCTATTATATAAGGGCGGATCTTTTACTTACGTATTGGAGGTCCAGTGGTCAAGTCTACTCAAGAAATCTCAAGTTCGATATTTTTTATACTCTTTAAGGGTTAGTCACCCTTGTTCCTTAAATACGTAAACCTGGACATCTCATAGAAATAAAAAAACAAACAAAAAATAATGGGGGATCCCAACTTAAAAAATGTAACAAATATTAAGCATTATCGAATTATAAATGATTTAAAAATTCACATTTGAGTTTTATTAAAAGAGCAATTCTATAAGGCCTTAATTTGGAGATTTAATTAGAGATCTAATTTTATGCAGCCATTAAATTAATTGTAAGCTTCAAAGTTAGATGTAGTTGGCTTTCAAACTAAAGGTTGTATTTAAATTAGCTACTCAAATTAGGTCCTTAAATTGTTTTTAAAATTTACTTATACTTTAATCTCAGTCAAAGAAATAAATTGTGAACCCAAAGAGATAAATTAAGTAGTAACATGAACGAATTGTAAATTCAGACGTTTTAAATTTGAATCTTAGTAGCATCTTAAGGTCACATTACGAGAGATTTATCTCTTATGAATACAAAGGATGTTAATCGAGTCAAGCTTTGTGAGTTTAAGCCTAAATCTGATGAGCTTGTTTTCTAAACGAGTTCAAAAAATTGTTCAAATTTTATTTGTTTACAACTCGAGCCGAACTAAACCCGAATAACTCAACTATTAATTAGTTTAAAAAATTGTTCAAGTTTAGCTCGTTTATAACACAAGTCGAGTTCAAGCCAAATTTTATTTGAGTTGAATCCAAGTAGCTCATCTCGATTAACATCTTTAATGATTATCTTAATTCTCGCGTAGATGATCTATTTTTATTGAACCGATAAAAAAATTAGTTAAAATGTACATAAACTAACCCAAAAATTTTTGACTGTTAAAAAAAAAAGAAAGGAAAAAAAAAATTTCATTAAAATGATCGGTGGTTGTGAGGGGACAAAGAGCATGACAAACAATCTTATTGAATAAAAAATTGATAAATATATGTACCTTGATATTCGAATAAATCGAATCAAATAAAACGGCCCCTTCCCCCACCCCTCGTCTGATGTGAACTTCTCTCTCTCTCTCTCTCTCTCTGGGCTGTTGAAAAAATCCATCTCTCCGAAACCTCTAGATTTGAGCTGAGGCATTCCAATATTCTTGGTTTTCAGGTGATTATTTCAACGCCCTTTTCAGATCTCTAATTATTTCAGCTGAACACCATAAAGTTTGTTTTATTTATTTATATATTCATTCTAGTATGATTAATGATTGCATTGATCTGGAGCTTCTGTTAATGATTACTATGATTCTGTTGCTCATAGACCTCTCATATCGATAAATTGTCAAATTTTATTGCAATTCCTTCATGTATCTTCAATCTCTTAGTATTTATCAATTATTATTATTTTTTGCTATTACTTAGAATATTTATATTTTTCTCTTTCTTTGTTGTTTTTTGTTTGCATTCATTGGTTTAATACCTGTTAATATGTGATGGGTTTATATGGATTACTTGACCGGTCATAGTTTTGTTGTTTGTTTAATTTCTTTTTGGGCCTAATCGTGGTATTCTGTTCTGAAATTGAACTTAGAAACATTTGCATTTTGATCTTTCTCTACGTAGTTTTTGCTGTGTTTTGAATTTCATCAAAGCAACTGTGTGATGTTATTTTGTTTTTCTTGGAAGTTTTTGTTTCTGATACCTTAAATGGGAACAGAGGCTATATGGTTTTTTTTTTTCGGAAAGTGTGTTTTTTTTTTTGTTTGAAAGGTTATGTAGTTTCTTTATTTTTTTTCTTTTTTAATGCTCCATGGTGATTCTTGGAGCTTCAGTTTATGATACATGTCTCTATTCTGCATACTTTGACCTTGATGGTTCGTTCTGTGTAGACCATTGATAAGGACAACTTTTGTTGGATGATTGTTGTTTTTAAGAAAAGCAATGAGCTACCATCCATCCGCGCTTGGGAGACCAACATCAGGTATGCTTGTAGTACCTCACTGAATTGCCCTGTAGTATTTTACTAATATCTATGGTGGTAGTTTGACAAACTTCTGTTGTATTAGTTCTATGCCGTAATGGTCCATTTCCTAGGTCCATATCAATCCCTCCCTCCAACCCACTTAAGCGGGATTGACACCAAGCAATGGCTAGTACCCTACCATGCTTTTGTGTGTTCTGCATGAAATATGACTGGGCAGGTCTTTGACCAAGAGATAGGTTGGGGATAGAATAAGATATAAAATCATGAATTGGCAACATTACTTTTGTTAGTCAAGTGTCACATAATGTTCATGATGAACTGGAAACCCAGTAAGGAGAGTATGTGCAACCTTGCTGTTGTAGAATATCTGAGTTTACGATTGTAGACTGCTGTGCGATCGCACTTATCAATTAGAGGGGCCCATGTAATTCAGACGTCTATCTAAAAGTTATACTCTTATGCATATTCACTATTGCTTCTTGAATCCAGTGCTGCAGAAATGGGACATGCAGAGTAGTCTCATGCATTTCTCCATGTAATTCCACATATGAGTATGCCATTCTGGAACAAAGCCATAAAGTTTTGGTGAATTTAAAATAATCTAATCTGGTAATAGCCAAATTCCCATTTCCCGCTGTTAGGAAAAAGAAATGAGGAGACCGAGGAAACAGAAAGGGTAAGAAGTTTAACTTCAAATTAAAACCCATCTAGTTCCATAACCAAACTTGAATCGGTGCCAAATAGATTAGCTAACCAAAGTTCAAATTTATGCGTGAGGAGGGTTTGGTGCTGTTGATATAATCAGTTTTGATGGGTTCTCCTGATGCTGTTGATATAATCAGCTTTGATGGGTTTGGTGTGCTNCTAACCAAAGTTCAAATTTATGCGTGAGGAGGGTTTGGTGCTGTTGATATAATCAGCTTTGATGGGTTTGGTGTGGTGGAAGGAAGATAAATGAGACTGTCTGCCAACGGGATTCCATTGTTTTCTCTATGAATCACTTGGAAAATATTTATGAAGCTATATATTATTCCTTGCACAATGCATGAGATTTTTTTGAAATTGCATATACACAGATTATTTGACTGATAATCTATTTGGATGGCTCTATAACATTATAACAATGAATCCACAACTTCCCCTGCTTCCTGCAATTTATTATTTATGAATAATTTATTTTGATAGTTGGAATGATGAGTGCTAACCATGTAGGTAAAAGGAGATTAAAAGATCTATTGCTTCAAAGTGACAATCGTGTTTGCGCTGATTGTGGTGCTCTGGACCCCAAATGGGCGTAAGTAACACCACCCAGATGCCTGTATTATATTTGTTATTGAACTTTTTCATAGACTCATAGTCAAACTTTGCATCTTCATTATTTTACTTATGATTTACGTATAACGTGGAATGGTGTGGGAATACAAAGTGGCAAGTAGGATTTGATCCACTTAAGTTGTATTGGTGCACGCAAATTCTTTGAACCATTCCTCTATCTGTCAATTGTTTATAAGCGCAAAGTGAATTTCCTTGAGGGTAATATGCTGATCGTTTAGTTGTGGTTGCTTAGATACTAATAGTGATAACTGCATAGAAGGACTACAATCAGGTGTATTAGATTAAAATCATTAGGAGATTGGAATGGTAGGGAAATTTTGTTTTTTTTAATTAATTTTAGAAGTAGGAGCACAAAGAAGGAAATAGAGGAGGCTCGTGACTATGTGCTCTCTAAGGGAGGAAGTGGTAGCCTTGTATTGATCATTTATGTCACTGGAAGATTGAAGGAAACGCGATTCCAAAAACTGGAGTGTGTATACAGAATGGTAAGATGGCTTAGAGTTGATTGAGAAGGGTCGGAGATAATTATCCTCACTATTTCCATAACTACTTGTTGTTCGATTATACAACTGATGTAGATCGTATTAGTTCTGATACCAAATTGATGTAGTTCGTATTAGGGAGGAATTAGGGATGAGAAAGGGAAGAAGAAAGGGATGAGAAGAGAAGAAGAAGGGGATGAGAATGGAGAGAGAATTTGAGGAAGAAGCAATATCAGGATTCAATATCAATAATCAATAATTAAAGTTTAGTCTCACAACAAATATGTATCCCTTTTATATATAAGGAGTTCACAAATCCTATATATATAAGGAGATCACAAACCTTAAAATAAATAAATAATAAAAATGACAACTAAATTTTTAAAAGTTAAAAGAAATTACTTAAAAGATAAATATTAAAAGTATCTAAATAACTATTATAATTAATTTATAATATCTATCCAATTCCTACGCAATTCCCATTATTCTCCTCCGATTGAAAAAAACTCTCCTCCAGAGAGTCTTCAAAGTAGAAGTACCCTAAGAGAGCATGATGAATATGATATAATGCCTTATCTAGAATAAAAGAACCATCAATATCTTTTCATTGATCAAAACAAATGCAAGAATCTCCATCTGTAGTAATGTAAATCTGGTCACGTAGCACATCATTTATTTGCCCCGAAATACACGATGAAAGTGAAAAGATAAAAACTGGAGTTAATGTTGAGGAAGTAGCAATTCCACCTGTAGAAACACCTGACAACAAAATAGAAGGCTTTGGAGTACCTCGATTAAGTAGCATGTTCTCAAAATAAAAATCTGGACTATTACTAATATTTAATGAAAAATTAAGCAAATAAGCATTAGATACAAACTCGAGCATAGCAAAGTAATTCTCATTAAGTTTCAACACAAGGCATTCAGTGGAACAAGACATCAATGACAAATGAGTAACTATAACACCCTGGTGCTGAAAATAAGAAAGTACAGACTCAATTGAACACTTGACAGTAGGCAAAGAATCCAAGTTAACACTTCAAGTGGGACAGAATCCAAAACAATATCAACAATTTCAGGATGGGAAGAATCTGTAACAAAGTCATGATGACTTGGACAAGTAGACACATAATACTCACTAGTAGCAATAAATGACTCAATTGACATAATATCTTGCAAAGGTGTAAACTCAACAGACTTTTTCACAATTTTTAAGACCAATGATGGTTTAAGAATTGACACAAGCAAAAACTCACACGCACTTTCTTTCGATATGAACTCTTGTGGGTGCAAAGGAGGAGGACTCTGATTTGATGAAATTGAATGAGGGAGTTAGAAGTTAATGAGTAACATTTTTCTCTTTATCTGATACTGGCGTATCTAAATCTTTTGCCACATTCGGATTAGGAAAGCATGCAGAAACAACATGAACATCGTTTAAGTAATTATGATACTCATATGTGGTAGAATTAAAATTAGAAGATGTCCTATCAGCAGGCTGTGATTAAGAACCCATCAAGCTATAGTTGGATTTCTTATGAAATCTCTCAACGTTTAGAGCATATTGATAGGTTGCAACTACCGTATTAAAAGTGTATTGCTTGAACTCCCTACTAATTTTTTGTTTCAACTCAAGAATAAACTGATCAATTGTCCAAGTTTCTTCGATAATGTCACACAAGTACATGAGATAATCAAATTGGGCAAAGTAATGAGAGAAACTAGAAGAATGTTGTATAAGGTTGTGCCATTGGCCATGAACTTGATCCATGTAGGAAGTAGGTAAATACTTCTCTTTCAATTTATATCTCATTTCAACCCAAGTGATAGGTGATTCTCTTAAGGGGTCTAAACTTCTTTAAATTGCTTGTCAATACTTCTTGGCAGAATCCTACAGCATCAATTTAGCAAAATGGACGCAATTGGAGTCTGACATGTCATGCCAATCAAAATATTTTTCTAAATTAGCTAACCAATCCATGAATTCAAAAGGATTTAAAGTGCCACTAAATATAGAAGGATCTATGACTAGTGTGGACTTCCAATGATGATGACCTCGACGAGAGACTCTTGAAACATGTACATTAGAGGAACTCATGAGTAACTTTTGAAAGATGAGAATGATATAAAAACAAATTTAAGAATGCAATTGACAATTTCAAGAAAGTTTAAATAAAAGAAAATGTGTTTTGGACCCTTTGCAAATTCTCTAATTTTTCAATGAATAAAAATATTAATCTCAAATTCTGTGAGAGTATGCATACCATAATTTTCATGAAATTCTGAAATTTTTTGGGACTGATTCTGTAATTTTATAGAACTGTTGGGGATGTTTCTGTAATTCTAGAACTTCTGGGGGTGGTTGTGTAACTTTTGAAACTTTTTGGGGTGTTTCTGTAATTTCTAAAATTGCTAGACAATTCTCTTTTTTTTTTTTTTGGCTGGGTTTTTTTGTCCCACTGCTTATGACGATAAATAGTGTTTTTCGATGAACAGTGAATAGTCATGATGAATAGTAATTTTTTTTTTTAATTTGTATGAATCGAAATTGGGCTCTAATACCAAATTGTTGTAAATCGTATTAGCTCTGATATCATATAGATGTAGACTGTATTAGGGACGAATTAGGAATGAGAAATGGAAGAAAAAGGGGATGAGAATAGAGAGAGAATTTGAGGAAGAAGTAATATCAAGATTCAATATCAATAATCAAAGTCTAGTCTCACAACAAATATATATCCCCTATATATATAAGAAGTTCACAAATCCTATATATATAAGGAGTTTACAAACTCTAAAATAAATAAATAATCAAAATAATAACTAAACCCTTAAAAGTTAAAAGAAATTTCTTAAAAGATAAATATTAAAAGTATTTAAATATCTATTATAATTAATCTATTAATATCTATCCAATTCTTACACGATCCCCATCAACAACTTATTATATAGTGGGTACCAAATGTCTATCGCCTGTGTCGGTGTTTTTCAATGACAAGAAACATAGTCACAGTCTGATTAGAAAAGAAATGAGTACAAAACAAAGGTCCTATTTACATGGCCTATTATAATGTCTCAACCAAATGATGCATAAATATGATTTTTTCTATGTATTTCTTGTTGGTGTTTAAAGGGTAGAATTGCTTTCTTTTTCTTTTTTGCCTGTCTCCTTTATTTGTTGGCTTCCTTTAAATGGTTATTCAACAAATAAATGGTACATTTCATTTTCAGGTCTGCCAATATTGGAGTTTTCATATGCTTAAAATGTTGTGGTGTGCATCGAAGCCTTGGTACACATGTATCAAAGGTAACTGCTCTAGAGAGAAATCTCTCTCCCTCTCTCTCTCTCTCTCTCTCCACACATGCAAACACACACACACACACACAAAGGAATTGTGGCAGAAAAGCACATGAGGATGTTGTGTACATCTAGCAACATGTATCAAATTTGAATAAAAGCAATGAAATGTCATCTTGCCATTTACTTGTTTCTTTTTCTTTGAAGTTTGAAGTTTGAAGTTTGAAGTTTTCTAATTCCCATCTGAATTCTTTTTATGTTGCATTTAGATGCATGGATTTAGTTTTCCACAGGGAAACAATTTTGTGTATCAAACTGGAGCCACTTGGGTATAAGGAGGAATGCTTGGACATATGCATCCCATGTTTGCATAGACAATCGGCTTAGTTTGTATGGTAGTAAAATGTTTGGCCAAAAGGAATATCGAATAGTATACTTTGAAGCTTCCATCTACACGTGGTCTATTTTTCATATTTTTTTTTGAGCTCTAGGTTTAATTTCATGCGCCTTATTGAGCTCTAACTATGAAAGACAAGTCCACAGTATGATGAGAAAAACATATTTGGAGTTGAATCAAACTTTTTTTTCCCCTCTATCAAACGGATCAAAATTGTTCTTTAACAACCTCTATTTTTACTTTTTTTTTTTGCACGAATTGTTCCAAGGGGGAACGAGAGAATTAAAAAATGAATATAATTCGTGAAACCATAAAATAAGAGGTAATCGACTTAGATTTTTGGACATATTTATAGATGATGACCAAGTAGTGCACAAGTGAGGAAAAATGATTGGATACATGTCGATGATAATGCAAGAGGTATATGTAGGACGAAATTTACTTGGATCGCAGTTGTGAAAACATATGATAGCTCACAATTTAAAGAAAACTATGGTCCTTGATAGAGTAAAATGGATAAACATGATTCATGTCACCAACCCTAAATAGTTGGGATAAAGGCTGAGTTGAGTTGAGCTAAATTGTTCAAAAGACATAATGGAATTGTCGATCGATGAAAGCCCCATATACTGGTAGTTATTATGATCCTAGTGCTTCGAAGTGTATGGTTTCCCTTAAACCAATTAGGATGCATAAAGTTCAATAAAGGATGAAATCTAACTTTTTAGAGTGACACATAAAAGTACGTGATTGTTTTAGATTTAGCATGCGAACATCTCATCATCTAACACAATACCAATTGGCAATGGGTGGAGTGGCCCCTCAAGAATAATTTTTTTTTTTGGGGAGGGAGGAAAGAGGAAGGGGGCTTGAACCCTTGATCTCAAGAAGGTAAGGTTTTCACAAGGTAAGGAGTACCATTGGAATATAAACCAACTTTGGTGGTGCTAATTATCGATGTGGCGTTCTCTTAACACCCTCCCTTACGTGGGACTTGAGCTTGCATGTGGGGTCAACAGAAAAACAACTATTTATGCTTGGAAATTCAAATAGATAAGATATTCGTCTCTTTTGTATTAGGATAAGCTGGAAAACATCATGTGCCTTATTGTTTTGATTGTTTTACTAGGCATGTTTTCTTGTAATTTTTCTTTTGATTATTAATAAAATGTTGTTATTGAAAAAATTGGTAAGTACTGACCGCCATGGGCTAATGCTATGTTAAAGCATCCAACCCACAACCAATTGGCAATGGGTGGAGTGACCCCTTTAGCATATAAACAACCTTGGTGGCCCTAATTATTAATCACAAAGCTCGGTTCCTATCTTGGCCAAAGATTGTTTATGATCCTCTCACATCTCATCCTTTAACCAATAGTTTTTTGTACGCTAAGTCTATTTAATACGGCCCTACTTTTTCTTTTTGACTTTTCTCTTCCCAGCATGGATGGAATGAATGTTGACTTGCTCTTTTAAAGCTAAAGTTTTTGGCTTTTGTCCTCACATTTCTATCTTATGACTATACAACTTCCTGAGCAATCTTAATTCAATTATGCAGGTTTTGTCCGTGACATTAGATGAATGGTCTGATGATGAAGTTGATGCTATGGTTGAGGTTGGAGGAAATGCTTGTGCAAATTCTATTTATGAGGCTTATTTTCCTGATGGTGTATCAAAGCCTAAACCAGATTCTAGTCATGAGGAGCGAGCGAAATTTATCAGGTTGGATGAAATGTAACAATATTAGTTAGTTGTAGTAAACTTGATACAAGCTCTTTGAGTAGTGGTATGAAATTACAGCAGCTTACTAGCTATTTTTTCCTCTGGCCTCTCAACTATGAAATTTCCCAGTTTTCGTTGTTGTAATCAACTATAAAATGATCCTATCTTTCCTGTTATAATAAATCAAAAGGACCTTGTCTTTGAAGGTTGGACAGTGCACATAGCTCCTTCTTTTAGCGAGATCTAGGAAAGGTAAATGGTTGGCAATTTTACACCATAAACTAAAAGGATTTTATCTTTCCTTAAATTCTTGGACTTGTATGCCACATTTGAGAGGTGACTAGCAAAATAACAATTTGGATTTGTTGAATGGTTGACTCTATTTATAAATACATGGGGAAACAGTTAAGGGACTTAGATTGTCTGTTTTTTTTTTTTTTTGGAAACTAGGTACTTAGATTGTAATTTATGTCATTTACACATTTATTTTGTAGGTCCAAGTATGAGCTTCAAGATTTTTTGAAGCCCAGCTTGCGAATTTTGTCAGCTACCTCAAGAAAAAGCTCTCTCCAATCTTCTTTATCCAGGAAGATTATGGATAGTTTTCGAAGTTCTAGTTCGCAGCAATCGGTAAATATTTTTAACTTGTTTTTGCCACAATGACAACACTCGTCATTTCAAGGATTAGGATTTGTAGTCACATAGTTTGGAATATGGTGGATAAAATTATTTAATGATATACAACCATTATAAGAATATATTTTAATGGTTTGGTATAACAACATCATTGACACCATGTTACTTTTTCTGGTTTATGGCTGCTTCTTTGAATCACTTCTGTCCAGCTGATGTTAAACTGATCACAGGAAGGCATGGTGGAATTTATTGGTTTATTGAAGGTCAAAGTAATAAAAGGCATGAATTTAGCTATCCGTGATATGCTGTCTAGTGATCCTTATGTTATCCTGAATCTTGGACAGCAGGTTAGTCATTCTCTGTTTCATTGGGGATGAACATTGGGGTTGGGACTGACTTCCACATCTTTGATGTATTCGTTGTCCAACTCATGCATTTTAACAAAAACAAAAAGATAAATCGTGGCAATGATTTTCTTTCTCCATCAAGTAAATGATATCATTTATCACTTTGGACTAGGATAAATCTTCTCTCTCACACTCGATCTTACTGTGATTAGAAGGCCCAAACGAAGATAATAAAGAGCAACCTGAATCCAGTCTGGAATGAAGAACTCATGCTTTCTGTCCCTCAGGATTTTGGGCCTTTAAAACTGGTAATCCAATCTTCCTTGCGCGCTTAATATGCAGATGATACTTTCTTCCCTTTTTTCTTGGTTTTTCGTCTAAGATTTTAATTCCTATGATTTTTCAATATGTTACTGACCATGACATGCCACGTTCTAACTTAGTTTAGTGGTATACATGAAAGCATTTTTTATGACTTCTTTCTTGGTGTTTTGCTCTTCTAGCTTTGCTGCCAAAACATGTATATAGCCTGAAGGTGGTGACAATGCTCATCATCCACACCCATGGTTCTTAGTTAGCATTATCAAATATTTCTTGCCTCCTTATTTAAATTTGCGGTTTTCCCAAACTGAAACTGGCACTTTACAAATATTTGTCCAGTGTACGATGGGTCATCAAAATTGCAAAATTCATCAAGATCATTGGAGTGATAATAACAGGAAGAAAGGCATACACTTATCTTTAGTATTACCATCTCTTACTCAAATTTAGGCTAGGTCAATGATCACAGTGAAATGCTGTTTGATACATCTACTAATGGTGGATTTAGGGAAGTTGTAGGTGCAGCCAGAGGTGGATTTATGCTTACACTTCAGCCAAGTTATACCTAAAGAAACTGGCATAACTTGTGTACGTGAACTTCTTAAGCTCAACAAGTAAATGTCTCAGTTACAACCTTAGCCTGTCCTATATTTGGAAGACCAAATGGGATAGCTTTTTTGAGAACATATTTTTCTAGTTCAACATTTTTGGAACATCTACATTGTTTATTCTCTTCCTTAAATTGCACCAAACAATAGCATGTGAAACATCTTACAAAACAATTTCCTATGCCCTTATTGTTGACTATGATCCACCAATTTACAATTAAAACGCAAGCTGACGAGGCAACAACCAAATCAGAAATAAGAGAAGATGAAAGTCCACATGTCTCATGCCATCACAATATGAAGAGCCATTGGTTGACCAATCCCTTCCAATTTGTTACCTGATTTATTTATTATAAATCAACTAATCGCTGGTTATTATGGTCTACTGTACAAATTGTCATGTTTTTCCACTAGCAAGTCATCCTCTTCTTAATTTGCCAATCCATGTAGAATGCTTAATTTCTTTCATCCAATCCACTATGCCCTTGTACGCTCAACCTAACTATTCCCCACGGAATCACGAAACGAACTTAAGGATTTCAAACTCTATCACTAGAATTTCTATCACACATAGCATTCCATTCGATCTTCTCCCCTTTGCACACTACACTATCGTTTGGCCAAACATTTCCAAATACCAACAACATTGACTAGTGTGAGATATATTTCCTAGACGAGTCTCTGGAAATTGGCCATGATTTCAAGATCTATTTAGCCACTCCATGAACTTGTAGCCTTGCCTCTCCAACAAATTTGCTTAAGATTGATGATGGCTTTTTGAAGTCCTAATCATCGCAGCACTTCAGTTCACTTGACCATTAGCCACGGTTCTCTAACATCCAACTAAACTCTTTGATGTAGATCGTAGTAAAGAAGAATTAGGGATTAGAAGGGAAGAAGAAGGAGATGAGGACAGAGAGAGAATTTGACAAAGAAGGATTCAATATCAATAATCAATAATAATCAAAGNGTAGTAAAGAAGAATTAGGGATTAGAAGGGAAGAAGAAGGAGATGAGAACAGAGAGAGAATTTGACAAAGAAGGATTCAATATCAATAATCAATAATAATCAAAGTCTAATCTAAATAAAACCCTTATATGCATCCCTTTATATAGAAAAATTAAAACCCTAAAGCAAATAAATAATGACAAATAAATTCTCATAAGTTAAAAGATAAATATTAAAAATATCTAAATAACTATCATAATTAATTTATAATATCTATCTAATTCCTACATGATTCCCATCATTCTCTTCCAGTGAAGAAAAACTCTCTTCCGGAGAGTCTTCAAAGTAGAAGTACCCTACAAGAGCAGAACGACGATGACAGAATGTTTCATCTATAATGAAAGAACCATCAATACCTTTCCATCGAGTAGAATAAATGCAACAATCTCCATCTGTAGCAATGTAAATCTAGTCACGTAACACATCATCTATTTGACTTGAAATATGCGATGAAAGTGGAAAGATAAGAGTTGAAGCTAGTGCTGAGGAAGAAGCAATTTCACTTGTAGAAACACTGGATAACAAAATGGGAGGTTCTGGAGTACCTCGATTAAGTAGCATGTCCTCTTCAAAATAAAAATCTGGACTAATACTAACATTAATAAAAAATTAAGCAAATAAGCATTAGATCCAAATTTAAGAATAGCAAAATAATTCTCATTAGGTTGAAACAAAAAGTATTGAATGAGACAAGATATTGATGAAAAAAGAGTAACTAATGTCCTGGGGCTGAAAATAAGAAAGTATAGACTCAATTGAACACTTGACAATAGACAAAGAATCNAGACAAGATATTGATGAAAAAAGAGTAACTAATGTCCTGGGGCTGAAAATAAGAAAGTATAGACTCAATTGAACACTTGACAATAGACAAAGAATCAAAGTTAACACTCTCAAGTGGGGCAGAATCCAAAATAATGTCAATAATCTCAAGTGGAGAAGAATCCGAAACAAAATCAACAATCTCATATGAAGAAGAATCCACAACAATGCCATCATGATTCGGAATAGTAGAAACAGAATAATCCTGAACATATTCTAAAATAGATAACTCAATATGTTCAACATTTTGCATAGGAATCAACTGAATGAATTTTTTTTCAAGTTCAGTGCTTAGTGATGATTCAACTTTTGGCTTCGATGAGGTAGAAAGTATGATAGGATCAAACATAATCTCATCACTAGTATCAATGTTCAAACGATTAAAAGTTTGTTTTGAAGGATAGAAAACATGAGGGTCCAACGGAACAGAAATATGACTATCATTATGTCGGTGTTCGACATTTGGTGAAACTGGAGACTTGTCCTTATTTTCTTCTATTCGTTGACTTACAAGAATTTTAGTCAAGTGGGAAAGTTGAGTTGTTAATTAAGATAATTTGTTTTTCATCCCTCTACACTCTTCACATAATTGACCAAGTAAATGCTTAGTATTGGCAACTGCAATTTCAAAGATCTCAACATTTTTCTTTAGGGTAGTTTGGGCTTTTGAATGGTCACTAATGACATTGAAGATAGATCCAAATTGACTTTGATGATGACTTTGGGAAGCATGACGTTGGTAACTGTTATGTGACCTAACTGCTCCAAAGTAGTCTTCTAGATAATCTTTATAATAAAATTCAAACTTACTATGAACTTTATAATGACTCCGAGAAACTCTAGAAGTAGTATAGTGATAACGTTGTGGAGAACTATGAACTTGAAATATTCTTGATATTGGATAAGTATATGAATAGGCATCATAATGATCATATGAACTTATGATTGACTTTGAAAGATGAGAATAACATAAGAATGGATTCAAAAATGCAATTAATAATTACAAGAAGTGAGAAAACATAAATAGAAGAAAATGTGTTTTGGACCCTTTGCAAATTCTCTAATTTTTCAATGAATAAAAATATTAGTCTCAAATTCTATGGAAGTATGCATACCATAATCAAGAGGAAATTTTGAAACTTTTTGGGGATGATTCTGTAATTTTTGAAACTTTTGGGGTGATACTTATGTAATTTTATAGAATTTATAGGAGTGATTCTGTAATTTTTTGAATTTGTTGGGGATGTTTTTGCAATTCTGAAACTTCTGGATGGTATTTTATAATTTGTTGAAACTTATAGGGTGTTTTTGTTAAGTACAAGAGGCAGCGATGACCGGTCNTTTGTAATTTTTTGGATTTGTTGGGGATGTTTCTGCAATTCTGAAACTTCTGGATGATATTTTATAATTTGTTGAAACTTATAGGGTGTTTTTGTTAAGTACAAGAGGCAGCGATCGATCCTGAGTCGATAAGAGCAACGACAGTGGTGACCAGTCAATGATGAACAGTGCGTGTGAACGGTGCGCACGATAAAATCAATCTTGAGTCGATAAGACCAAAAACAATGTGCGTGAGCAGTATTGCTGTGATTTTGACGAACAACTTTTTTTTTTTTTTTCAATGAACAGTGTTGTTGAGATTTTTGTGATTTGTAGAAATCGAAGTTGAGCTCTAATACTAAATTGATGTAGATCGTAGTAAGAAAGAATTAGGGATGAGAAGAGAAGAAGAAGGGGATGAGAAAAGAAGAAGAGGATGAGGATAAAGAGAGAATTTGAGGAAGACGGATTCAATATCAATAATCAATAATAATCGAACTCTAATCTAAATAAAACCCTTACATGCATCTTATTATATAAAGAAACTAAAATTCTAAAATAAATAAATAATGACAAATAAATCCTCATAAGTAAAAAGAAATTACTTAAAAGATATCTAAATAACTATCATAATTAATTTATAATATCTATTCAATTCCTACACGATCCCCATCACTCTTCACCAACTTTTTCCATCAGATGAAGAAAACCACCAACCCAAGTGATCTTGTTTCGTGATTGGAATTCAGCAAGTGATAGACAATGTGAATATGTCTCATATACGTAATTGTAGTCATTGCTCAAGTAATTATTATTGATCATCGACCATGTTGCAATAGGCATATGGTTCTAAGCCTAAAACATTCATGAAAACTTTCCTAGAGCCGACTTGTAGTTCCATATGTGCATAGTCAGTTTTTTTTTTTTTTTGGAAACTCATTAATGAATGAAGAAATGAATTAATTTATGATCACATAAATACTGAATGTAACTGGTCCTCTGTGTGATTTGTAAATTGTCAAATCCTATGATTATTATGCATAATCTGTCAATTTTTATCTAATCTTTTGAGACCATTTGGTATATTTCTATGTTTACTGGATTATGTCATCAGACTTGCATCTAACCGTAGATCTTTCTGCCCCTGCAGCAAGTTTTCGACTATGATACATTTAGTGCGGATGACATAATGGGGGAAGCTGAGATTGATATCCAGCCAATGATAGCCTCTGCAATGGCATTCGGAGATGCTGGAATGTTTGGAGACATGCAAATCGGAAAATGGCTAAAATCACATGACAATGCCCTGCTAGAAGATAGTACCGTAAACATTGTTGATGGGAAGGTAAAACAGGCGGTATCACTTAAACTCCAGAATGTAGAATCTGGGGAAATATATCTAGAACTGGAGTGGATGCCTCTTGAACAGTAGGTGTATATAATTTTTTGCCGCTCTGATTTTGCATTCAACAATAAATGTGAGGTTGTACAAGTTATTTAGATGGAATTGCACCATATGTATTTGATTTTTGGACACAGAATTTCACCATATACACTGTTGCTTCTTTTGTATTTTCCCAATTCAATTTCACTTTTCTTTCTTTTGTAATTCTGAACGCATGACAGACGATACTAAACGTTACCATTGTGTAAATCTACTCATTATGAAATTGAGATCAGTTTGTTGGAAATCTTGATTCAGTGTGGTACCTGACATTAAATTGATGCCATGTCGAGCTCAAAGAATTTAAGGTACACTATAAGGAGTTCGTCCACTAATGAAGGGGGATTTTTTTGGGGTGAGGGTTATTTTAGGTTGCAAATTCTGAAGGCAGAAGAAACTCTATAATGATCCTCCTGATTAGAGATGGTGTCCCTCAGCCTCCCATTTTTTTTTTGTTTTAATCATCTTCCTATTTATGGTTGATAATCGAGTCGAATTACTTGAGCTCGGTTCGGATTTGACTCGCTTAGGATTTGACTCAAAGTTGACTCGTGTTTTAAATGAATCAAGTTTGAATAATTTTATAGACTTATTTAAAAAAACGAGTCTAACGTGCTCTTTTATATATAAAGTAGTCAAATTACTTAGGTTCAGCTTGTTTTAAACTTAGCTCGGGCTCAACTCATTTTCTAAATAAGCTGAACTTGAACAATTTTTTTGGCTTATTTAAAAAAATGAGCTTGACAGACTCGGTTTGAGTTCATAAAATTTGGCTCGATTATCACCCCCATTCTTAATACTTTCCTTTCCTTCTATATGGAAAAGCAAATTGAGTCTAGTTTTCTAATGATGGTCCTCGGAATGTATTAACCCAAGTTCAGAACTGAGATCTAAGTCGAAGAACTAAGGCTAAGTCCACTGTAGGGGAGTCTCTTGATCTTGGGGGTTGTATGCTGCACAGGATGATTTTCTGCAATGAATAGAGATAACGACCCTCTCGATGATGAACCTGATACAATCAAGAGATTAGGAAAAGGGGCCGGGTGAACACCCAGCTTATCCCCTCCGAAGTTTAAGTCAATAGGCATTGGAGACTTTAGCATAGTATTTTCATTTTCAATTTAGTTTTGCGTACCTTTGTTCATTTTTCTGAGGAGTATTTATACCTGGACTAGCAATAAGTACAAGGGTTTGGAGTCCTATCTCAACATTTAATTGCTTGCACTCTTATCCATGCACAATGAATGCTCTTCACTCAGATTCTTATGACTAGTCACTCGGGCGATGGGATAACTGCTCGGGGCATGCCGAGCACTTATGACCCTATCTCCGGTCATTTAAGCCCATTTGGTCGACACTTGACACCTATTCCCGAATGTTTAATGTTCGGGGGAATAGTACCTCGGGGTTTCTTGAGGACATCTGGTCGGTGCAATGACAGTTAATGCTTTGTAATTATGACTGTCAGTTTGGGTCTCGAGGATGCAGAGTTTTATTAATAATCATGTCACAGTCACTCAACTCCTTATAAATGAGCTGTCTTTAAATGCCAGTCCCAGCTGGTGTACTCGGTTTCTCTGAGCCATTATTCTTCGGCGCTATCTCTCGGCTCCTTTTGAACTCCATCGCGACTATATTTATCCACGTGTCAGTTTGAGGGTTGCTGAGCCAAGCTTATTTATCTTGAGCTAACCTCCAATTGAGCTGGATTATGGTTAGGCTGGACTTTAAACCTTCTCGTACTATTGGACTCCCCCTTTTGGGCGTAGTTTATCTTACTCTTGTCATGGGCATGCTGTGATCCATTTGGGCCAATGTGCATGTAGGGGCCTCTTGGACTTTATTGTGCTTTTGATTATGGTGATTCATACTCAAAATTCCATCATTATCATCTAACAAGTACACAGTTAAAACGGATATAATGTTGTTAAACCAATTTTAAAGGGAATTGAGTCAATTAGCCGCAATTTTCTAAGCATATTATGGAATCCACTTCCACCTTCCGGAATGTTTTAGGAAATCCTAAAATGGGATTGCGGTAGATTGTGGAAACTTTTTTTGAAGGAGAAGTCTAGGCATACAATAGATCGATGACACTTGCACAAATCATACCCATTCAATGTAATGCCAATTACCATTGGTCTAAAGGTTGGATAAAATAAAAGCTTAAATGGACATGTTGTTTAATCCAATCCCATATAAATAGTTATTTAGTCTGTTGGTTAGTTTATTCATTTTGTGGAATAAGTAAACCCAGTGAAACAACATTCAATTCTTGTTTGGTGTACCAATTTTCAATGGGACTACACCTGGTTGAGCTTGTTTGCAATGATATTTAGAACATTTTTTTTTTGTCTTGGAAAACTAGTGTAACAGCGCAAAATAGGGTGGAAGTTTTATGAGTCATGAGGGAATTTTGAAGGAATATGAAGATAAATGATAAAAGTAATTTGGTTCGCAATAGTATTCAATTTCGTCGTAGTTGCAAAGAATAATATTCTTGAATATTTCATATTTATACTCTATTTGATTTGCGGGTTCTTATTTTTGAGATTTCATCGAATTTGTGCTATAAATGGGGTATATTTGATATAAAAATCATGTTTTGTATGGATGGGGTAGGTAGATGCCTTGGCCATTGCGAGGATGCATAGAATTTGTACGACCTAGATCTTACTTGACATGGATATGCATTGATGTATGACTATATGATTCTTGTTGATTGAGCTTTTCTAATTTGATTTCGTATCACAAATTTGATTCTATACTTTTGTTCTACTAAACATATTATTCCCTATCATATTATATACTTTCCCGTTATATTTATTTTTCAAATTGACCTAAGAAGAAAGGATCGAGATTGGAATAATCAAAGAATTCAAGATAATTGAAGATTTATAATTTGATCAAAATTCTTGTATTAGTTGATTTGTTAACATTNTGTCGAGCTCAAAGAATTTAAGGTACACTATAAGGAGTTCGTCCACTAATGAAGGAGGATTTTTTTTTGGGGTGGGGGTTATTTTAGGTTGCAAATTCTGAAGGCAGAAGAAACTCTATTTATGATCCTCCTGATAAGAGATGGTGTCCCTCAGCCTTCCATTTTTTTTTTCGTTTTAATCATCTTCCTATTTATGGTTGATAATTGAGTCGAATTACTCGAGTTCGGTTCGGATTTGACTTGCATAGGATTTGACTCAAAGTTGACTCATGTTTTAAATGAGTCAAGTTTGAATAATTTTATACTCATTTAGAAAAACGAGTCTAACAAGCTCTTTTATATATAAAGTAGTCGAATTACTCAGGTTCGGCTTATTTTATGCTTAGCTCAGGTCGACTCATTTTCTAAACAAGTCGACCTTGAACAATTTTTTAGGTTTATTTAAAAAAATGAGCTTGATAGACTCGGTTCGAGCTCATAAAGTTTGACTCGATTATCTCCTCTATTCTTAATACTTTTCTTCCCTTCTATATGGAAAAGCAAATTGAGTCTAGTTTTCTAATGATGGTCCTCGGAATGTATTAACCCAAGTTCAGAACTGAGATCTTAGTCGAAGAACTAAGGCTAAGTCCACTGTAGGGGAGTCTCTTGATCTTGGGGGTTGTATGCTGCACGGGATGTTTTTCTGCAATGAATAAAGATAACGACCCTCTCGATGATGAACTTGATACAATCAAGAGATTAGGAAAAGGGGCTGGGTGAACATCCAGCTTATCCCCTCCGAAGCTTAAGTCAATAGGCATTGGAGGCTTTAGCATAGTATTTTCATTTTCAGTTTAGTTTTGCGTACCTTTGTTCATTTTTCTGAGGAGTATTTATACCTGGACTAGCANTTTGATTTTTTGGGACATTTTGGAATTGAGACCTCAACTTCAAAATTAAAGATTATCGAATCAGAAAACATAGATTATCAAATCAGAAACACTTTGAGATACAGGATGTAGACAATATGCAATTCCTAAATCTATTTGCAAAGAATAATATTCTTGAATATTTCATATTTATACTCTATTTGATTTGCGGGTNTAATAAATGCTCTTCACTCAAATTCTTATGACTAGTCACTCGGGCGATGGGATGATTGCTCGGGGCATGCCGAGCACTTATGACCCTATCTCCGGTCATTTAAGTCCATTTGGTCGACACTTGACACCTATTCCCGAATGTTTAATGTTCGGGGGAATAGTACCTCAGGGTTTCTTGAGGACATCTGGTCGGTGCAATGACCGTTAATGCTTTGTAATTATGAGTGTCAGTTTGGATCTCGAGGATGTAGAGATTTATTAATAATCATGTCACAGCCACTCAACTCCTTATAAATGAGCTGTCTTTAAATGCCAGTCCCAATTGGTGTACTCGGCTCCTCTGAGCCATTACTCTTCGGCGCTATCTCTCGGCTCCTTTTGAACTCCATCGCGACTATATTTATCCACGTGTCAGTTTGGGAGCTGCTGAGCCAAGCTTATTTATCTTGAGCTAACCTCCAATTGAGCTGGCTTATGGTTAGGCTGGACTTTAAACCTTCTCGTACTATTGGGCTCCCCCTTTTGGGCGTAGTTTATCTTACTCTCGTCATGGGCATGTTGGTGCGATCCATTTGGGCCAATGTGCATGTAGGGGCCTCTTGGACTTTATTGCGCTTTTGATTATGGTGATTCATACTCAAAATTTCATCATTATCATCTAACAAGTACACAGTTAAAACGGATATAATGTTGTTAAACCAATTTTAAAGGGAATTGAGTCAATTAGCCGCAATTTTCTAAGCATATTATGGAATCCACTTCCACCTTCCGGAATGTTTTAGGAAATCCTAAAATGGGATTGCGGTAGATTGTGGAAACTTTTTTTGAAGGAGAAGTCTAGGCATACAATAGATCGATGACACTTGCACAAATCATACCCATTCAATGTAATGCCAATTACCATTGGTCTAAAGGTTGGATAAAATAAAAGCTTAAATGGACATGTTGTTTAATCCAATCCCATATAAATAGTTATTTAGTCTGTTGGTTAGTTTATTCATTTTGTGGAATAAGTAAACCCAGTGAAACAACATTCAATTCTTGTTTGGTGTACCAATTTTCAATGGGACTACACCTGGTTGAGCTTGTTTGCAATGATATTTAGAACATTTTTTTTTGTCTTGGAAAACTAGTGTAACAGCGCAAAATAGGGTGGAAGTTTTATATGAGTCATGAGGGAATTTTGAAGGAATATGAAGATAAATGATAAAAGTAATTTGGTTCGCAATAGTATTCAATTTCGTCGTATTTGATTTTTTGGGACATTTTGGAATTGAGACCTCAACTTCAAAATTAAAGATTATCGAATCAGAAAACATAGATTATCAAATCAGAAACACTTTGAGATACAGGATGTAGACAATATGCAATTCCTAAATCTATTTGCAANGAAAAAATGGTAGTGACGATAATAATAGTGACACACTAGTGGTGATAGTGACAGTGGATTGTGAGTACTGAAAAATTGAAAGTATAAAATGTATTGAGAGTATATTTGTCTATTATGAATAATTTATAAAATCTTTACTAACTAACATTTTCAATGTTAAGTGATAAGTAGATTACTTGATACTTAAAATTTTAACCTATTTTTAAGAAATGCTTAAAATATCAAGTAGTGTGAGCTTAAAGTACCAAACTGGTTTAATACATTAAGTATTTCAAATATTCAGTTTTAAATATTAAGTGGTGTTTGCTAAAAATAAAAATTGAATATTAAAAATTGAATGTTGAATTTTTAATTCGCAGACTGTTTGGTATCTATAAGAATTTAAATATTAAATTGAATCAAATTGTTTAACAAATATAAGGAGCTGAAGTCAAAAAATTATTCTTATTCTAATTTTACCGTTCTTTTTAACTATCTCACCGTAAATACCTTATTTCTATAACTACCATCACAATGGCGGTGGCGGTGGTGATAGTCATGGTGACAATGACAGAATAGTGGTGGTAGTGATGATGGTCACACAATGACAACGGCAGTAGTGGTGACACAATGATGGTAACAGTGATGATGGTGATGGCGATGACGGTGATGGTGACACAATGGTAGTCGTGATAGTGATTGTTATGGTGATAGTAACGAAACAGTAGTAACAACGGTGGTGGTGATGGAGGCGACAACAATGACAACACAAATGTGATAATAATAGAAAATGGTGAGTATTGAAAAGTTAAGAGTATAAAATACATTAAAGATATATTTGTCCATTATGAAAAATTTATAAATTTTTTACTTACTAATATTTTCAGTATTAAGTGGTAAATTTGTAATTTGCTACTTAAAATTTTAACCTATTTTTAACAAGTACTTAAACTATTAAATAATATAAATTTTAAGTTATCAAACGGATTTAATTCTTTGAATACTTAAAATATTCAATTTTAAATATTAAGTAGTGTTGTCAAACTGGCCCTAAACATTACCCTATTAATCAATCACGCCCATTTGTTTGATAGTGACCTGAATACTAGTTAAAATTCTCTGTTAATT
This sequence comes from Ilex paraguariensis, assembly GCA_963454935.2. Lineage (NCBI taxonomy): Eukaryota > Viridiplantae > Streptophyta > Magnoliopsida > Aquifoliales > Aquifoliaceae > Ilex > Ilex paraguariensis. The sequence continues at coordinate 876,742 of CAUOFW020001258.1, forward strand.
CAATGTCTATGAAGAATTACATTAATAAACTAAATTAATAAATTCCGTTTAAAGAATATTGTTGTTACCTGTATTGATGTATGTAACTACTCCTCAATTCTGTGAATGGGGTGGGAGGACAAAACAGAATCAATCAGGGGGTCAAACACACCATGAACTCGTGTAATGGGCTGAATAAGCTAAAAGTAAAATTGAAATTTCCCTTTCTTGGACAAGACACAGCCTCCACCGGAAAAAATAACATAAGGGTTGTTTATCTTTGACCGCAAAGTATTTGAAACATACCAAATTTGAATCTTCTCTATTTCAAAGGTGGTCGATTTCGATCAATGACATTTGAATCATCTCCCGTGTCTGTCTTTTGATTAGACGGGAAACGAGATTAATCAAAATGCGCATAAACTGATTCAAACATTTATAACCGTTAAACTAAAAGAAAAAATTAAAATTGAAAAGATCCAGATCTAAACATAGCATATACCTCACCTTTTTTTCTTTGTTCTTTTTTCTTTTTTTCCTTTGGCAACAAGTAGCCCCTTGGAATCTATGACTTCACCCATGACATCGTATTTTGGATTTTTCACAGGGCATTACATCATAGGAGATTACACAACTCCTCATAGATAAGCCACGACCATATCGGTGAGAAGCTATAAAAAACAGCAATAATACACCCCCCCCC